>OY997264.1:93763949-94363949 GCA_963921465.1 Triticum timopheevii | reverse complement strand
TTACTTATCAAAAACTATTGCGATCCCCTATACTTGTGGGTTATCAAGACCTTTTTCTGGCGCCGTTGCCGGGGAGCAATAGCGTGAGGTGAATATTCTTGTGTGTGCTTGTTTGCTTTATCACTAAGTAATTTTTATTTTCTCTTCTTAGTTGTTCTCTATCTTTAATTATGGATATGGAACACAAAATACCAAAAAAATTAGGTGTACTTGCTACTCATGAGGATGGGGTAACTCCTAAAACCCTCGATTCTCATCATGAGAAAAATATTTTGTACTACTTTGATAATCCTGAGAAAACCCCATTCAACTTTATAATGGGAGTAACGTTGGATCAACGTGAATACTTTAGGGATTATCGCTGGACACAAAAAGGGAAACTATGATGGGATCAAATTAATATGTTGAAGTGGTATGCTTGGCAACTATGCGTGGAATATTATTATACTTGTTGCTGTAGGATGAATTCTCCGCACCTTCCCTTTTCATGCAAATTTAATGATAATAAAACCTTAGCTTCTTATGCTAATGGTATCTATGATTACTATGATGTGGAACAAATAGAAGAATTTGTTGCTTTTATGGGTGCTTATGAAATTGAAGCTATGTGTAAAGAGTTTGAGGATTTTGATGATGCTATTTATAGATCTGAAAATTTAGCTATCCTCAAATATTGCTATGAGAATTATAAATACAATTATGAAATTAATGCACTTATTAAGAAAATCTCCTCTGTCCAAGAAGAGACTAATATTTTGCAGGAGCCTATGGAAGAGGAAATTGATGAAACTGTGAGCTCATTGGATGAAAAAGATGATGAGGAGAGCGAAGAACAAAAGGAGGAAGAGTGGATTAGCTACCCGTGCCCACCTTCTAATGAGAGTAACCCTCCAACTCATACATTATTTAATTCCCCTTCGTGCTTACCGAAGGATGAATGCTATGATGACTGTTATGATCCCTATGATTCTTTTGAAATATCCCTTTTTGATGATGCTTGCTATACTTATGGCCAAGATGCTAATATGAATTATGCTTATGGAGATGAACTTGCTATAGTTCCTTATGTTAAACATGAAATTGTGGCTATTGCACCCACGCATGATAGTCCTATTATCTTTTTGAATTCTCCCGACTACACTATATCAGAGAAGCTTGCACTTATTAAGGATTATATTGATGGTTTGCCTTTTACCGTTGCACATGATGATTTTGATAGATATAATATGCATGTACTTTCTGCTCCTACTTGCAATTATTATGAGAGAGGAACTACATCTCCGCCTCCTTATGTTTCCAACACGATAGAATTGCAAGAAACTGCTTATACTATGCATTGGCCTTTACTATGTGTGCATGAATTGTTCTTTTATGACATGCCGATGCATAGGAAGAGAGTTAGACTTCGTTGTTGCATGATATATGCTACTTTGTGCTCACTACTAAATTACAAATCATTGTTAATTAAAATTGGCTTTGATATACCTTGGGATCCGGGTGGATTCATTACTTGGGCACTAATTGCCTAGCTTAATGGCTTTAAAGAAAGTGCTGCCAGGGAGACAACCCGGAAGTTTTAGAGAGTCATTTATTTCTGTTGAGTGCTTTCATATAGTTTAAAAACAAAAAAATAAAGAGGGGAACCTAAAAACTTTTCAAAAAGGAAAGTGAAAGTAAGAAAGACAAGCATTGTTGAAGTGGGAGAGCTCCTTGAACTTTGTTCATGCTCATGGAAACTTTGTGAATCTTAATTACAGAAACTTTTCATCAAAAATAATTATCCCCATGTACAATTCCATTGTATTATAAAAATAATGTGCCAAGGTTTGCCTTTAGGATGTTTACAATGCTCGTTGGTTTGTACGGTGCAGGACATAAACTTTGGCTGTAGTGCGCGATTTTACATTTTTAACTGGAATATAAATTGGTTCTCATTCCTTTTGCACTGTCTTGATATACGACTTTTTTATTGAATTTTTGGGGTACCAGAACTATTGTGATTGTTCAGATTGCTACAGACTGTTCTGTTTTAGACAGATTCTGTTTTTGATGCATAGTTTGCTTGTTTTGATGAATCTATCAATTTATATCAGTGGATTAAGCCATGAAAAAGTTATATTATAGTAGACATAATGCAAAAACAAAATATGAATTGGTTTGCAACAGTACTTAGAGTGGTGATTTGCTTATTATACTAACGGATCTTACCGAGTTTTCTGTTGAAGTTTTGTGTGGATGTAGTGTCTAATCGAGGATGTTTCGATGTGAGAAGAAGGAAGAGAGGCAAGAGCTCAAGCTTGGGGATGCCCGAGGCACCCCAAGTAAATATTCAAGGAGACTCAAGCGTCTAAGCTTGGGGATGCTGGGGAGGCATCCCCTCTTTCTTGAACAAGTATCGGTATGTTTCGAATTCGTTTCGTTCATGCATTATGTGCAAGTCTTGGAGCGTCTTTTGCAATTAGGTTTTTATTTTTTCTTTTATGCACCATGCTGGTATGAGATAGTCCTTGGTCGATTTGTAGAATGCTCATTGCACTTCACTTAAATCTTTTGAGTATGGCTTTATAGAATGCTTCATGTGCTTCGCTTATATCATTTAAAGTTGGATTGCCTGTTTCTCTTTACATAGAAAACCGCCATTTGTAGAAGGCTCTTTTGCTTCACTTATACTCCCTCCATTCCCAAATACTTGTCTTTCTAGGCATTTCAAATGGACTCAACATACGGATGTATGTAGACATATTTCGAAGTGTAGATTCACTCATTTTGTGCCGTATGTAGTCACTTGTTGAAATCTCTAGAAAGACAAGTATTTAGGAACGGAGGGAGTACTTGTTAGAGCGTGGGCATATCTTTTGTAGAAAATATTAAACTCTCTTGCTTCAATTATATCTATTTAGAGAGATGACAGGAGTTGGTCATTCACATGGTTAGTCATAAAATCCTACATAAACTTGTAGATCGCTGAATATGATATGTTTGATTCCTTGCAATAGTTTTGCGATATAAAGGTGGTGATATTAGAGTCATGCTAGTGGGTGGTTGTGGATTAGTAGAAATACTTGTGTTGAGGTTTGTGATTCCATTAGCATGCACGTACGGTGAACCGCTTTGTGATGAAGTTGGAGCACAATTTTATTTATTGATTGTCTTCTTATGAGTGGCGGTCAGGGACGAGAGATGGTCTTTTCCTACCAATCTATCCCCCTAGGAGCATGCGCGTAGTACTTTGTTTTCAATGGCTTATAGATTTTTGCAATAAGTATATGAGTTCTTTATGACTAATGTTGAGTCCATGGATTATACGCACTCTCACCCTTCCATCATTGCTAGCCTCTTCGGTATCGTGCATTGCCCTTTCTCACCTCGAGAGTCGGTGCAAACTTCACTGGTGCATCCAAACCCCGTGATATGATATGCTCTGTCACACATAAACCTCCTTATATCTTCCTCAAAACAGCCACCATACCTACCTATCATGGCATTTCCATAGCCATTCCGAGATATATTGCCATGCAACTTCCATCATCATCATATACATGACTTGAGCATTCATTGTCATATTGCTTTGCATGATAGTAAGATAGCTAGCATGATGTTTTCATGGCTTGTCCGTTTTTTTATGTCATTGCTATGCTAGATCATTGCACATCCCGGTACACCGCCGGAGGCATTCATATAGAGTCATATCTTTGTTCCAGATATTGAGTTGTAAGTAAATAAAAGTGTGATGATCATCATTATTATAGCATTGCCCCAGTGAGGAAAGGATGATGGAGACTATGATTCCCCCACAAGTCGGGATGAGACCCCGGATTTTATGAAAAATAAAAGAGGCCAAAGAAGCCCACCAAAAAAAAGAGAAAGTAAAAAAAATAAAAAAAATGAGAGAAAAATAGAGAAGGGGCAATGTTACTATCCTTTTACCACACTTGTGCTTCAGAGTAGCACCATGTTCTTCATAGAGAGAGCCTCCTATGCTTTCACTTCCATATACTAGTGGGAATTTTCATTATAGAACTTGGCTTGTATATTCCGATGATGGGCTTCCTCAAATGCCCGAGGTCTTCATGAGCAAGCAAGTTGGATGCACACCCACTTAGTTTCAGTTTGAGCTTTCATACACTTATAGCTCTAGTGCATCCGTTGCATGGCAATCCCTACTCACTCACATTGATATCTATTGATGGGCATCTCCATAGCCCGTTGATACTCCTAGTTGATGTGAGACTTTCTCCCTTTTTGTCTTCTCCACATAACCCCCAGCATCATATTCTATTCCACCTATAGTGCTATGTCCATGGCTCACGCTCATGTATTGCGTGAAAGTTGAAAAAGTTTGAGATTATTAAAGTATGAAACAATTGCTTGGCTTGTCATCGGGGTTGTACATGATTAAATACTTTGTGTGATGAAGATAGAGCAACGGCCAGACTATACGATTTTGTAGGGATAACTTTCCTTGGCCATGTTGTTTTGAAAAGACATGATTGCTTTATTGGTACGCTCGAAGTATTATTGTTTTTATGTCAAATGATAGACTATTGCCTTGAATCACTCGTGTCTTAATATTCATGCCATGATTAGACTTATGATCAAGATTATGCTAGGTAGCATTCCACATCAAAAACTATTCTTTTTTAATCATTTACCTACTTGAGGACGAGCAGGAATTAAGCTTGGGGATGTTGATACGTCTCCGTCGTATCTATAGTTTTTGACTGTTCCATGCCAATATTATGCACTTTCATATACTTTTTGGCAACTTTTCATATTATTTTTGGGACTAACATATTGATCAGTGCCCAGTGCCAGTTCCTATCTGTTGCATGTTTTTTGTTTCGCAGAAACCCAATATCAGACGGAGTCCAAACAGGATAAAAACAGATGGAGAGTTTTTTGGAATATTTATGATTTTCTGGAAGTAAAATCAACGCGAAACGGTATTCGAGGTGGTCACGAGGTAGGGGGGCGCGCCCTACCCCCAGAGGCGCGCCCATGACCCTCGTGGTCCACCCGTAAGGCGGTTGATGCTCTCCTTATGACGCAAGAAAGCTAATTTTACAAGGAAGATCTGAGCGAAAGATTCACCCCAATCGGAGTTACAGATATCTGGATATTAAGGAAACGGTGAAGGGGTAGAATCTGCCAACGCAGAGAACGCAGAAACAGAGAGATATATCCAATCTCGGAGGGGCTCTCGCCCCTCCCAAGCCATGGGAGCCAATGACCAGAGGGGAAACCCTTCTCCCATCTAGGGAGAAGGTCAAGGAAGAAGAAGAAGAAGGGGGGCTCTCTCCCCCTTGCTTCCGGTGGCGCCAGAACGCCGCCGGGGGCCATCATCATCACCGCTATCTTCATCAACACCACCGTCATCTTCACCAACATCTCCATCACCTTCCCCCTTCTATATCCAGCGGTCCACTCTCCCGCAACCCGCTGTACCCTCTACTTGAACATGGTGCTTTATGCTTCATATTATTTTCCAATGATGTGTTAACATCCTATGATGTCTGAGTAGATTCCTATTGTCCTATCGGCGATTGATGAATTGCTATGATTGGTTTGAGTTGCATGTTTTATTATTGGTGTAGTCGTATTGTGCCCTCCGTGTCACGCAAGGGTGTTGCAATACATTCATGATTCGCTTATAGTGGGTTGGTGAGTGACTGAAACACAAACCCGAGTAAGAGGGATTGTTGCGTATGGGATAAAGGGGACTTGATGCTCTAATGCTATGGTTGGGTTTTACCTTAATGAATCTTTAGTAGTTGCGGATGCTTGCTAGAGTTCCAATCACAAGTGCATATGATCCAATTAGATAAAGTATGTTAGCTTATGCCTCTCCCTCAAATAAAATTGCAATAGTGATTACCGGTCTAGTAACATAGTCAGTTGCCTAGGGACAATTTCACAACTCCTACCACCACTTTTCCACACTCGCTATATTTACTTTAGTTGTGTCTTTATCTAAACAGCCCCTAGTATTTATTTACTCACTCTTTATTATCTTGCAAACCTATCCCGTCACACCTACAAAGTACTTCTAGTTTCATACTTGTTCTAGTTAAAGCGAACGTCAAGCGTGCGTACAGTTGTATCGGTGGTCGATAGAACTTGAGGGAATATTTATTCTACCTTTAGCTCCTCGTTGTGTTTGACACTTTTACTTATCGAAAACTGTTGCGATCCCCTATACTTGTGGGTTATCAGCGCGCACTTAGCATGTACACGTACGTACAGCGGCCAAGGTGCAAGAAAGAAAATATGGCCACGTACGTACATATGGGCACGGTCTCGAATGCCTACTCACGCATTCGTACATGGCTGGGTCGGAACGGAGAAACGACATCGGCGTCGTGTTCATGGGGAGCCAACCGGCTGGGTCGGAACGGAATGCGTGGTCGTGTTCATCGGGAGGGCTTGGACAGAACAGGCGATGGAAACGAGGCCTGGCGTACCGCACAACGGAGGAAACGGACCTCCTACATTCGGAACGGGGTCCTGTTGATCGGGAGGGGTGTGGCGTACCACAAAATGGAGGAAACGGGCCTCCTACGGTCGAAACAGGGGTCCCGTTGATCGGGAGGGGTGTGGCGTACCACAAAACGGACGAAACGGACCTCCTACGGTCGAAATGGGGGTCCTGTTGATCGGGAGGGGTGTGGCGTACCGCAAAACGGACGAAACGGACCTCCTACGGTCGAAACGGGGGTCCTGCTCATCAGGAGGGGTGTGGCGTACCGCAAAACGGAACTCCACGGGATATTGTTCATCTCCACCGTCGACCTCCTCCAGCCTCCACGGGCTCCTGTTCATCCAGCCTCCACCGTGTGCTACTCCACCGGCTACTGTTCAACCACCCCTCCACGGGCACTCCTCCATCGTCTACTGTTCTTCCAGCCCTCCACACCACGGGGTCCTGTTCAACCACCCCTCCACGCCCACACCTCCACCATCTACTGTTCATCCAGCCCTCCACACCACGGGTTCCTGTTCATCCAGAGGCAATGCCACCGCTCACTGTTCATCCACCCCCCCCCCCCCCGCAACACTCACTATTCATCCAATCGATCGGCTTCAGTTAGCAGCAGTAGCGAAGGAATCGCTCGATCGGGTTCAGTTAGCAGTGGTCGATCGATCGCTCGGGTTCAGTAACGCGTAGCCTGCAGTGCAATTGCTCGGGTTCAGTTAGCGCCCAACGCCTCGCTCGGGTTCAGTTAGAGCCAACGCCTCACACACATGCGCGTACGTGTACGAGAGAAACGCGCATTGCTCGGCCCCCGACCTCCCATCGTAACCGGCAACTCCCCGAAATTTTCCTCCCCCTTGCTTCTACCATGGTTTTTTCCATCACGGACGGCACAAAGAATGTCATGCAGCTGCATCTCCGGCCCGCCCAGGACGAAAAGCCCATTTTCTGTCATGATTTTTGGTCATAGAAGTAGGAGCCCACCACATCTATGATGATACCGGGTTTTGTCACAATTATCGTCATAGATGTGTCATATGTATGACAGGAAAAAAATTCGTTCGGCCCAAAATGTCATGGATGTGTCTTTTTTTTTGTAGTGCTATTATGAATAAACATGTTTGCAACGACATTTAGAGATTATAGTTGCTTATGTCTGGCTTAATTAGCTGGGAGCTTATAATGATTTGCCTTGCGTGCCAACATGCTATTAAAATGATTGTGATGTGGTATGATAGGATGATATCCTCCTTTAAATGATTCAAGTGACTTGACTTGGCACATGTTCACGCATGTAGATGAAACAAATCAACATAGCCTTCACGATATTTATGTTCATGGTCGATTATATCCTACTCATGCTTGCACTTGGTGTAGATTAATTTAATGCATGTTCATGACTGTTGTCGCTCTCTCAGTTGGTCGCTTCCTAGTCTTTTGCTAGCCTTCACTCTACTAAGCGGGAATATTGCTTGTGCATCCAAACTCCATAAACCCCAAAGTTATTCCATATGATTCCACGATACCTTCCTATATATATATGCGGTATTTACCTGCCGTTCCAAGTAAATTTGTATGTGCCAAACCCCAAACGTTCAAATGAAATTCTGTTTTGTATTCTTGAGCAGCTCATGTTTCAAGTAGGGTTGTCTGTATCTTCCATGCTAGGTGGGTTATTCTCAAGAGGAGTGGACTCCACTCCTCATTCACGAGAAAATGACTGGTAACCGGGATGCCCAGTCTCATGATCAAGAATATCAAAGCAAATCAAAATAATTAAAACAAAACTCCCCCAGGGCTGTTTCTAGTTGGAGGCACTCGTTGTTTCGAGCAAGCCATGGATTGATGATTGTTGGTGGTGGGGGAGTATAAACTTTTACTATTCTGTTTGGGAACCGCCTATAATGTATGTAGCATGGAAGATATCGCCATCTATGCATTGATAGTGAAAGTATACCGCTCAAAATGTTATTCATCTCTAAATCGAGCTCTAGCACCTCTACAAATCCCTGCTTCCCTCTGCGAAGGGCCTATCTATTTACTTTTATGTTGAGTCATCACCCTCTTATTAAAAAGCACCCGCTGGAGAGCACCGCTATCATTTGCATGCATTACTATTAGTTTATATTGGGTATGACTTGACTGGATCTCTTTTACCACGAATTACAATGTTTAGTCAGTCCTTGATCTTTAAAGGTGCTCTGCATTTATGTTTTGCAGTCTTAGAAAGGGCTAGCGAGATACCATTTTGTCATATCATATCATGATTGTTTTGAGAAAGTGTTGCCATCCGAGTTTTATTATTATTGCTCGCTAGCTGATTATGCCATTGACATGCGTAAATATGAGACCTAAGTGTTATTGTGAATATGGTTAGTTCATAATCTTTGCTGAAAACTTGAATGTTGGCTTTACATATTTACAACAACAAGAGCAAATAGAGTTTGTAAAAGTTTTTCTTTATCACTTTCAGTTTATCAACTGAATTGCTTGAGGACAAGCAAAGGTTTAAGCTTGGGGGAGTTGATACGTCTCCAACGTATCTACTTTTCCAAACACTTTTGCCCTCGTTTTGGACTCTAACTTGCATGATTTGAACGAAACTAACCCGGACTGACGCTGTTTTCAGCAGAACTGCCATGGTGTTGTTTATTGTGCAGAAAACAAAAGTTCTCGGAATGACCTGAAAATCCACGGAGATAAATTTTGGAAAATATAAAAAATACTGGCGAAAGAATCTAGGCCAAGGGGCCCACACCCTGTCCACGAGGGTGGGGGCGTGCCCTCTCCCCCTGGGCGTGCCCCCTGTCTCATGGGCCCCCTGATGCTCCACCGACCTCAACTCCAACTCTATATATTCCGTTTCGCGGAGAAAAAAATCGGAGAGAAAGTTTCATCGCGTTTTACGATATAGAGCCGCCGCCAAGCCCTAATCTCTCTCGGGAGGGCTGATCTGGAGTCCGTTCGGGGCTCCAAAGAGGGGGATTCGTCGTCGTCGTCATCATCAACCATCCTCCATCAACAATTTCATGATGCTCATCGCCGTGCGTGAGTAATTCCATCGTAGGCTTGATTGACGGTGATGGGTTGGATGAGATTTACCATGTAATTAAGTTAGTTTTGTTAGGGTTTGATCCCTAGTATCCACTATATTTTGAGATTGATGTTGCTATGACTTTGCTATGCTTAATGCTTGTCACTAGGCCCCGAGTGCCATGATTTCAGATCTGAACCTATTATGTTTTCATGAATATATGTGAGTTCTTTATCCTATCTTGCAAGTCTATAGTCACCTATTATGTGTTCTGATCCGACAACCCCGAAGTGACAATAATTGGGATACTTCTCGGTGATGACCATAGTTTGAGGAGTTCATGTATTCACTAAGTGCTAATGCTTTGGTACGGTACTCTATTAAAAGGAGGCCTTAATATCCCTTAGTTTCCATTAGGACCCCACTGCCACGGGAGGGTAGGACAAAAGATGTCATGCAAGTTCTTTTCCATAAGCACGTATGACTATATTCGGAATACATGCCAACATTACATTGATGAACTGGAGCTCGTTCTGTGTCACCCTATGTTATAACTATTACATGAGGAATCACATCCGACATAATTATCCATCACCGATCCAATGCCTACGAGCTTTTCACATATTGTGCTTCGCTTATTTACTTTTCTGTTGTTACTGTTACAATCACTACAAAACTGCTATCGTTACTTTTTCCACTATTACCATTACTATCATACTACTTTGCTACTACATACTTTGCTGCAGATACTAAGTTATCCAGGTGTGGTTGAATTGACAACTCAACTGCTAATACTTGAGAATATTCTTTGTCTCCCTTTGTGTCGAATCAATAAATTTGGGTTGAATACTCTACCCTCGAAAGTTGTTGCGATCCCCTCTACTTGTGGGTTATCACCTACACATCTCATTGATTCCCAGCTTACAAGATTCAGAACCAACAAATAAGATTGAAATAATAAGTACAACAAAGATGCCTACACATCTCATTGATTCCCAGCTTGCAAGATTTAGAACCAACCCATTAGAGCCTTTTGATAAAGTGAATATCAGGATTAAGTCCATCTTGGCTAGCCATGTCATACAATCAAAGAACTTGGCGAATGCTCTTGACTGTCACAACATCTGTAGTTGAGTATTCCTGTTTGCACAACACAAACAAGAAGATCATGATTGCACTTTAATAGTGGCCTCCTTGAACTCAACCTGCAGCTCCACTAGGATGAGGTCAACCTCCAGCTCCATGATTCAATTCATGCGCCTTTTTCTACAGTTCGCCTGAAATGAAGCAAAGATTGCATCATTCAGCTAGCAAGAAGTACTTGCTCTCGTGAGCTGGCAGGTTCTTCTTTAGTAGTTGCACTAAAATTGAGGAACATTAAGGTTGGCTGTCCGGCTCATGTAAGGTGCAACTAAATTTTCTTATCCTTTTGTGTAGTTCCACTAAAATAAAGTGCCATTGTGGTGACAGTGACGGCCCATCTTGCAAAGGCTAATAAAATGTTGACCGAGATTACCAGCAGAACTTGACGGAGATTTTGGAAACTCCAATCACCATTTTGTGCAGTTCCACCAAAATTGAGAGATGTTGCCTACGTGACATTTTAGTTGAACTGCACAAGACACTCATTCCAAAAAAAGTGTTTTGTGCATTTCACCAAAAGGTCACAATAGCAACAAGGTGAAATGGATATCCCTATCTACACAAAAAGATAGAAAGTAAACAATTGTTAGTCAACAAGAATATACGAAACATATACAAAATGAAAAGAAGCATCTTAATTATGTTCATGGCAATCACGCAAGGACAGTAGAAATTTTAAAACGTCAGCAATGCTTCATGTTACCAGAAGCATTACGATCAACAATGAGATTCCACAAATATGGGATTACTTTAATGGTGCCATTGCTTGTTTACCAGACACAGTAAATCAACAGCAGCTAAAGAGTTGGTTTAAGGGCATGGGACCGTGGGGACACCAGGACACTCAGTAGCGTAAAGGAGCAACTTACTTATCATACTGGGGAAAACAACAGGAGTGCCATTTGTAACACATTTTAATTGCATCTTATCACTGGAGGCATTAGATTAACAATAACACTGGTTAGACATGTCCCTAAGGTAACAGTGTGATCGCTTCATTTTACATGCGCGCTTACATCAACAACAATAAAAGGTTGGTATAAGGACATGCGACAGTGGAAGCATCAACACAATGTATCTACAAGGAGGCATAAAGTGGTGATGCCGAGTTTGTTCATGCTATGTGAGGGCAGCAAACCTAATCCTGGAGACCTTGTACTATGTGAGGGCAGCAAATATAATCCTGGAGACCTTTTACTATGTGAGGGCAGCAAATCTAATCCTGGAGACCTTTTACTATGTGAGGGCAGCAAATCTAATCTTGAGACCTTTTACTATGTGAGGGCAGCAATTCTAATCCTGGAGACTTTTTACTATGTGAGGGCAGCAAATCTAATCATGGACATACTCTGTTGACTTGTCCACCAGCCGCCACTTTCTATCCTTTTTTCAACCAATAATAGATCTGTTCCTTATCCAGTTTGTACTGCGTTTTCCCATTATTTCCCTTTTCAACCAAGAGACCGGTTGGGTATCTGGTCTCTACTACTTTCAGCATATTATTTCCTCTTTGAATCAAGTCCTAGATTCATGCTACAACTTTCCCCCCTTTCTTCGTTGTTTGAACAAAGGCCTATATCCAAATGCCTGAAGTAGCTTTACCTCTAATAATACTAAAAATTTAGGTGGCTTTGGAAGAGCTGATGGGAGTAGAAAAAAATGCACATGCAGACACGTGGGGAGCTGGGGCAGTAGAGCAAGGCCGCTTTCGAAGAACTTATACCTGAGGGTCGCCGGGATGTCGGCGGCGGCAGGTCGGATCTGCGGACAATACGGCATGGAGGAAGAAGGGTCGGAGGACCTCCCGAGCCGGCGCCATGTCGGAGAGAACGACACGGGCAGAGGATCGGGCCCCTCCGGTAGCTGTGGGTTTCCTCCCTCGGCGGCGATGACCGCGTGAACGATGCACCTTTTAGTCCTCTACACACACCGGCCGAAGGGATCCGGCCGGATCTGTGGCCAGCCGTGAGCAGAGAGAAAATGTCGCTACCGCTGTCTTGTTTATATATGGAGAGGATGAGAGAATGAAGAGAGCAACCCTAGTAAAGCAAGCTCTCAGGCCCCTGCGTACATATATAGTGGAGTGATTATCTTTTTCTCTCCACAACAAGAGTTTCAATTTGTGTACGTGGCATTAAAGAAAAGAAACTCTCTATTTAAGGTGACTACTGTACGACTCCTACTTACTACTAGTAGTACGAGTATTGTTCACTTGTGCTCCCCGCCCCTCCATTTGAACAACCCCACAGGTGAATAAACATACAGTAAGTATTGTATTTATATAGAACGAACAAGCTCGAACGATTTTCGCATAGTTAAAAGTTGAGACGGGGCTTTTCCCGGGCAGTACACGTGACAGTTTCGGGTAGGCGGTTTGACAGAGAGGCGGGGAGGGTGAGCGAGTGGCGGATTCTCAAACATACTGCTCGAAAGGTCGGGCTGTGCGATTTGACGGTGTGTTACTGCTAGAAAGACTTGTTGTCGGGGGTTGGGTGCGACATATGCCAAAGGATGGCTTATCATGGTGGGGGCGAGTAGAACGTCGCCGGTGCCCGGAAACGGGATAAGGCGTAGAAATGCACGCCGGCGAATCTTACCCAGCTTCGGGGCTCTCCGGGGAGATAACACCCCTACTGCTGCTCTGCGGGGTCTCCGCATGGTTACTATGGCAAGGTGGCTACAATGGTGCTCCTAGAGCTGTATCGGGAAGCAGGAGAGATCAAGGTTAGTTCTCTCCTCCCTGGTCTGTGTATCTAACTCTATCAAGGTCCGAACCCTTTGCATGGGTGCTCCGGGGGGTTTATATAGGCCTACCCCCCGGGGGTACAATGGTAATCTGACTGGGCATGGGTCCCAGCCGTCTGTCTCTCATGTTGCCGTTCTTCCTGCCGGCTTCTGGGCCCGCCGACTGGTGGGTCCCGCGGACAGGCCGAACACTGTGCGGTACTCCTGATGACGCAGGCTTGGTCATGGGGTCGTGGCAACAGTGCCGCCGTCTATCAGGCGATCACTGTCGCCACTCCCCATCCAATCTGGTTTATGGCTTGTGGGGCCCTGGCGGGGAGACGGCCGACTCCAAAGAGTCCGACTCCCACAGGGCCGTCTTCAGGCGCTCTGGCCGCCTTTGATTCACCCACTGACAGGCACCCCCACGGTCTTCGGACCGTACAGGCCAGCGTCGTGGGCACAGTGCATCGCGCACTGTGGCTGAGGTCAGAGCAGGCATGGCAACAGTGCCGCGCCTCGCCGGAGATCTCCTAGCGATACGGCACACTGTAGCCATGCTGGCCCCTCGTAGGCAGGGAGGGGCAGCCACGTCGTGACCGTACCTCGCATCGGGCGTCGTGAAGCGTCATGGGCTGACTCCCATAGTCGGCATTCCCGGAGGTCGCCAGCCTGGAGTCGGCTTGCTTCAAAGTCGCCAGCTGGGACTCGGCCTTGCTGGAGGTCGCCAGCTGGGACTCGGCTGGAGGGGCGCGGCCTGCCCCGATGTCTTGAAAGATCCTGGGTCCCGGGTCAGCCTACCCGTGGCCCATTACTCCGACAGTAGTCCCCGAAGCTGGTGAAGCCCTGCGGACGCCGCCTCGTGGGGCTTCAACAGTTTCAAACTTCCCAGCGCCGACTCGCCGAAGTCGGACTCGTTCAGCGAGGGGCCACTATTTGTAAGTCACGGCGGGAAAACAGGCGGCGTATCGGATACGCTTCCCTGCTGCCCTCGTGGCGGTCCTATCGCGTGGCGCCACGTGGGGAGGATAGTCTGCCCACCCACGCGCGTGACGGGACGGGCCGCTAGGCGGGGCCCGCCACTACCGCGCCTCGGCTTCCGAGCGGATCCGCTGCGGTCGCGAACGGTTGGCTTCCCCACATTGTTACTGCGCGCAGTAACTTCGTGTGTAAATCGTGGGCGGCGTGGGGCTTCGGGCGCAGTTAATCCCACGCCCGCCCCCTCGGCTCCTCAGCCCGTAGGGCTATAAATAGGCGGGGAGGAGCAGGGCAGCACTGCACGCACACCCTCTCCCCCGCTCTCCTGCCTTCTCTTCTTCCTCCGCCGCGAGTGAAAGCATCTCCCTCGTCGACGATGAGCTCTTCCTCCGCCGCGCCCCCAGCCTCGTGCTCCGGCGTGTGGGACGGCTCGGACGTGGAGGCGGAGCATATCGAGTTCCTCCACCGGACCCGCCGCCTCCCCAGCGCGGACCTCGTGCACGCCCGTCCCGCGCCGGAGGAGGGCGAGCGGGTCGTCTTCTGCTCGCACCTTTTGCGCCGGCTGGGGCTACCGGCGAGCGGATTCTTCCGCTCGTTCCTGGAGTTCCATAATCTTCAGCCGCACCACCTCACCCCAAACACGGTGGTGCTGCTTACCTCTTCGCCACTCTATGCGAAGGCTTCCTCGGCGTTCTCCCCACCCTCGAGTTGTGGGGAGAATTCTTCTCTTCAAAGCTCGGCACGTAGGCCGCCGGCACGCCGGCTCAGTGCGGCACCTACATCGCGGTGCGGCGCTCGACAGCCGACATCCCTTTCCCCCTCATCTCGCTGGTGAAATCGGTGAAGATGTGGCAGCGCTCCTACTTTTACGTGAAGAACCTCTCCACCGGCGGCGACTAGGTCAACCTGCCGCCCTTCAACCCCGAGCCCCTGACTGGCAGGCTTTCCAGTTGGTCCCACTGGTCCAAATCGCTGATTCCCTCCGGAGCCGCCGCCGTGGCGCGACTCCGAGTTCTGCTGCAGTCGGAGGGCCTCGTCGGATCCGACCTTCTGGCCGCCTTCGTGGCGCGCCGAGTCCTCCCACTCCAGGGCCGGCCTCACCTCATCTATCAGATGAGCGGCCGCCACGACCCGAGCCGACTGTGCACCAAGGAGATGCCCCGCAGAGAGGTGGCCAACTTGGTGAACCACATCGCGCACTGTGAGTTCACGGAGGACTGGCAGTTCGGCAAGGAGCCGTACTCGTGCGACAACCCCCCTCCAGTGGTAAGTCGCATCTCCATGTGGTTCGATCTTCTTTGCAGCCGACTCCGGCTTCTAATCATCATTGGTTCCTTCTGAGCAGAACCCCCTCATGGGGCCCGCAGCCGGCGCCATGAGAGAGCCCCGCGACTACGTCCCCGACCGCGAGGATAGCGACGTCGACGACCCCGACTTGGGGGCGGCGGCGTTGGAGGCCGATGCCGAAGGCGGCGAAGAAGGGGCAGACGGCGGCCTTAGGCCATCGGCCACCTTTGCCGACTGGCCCGATGACGACGCCGACGTGGAAGTCGTCCCACGCCCGCAGCCGAGGGCCGGCTCCTCTGGCCAAGGCGGCGCGAAGAGGCGCCACGCCGGGCCGAGCGCGCCCGGTGGCAAGCAGAAGAAGTTTAAGGGGGAGGCCGCCGCGACCAAGCGGGAGGAGGCGGCCGCGAAGGCCAACCGCTTCCGAAGGGAAGTGAGGAGGCCGCCGTTAGTTTCCGCGTAAGTCTTTTTCGCTCTTTTATTTTCTCTGTTGGATCTTGTTCGAGTCTTCTTTGATTTTTCCTTCATTCTTCTCCAGAGCCCCCCTCTCCCTTGATAGAGCCGCCGTCCCCTCTGTCATGGGGTCGGTGGAGACGTCCGCCAACACCCGGTGGGTCGATCCCGCCGCCGACCTTCAGGAGGCGACGGAACGGAACGCGCGGGAGAAGCGCGACGAGGAGGAGGCCGACCGCCTGGAGAAGGCGTAGGCCGAGAAGGCGGCCGCCAATGCCCAGAAGAGGCTGGAGGAGGCCGAGAACGCCGTTGCAGCGAAGCGGCGCGCAAAGGAGGCCGCGCGTCGCCATTTAGCGATGCTCGTCCCTCCGTTGTCGTCGGCGACGCCGGCTCCAGAGTTCACGGGGCAGACCGGAGAGGTCGGCACCGAGAACCCCCTCATGGAGGAGGGCGGCGAGGCTTCAGGCTCGGACGCCCTCGTGCCGCCTCCACCCCCTCCGCCATCGTCTGGGAGGCCGCACGGCAAACAGCCGGTGGGCCCGCAAGATCCGCCGACCACGGACGATGCCAAGGCTCGGCTGCTTCTTCAAGTCGCCGTGCCGGCACGCCGCCGGCTTGAGAGGACGAGCTCGGCGCCGCGAGCTCGGAAGACCAGCGCGGCCAGTTCGGCGAGTCTGGACGTCGAGACCTCCAGTGCCGCGCCCACCGGGTGGTTGCGCGGAGGCGGCACCGGCCCGCTGAAGCAAGCCCTCCTGGATGTCCAAGCGAAGCTGCGCGCGGAAAGCGACGCCCTCCAAGTCTGCACCAGAGCGCATCTGGCAGTACGGACATCCGTCCGAGTAAGCTTATTTTCTCTTTTTTAATTCCTGTCTTTCTCTGTGGGGGCGCGCCAGCGCACCCACTGGGTGTAGTCCCCGAGTTCCAGGCCGGCTGCTGAGCAGGCGGTTCAGAACTCCTTCTGGCGAGCTCCGAATTCTAACTTTTGCCTTTGCCGGCTTTTTGTAGGAATATCATAACCTCCGCGCCACTGCCTTCAACCGCAATGTCGAGGAGCTGAACAAGCGGACCGCCGACTTGACGGAAAGCCGGGGTGAGCTCTTTTCTTCCTTCTTCGCGGGGGCACGCTGGCGCACCCGCGGGCTGTAGTCCCTGAGATTCGGGCCGACTGCTGAGCAGTCGGGCCAGATCTCCCCGGCGATCTTATTTCTTTCTTCTTTGCGGGGGCGCGCTGGCGCGCCCGCGGGCTGTAGTCCCCGAGATTCGGGCCGACTGCTGAGCAGTTGGGCCGGATCTCCCCGGCGATCTAATTTACTGATGACTTTTCTTGTCTCCTTCGTTTTTCAGGCGCCAATGCCGCCCTTCAGGAGCAGCTGGGCGAGGCCAACACTGCTCGTCGTGCCAAGGAGGAGGAGTGCGGACGGCTCACCAAAGAGCGCGATCTGCTGGCGACACAGCTGGCCGAGCAGAAGGAGCTGCTCCAAAAGGCGCAGGACGAGGCCAAGACGCGGGAGGCCGCCCTCATGGCTGAGTTCGAGATCGAGTGCTCCGCTTGGACTCATAGGGAGGCGATGCTGACCTCCGGCTACCACGAGCTCGAGGACATCGTTGATGGTAAGTCTCTTTCATTTCTTTGGTCTTCCGACTTCGTGTCAAGCTGATTTCTGTTTTTCCGACTATCTTCTTTTTTGTCTTGGCAGACTTCTTTCCTGGTCATTGACAGGCCGTCCCTCTGGCCATCGAGGCGGCTCGGGAGGCGCGAAGGGCGAAGGGTGAGGTGATTGCCGCCAACGCTCCCCGAACCATCGACAAGCAGCTCCTGAGCATAGGGGCCCGTCTTCGTCCGGCTCACCGGCTGCTGCGCCGTCTTCAGCGTGCCGGTGCCCAGGTGGTTGCCAACCTGTGGCCGGACGTGCCGGCTCTGTGCACCGCCAGTCGGACCGCCGACTGGCTGGAAGTCGCCGCCGTCCGCCTTGAGGCCTGGAAGGGCTCCTCGGCCCGGGCCGAAGCACGCCGGGCCTTGGAATTCGTCAAGGCATGGTATCCGGGGCTGGACCTGGACCACCTGGCCGCGTTCCGGTCAGAAGCCCAGGCCGAGCTGGAGGCCGTAGAAGGCGCCCTTGTCGAGCGCGCGGCGGCCATCGCCGAGTACACGGACACCAGCATCTTCGTGCCCGAGCGGACTGAAGGCGGCGAGGAAGCACCGCCGGACTGGTTCGGGATGAACCCGGAGTACGAGGAAGACTCGGCGGAGGTGATCGACTCCAGCGCCGAGGAGGAGGACGAGTCGGAGGACGGAGGCAAGGAGGAGGCGCCAGAAGGCGAAGCAGGCGGCCGGCCTCAGCCCGACCGCGCCTCCAGCAACGAGCCGCGCAAGGACAAGGCGACTGCCGCCGAAGGCGACCAGGCTGAGACCGCCCAGCCGACTGCCCCGGCATCCGACACCGCCGCCACCCCCGATCCTCCGGCCCCGGAGGCCGCCTCCTAGAATGCTTCTGTTTATCTGTCTTCAGTAATCTTTTTGAAAGACTTGTTAGGTTCGGACAATTCCACCCGCGGGGTGTATCTTGAATTCTTATTCGGGGATTCGGCCGAGGGCCTATGTAAATATTTATCTGATTTCCACCTTTCCTTGCTTATTGCTCCTTAGACTTTTTTCCTTTGCCGCATTCCTTTAGTTGCCGCCTTGCCGGCTGGACAGCTGCTCTGCGGACTGTCGCTAGGGCAAGTGCTTGGCTACTTCAGGAAGGCAAGTACTTAGCCGTTTAGAGTTTCTTTAGCAAGTTGGCTAGAAAGTGACAGGCCGACTATCCGAGAGTCGGCTGTCCTTTGATAAAATTTAAGACGGCGAGCCGACTACTCATGAGTCGGCTCTGTGGGGGGAGGCTGGTAGCCGGCTTGTGCTATGCATAAGCTTTAGGTCCTTAGCCATTTTTCATGCGTGCGCTCATTCTTGCTTGTTCTCTGCCTACCGGCAGTCGCTCTGCGAGCTGCGGGTTTCGACAGGAGACGGCTTGAGCGTGACATATTACTTGTCCGCTGTAGGAAGCTTTTCATAGCGAAAGACGGCAAGTCCCCGGGCCGACTAGTCGGACCCGGTGCCAGACGGTATGATAAAAAAATAGCATGTTCGGAAGCGTAATTGTTATCATACAGATAACAAAAAGGCAGTCCCCGAGCTCGTCCCGGGGGGCCTAGGGTCTTAGTACTTTAATACAAAGGGGGTAGTGCGATACATACTGTATCAACTGTAAAATCTTCGAAGAAGATTCGCGTTCCACGGGCACTCTGTTTCTTTCCCGGAGTCGTCCCTCTTGCGCGCTCGAGGCTTCTGAGCGTCAATCAGATAGTAGGCGTCGTTCCCTAGCACCTTGCTGATGATGAAGGGACCTTCCCAAGGTGCCGACAACTTGTGCTGGCCGGCCGTTCTCTGAATCAGCCGGAGCACAAGGTCGCCCTCTTGGAATGATCTCGGCTTGATCTTGCGGTTGTAGTATCGGAGCAGACTCTGCTGGTAGATGCCGGACCGACTGAGTGCCAACAGTCGGCCCTCTTCCAGCAGATCGACGCCGTCTTGGCGTGCTTCTTCAGCTTCCTCTTCGGTGTACATGGTGACTCGTGGAGAGTCGAACTCTATATCCGTCGGGATGACGGCTTCGACACCGTAGACGAGGAAGAAAGGCGTGAAGCCGGTTGACTTGTTTGGGGTCGTGCGTAGACTCCAGAGGACGGCTGGCAGCTCCTCGACCCAACAGCTGGCCGAACGCTCGAGTGGTTCGACCAGCCGAGGCTTGATGCCGGACAGGATAAGGCCATTGGTTCGTTCCACCTAGACATTTGACTGCGGATGGGCAACGGACGCTAAGTCCAGTCGGATGCCCTGCGTCGCGCAGAAACGAGCCAAGGCGCCCTTGGCAAAGTTTGTGCCGTTGTCGGTGATGATGCTGTGCGGTATACCGTACCGCACCGTGATGTCGGCAATGAAGGTTACTGCAGTCGGGCCGTTCAACTTCTTGATGGGCTTTGCTTCCACCCACTTGGTGAACTTGTCCACCGCGACAAGCAGATGAGTTAGGCCGCCTCGGGCCGTCTTGAATGGTCCTATCATGTCCAGGTCCCAAACTGCGAAGGGCCAGGCGATAGGGATTGTCTTCAACGCGGAAGCCGGCTGATGTGGCTTGGAGCGGAACATCTGGCACCCCTTGCATTTTTGGACTAGCTCTTTAGCTTCTTCCAGGGCAGTCGGCCAAAAGAAACCGTGCCGAAAGGCTTTGGCCACGAGTGCCCTTGAAGCCGCATGGTGGCCGCACTGGCCCTGGTGGATGTCTCTGAGAATCGCTTGGCCTTGTTCTGATTCCATGCAACGCTGGTAAACACCAGTGACACTGCGCCTGACTAGCTCTCTATTGACTATGGTGTATGATGCCGCTCGGCGCTGCACTTGCCGAGCCAGGATCTCATCCGTTGGCAACTCTTTGTTTACTAGAAATTTGAGGATGGGCTGCGCCCATGAAGGTGCTGCTATCTCTTCAACTGCTACCACAGCGACTTGGACAAGGGTGGTTGGGCTGGGAGGCGGTGGGTTGGAGGCCGCGGCCGTTTGCTGAATTAGCGGAGTCTCTGGGCCGACTGGGGCAGCTCCCGGGCCGGGTTTTGAAGTCCCCGGGCCGACTGGCACAGTCCCCGGGCCGGGCTCTGAAGTCCCCGGGCCGGTTTCAACTGTGGTTTTCTTGAGGCCACCAGCTGGGGCTTTGGAGTCAGATCCGACTACTTCTGAAGGAGCCGGCACGAAGATGGAGTCCGACTCTGGTGAAGGCTTGATAGACGGCTTGAGGAGGCGCTGAAGGGCAATTCCGGAAGGTAACGCTTGGCGAGTGGAGCCGACTCGTGCCAAGGCATCTGCTTGATCATTCTCATTTCTTGGCACGTGAAGGAATTCACACCCCTCGAAGTATCCACTGAGTTGCTGCACAGAGAAACGGTAGCTCGCCATGTTTGCGTCTTTGGCGTCCCAGTCGCCGGATGATTGCTGAACCACCAAGTCGGAGTCGCCATAACACAGGATCCGGCGTATGCCGAGTTCTTTGGCAAGCCGGAGCCCATGAATGAGCGCCTCGTATTCGGCGACGTTGTTGGAGGCGGCGAAGTGGATTTGCAGCACGTATTTGAGCTAGTCGCCCTTAGGGGAGGTGAGGACGACGCCGGCTCTAAGGCCGGTGCGCATCTTGGAGCCGTCGAAATGCATCCGCCAATGAGTGGAGTCAGGCGCTGGTGGCAGGTACTGGGTCTCGGCCCAGTCGACGAGGAAGTCAGCCAGCGCCTGCGACTTGATGGCGGTGCGGGGCTGGTAGTAAATGGTGTAAGGAGCTAGATCTATAGCCCATTTGGCCACTCGACCGGAGGCGTCTCGGCTTCCAATGATCTTGGCGAGTGGAGCGGTGCAAACCACAGTGATAGGATGCTCTTGAAAGTAGGGCTTCAACTTCTTGGCGGCAAAATGCACGCCGTAGCACATCTTCTGGTAGTGAGGGTAGTTCTGCTTGGAGGTCGATAGTACCTCGCTCAGGTAATATACCGGTCTCTGGACAGGGAGCACCTTGCCTTCCTCCTTGCGCTCGACTACAATGACTGTGCTGACTACTCAGCTGGTGGTGCCAATGTACAAGAGCATGGGCTCTTTGGGAGTCGGAGCTGCCAACATGGGGGGAGTAGCCAGCATCTTCTTCAGCTGGAGAAATGCTTCATCCGCCTTGTGGTTCCACTAAAAAAAGGTGGTCTTTTTCATCAACTGATACAAGGGCAGAGCTTTCTCGCCCAGCCGACTGATAAACTGGCTGATAGACGCTAGGCAGCCGCTGAACTTTTGCACATCCAACAGTCGGCTGGGTACCTCCATTCTCTCGATGGCCTTGATCTTCACGGGGTTGCACTCTATGCCACGTTCGGAGACCAGGAAGCCAAGGAGCTGGCTGGCCGGTACTCCGAAAATGCACTTCTCGGGGTTGAGCTTGATCCGGAATCGGCGTAGATTCCCAAAGGTCTCTTTGAGGTCTTCCAGCAGCGTCCCACGCTTTTCCGTCTTCACCACCACATCATCCACGTAGACGTGGGCGTTCCTGCCGAGTTGCTTGAGGAGGCACTTCTGCATGCAACGCTGAAAGGTGGCGCTGGCATTCCTTAAGATGAACGTCATTGTCAGGTAGCAGAAGGCTCCAAATGGCGTGATGAATGCATCCTTCAGTCTGTCCGCTGGATTCAGCTTGATCTGGTGGTATCCTGAATATGCGTCTAGGAAACTCAGCAGCTCGCATCCGGCTGTGGAGTCTAGCACCTGATCAATCCTTGGCAAAGCAAACGGATGCTTCGGGCAGGCTTTGTTGAGGCTTGTGTAGTCGATGCACATCCGCCACTGCTTGTTCTTCTTCAGCACCAAAACCGGGTTTGCCAGCCACTCTGGAAAAAACACTTCCATGATGAAACCGGTTGCCAAGAGCCAGGCTATCTCTTCTCCAACAACTCTTCTTTTCTCTTCTGACAGGCGGCGCAAGGGCTGCCTGACGGGCTTCATATCTGGCCTGACGTGTAGCTTGTGCTCGGCGAATTCCGTTGGTACACCCGGCATGTCCTTGGGGGACCATGCAAAGATGTCCCGATTCTCACGTAGGAAATCGACGAGCTCGCCTTCCTATTTGCTGTCAAGGCATGTGCCCACGATAGCGTATCTCTCTGGGTGCTCCGGGTCCAAGGGTATCTTCTTGGTCTCTTTGGCCAGCTTGAATGATCCTTCTACCTCCGACTCCTTGGGGTCGGGCGACATCTCTGGCTGCTTTCTGGCCATCGCCACGACTCGGTCAAGGAGCCGCTTCTCGGCCGCGATCACCAAGGACTCGGCCAGCCGACTGCTCTCGACCGCGCAGGCGGACGACTTCTTGTAGTCGCCGGCTACGGTCAGAATCCCCTTGGAACTCGGCATCTTCATCTTGAGGTAGGGGTAGTGGGGAATCGCCATGAACTTGGCCAAGGCAGGTCGGCCAAGCAGAGCGTGGTACGGGCTCTCCAAATCCACCACCTCGAACCAGACCGGCTGTCGGCGGAAGTGATCTTTGTCTCCGAAAAGGACGTCTATCAGGATTTTGCCAATCGGTGAACAAGAGAGACCGGGTACAATTCCATGGAACATGGTGCGGCTGCTCTGCAGCTGTCTTTGCCTGATTCCTAGCATCTCCATGGTGTCCTTGTACAGGATGTTTATGCTACTGCCTCCATCTATCAGGACCCGTGAGAAACGGGCGGCCCGCCTATCAGTGGCCAAGGTCACACCTAAGACCAGAGCGCAAGAGCCCGGACTCGGCATCACCTCTGGGTGATCCGCCCGACTCCAGCAGATAGGCCTTTCGGACCAATGCATGAATTCTGGGGCATCTGTTGCTACCGCGTTTACTTGTTGCTGCTGTTGGTGCCTGCTGCGCCGGTCATCTGCCACACTGGTGAACACTACATAGGCTCCATGCTCTTCTGGGAACTCGTCTTGCACTGCGCCGACTGGCCGGGCCGCCGGCTGCTGGGGCGGCGGTGGAGGCGGTGGCCCAGCAGGCGGCGGAGGAGTGAGGCCGTCTCCCTTGGCGATCCTGGTGAGCCAGTGGCACTTTCGGGTGGTGTGGTTTGACGGCTTCGCGCCGCTGTGGAACTTGCATGGACCATCCAAAGTCTGCTCATAGGAGAAAGCGGGCAACCAATTGGACTTGCCGCCCTTCTGCCGCTTGGCCGGAGGCTGCCCCTCCGGCTGCTGATCTTCAACTGCCGTGACCTGCCGACTGCTGGAAGTCGGCGGTGGGGCCTTGCGTTTGTTGTCGTTTTGTTGCCGTCGCCGACTGGTGTCCCCAGCCGGGGTTCTGGGAGCCTGGGGAGTCACTTTGCCAGCCACGTTGACTTGAATCTCTATCTTCATAGAAGAGTCGGCCGTGGCGTATTTATCTGCTATGACTAGCAGTTCGTCGAGGGTCTCGGGCTCGTCGCAGAGGAGTTTCTGCTTGAGGAGGGTGCCCTCTCGGCACCCGGCGGTGAAGTACTCGATAGCCTGCACCTCGTGCACGCCCTCGCAGGAGTTTCGAAGCTCGCCCCAGCGCGTGAGGTAGTCGCGTGTTGATTCTTCAGGGCCTTGCACGCACAAGGAGAGCTGGCGCGGCTTGGGAGGTCGCTTGTACGTGCTTGTGAAGTTGCGGATGAAGGCTTCGGTGAAGTCGACCCAGCTATTGATGCTGCGGGGCTTCAGGCTGTTAAGCCATGTCCGGGCCGTGCCCTGCAGCATGAGAGGAACGTACTTCACGGCAACTCGCTTGTTGCCGTTCGCTATGCTAACGGCTGTGGAGTAGTCTATCAGCCAGTCCTCCGGCTTCACGGAGCCGGTGTACTTGGGTGTGTCTCGGGGGAGCGTGAACCCTTTGGGAAAGGGCTCGTCTTTGATGCGGGGCCCGAAGCAAGGCGGACCCAGCTCATCTTCTTCTTCCAGCGCCAGGGATCGGTGGAGTCGATCAATCCGATGGCGGGCATCATTCTCTCCGACTCCCTCTCGACGGCCAAGGCGACCTCCGAGAGTCAGATGCTCAACAGGCGGCGGGGAAACTCGCCGTTCTCTTCTGGGCGGGGGAGGCAGATAATCGTCCCACCGCTCTACTGCTCTTGGGCGGCCGTCTTGGTCGCGCTCGATGGTGATATGAGTCCGACTGTGACTAGCACCCGACTCCTTCTCTTTCCTTCCGCGGACTCCGCCAGTCGGCGTCCGGGAGGTCGCGCCTTGATCTCGGCAGGGAGGCAAGTCGTCGTTCGGCTGCTGTAGCGCATCTGCGCGGCCACCGGCCGCATTTTGCGCAGCAACCGCGCCAAGGAGCTGCTGGACTCGCTTTGTCATCACACGGCGCTCTTCGCCCTCAAAGTTCTTCAGCTCGTCAGTCGCCGCCTGGGCGGCGCGGATATTCTCCGCGGGAGTGGCGTACACGAGGCGTTTCGCCCCGAGCAAGTCGGCGATGGCTGCGCCGCGCTGTCGGACCGCACCTAGGCGGCTCGGCCCTGTCGGAGCCGGTAAGCCGCCTACGGCGCGATCCATCTCACGCTGGTATGCCTCTGACAAGTGCCTCATGCTTGCCAGCTTCTTGGCGCCTTCGATGATCTGAAGGCGGCGCGCCTCCAGCGTCTCGGCGTCTGCGTCCTCAGGAATGGGCGCGGTCAGGTCTTGCAGGGCCGCGGCTAGCGGGTCCTGGGCTTCTTCGCCGGAGTGCTCGCCGTGGCTGATGATGAGCACCTCCGTGACGGTGCTTCCGCCGCTCTCCTCGTACGGAAGCGGCTCGTCGTAGACCACCACGTTGGTGGGGAAGATGTCAAGCGACACGGCGTCGGAGTCGACCAGCATCGGGTCAGAGGAGCCTACGGACTCCAACTCTACGGCAGGCTCGCCGGCGATATGGAGTTGGTCGAGGAGGCCCGCGAGAAGGTTCTCGGGGCCACCCGTGCCTGCGTCGGATGCAGGTTCGTCGGAGAGGCGCACCTCGCCGATAAGTTCGGCGAGGCCGTTCGCGGCGCAGGCGGCCTCAGCGCCGCGCAGCGTGTCGATGCAGACTCCATCTGGCGAGCCTGGCTGGCTGCGCTCGCCAGGGAGGAAGAGGGTTCCTGTCCAGAACAGATCTCCGGACGACGGTGCACCTCGCCCCACGGTGGGCGCCAAATGTCGGGGGTTGGGTGCGACATATGCCAAAGGATGGCTTATCATGGTGGGGGCGAGTAGAACGTCGCCGGTGCCCGGTAACGGGATAAGGCGTAGACATGCACGCCGGCAAATCTTACCCAGCTTCGGGGCTCTCCGGGGAGATAACACCCCTACTGCTGCTCTGCGGGGTCTCCGCATGGTTACTATGGCAAGGTGGCTACAATGGTGCTCCTAGAGCTGTATCAGGAAGCAGGAGAGATCAAGGTTAGTTCTCTCCTCCCTGGTCTGTGTATCTAACTCTATCAAGGTCCGAACCCTTTGCATGGGTGCTCTGGGGGTTTATATAGGCCTACCCCCCGGGGGTACAATGGTAATCCGACTGGGCGTGGGTCCCAGCCGTCTGTCTCTCATGTTGCCGTTCTTCCCGCCGGCTTTTGGGGCCCGCCGACTGGTGGGTCCCGCGGACAGGCCGAACACTGTGCGGTACTCCTGATGACGCAGGCTTGGTCATGGGGTCGTGGCAACAGTGCTGCCGTCTATCAGCCGATCACTGTCGCCACTCCCCATCCAATCTGGTTTATGGCTTGTGGGGCCCTGGCGGGGAGACGGCCGACTCCAAAGAGGCCGACTCCCATAGGGCCGTCTTCAGGCGCTCTGGCCGCCTTTGATTCACCCACTGACAGGCGGCCCCATGGCAACAGTGCCACGCCTCGCCGGAGATCTCCCAGCGATAAGGCACACTATAGCCATGTCGGCCCCTCGTAGGCAGGGAGGGGCGGCCACGTCATGACCGTACCTCGCATTGGGCGTCGTGAAGCGTCATGGGCCGACTCCCATAGTCGGCATTCCCGGAGGTCGCCAGCCTGGAGTCGGCTTGCTTCAAAGTCGCCAGCTGGGACTCGGCCTCGCTGGAGGTCGCCAGCTGGGACTCGGCTGGAGGGGCGCGGCCTGCCCCGATGTCTTGAAAGATCCTGGGTCCCAGGTCAGCCTACCCGTGGCCCATTACTCCAACACTTGTGATATGACCACTCACTATAGTCATGAATTACTAGCACTCCGACTGGGGTGATGCCCCCCTTCCGTTTCCGTGCTCTAATCTGGTGCATGACACGTCGACCCGGATGCTGGCTCTCCCACATGTCGGAGTAGTAAGAAGGAGCAAAGAATGATGCGGTATATAATAGTACTACTACTACTCAGGTCGGAGGACTGCGAACCACAGCAGCCCAGTGAACCAGCAGCGCGAACCACGGCAGCCCAGTGAACCAGCATTGCGAACCACGGTAGCCCAGTGAACCAGCAGTAGAAAACAGTGTGGTGATATGGCCATAAAAAACAATGTGCTACGGTCCACACTGTAGCATGTACAATAACACTCCTCTTTGTTTGGATCCCTGAGTTAGAGCTAGTTTGGGTTGAAATAGCCTCAAATTATCGAAACAAGAGCGGTTAGTTTGATCTAGTTTGCTCTAACCCAGCTAAAAAAACTAGCCCGGTGGAGAGGTTCTAATTGGGTTAGTTATCCTCGGGACCACTAAAAGCAAACTAAAAAAATCTCCCCTGCCTGCACCAGATCGCTCCCCCTTTCTCGCACGACTCCTCTCTGTTCCCCATAGGGCCGCCTGCCCAAGCGCCACCCGCCCTCTCTCTCCTCCGGCCTCCGCCGCCCTACTCCGGCCGCCGTCTCCCTCCGGCCTTTGAAGGTCGCCCCGCTCCCCCTTCACCTGTCGTTTTTCTCCCTCTGTCATGCGCGGAGGCGGCGCATCTACCTAGGTGGTCGTTGTCGGATTTCGGGTTCCGGCAGACCCTTGAGGTTCGAACACTGGGGTGCGCGCGGAGATTCAACCCTCTACAGGCTCGCTCCTCGCCGAGTCGCTAGGATCTAAACTACCAAACAGAACAGCACAAGAGGCACGGGATTTATACTGGTTCAGGCCACCATTGTGGTGTAATACCCTACTCCAATGTGTGGTGTGGTGGATTGCATCTTGGGCTGATGATGAACAATACAAGGAAGAACAGCCTCGCGAGGGTCTGTTCTGGGCTGGTGCTACTTGGCTCAGGCTCTTGGATACTCGATGCCTCTACCCTGGGGGTGGCTAGTCCTATTTATAAGCAAAGGCCCTGGGCCTCTTCCCAAATATTGAGCGGGAAGGGCGCCAACAATTGGCCATTTTGAAGGGGAACAACGGGTACATGTCAGGACCGGTTTTTCAATAAAATAATTATTGAGAAAATCGATCTTTAGATCCCAGTATAGGAAAAAGTCATCCTCACTGGTAGACAAATACTTGATAAACAGAGGACCAGTAGCTTTAAATATATTACAGGGTTGAGCTGAGGCTGCTCAACGAATTATTACAAACTTGCCAATATCTTACATAAGGGCGGTTATGACACAGGGATGTGGTGGCATGCTACTAGCTCGAAGAAAAAGTGGTGGTGGATAAGTTGACTCCTAACTGGCAGCTCATCGAGCGTCGAGGTGAGGCTCGATGAATTTATTTCTGGGGTTGTGGAAGAGGATAATACAGTGACCAAAACAGGATCGCACGGGAGTGACTAGGACTCCTCTAGGCGTCGGACTCGCTATCAAACTCTTCATCCAAGAGATCGCCTTCATCAACATCTGGCCAAATCAACAAGCCAGGTGAGTACTTTGAAAGTACTCGCAAGACAGTTCGGACAAAAGATATAATAAATGTATGCATGATGCATCAAGCACAACAACAATGATGTCCATCCCAACAATAATATTATTTGATAAATAAAATAAATAACTGAAACCGATCGGGTGTCTGGAGCGACGCCTCGAAAGGTAAACCAATAAAGTCCATGCCGCAGTCGGGCGTCTAAGCGACACCACATAAAGGGCTTATAAAAGAAATGCCACAGTCGGACATCTGAGCAACGTCACAGACAGGGCTTGTAAAAGAGATGCCACAGTCGGACATCTAAGCGACGTCACAGACAGGGCTTGTAAAAGAAATGCCACAGTCAGACATCTGAGCGACGTCACAGACATGGCTTAATAATAAAAGTAAATAACAAGTATGCCACAGTCGGACGTCTGAGCGACATCGCAGAAAGGGCTTATATAACAAAAGTAAATAACAAGTATGCCACAGTTAGGCGTCTGAGCGACGTCACGGAAAGGGCTTATATAACAAAAATAAATAACAAGTATGCCACAGTCGGGCGTCTGAGCGACGTCACAGAAAGGGCTTATATAACAAAAGTAAATAACAAGTATGCCACAGTCGGGCATTTAAGCGACGTCACAGAAAGGTCTTATATCAAATGTAAATAACAAGTATGCCACAGTCGGGCGTCTGAGCGACGTCACAGAAAGGGCTTATATCAAATGTAAATAACAGGTTAGTCCATCCACAAGAATAAACTTTTAACCGGATACACACACATGTAGTCCATCGGAGTTTTGTCCCTGATCACCCTGGCCACGGCGACGGTGCTGCATGCGTGCGCTGGCAAGGAGGTGGCCACGCGGAGCTCTCAGAAGGTTTGGGCGGCGCCGAACGGTGTTATGCCGCAGTGTTGCCCCCTGTCGGCCGTTACGGTGGTTTTGCCGCCGCAGGACACGCCTGCGCAGGCGGGCCACGGCGCCACCGACGCCAGTAAGGCGCTAAGCGCGTGTGGTGCTCCGGACAAAAGCGAGGGGCTGCGAGCAACGAGCCAAATGCACAGTTTACATGTGACTGAAATCTGATGAAGAAACGACACTGAATCTCTGAATTTTACTGAATATGAACAGTAATAGTGCATGCCAGGTGTTCGACAGGATGATCTAGGCATGTAGGGATTTTTCCTTGAGCTGATTTTTGCTGGAGTGGTCTCTCATTGCAACTAGAGGTTGCCTGAATTTTGGTGGTATTTTTGGAGAAGTGGAAATATGAATTTCACCAAATTTGATAAATCTGGTCCAAACTTGCAGAGGGTGAAATTTGGAAATTTTGAAAAGAAGAAGAGTAGCTCTTGATGGTTCTAGGTTGTGGTACCAAGGACCATCCAGGGGAGTTGAATAGAGATCAAAGATCAAAGGTATTTAGGTACTTGCTTTGCAAATCACCTAGGCTCAAAAGAAAAGACAGAATTATTTTGGGAAAAGAAATAAATGGAATAAAATCCAAAAATGGATTTTATTAGTTTGGACAGAAAGTTTGGGTTGTTCCAAAGTGGAAGGAGGGGTTTTGGGGGAATTTTACCATAAGAGGCATGGTAAAACAAGAATGGATCAAAAACCAAATAAAAGCACAAAACCATAAAGGTTTTTCTTTTTAGAAGAAACTAAATCCAAGAAAAGATTTTTAGAGGGAAATCTTAGAAGAGGGTTTTAAAGAAGGGTTTAAATGACCTTCTTCAAACCAAACAAGGCTCTTTTTGAAAACAGAAACCACAAAAAAAATTGGAGTGTAACAGTACACTTATCCTGACTAAAGTTGGTCCTCGCCTGTCAAAGGCTCTCGTGGTGACGCCTGCTTGGGCTCTACAATGACTTCTTCCCTGCCATTGGGCTGGTCTTGGTCTTGTTGCACCGAAATGGATGCCTTTGCTTGATGCTCTCGCCCGCGCTTGCTCCCTTTGCACCAAAGAGGAAAGGAGGACACTGTGCGGGCTGGCGCCCGACTGGCGCCCTTGGTCGTCATGGCTTGCGTCATGAGCACCTCGCGAGGTACCCCGCCTTGAACTCTCCGCCTCCTCACGAGCCCACCTGATGAGGCCGTGCCTGAGGAGGCTCCTTGTCGTCCGCCCCGCGAGGCTTGGCCCCTCGCGAGGGTCTTGAGTTTGTGTTGATGAAGATGGGCTGCACTGGGCCTCCCTCGAGCCACGCCGCAGGCCGCAGGCAGGCAAGTCTGGGGACCCCCATTCCCAGAACGCCGACAGTAGCCCCCGGGCCCATGGCGCGCCCGAACTTGGCCGAGCTGAGAGGCGAAGGGGCAAGTGCGAAGCGTTTCGGGCCCTAACAGCATGCGGCCTTGGGCGCCGCATGGCGGTTGATTGGACGTGGCCGGCACTGTTCCCCCATGCTTCCTTATTTTATGCCTTGCTAAGAGGACTTGTTGCCGCACACAACCGCTCCCCTTTCTGCTGCTTGAACGTTCTCAGTCCTTTCTCCTCTCGGACTCCAGCTTCCGCATCCAATCCGATCTCGAACCTTCCCCCTCCCCTTTCTATCGCCATGGCTCCACCGAGGAAGGGAAGAGGGAAGAAGCCCATGCCGCCGGCTCGCTCATCGTCGTCGATGGCCCCTGCCGTCGACCGGCCGGTCATAATCAACCAAGAAGGCCTGGACAAGGTCAGCTCAGCCCTGGCCACCATCTTCAACGAGTGCGGGAGGACGACGGCCTGGCCCGCTTCTCGCTTCTCTGTTGACAGGATTCCCACCGAGGTCCGGTACTTCGCCGACGTCCTGTGGGCGGGATTAGTTCCCCCCTTTTCTGACTTCTTCAACGCCGTGCTTTCCCATTATCAGATCCATATGATGCATCTGGGTCCTGAATCCATCACCCTCCTCGCGGTATTTGCCTTTGTTTGTGAGGCAATGATGGGCATCCTTCCTTCGGTTGCCTTGTTGCGCCCCTTCTTCTCTCTGCGCCTTGTCGACCCCACCCAATGTTCGGGGTGCTTGAGCTTCATTGCTGCGCTTGAGACGGCGGCTTCTGGAATTGACTTCAGTCTTCCTTCGCCCGCGCCTGGGTTTCGCGAGCGATGGTTGTATGTGGACGTAGGGGTGCCCAGCCCCGTGCTGACGGAGCCATCTTCACCTGCTGTCCCCAACTCAGGCTGGGGCCAGGAGACGCTTGTGAGCCCCCAGCTCGCCTTCGTCTGGCATCACTTCGAGTTCCTAAGGGAGCTTGGCGTGATGGCACCCAAGGTGGTGAAGGAGTTCTTGCTACGCCGCGTCGCCCCTCTCCAACGCTATTCTCATCGAATGTGGGCCTTCAGCGGTCGTGGGGATCGCATGCGGCTCCAGGAAGAGGACCTGACGCCTGAAGCGCTGAGGAAGGTGCTCTTGGTCTTGACTGGGGATCCTTCCCCCGGCGGCATTCGTCAAGGAGGGGCCTTGCTATACCTCTCCTCGAACAGAGGTGACTTCGTGAGCCAGATGCCCATCTTCGACGAATGGGGGCCGCACCCTGCCGGCCTCCAGGGGCCTCGAGAGAACCCAGTGGTGGTGGTCGCCCTCGCAGCTGGCCTGGGCGGCTCTTCCTCAAGTGGCGGGGCAGGGAGGCATGAGCCTCCGGAGGCCGAGGGTGCCCCCGCCGAGGCGACAGCACCGGGCGGCGCCCATGAGGGAGCGGCCCCCGAGGCCCGTGCTGCTGCAGTTGAAGGTGGCGAGCGGCCGCCCGTAGTGCCTGCGGCTAAGGCCCCCGAGGTCCCAGCCGCTCTTCTTGGTGAGGCGACCGGTGGCGCGCATCAGGCGGACGCCCCCGACGTGGGTCGCCTCAGTGCTCCCTCTTCGTTGCAGGCTGACCCCTGCGCTCAACTCTTGGGTCGCTTTCGAGTGGACTTTGAGGCCCTCCGGAAGAGGAGGGAGGCCCTGGGCGATGACTACCCTTGTCGCCTACTGAAGCGTAGGAAGTACTACGCCATCGACGAGTAAGCCTTCTCCCTTCCCTGTTCCTGATTCTTCCGTTGCTTGTTCTGATCCCTGCTCTGCAGGGCCCTTCCTTCCGAGCTCACGGGGGTGGATGAGGAGCCATCCCCCTCGCCTCCGCCCTCTCCGCCGTCTTCGATCATTCCGAGCTGCAGGGCCCTTGTGGTGAGGCCGGTTGGTGAGGTGAACCTTACCGAGGCGCAGCGCGGCCCTGCGCTCCCCGCGGCCTTCCTTCGTGGCATAGCCAGCCTGCCGTGGGCTTCTCGTCTGGCCGTGGACCGTGATTGGCTGGGGTACTCCCGGTGCTCTTCACTTGGAGATGGACTGGCTTTAGGTCGGGCCTCCGGCAGGGCGCGCCTTTCATCTCAAGGGCGCCAGCCCCCAGCCCCCTGCCCGGGAGGGGAGTGCTGATCCGGGCCCCACGGCGCCTGCTTGGGGGGGGGGGGATGATGGTGTGGAAGACATACTTGAGCGTGCTCGGGAGCGTCGCGCTCTTTGCCAAAGGTTCCTCCGGAGGGCGGCTGACACGGTGAGCCTGCTTGGTGAGGAACTCACTGATGAGGATGCGTGCCTCGAGGCCGAGGGCCTTCGGCTGGTTGCGGAGAGGCGCGAGCTGGAAGCGGCTGCCGCCCTCGCGCACCGTCGGCGTGATCTCGATGATGAGGAGGCCAAGGCGTCGTTGGCGGCCTCTCGCGAGGCCCGTTCCCAGGCTGTCGAAGAAGCCCGGGAAGCTGACCGGCGGCGAGAGGCCACGGAGGAGCGGGCACGGGAACTCCTGGCCTGGTGCCGCTCGCTGGAGGAGCAGGTGGAGCTGCATGAGGCGGCCCTTGCGTCGATGAAGGTGGCCTCCGGCGACCCAGCAGAGCTCCAGAAGCATGAGGTGGCGCTGACGCTGGAAGCTGCTGACCGCGCACGTGAGTACGAGCGCATGGAGATGAGGGAGCGCTGGGTGACACGGGCGGAGGATGATGTCGCTATGCGGGAAGCCCGTGTCTCAGAGGAGGTCGGACGTCGGGTGGCGACGGCGCGCCTCAACCTCGAGCGCGAATTCAAGGAGAGGCTGGAGTTGGTCCGGACCGAGGCCGAAGGTAGGACCACCGTCATGAGGACCAAGCTGGAGGAAGTGACGCAGCGGGCTGACGCCTTGCGGGCTGCACTCGAGCTGGCGCAGGGGGAGTCAACTGCTTTCCATGCCGAAGTGCTTCTTCTTCGCCCATAGGTGGTCGAGGCTGAGGCCGTCGCCCGTCAGAATGCGGACGAGATGCGTCAGCGGAGGCTCTTGGAACACGAGCACGCCCCCATGCTCACCATGCTTCGCGAGAGGGCAAACACGGCCTTAGGTAACATCTGCGAGGCGGCCGTCGGCGAGCCGCATTCCATTAACTACGCCGGCAATCTCCAGTTCTTCACCAACATCGTGACGCAGCTGGAGGCGCGGTCTGCCCGTGCCAACAGGTTGGTGGAGGAGAGGAGCCGAGCCCTGCTCGGGCGCGCCTTTTCCCCCGTCTTCAGCCATCTCCGGAATATGGATCCTCACTTTGACTTTGATGCTGCCATCGCCCCGGTCCCCCAGGCCGTCCGGGACGACCTGGCGTATTGGGTGGAAGACAACATGGACGCCCTTTCCAGGGCCTTCACTTCAGACGATGATGGCGTGATTGTGGCCGCCGACGAGGGCAGCGTGGTGAGCGGCCCTGACGCTGCTGGCGACAACGCGGAGGGCGATGGCGAGGCCAGCGACGCCAGTGACAGCTCGTGTGGCGCTCCTGAGGATGCATTGGGGGATTTATCCGACTGACAGCGCGTTGTTCCTGTTTCCTTATCCTGCATGGATAGAACTCAGGCTTTTGTCCCGAGGGTTGTAAGAGCATTTTGGGAGGGGGTGCCCCTCATGTAAAACTTATGTTCAGCGTACTAGAGAATGCTACTTCACTCACATGCCCGTGCCAAGCGGTCGGCCATGTGATGAGCCTGCTGGCTAGTTTACCTTTGCCCCGAGTGGGCCTCGAGATAACTTGTTGGAGGCTGTGGCGCCTTGCACGCCTCCTGATTGAATCTGTGGGATCTGTAGTGAAAAACCTCCTGAGAGGGTACGTCGGCGGCAGTCTGGGCTGTATGCAAGCTAGGCCAGACCCGGCTCGCGAGGGGAGGCAGCTGAGGCAAGGTTGTAACCGAAATGCGAGAGATTGCTCGAACGAGACTAAGCACCCCTTCCCCAACACACGCAAATCTCCCCAGCGGAGGGCCTACCTCCTGGGAACGCCTTGCTCCGAACACCGCGGTGGTGATGCTGGATCTCGGCCCGTCTCCTGCAGCCCCCGTCGCCCTCCTCCTGAGGGGTAAGAGACTGCTGGAGCGGGGCAGCTGCTCGCTGTGGCGACCTGCACCTCCTGCGACCCATGATTAGTGTATGCCTGCTCCTGAGGGATTAATGGTACCCGATAATTGCCGCTTCCAGCATGGCTGGCGGGGCCATCCCTGGGTTCCTGGAAGAGCTCAGCTTCTTGCGCCTCGTCCCCCCAGCTTGGGCTGAGGAGAGAGCCTTGTTCACCCTCACGCGGGTGCCCTTGACCCATCATGTGGGGCACGTACTCTTCGGGAGCCATTACCCCGAAGGCTACGCCATAGGGCTCCGCGTGCCATGCAGCTCTGCTTGACGTGCCAACCTGGTGATGGTAGCGCGGCGGCCCGCGGGGGCCGTTGGTCGCGATGAGTCCTTCTTCACTGGCGGGGAGCGGAGTTGGTGCTGCCGCCGTCCCTGTGCTGACAGCTTCGCTAGTGTTGGAGTAGCCTTGGAGCTCGCGGTTGCACGTGGGGCCCCCGCGCGGGCCGCCCTGGGCATGAGACGGGAGCTGGGTGCAGAAGGGGAGAGCCCCCGAGGCGGTGAAGCCCAGGAGTTCCGCCACCCGCTCTAGCAGCACGTCGCGGCCGCCTTCCAGCAGCCTGCACTGCAGCAGCTCTCGGGCCACCGTGAGCGCGGCCCTTGAGTTCGCCTGCTCCCGGCGGGTGTACGGCGTCGTGGCCGCGGCGTGGTTAGAGGCCCTTTCTGCCGAACGCATCTGCCGTGATGTTAGAGCTGTCGAGGCATGTCCGTGTCGCCCACGGCCCGCAGCGCCCTGCGGACCGCGAGCTGCCTAGGGCACGGGGTCGCCCGGGGCGAGCGGCTCTGCGCGGGCGGGCCAAGCCGCCCAGGAATCAGGGTTGCCCGCCTGGTCGCCGGACATGGTGATGACGATACGACGGGACACGGAGTGGCGGAAGGCGGATTCCGGCGCAGCCCTACCTAGCGCGCCAAATGTCGGATTTCGGGTTCTGGCAGACCCTTGAGGTTCGTGAAGGAAATATGCCCTAGAGGCAATAATAAAGTGATTATTTATTTCCTTATTTCATGATAAATGTTTATTATTCATGCTAGAATTGTATTAACCGGAAACATGATACATGTGTGAATACATAGACAAACATAACGTCACTAGTATGCCTCTACTTGACTAGCTCATTAATCAAAGATGGTTATGTTTCCTAACCATGGACATGTGTTGTCATTTGATTAATGATATCACATCATTAGGAGAATGATGTGATTGACATGACCCATTCCGTTTGCCTAGCACTTGATCGTTTAGTATGTTGCTATTGCTTTCTTCATGACTTATACATGTTCCTGTAACTATGAGATTATGCAACTCCCGTTTACTGGAGGAACACTTTGGGTGCTGCCAAACGTCACAATGTAACTGGGTGATTATAAAGGAGTACTACAGGTGTCTCCAAAGGTACATGTTGGGTTGGCGTATTTCGAGATTAGGTTTTGTCTCTCCGATTGTCGGAGAGGTATCTCTGGGCCCTCTCGGTAATGCACATCACTATAAGCCTTGCAAGCAATGTAGCTAATGAGTTAGTTACGGAATGATGCATTACATAACGAGTAAAGAGATTTGCCGGTAACGAGATTGAACTAGGTATTGGATACCGACGATTGAATCTCGGGCAAGTAACATACCGATGACAAAGGGAACAATGTATGTTGTTATGCGGTTTGACCGATAAAGATCTTCGTAGAATATGTAGGAGCCAAAATGGGCATCCAGGTTCCGCTATTGGTTATTGACCGAGAATAGTTCTAGGTCATGTCTACATAGTTCTCGAACCCGTAGCGTCCCCACGCTTAAGGTTTCGATGACAGTTCGTATTGGGCCTCAATGGGCCATACGGGAAAGGAGAGAAAGGGCCAAAAGGGTGGCCGCACCCCTCCCCTTGGACTAGTCCGAATTTGACTAGGGAGGGGGGGCGCCCCCTTCCTTCCTTCTCCTTCTCTCTTCCCTTTCCTTCTCTCCTACTCCTACTACATGGAAGGGTTCCTAGTTCTACTAGGAAAGGGGGAATCCTACTCCCGGTGGGAGAAGGACTCCACTAGGGCGCGCCATAGAGAGGGCCGGCCCTCCCCCTCCTCCACTCCTTTATATACGGGGGCGGGGGGCACCCTAGGACACACAAGTTGATCTACGGATCGTTCCTTAGCCGTGTGCGGTGCCCCCCTCCACCATATTCCACCTCGGTCATATCGTCGTGGAGTTTAGGCGAAGCCCTGCGCCGGTAGAACATCACCACCGTCACCACGCCGTCGTGCTGACGGAACTCATCCCCGACGCTTTGCTGGATTGAATCCCGGGGAACGTCATCGAGCTGAACGTGTGCTGAACTCAGAGGTGCCGTACGTTCGGTGCTTGGATCGGTCGAATCGTGAAGACGTACGACTACATCAACCGCGTTGTCATAACGCTTCCGCTTTCGGTCTACGAGGGTACGTGGACATCACTCTCCCCTCTCATTGCTATGCATCACCATGATCTTGCGTGTGCGTAGGAAATTTTTTAAAATTACTACGTTCCCCAACAGTGGCATCCGAGCCTAGGTTTTATGCGTTGATGTTATATGCACGAGTAGAACACAAGTGAGTTGTGGGCGATACAAGTCATACTGCTTACCAGCATGTCATACTTTGGTTCAGCGGAATTGTTGGATGAAGCGGCCCGGACCGACATTACACGTACGCTTACGCGAGACTGGTTTTACCGCCGTGCTTTGCACACAGGTGACTAGCGGGTGTCCGTTTCTCCAACTTTAGTTGAACCGAGTGTGGCTACACCCGGTATCGGTGTCAAAATTGGCGGATCTCGGGTAGGGGGTCCCGAACTATGCATCTAGGTGGATGGTAACAGGAGACAAGGGACATGATGTTTTACCCAGGTTCGGGCCCTCTTGATGGAGGTAAAACACTACGTCCTGCTTGATTAATATTGATGATATGGGTAGTACAAGAGTGGATCTACCACGAGATCAAGGAGGCTAAACCCTAAAGCTAGCCTATGGTATGATTGTTGTAATGTATGTTGTGTCCTACGGACTAAGGCCCTCCGGTTTATATAGACACCGGAGAAGGTTAGGGTTACACAGAGTCGGTTACAATGGTAGGAGATCTACATATCCGTATCGCCAAGCTTGCCTTCCACGCCAAGGAAAGTCCCCATCCGGACACGGGACGGAGTCTTCAATCTTGTATCTTCGTAGTCTTGGAGTCCGGCGGCGATAATAGTCCGGCTGTCCGGACACCCCCTAGTCCAGGACTCCCTCAGTAGCCCCTGAACCAGGCTTCAATGACGATAAGTCCGGCGCGCATAATGTTCGGCATTGCAAGGCGGGTTCCTCCCTTGAATAATCCAGAGAAGATCATGAAGACCAGGATAGTGTCCGGCTCTGCAAAACAAATTCCACATTCCACCGTAGAGAGAATAAAATGTACACAAGTCCAATCTGCTGACGTATTTTGCGGCATGTCGTCACGCCACTACCAAGCCTTTACTTGAATCGTTTTTTTATTATACCACCTCAGCACGTTTAGCGAAGCGGTTTCCTTGGCACGTCTTGTCGAAGCAGAGATTGTGTTCCCCTTATTCCGGGATTCTCATCAATACGGACGTGGGTAACCCAACCGTGCCATTGATGGTGGCGTTTGGGAGATAAGCGAGTTTTACCAGGCTCGTGGGGGACGCATAGTCTTCGCCCGCCTATATACAAGGGATAAGGATTCACCTTTTCACCCACGCCTTCTTCCTCCGTTGCTTATCCACCTCTGCGCACTCAAGCTCCAACGCCCAAGCTCGCGCATCTTATCTTAACCTTCCCCGACCATGTCCGGAGGGGGAGGCAAATGGTTGGCTTCCGCCGTTAAGGTGGAGCATATCACCAAGCGGCGCAGCGCTGGATACATTTCCGACGATATCGCGCACCGGCTGCCCGACGAGGGGCAGCTAATCCCTACCCCCGTGCCCCATGAGAGGGTCGTTTTCCTTCCCCACTTCCTCCGCGGACTGGGCTTTCCACTTCACCCCTTTGTCCGGGGGCTCATGTTCTACTAAGGCCTGGATTTCCACGATCTGGCGCCGAACTTCATCCTCAACATCTCGGCGTTTATCGTCGTGTGCGAGGCCCTCCTCTGCATCGGGCCCCACTTCGGCTTGTGGCTCAAGACCTTCAACGTCAAGCCGAAGGTAGTGAAGGGCACGCAGGCGGAGTGCGGAGGCGCCATGTTGGGCAAGATGCCCAACATCCTCTGGTTCGAAGGGGCCTTCGTGGACTCCGTCAAGGGGTGGGAATCGGGGTGGTTCTATATCACCGAGCCGCGCGACCCTACGTGGGCGGCGGCCCCCGAGTTTAGATCTGGTATCCCTATGCAGCTCACCTCCTGGAAAGAGAAGGGCTTGCTGTGGGATAATCCGAAGGAGCTGACGGGACTCCGAGCCTGTATCCAGAAGCTGGTGAACAAGAAGCTTAGGCTCGTCGACATGGTCCAAGTCATGCTCGTCCGCCGGATCCTCCCATGCCAAGAACGGACATTCAATCTGTGGGAGTTCGATCCAGAACAGCACCAGGCGCTGAGCGGGCTCTTCGACACGACGTACGAAGGCGCCTGGAGGGTGCTATTTAAGAGCGCCGAAGCCCCCGCATCCGCGATGGAAGATCGCGGATTTCACTAGCAGCATCCGGCTGACGAGGTAAGTGATTCTACCCCTTTATGGGACACTTGTTGTAAATAGATTGATTCTAAGAGGGTTTCAATCTCCCTTTTCCTTTGACAGGAATGGATGAAGAAGGCCGAGCAGCTCATCTGCCCGGCTCCCATGCCAGAAGACCCAGTGGATGCCCGTCTAGCGGGGCTGCTAGTTCCGGCACCGCACGTGGTGCCGGAGAAGAAGGCCAAGAAGGTGGCCACGGGCATTCGAAAGAGTTCCCGTAATCAGGCGTCCGACGATGAGGCGGACTCCTCCCCCGAAGATGAGGAAGAGGAAGAAGACTCTCTCCCGGAGGGGGAGAGAGGAAGAGGAAGGCTTCCCCAACAGGGGAGGCCGAAGGGTCCAAGAGGGGGAGAACTATTCCCTCGGACAGCTCTGCCAACACCGACGTTGGCGACGAGGAGTGGCCTTCAAGGGCCAGGCCTTCGGCGAGATCGTAAGTATCCGGATTCCTGATATGCAATTTCTTTCGTGTCACATAGTGTCCTAGTAATGCCGCATACTGCCCGTAGTCCGGCCGATGATGATCTCCCTGCTTCATCGAGCGGGTCGTTGGCCCTGTCGGATGTGGATTCACTTCCGACTGCCTCTACCCCCCGCGCCGACGAGGACGCCGAGGTGGGATCCCAGAAAGGGACCCATGAAGAGGAGGCTCCGGAGGCGCCGCAAGGCAGCCTCCCGGACTTTGCGCCGGACTCTACGTCGGAACCTGCAGTGGTTCCAGAGTCCGGCAGGCGGCCCCTTCGAAAGAAGGGCAAGACCGTGACACCGGCGGCCTCCGTCCAACCGGAGGCGCCGGACAACTTGCTGGAGGCGCTAAAAGGCTGTTCCATCGAGGAAGAACACTGCACTGTTATGAGTGCGGTGATTCAGAAGGTTCAGCTCGCCAAGAGCGGGCTGACCGAAGCCTGCAGTAGCCTTCTAACAGGCTTTGAGGTAAGAAGTTAAAATTATGTAATGTAATACCGCATAGACAGTAGCCCCTAATGCTCGGTTCGGTGTTCGGAAAGAAAAGCCGGACTGAGGATCTAAAAAGATATTCGCAGGTTGCTAATAAATTATGTCAATATGGGTTTGCAAGCTGTGCTGCTGACCTCTGCCGCACTGACTGCGGAGGTTGGTACATTAAAGCAAGATATCGAGCGGTCCGAGCGAGAGCTCGGCCATGCCAAGAGGCAGCTCGAGGACAAAGAAGGTGAGTAGCACCACTTTGAATTTTTACCTTACAGAAAAGGATTTTGGTCGCAATGAAATTAACAAGGATAATATGGGTATTGAAGGGGCCACAAACGAGGTGGCAGCCTTGAAGGAGGCTGTGTCCGCGGCCGAACGCAGTGCAGCCGCGGAACGGGCGGAGCGAGAAAAGCAGGAGGCACAGGTGGCGGCAGTGCGGCAAGAGCTCCAGGCTCTCATGGAGAAGCATGAGAGCTTGGAGCGCGACTCCAAGACTCGAGAGTCCGAGCTTGCCTCGGCTCTCGAAAGTGCCAAGTCCACCAAGGCCGAGGCCCGTAAGGCCCTTCAGGAGGTTGAAGATGTGAAGAAGATAGCGGCGGGTAAGGCATTTTTCATGCAAAGCAAGCATGTTAATGTAAACTACCTGACACTTACCTGCATTCGGAGCTCTCCAGGGGCGTTTGCAGATCTGCCGTGTAGTGTGTCCGATGCCGCCGCATTCTACCGTGGCGAGGAGGGGAGCTCAACGGAGAAGGTCTTCTGGTCTCAGTATGCTGAGGCCGGCCATCCAGTGCCCCCAAGCGACCAGCTGAAGCAGCTGGTCGAACTCCACAAGGTAGCTGAGGAGGCCATGAAGGGCCTTATAGTCCGGCTGTGGCCTGGACAGGCCATGCCTGGGAGCTACTTCGGCCTCGTGCGGTGGCTGGTGGATGCATGCCCCTGGGTGGAGGTCATCAAGCGCTCCGCCTGTATTGAAGGTGCTCGTCGGGCCCTTGCCCGCACAAAGGTGCACTGGGGCAGGCTGGATGCGGAGAGGCTTCTTACTGACACGCCGCCACCGGGCAAGGAGTATCGTACGCCCGAAATGTATTATAAAACTGTCCTGAAGGGAGCCCGCGATATTGCGGATGAATGCCCTAGAGATGTAATTTTTGAGTAAACTCGCTATGTATTATCCTGTGCGCTGAAAACTTTGTTCATGTGCGCTTTAAGCAACGCTTGTTTAATTTAAAATATTACCTTCTGTGCGGCCGTTTATGAAATCTGAGAGATGGCAAGTCGTTGGCTTCAGCCCCCAAGACGCAAGTGCTGGGGTGTTCGGGATAACTTGAGCACTCTTGTTCCCATTTTTGGGTCCATCTAGGGAGGCGCTCAACACAACGAACAAGGCAACCGGACTTATAATGCTTGAACACTCTCACTTAGCCATAGAATTCTATAATTTTAAATTTCGGCGAAGCCCCTAGTATTCGGAAGATCGAATTCGGGGCGCTATCCACGCCTTCATCAGACATTATCCGGAACTTCGCTCGAAGCGGCGTGAGTCTTTAAGGACCCGAAAAGACCTCTCGAACAGCGACCAGTCTCTCGCCTTATCATGCCGGTCAGTTTGAGCTTTCTCCACTGAGGCGCTCGCCCAGCTCAACCGGGGTGCAATCGCAGTGGTTCTCCCAGTGCCACCTTAGCCGACGGAACGGAACGTAAGGCACCAAAACGTGGGAGCCGGGCAAACCCAACTATTGACCCAAGACATGATTCGGAGCCGATTCATATAATGCTATAAGTTCGGGGTGCCGCACTTGTGAAAGTGTTTGGACTTATCACACCATAATGTGGGGAACATAAGCCCCTGGTGTATTAGGCCGTACTAAAATATACGGGTGCAAGATGTCATGTAATGAACATATATATGTAATAACAGGCAAAGAAGTGCTGCATCATTTATTAAAGGAAGTCTGCTATGAGTGCGGACTGATACAAATAGTGCGGTAAGCAAGGGTTTTGGACTACTTAAACATGTCCCCCTCTAGGGATGGGCTGCGGACTTGGTGTATATAATCAAATTTAATGCTCGTAATTGAGACCACCTGAGTGTTTGTCGCTGCATTCTTTCTTCCCCGGATGTTGCATCATGAGTTCGGCAGGTTCACCGCCGGACAGGGCCTCTGGCTAACAGAGTCCTGTGTATACAAAGAAGAAAAATAATAAGAAGAAAGAGTGGCACACTTGCGAGCCCCTAGTGTGGTCGAGCCGCACTCTGGGTCTATTGTGGTCGTGCCCCTTCCCCTACGCCCATGGTATCTCCAAAGCGTAATGATGTACGCGGAGGGTTGTTCTTGCGATCATGCGAGGGCGGGGGTTAGGGCCGCATTGCTACGCGTGCTCGGATCGTGCCAGGTGGTCTTGGTTGGTGTTGCTTCGGGCGCATTTTGCTGTATCCGGCTGTTTAACGGTCGGACTCGAAAATTGCCTTAAAAGGCTGCTCTGTACTTCTGCCGTGAGAGCCGCTGTATGTTCCTCCGTTCGGAGGGAGCGTTCCGTATTTCCGTTGACCGTGATGACTCCACGAGGGCCTGGCATCTTGAGCTTGAGGTATGCATAATGCGGCACTGTGTTGAACTTTGCAAACGCGGTTCGTCCGAGCAGAGTGTGATAGCCGCTGCGAAATGGGACTATGTCGAAGATTAACTCCTCGCTCCGGAAATTATCCGGGGATCCGAAGACCACTTCCAGTGTGACTGAGCCTGTACAATTGGCCTCCACACCTGGTATGACGCCTTTAAAGGTTGTCTTTGTAGGTTTAATCCTTGAGGGGTCTATGCCCATCTTGCGCACTGTATCCTGATAAAGCAGGTTCAGGATACTGCCGCCATCCATCAGGACTCTCGTGAGGTGAAATCCATCGACAATTGGGTCTAAAACCAATGCGGCGAATCCGCCATGGCGGATGCTGGTCGGATGGTCTCTTCGATCGAAAGTGATCGGACAAGAGGACCATGGATTGAACTTCGGGGCGACTGGCTCCATCGCGTATATGTCCCTTAGTGCACGCTTCCGCTCCCTCTTGGGTATATGGGTTGCGTAAATCATGTTCACCGTCCGCACTTGTGGGGGGAAACCCTTTTGTCCTCTATTGTTCGGCGGTCGGGTCTCTTCCTCGTCGTCGCTGTTTAGCCCCTTGTCATTGTTTTCGGCAATTAACTTGCCTGCCTGCTTGAACACCCAGCAATCTCTGTTGGTGTGATTAGATGGCTTTTCGGGGGTGCCATGTATCTGGCATAAGCGGTCGAGTATTCGGTCCAAATTGGACGGACCCAGAGTGGTTCTTTTGAATGGCTTCTTCCGCTGACCGGATTTAGAGCCTCGGAATCCGGCGTTGACTGCCGTATCCTCCTTGTCGTCGCCGTTAATGCGGCGTTTATTTTTGCTTCGACGCGACCTGCCATTGTGGTCCTTAGTATCCGGACTGCCAGAATTTTTACTGAGGTTGTTGCTGCGAGCTAGCCAGCTATCCTCTCCCGCGCAGAAGCGGGTCATTAATGATGTGAGGGCTGCCATGGATTTCGGCTTTTCCTGTCCCAGGTGCCGGGCTAGCCACTCGTCACGGATGTTATGTTTGAAGGCTGCGAGGGCCTCTGCATCCGGACAGTCGACGATTTGGTTTTTCTTTGTCAAGAACCGTGTCCAGAATTATCTGCCCGATTCGTCTGGCTGCTGAATTATGTGGCTTAGGTCATCGGTGTCTGGTGGCCGCACATACGTGCCCTGGAAGTTGTCGAGGAATGCGGCTTCCAGGTCTTCCCAACACCCAACTGACTCTGCGAGCAAGCTGTTAAGCCAATGCCGAGCTGGTCCTTTAAGCTTGAGTGGGAGATACTTGATGGCATGGAGATCGTCGCCGCGGGCCATATGGATGTGAAGGAGATAATCTTCGATCCAAACCGCAGGGTCTGTTGTGCCATCGTAGGATTCGATGTTTACGGGTTTAAACCCTTCAGGGATTTGATGATCCATTACTTCATCAGTGAAGCATAGCGGGTGTGCGGCGCCTCTATATTGAGCAATATCACGACGTAGCTCGAGAGAGCGTTGTTTGCTGTGTTCGGCCCGGCCGGAGCAATTGTATCTGGCGCGACGGTATTCGTCGTGGGTCGTGGGGCGCCCTCGTGATCCGTAGATGGATCTGGATTGCCTTGCTTTGTCCTCCAATACATCTCGCAAGTCCGGCGCGTTCCCTCTTGGCTTCGTACTTTTGGAGCGATGCTGGGGTACGGTCTTGGTGGAGGGCCTGGATGCCTGTCTGTCACGACCACGGGGTGGTCGGTCTGCCGTATCGTGCGCTGGCGATGAAGGTATGTATGCTTCCTCCTCTAATCGGGGGAGCAACTTTCGTCTTGGGTAGCTTTTGGAGGGGCGTTCGAGTTTATACTCCTCGGCCACGAGGACCTCGGTCCATCGATCGGCCAGCAGGTCCTGATCAGCTTCAAGCTGGTGCTGCTTTTTCTTTAGGCTATTTGCCGTGGCGATAAGCCTGCGTTTAAAACACTCTTGTTCAACGGCATCCTCGGGCACGACGAATTCGTCGTTGTTGAGGCTTGCCTCGTCTTCGGAGGGAGGTATATAGTTATAGTCCTCGACCTCTTCGTCTGCCGCCCTCTCGTGAGGGCTTGCTTCTGCATCCTCCTGCGCTGAGTCTTGCTGGAGGGGATTATCTTCGGCACTCTCTGGGGTATTATTATCTCCTGTGCCAGAATCTCCATTCTTGCTGTGGCGGGATTTAGAGCGGCGCCACTGACGCCGGCGCTTGGGCTGTTTCTTTAAGGAATCTGCCTCCGCCGCTTCTTCGCCATCTTTTGGGGTGTCCACCATGTATATGTCGTATGACGAGGTGGTCTTCCAGTGCCCTCTAGGCGCTGGTTCTTGTTCGTCTCCGGCATCGTCGTCCATAGCGTCGATGTCTTCGGAGTCGTAGTCTAGCATGTCGGTTAGATCGTCGACAGTGGCTATAAAGTGGGTGGTGGGTGGACTCTGAATTTTTTCGTCGTCCGTATCCCAACCATCCTGGCCATAATCCGGCCAGGACTCTCCGGATAGCGAGAGATGCTTTAGCGAATTTAGGATGTCGCCAAAGGGCGAGTGTTGGAAGATGTCCGCGGCGGTGAATTCCATAACCGGCGCCCAATCAGATTTGATTAGCAGGGGCGTGGGAGGTCCGGAGTCCGGCAAGGAGTCCGGCTCCTCGGAGTCACGAGCTTCGCGAGGGACAAGGTTAGTGTTCGGCTCCATCGCCGTAGAAGTTGCAGCCCCCGAGGCGGTGTCCAACCACCGGTCCTCGATCTGGGCGATCGGCTCTGGACTAAGGGCTGAGGTGGATTCTTGTGCGGCCACCAAGGCACTGCTCGGGGGCAGAGCTAGATCATGCCCATCGTAACAGTGCGGCATGCTTGGCTGTGGCTCGAGCCCGTCGAAGATCAAGTCCCCGCGGATGTCGGCCGTGAAGTTTAGGCTTCCGAATCTGACCTGACGGCCAGGGGCGTAGCTTACGACCTGCTCTAGATGGCCAAGTGAATTAGCCCGCAGTGCGAAGCCACCGAACACGAAGATCTGTCCGGGGAGAAAAGTCTCACCCTGGACAGCGTTGTTCATTGAAGAAGCCATCGAGCCTATCGGTGACGACACAGAGGAACTCTCAATGAAAGCACCAATGTCGGTGTCAAAACCGGCGGATCTCGGGTAGGGGGTCCCGAACTGTGCGTCTAGGCGGATGGTAACAGGAGACAACGGACACGATGTTTTACCCAGGTTCGGGCCCTCTTCATGGAGGTAAAACCCTATGTCCTACTTGATTAATACTGATGATATGGCTAGTACAAGAGTGGATCTACCACGAGATCAAGGAGGCTAAACCCTAAAGCTAGCCTATGGTATGATTGTTGTAATGTATGTTGTGTCCTACGGACTAAGGCCCTCCGGTTTATATAGACACCGGAGAAGGCTAGGGTTACACAGAGTCGGTTACAATGGTAGGAGATCTACATATCCGTATCGCCAAGCTTGCCTTCCACGCCAACGAAAGTCCCCATCTGGACACGGGACGGAGTCTTCAATCTTGTATCTTCGTAGTCTTGGAGTCCGGCGGACGATAATAGTCTGGCTGTCCGGACACCCCCTAGTCCAGGACTCCCTCAGTAGCCCCTGAACCAGGCTTCAATGACGATAAGTCCGGCGCGCATAATGTTCGGCATTGCAAGGCGGGTTCCTCCCTTGAATAATCTAGAGAAGATCATGAACACCAGGATAGTGTCCGGCTCTGCAAAACAAATTCCACATTCCACCGTAGAGAGAATAAAATGTACACAAGTCCAATCTGCTGACGTATTTTGCGGCATGTCATCACGCCACTACCAAGCCTTTACTTGAATCGTTTTTTTATTATACCACCTCAGCACGTTTAGCGAAGCGGTTTCCTTGGCACGTCTTGTCGAAGTAGGGATCGTGTTCCCCTTATTCCGGGATTCTCATCAATACGAACGTGGGTAACCCAACCGCGCCATTGATGGTGGCGTTTGGGAGATAAGCGAGTTTTACCAGGCTGGTGGGGGACGCATAGTCTTCGCCCGCCTATATATAAGGGATAAGGATTCACCTTTTCACCCACGCCTTCTTCCTCCTTTGCTTATCCACCTCCGCGCACTCAAGCTCCAACGCCCAAGCTCGCGCATCTCATCTTAACCTTCCCCGACCATGTCCGGAGGGGGAGGCAAATGGTTGGCTTCCACCGTTAAGGAGGAGCATATCACCAAGCTGCGCAGTGTCGGATACCTTCCCAGCGATATCGCGCACCAGCTGCCCGACAAGGGGCAGCTCATCCCTACCCCCGCGCCCCATGAGAGGGTCGTTTTCCTTCCCCACTTCCTCCGCGGACTGGGCTTTCCACTTCACCCCTTTGTCCGGGGGCTCATGTTCTACTACGGCCTGGATTTCCACGATCTGGCGCAGAACTTCATCCTCAACATCGCGGCGTTTATCGTCGTGTGCGAGGCCCTGCTCTGCATCCAGCTCCACTTCGGCTTGTGGCTCAAGACCTTCAACGTCAAGCCGAAGGTAGTGAAGGGCTCACGGGCGGAGTGCGGAGGCGCCATGTTGGGCAAGATGCCCAACGTCCTCTGGTTCGAAGGGGCCTTCGTGGACTCCGTCAAGGGGTGGCAATCGGGGTGGTTCTATATCACCGAGCCGCGCGACCCTACGTGGGCGGCGGCCCCCGAGTTTAGATCTGGTATCCCTACGCAGCTCACCTCCTGGAAAGAGAAGGGCTTGCTGTGGGGTAATCCGAAGGAGCTGACGGGACTCCGAGCCTGTATCCAGAAGCTGGTGAACAAGAAGCTCAGGCTCGTCGACGTGGTCCAAGTCATGCTCGTCCGCCGGATCCTCCCATGCCAAGAACGGGCATTCAATCTGTGGGAGTTCGATCCGTAACAGCACCAGGCGCTGAGCGGGCTCTTCGACACGACGTACGAAGGCGCCTGGAGGGTGCTGTTTAAGGGCGCCGAAGCCCCCGCATCCGCGACGGAAGATCGCGGATTTCACTCGCAGCATCCGGCTGACGAGGTAAGTGATTCTACCCCTTTACGGGACACTTGTTGTAAATAGATTGATTCTAAGAGGGTTTCAATCTCCCTTTTCCTTTGACGGGAATGGATGAAGAAGTCCGAGCAGCTCATCTGCCCGGCTCCCATGCCAGAAGACCGAGTGGATGCCCGTCTGGCGGGGCTGCTGGTTCCGGCACCGCACGTGGTGCCGGAGAAGAAGGCCAAGGAGGTGGCCACGGGCACTCGAAAGAGTTCCCGTAATCAGGCGTCCGACGACGAGGCGGACACCTCCCCCGAAGACGAGGAGGAGGAAGAAGACTCTCTCCCGAAGGGGGGAGAGAGGAAGAGGAAAGCTTCCCCAACAGGGGAGGCCGAAGGGTACAAGAGGGGGAGAACTATTCCCCCGGACAGCTCTGCCAACACCGACGCTTTGCTGGATTGAAGCCCGGGGAATGTCATCGAGCTGAACGTGTGCTGAACTCGGAGGTGCCGTACGTTCGGTGCTTGGATCAGTCGGATCGTGAAGACGTACGACTACATCAACCGCGTTGTCATAATGCTTCCGCTTTCGGTCTACGAGGGTACGTGGACATCACTCTCCCCTCTCATTGCTATGCATCACCATGATCTTGCGTGTGCGCGGGAAATTTTTTGAAATTACTACGTTCCACAACAGTGGCATCCAAGCCTAGGTTTTATGCGTTGATGTTATATGCACGAGTAGAACACAAGTGAGTTGTGGGCGATACAAGTCACACTGCTTACCAGCATGTCATACTTTGGTTCAGCGGAATTGTTGGCTGAAGCGGCCCGGACCGACATTACGCGTACGCTTACGCGAGACTGGTTTTACCGCCGTGCTTTGCACACAGGTGACTAGCGTGTGTCTGTTTCTCCAACTTTAGTTGAACCGAGTGTGGCTACGCCCGGTCCTTGCGAAGGTTAAAACAACACTAACTTGACGAACTATCGTTGTGGTTTTGATGCGTAGGTAAGAACGGTTCTTGCTCAGGCCATAGCAGCCACGTAAAAATTGCAACAACAAAGTAGAGGACGTCTAACTTGTTTTTGCATTGCATGTTGTGATGTGATATGGTCAAGACATGATGCTATATTTTATTGTATGAGATGATCATGTTTTGTAACCGAAGTTATCGGCAACTGGCAGGAGCCATATGGTTGTCGCTTTATTGTATGAAATGCAAACGCCCTGTAATTGCTTTACTTTATCACTAAGCGGTAGAAATAGTCGTAGAAGCAATAGATGGCGTAACGACAACGATGCTACGATGGAGATCAAGGCGTCGCGCCGGTGACGATGGTGATCACGACGGTGCTTCGGAGATGGAGATCACAAGCACAAGATGATGATGGCCATATCATATCACTTATATTGATTGCATGTGATGTTTATCCTTTATGCATCTTATCTTGCTTTGATTGACGGTAGCATTTTAAGATGATCTCTCACTAATTATCAAGAAGTGTTCTCCCTGAGTATGCACCATTGCGAAAGTTCTTCGTGCTGAGACACCACGTGATGATCGGGTGTGATAGGCTCTACGTTCAAATACAACGGGTGCAAAACAGTTGCACACGCGGAATACTCAGGTTAAACTTGACGAGCCTAGCATATAACAGATATGGCCTCGGAACACGGAGACCGAAAGGTAGAGCGTGAATCATATAGTAGATATGATCAACATATTGATGTTCACGGTTGAAACTATTCCATCTCACGTGACGATCGGACATGGTGTAGTTGATATGGATCACGTAATCACTTAGAGGATTAGAGGGATGTCTATCTAATTGGGAGTTCTTAAGTAATATGATTAATTGAACTTAAATTTATCATGAACTTAGTCCTGGTAGTATTTTGCAAATTATGTTGTAGATCAATAGCTTGCGTTGTTGCTTTCATATGTTTATTTTGATATGTTCCTAGAGAAAATTGTGTTGAAAAATGTTAGTAGCAATGATGCGGATTGGATCCGTGATCTGAGGTTTATCCTCATTGCTGCACAGAAGAATTATGTCCTTAATGCACCGCTAGGTGACAGACCTATTGCAGGAGAAGATGCAGACGTTATGAACGTCTGGCTAGCTCAATATGATGACTACTTGATAGTTTAGTGCACCATGCTTAACGGCTTAGAATCGGGACTTCAAAGACGTTTTGAACGTCATGGACCATATAAGATGTTCCAGGTATTGAAGTTAATATTTCAAGCAAATACCCGAGTTGAGAGATATGAAGTCTCCAACAAGTTCTATAGCTAAAAGATGGAGGAGAATCGCTCAACTAGTGAGCATGTGCTCAGATTGTCTGGGTACTTCAATCGCTTGAATCAAGTGGGAGTTAATCTTCCAGATAAGATAGTGATTGACAGAGTTCTCTAGTCACCATCACCAAGTTAGTAGAACTTCGTGATGAACTATAGTATGCAAAGGATGACGAAAATGATTCCCGAGCTCTTCGTGATGTTGAAATCAACGAAGGTAGAAATCAAGAAAGAGCATCAAGTGTTGATGATTGACAAGACCACTAGTTTCAAGAAAAGGGCAAAGGGAAAGAAAGGGAAACTTCAAGTAGAATGGCAAACAAGTTGTCACTCCCATGAAGAAGACAAAAGCTGGACTGAAGCCTGAGACTGAGTGCTTACACTGCAAAGGAAATGGTCACTGGAAGCGGAAATGCCCTAAATATTTGGTGGATAAGAAGGATGGCAAAGTGAACAAGGGTATATTTGATATACAGGTGTTTGATGTGTGCCTTACTAGTGTTTATAGTAGCCCCTGAGTATTTGATACTTGTTCGGTTTATAAGATTAGTAACTTGAAACAAGAGTTACAGAATAAACATAGACTAGTTGAAGGGGAAGTGACGATGAGTGTTGGAAGTAGTTCCAAGATTGATATGATCATCATCGCACACTCCCTATACTTTTTGGATTAATTTTAAACCTAAATAAATGTTATTTGGCGTTTGCGTTGAGCATGAATATGATTTGATCATGTTTATTGCAATACGGTTATTCATTTAAAATCAGAGAATAATTATTGTTCTGTTTACATGAATAAAACCTTCAATGGTCATACACCCAATGAAAATAGTTTGTTGGATCTCGATCGTAGTGATACACATATTCATAATATTGATGCCAAAAGATGCAAAGTTAATAATGATAGTGCAACTTATTTGTGGCACTGCCATTTGGGTCATATCGGTGTAAAGCGCATGAAGAAACTCCATAAAGATGGATTTTCGGAATCACTTGGTTATGAATCATTTGATACCTGCGAATCGTGCCTTTTGTGCAAGATGACTAAAACTCCGTTCTTCGGAACAATGGAACAAGCTACTGACTTATTGGAAATAATACATACCGATGTATGCGATCCAATGAGTGTTGATGCTCGTGGCAAGTATCGTTATTTTCTGACCTTCACAAGATGATTTGAGCAGATATGGGTATATCTACTTGATGAAACATAAGTCTGAAATAGTTGAAAGGTTCAAAGAATTTCAGAGTGAAGTGGAAAAATCATCGTAACAAGAAAATAAAGTTTCTACGATCTGTTCGTGAAGGAGAATATTTGAGTTATGAGTTTGGCCTTCATATAAAACAATGTGGAATAGTTTCACAGCTCACGCCACCTGGAACACCACAATGTAATGGTGTGTCCGAACATCGTAATCGTACTTTACTAGATATGGTACGATCTATGATGTATCTTATCAGTTTACCACTATCGTTTTGGGGTTATGCATTAGAGACAGCTGCATTCACGTTTAATAGGGCACCATCTAAATCCGTTAAGACGACACCATATGAACTATGGTTTAGCAGTAAACCTAAGCTGTCCTTTCTTAAAGTTTGGAGTTGCGATGCTTATATGAAAAAGGTTTTCAACCTGATAAGCTCAAACCAAATCGGAGAAGTGCATCTTCATAGAATACCCAAAGGAAACTGTTGGGTACTCCTTCTATCACAGATCCGAAGGCAAAACTTTCATTGCTAAACATGGATCCTTTCTAGAGAAGGAGTTTCTCTCGAAAGAAGTGAGTGGGAGGAAAGTAGAACTTGATGAGGTAACTGTACCTTCTCCCGAATTGGAAAATAGTTCATCACTGAAATCAGTTCCAATGATTCCTACACCAATTAGTGAGGAAGCTAATGATGATGATCATGAAACTTCTGATCAAGTTACTACAAAACCTCGTAGGTCTTCCAGAGTACGGTCCGCACCAGAGTGGTACGGCAATCCTGTTCTGAAACTCATGTTACTAGACCATGATAAACCTACAAACTATGAGGAAGCGATGATGAGCCCAGATTCCGCAAAATGGCTGGAGGCCATGAAATCTGAGATAGGATCCATGTATGAGAACAAAGTGTGGACTTTGGTGGAGTTGCCCGATGATCGGCAAGCCATATTGTATAAAGGATCTTCAAGAGGAAGACAGATGCTGATAGTAGTGTTACTATCTACAAAGCTAGACTTGTCGAAAAAAGGTTTTTTTGACAAAGTTCAAGGTGTTGAATACAATGAGATTTTCTCACTCGTATCGATGCTTAAAAGTCTGTCTAAATCATGTTAGCAATTGCCACATTTTATGAAATTTGGCAAATGGATGTCAAAACTACATTCCTTAATGGATTTTTTGGAAGAAGAGTTATATATGGTGCAGCCAGAAGGTTTTGTTGATCCAAAGGGTGCTAACAAAGTGTGCAAGCTCCAACGATCCATTTATGGACTGGTGCAAGCCTCTCGGAGTTGGAATAAACGCTTTGATAGTGTGATCAAAGCATTTGGTTTTGTACAGACTTTTGGAGAAGCCTGTATTTACAAGAAAGTGAGTGGAAGCACTAAAACATTTCTGATAAGTATATGTGAATGACATATTGTTGATCCGAAATAATGTAGAATTATTCTGCAAAACATAAAGGAGTGTTTGAAAGGAGTTTTTCAAAGAAAGACCTCGGTGAAGCTGCTTACATATTGAGCATCAAGATCTATAGAGATAGATCAAGACGCTTGATAAGTTTTTCAACGAATACATACCTTGACAAGATTTTGAAGTAGTTCAAAATGGAACAGTCAAAGAAAGAGTTCTTGCCTGTGTTACAAGGTGTGAAATTGAGTAAGACTCAAAGCCAGACCACGGCAGAAGATAGAAAGAGAATGAAAGTCATTCCCTATGCCTTGGCCATAGGTTCTATAAAGTATGCCATGCTGTGTACCAGATCTATTGCATACCCTACCACTAAGTTTCGCAAGGGAGTACAATAGTGATCTAGGAGTAGATCACTAGACAGCGGTCAAAACATTATCCTTAGTAGAATAAGGATCTGTTTCTCGATTATGGAGGTGACAAAAGGTTCGTCGTAAAGGGTTACATCGATACAAGTTTTGGCACTGATCCAGATGACTCTAAGTCTTAATCTGGATACATATTGAAAGTGGGAGCAATTAGCTAGAGTAGCTCCGTGTAGAGCATTATAAACATAGAATATTTGCAAAATACATACGGCTCTGAATGTGACAGACCCGTTGACTAAACTTCTCTCACGAGCAAAACATGATCATACCTTAGTACTCTTTGGGTGTTAATCACATAGCGATATGAACTAGATTATTGACTCTAGTAAACCCTTGGGGTATTGATCACATGACGATGTGAACTATGGGTATTAATCACATACAGATGTGAATATTGGTGTTAAATCACATGGCGATGTGGACTAGATTATTGACTCTAGTGCAAGTGGGAGACTGAAGGAAATATGCCCTAGAGGCAATAATAAAGTGATTATTTATTTCCATATTTCATGATAAATGTTTATTATTCATGCTAGAATTGTATTAACCGGAAACATGATACATGTGTGAATACATAGACAAACATAACGTCACTACTATGCCTGTACTTGACTAGCTCATTAATCAAAGATGGTTATGTTTCCTAACCATGGACATGTGTTGTCATTTGATTAATGGGATCACATCATTAGGACAATGATGTGATTGACATGACCCATTCTGTTAGCCTAGCACTTGATCGTTTAGTATGTTGCTATTGCTTTCTTCATGACTTATACATGTTCCTGTAACTATGAGATTATGCAACTCCCATTTACCGGAGGAACACTTTGGGTGCTACGAAATGTCACAATGTAACTGGGTGATTATAAAGGAGTACTACAGGTGTCTCCAAAGGTACATGTTGGGTTGGCGTATTTCGAGATTAGGTTTTGTCACTCCGATTGTCGGAGAGGTATCTCTGGTCCCTCTCGGTAATGCACATCACTATAAGCCTTGCAAGCAATGTTGCTAATGAGTTAGTTACAGAATGATGCATTACGTAACGGGTAAAGAGAATTGCCGGTAACGAGATTGAACTAGGTATTGGATACCGACGATCGAATCTCGGGCAAGTAACATACCGATGACAAAGGGAACAACGTATGTTGTTATGCGGTTTCACCGATAAAGATCTTCGTAGAATATGTAGGAGCCAATATGGGCATCCAGGTTCCGCTATTGGTTATTGACCGAGAATAGTTCTAGGTCATGTCTACATAGTTCTCGAACCCGTAGGGTCCGCACGCTTAAGGTTTCGATGACAGTTTTATTATGAGTTTATGAGTTTTGATGTACCGAAGGAGTTCGGAGTGCCGGCTGAGATCGGGGACATGACGAGGAGTCTCGAAATGGTCGAGACGTAAAGATCGATATATTGGACGACTATATTCGGAGTTCGGAAAGGTTCCGCGTGATTCGGGTATTTTTCGGAGTACCGGAGAGTTACGGGAATTCGTATTGGGCCTCAATGGGCCATACGAGAAAGGAGAGAAAGGGACAAAAGGGTGGCCGCACCCCTCCCCTTGGACTAGTCCGAATTGGACTAGGGAGGGGGGCGCCCCCTTCCTTCCTTCTCCTTCTCTCTTCCCTTTCCTTCTCTCCTACTCCTACTACATGGAAGGGTTCCTAGTTCTACTAGGAAAGGGGGAATCCTACTCCCGGTGGGAGTAGGACTCCCCTAGGGCGCGCCATAGAGAGGGCCGGCCCTCCCCCTCCTCCACTCCTTTATATACGGGGGCGGGGGGCACCCTAGGACACACAAGTTGATCTACGGATCGTTCCTTAGCCGTGTGCGGTGCCCCCCTCCACCATATTCCACCTCGATCATATTGTCGCGGAGTTTAGGCGAAGCCCTGCGCCGGTAGAACATCATCACCGTCACCACGCCGTTGTGTTGACGGAACTCATCCCCGACGCTTTGCTGGATTGAAGCCCGGGGAACGTCATCGAGCTGAACGTGTGCTGAACTCGGAGGTGTCGTACGTTCGGTGCTTGGATCAGTCGGATCGTGAAGACGTGCGACTACATCAACCGCGTTGTCATAACGCTTCTGCTTTCAGTCTACGAGGGTACGTGGACATCACTCTCCCCTCTCGTTGCTATGCATCACCATGATCTTGCGTGTGCGTAGGAAATTTTTTGAAATTACTACGTTCCCCAACAGTTCGAACACTGGGGTGCACGCGGAGATTCAACCCTCTACCGGCTCGCTCCTCGCCGAGTCGCTAGGATCTAAACTACCAAATAGAATAGCACAAGAGACACAGGATTTATACTGGTTCAGGCCACCATTGTGGTGTAATACCCTACTCCAGTGTGTGGTGTGGTGGATTGCCTCTTGGGCTGATGATGAACAATACAAGGAAGAACAGCCTCGCGAGGGTCTGTTCTGGGATGGTGCTACTTGGCTCAGGCTCTTGGATACTCGATGCCTCTACCCTGGGGGTGGCTAGTCCTATTTATAGGCAAAGGCCCTGGGCCTCTTCCCAAATATTGAGCGGGAAGGGCGCCAACAATTGGCCATTTTGAAGGGGAACAGCGGTTACACTTATCCTGACTAAAGTTGGTCCTTGCCTGTCAAAGGCTCTGGTGGTGACGCCTGCTTGGGCTCCACAATGACTTCTTCCCTGCCATTGGGCTGGTCTTGGTCTTGTTGCACCGAAATGGATGCCTTTGCTTGATGCTCTCGCCCGCGCTTGCTCCCTTTGCACCAAAGAGGAAAGGAGGACACTGCGCGGGCTGGCGCCCGACTGGCGCCCTTGGTCGTCATGGATTGCGTCATGAGCACCTCGTGAGGTACCCCGCCTTGAACTCTCCACCTCCTCGCGAGCCCACCTGATGAGGTCGTGCCTGAGGAGGCTCCTTGTCGTCCGCCCCGCGATGCTTGGACCCTTGCGAGGGTCTTGAGTTTGTGTTGATGAAGATGGGCTGCACTGGGCCTCCCTCGAGCCACGCCGCAGGCCGCAGGCAGGCAAGTCTGGGGACCCCCATTCCCAGAACGCCGACAGTCGCGAGAGGGGTTAGTTTGTTCTTCCTTCTCTGTCTCACAGCCATATCATAGATCTTGCTCGTTCTAGCGCTAATTCTGATTTAGAAAAGTAGATCCTGATCAAACTTGGTATAGATTTGTGGTGCACGCATGGAATTGTTTGATGCTGCTTGATGAGGTAATAAATCTTTCTAGAGGCCCAAAGATTCAGTTCACCTTTGTAGGTATTTCAGTTTCAGGCTTGCATTATTTCTAGAGGCCCAAAGATTCAATTCACCTTTGTAGGTATTTCAGTTTCAGGCTTGCATTATTTCTAGAGGCCCAAAGATTCAGTTCACCTTTCTAGGTATTTTAGTTACAGGCTTGCATTATTTCTAGAGGCCCAAAGATTAAGTTCCTAGTCGGCGGCAAGCGGCTCTGCTACCCATGCCGGTGTCGACCTCAACTCGCAAGGGCTGGCGTCGGAGGGGTTCCCGGGGCTTGGGCTCTACAGAGTCTTCCTCCAGAGCGACGATGGTGAGCTCCTCCCTCGGTGCGTGAGGGGCTCCAGCCTCCCTCCCTATCATGAATGACTTCCGTGATGAGTTAGCTCATGCTTTGTTTCATGGATTTTTTTGTGAAGCTTGATTGACGACTTGTATGTTTAAGTGGGATATCTCATTTGTATGGACAAAGTAAAAATTATCATGTTTTGCATGCTTGATTTGTAAAGATGGTTCGTTTATGTCAATTGTGAGCGGGAGGAGGCCACAGAAGAGCCGGCCACACCAAATCCGGCAGGAAATAGGGTCCAAAGTAGTCAAATGATTGAGAAAGAGCATTTATTGTCAATCTAACCCTGCCATCCATACACCTCTTTGGTTTAGAGTTAGTTCAGGGTTAGAATCTAACTCTAACCTCTAACTGAGTTAGAGTTCTCCTCGTCTTGGTTCATCGGCATCATACTTTCCCCATTCCTGTGTTTTCAGTATCCTGTGAATCAAAGAGGCCCTTTTTGCGGGAAAAATCAAGGAGGCCCTTAGACTGGTTTAGGTCCGGTCATTTTTTATAAACGTGTTATGTCCAAAATTTAATGAACGTGCTCCAGTTTCTACGAAAATAATCCGGTTTCATGTAGTAATTCATTCATTTATTTATTCTTCTGCGGGGGTTTGCATGTAATTCGTGAGGTCTGAAATGTAAAGTACCCCGGCATATGCTCCGAGTCGTGCATGCACTACGACCCAGATGCTCTTTGTCCCACATGTCGGTGAATGGGAGCACGTGGAAATAGCTTAGAAGTACATATAGGAGGATAAATGCGTGAAAAAATATGTACTGTGAAGCATAGCTGCGGTTCAAAAAGGAGACCTAAAGTGATGACAGCTATAGGTCGCACAGTTTAGAGTGTAGATTCACTCATTTTGCTCCGTATGTAGTAGTCACTTGCTGGAATCTTTAGAAAGACTTATATTTGGGAATGGAGGGAGTACTATACTAATAAAACATTAAGGCCACGAGGCGATGCAGTGCTGGTTATAGGAGGCAAGAAGAAGAGATGCATCCATCGATGACGTCCACCTCCTCGACTCAGGGCGCCGGCCCACCAAATGGCGCCTAAGTAGCAGCGGCTTTCGGGGCCAGGTCGACGTGCTTCTGAACAATGGCGTCCAAAGATTCTAGCCGCTGGAAGAAGGCCAACGTCTTTCTGTCCTCGCTTGGCTTGTAGTGGCCGATGTAGACGATTTCCTCATAGACGTGGATGTGCAGGTCGATGGTTTCTTGCATGCCAAGGTGCTGCGCGGCGAGCGCGGCCACGAGGTGCACATTCTTTGTCACGACCTCCGGTACCTGCAGGGCCACCAGGGCTTGAAAGAGTTCATCACCATGGAGGCCGATGAGGGTGGAGGCAATGAGGAGCCTGGGCACGCGGGCTGGAGCGGTACGGCAAGGTCATTCGCACGCTTCTTGACGGCGGTGAACTTGCGGATGGAGTTGACCATCATGTCGTCCATGCGAGAGGCGAAGCCGGCATCGGCGAGGGATACATTGCCGGCGGTTGCCAGCACCATCTAGAAATGCTGCACAGTGCGGGGCCGCAGGCCGGCGCCTTGGATGATTTGGCACAGCAGACTGCCGCTCGCGTCCATCGCCTCCATAGGTGCTTGTGGCTTCTGGTCACTTGGTCTTGGATTAGAGTGAGCAGTGTTGTGCAAAGACTTGGGAGTAGATGGATTGGAGTGGTGGGGCGCCTTTATATGAGAGTCCAAACTCTGTTGCATTCACATCGTGCTGGCTCTATTCTACTTCTCCAATTAATTCCCTCTGCATGTAATTGAGGATGCATCATTGACCGTTGAATTTCTCAGGAACCGCTACCCTCTCCCTCCTTGGCATTCAAGCACCTATGGTGGCGACTGCCATTCATGTCTATCGCGTGTCAGGAGACGTTCCCGTCGACGACGAGGTGCCTATGGTGACTTTGTAAATTTCAAGATGATAGTGTCGTGTGTGTGTGCATTCATAGGGGTGAGTGTATGCGCGTGTATATGAGCGCTTGCGTCTGTACTGTGTCAATAAAAACGTAAATGCATGTCAAAAAGAGACTAGTCAGTATACTCAATATTGTGCACCTTGGAGAGGAAAACGATAGAACTACGTCTTTATTTACAGTGCAGATTCACTCCTTTTGCTCCATATGTACTCCGTCTTGGTGTATTCTAGTCACTTGTTGAAATCTCTAGAAGGGAAACTACTCCTTTCTGGTTTACAGGGCTATACTAGCAAGTAGTTGTACGTACTAGTACAATAGTGGGCTCACATAGCAATTTTGTCTCATGCAAGAGCATGGCTATATGCGTGCTCCAATGTTCGCAACTGCCACATTCGGGTTGCGCTTGGCTCTTCGCCTCTTCGAGAAGACAAACAATGATGTTACTACTACTGCTTCTACAGTGTGGAATCCACTGCTGCATGTCCGTCCACCGCGAGCGGGAGGGATAGCTTGTTGTAGAAGTACTAAGCAAAAGCTTGTCCTCGTTTGCGAGCAACCCTACGCATGGGCGAGGGAGAAGGCGTGTAGTAGTAAAATCAAGCTTCTCCTCGCTGTACGAGTTGACGCGACACATCATAGCACTGGCCCCACATGCTTGCCTCTAAACTTGGTTGAAAGACCCGCAGTGTACAATATATTTGCTGCAACCTCTAACATTTACCCACCACAAATTAAAATATATATTCCTGTCTGGACCACATGAGCGTGCAAACTACAATCACCAGGATGACATGTAGGGCCAGAAGACTATTTTAATTTTTTTTTTAAACTTCGAGACGACCACATGGCATGGAGCCGACCCCAACGATTTTAAGCTTGCAGGCACGGTAGACGCTATCCTAGACTACTCTACACATGAAACTGCCACACGAGCGTTCGGGCTGCGCTTGGCTCTACGCCTCTTCAGGAAGTCAAACAATGATGGAGTACTACTGCACTGGAGGAGTACTACAGTACACTTCTGGTCATCTGACACCGATTGAACTGCTGCATGTCCACCGCGTGCGGGAGGGAGAGCGTGTAGTGAAAGCTTCTCCTAGTCTTGCCAGCCACCACGCTCATGGGCGAGGGAGGGACGCTCCTGCCTTTGCATGTATGACAGGTGGACCCGATAGGTGGGTGGCCAACCTATCATATAGCCAAAGGTAGGTGCAGTTAAGTCGGCGAGGGAGAGGATAATCAAACTTCTCGTTGATGTACGAGTTGACGCGACACATCAAAGAACTGCACTCGATATATTTCAATACTCCTTCCATCACAGTTTAGAAGGCGCACTTGGAAATTCTCTGCGACCTAGGTGGTTATCTATTGGCTGTGAGATGGGCTAAGAAATAGCATTCACACTACACATGCATATAGGAATAGTATATCAGAGTACTACTTAGCTACTAGAAATCAATGCAATGCGCCCTAAACCTTGTCTATTATGGAAACGCACGCAAATTTAACTGTGCCTTCTAAACTGTGATGGAGGGAGTAATTTGCATTTACCGATGCCTTAATTACAATGCATGCATGCATGCCGTGACTCTCCTTTTGATACTTGCATGTGTTGATTTAATGCACCTTGAAGTAGTATAAAATATGTGACGGTAAAGCTTTGTAATGCCCCAGCCCAAGCGAGAGATGGTTGTTCACGAGGAGGGCGAGATCATGCAGACGGAACAGGACCCGGCGATGGAGCTCTCTAAGGTCTCGATGGACCTCACCGTGCTCCACTGCCCCTTGTGCCTCCACCCCTTGACGCCTCTAGTGTACAAGGTTCGAATACACATTGTCCGTTCGGCTGATTGAGCAAGGTGCAGGTTTCTTGATTGATGTGTTGTTTGATTGATTTCTGCAGTGCAAGGGAGGGCACCTGGCCTGCGTAGACTGCCGTGTCGAGCGCCCCGGGAACCAGCGGCAGTGCCAGAAGTGCGAGCGCGGCGGTGGATTCAATGTGTGGAACACAACGGTGGACGCCGTCCTTTCGTGGTGAGGGTGGAGTGCCCGCACAAAGGCTGTGGGCTCTACGTCACTTACCACAAGCTCGCCGATCACCAGAGCATGTGTCTGCTTGCGCCCTGCAAATGCCCCATGCCCGTCTGCGGCTACGAAGGCCCGCCGCTAGCGCTCTACCACCACATCAGCACCATGCATCCCATGCCCGTGCACAGGATCCAGTACGGCAAGGTACTCCAGCTGCAAGTGCCCCTGTCAGAGCCACGGCTCTTGCTATTCATGGAGGAGGACGGCCGCGCATTTTTCTTGGGCGGCATGCTCAACATCGGCGCGCCTATCGCCATGTCGGTCGTCTACATCAGAGTGGGGGCGTCCCCACTGCCGCACTACATGGCCAAGCTGTGGGAGAACGACCCACCGGGGGAGCCCAAAGGCACGACCGACGCTGTCAAGGTGGAAATGGAGGTAACAAGCAGCAAGGATCCCGACGACGTCGACGTGCAGGAGCTGACCTTCTTCACAGTTCCACCCAAGCTGCTGGTCGGGGCTAAGCTGGTGTCCCTCCACATTCATATTGACAAGCTCACTTCCTAAATGATTCTACAATGCCTTCCATTTATCTTAGTAATATGCTAATATAGGGATTACCTCGGTCTAGTTTAGCTTAAGAAATGGTGGGTTTTGGTGGCAATGCAGCAATTAGTTCGACATTAGATCAGTAATTTCCGACAGTCGAACAGATATTTTGTGTCTGTTGGACATAAAGTTCCTTTGGGTAAGAAGTACTACTTGTCATCAAAATGGATAAAAGGAGATGTATGTAGACATATTTTAGTTCTAGATACGTCCCTTGTTATCCATTTTGATGACAAGCACTCCCTCCATTCCACAATACATGCCTTCCATTTTTCAAAATATAGATGTATCTAGACATGTTTTAGTATATAGGTACATCCATGATAGAGCCAATCGGATGGTTGAGAACACTATAATTCGTAGCTACAGATGCATGTGTGACTCCCAGATGCAGAGGCCGGGGGTCATCATCCTCCTTTTCGAGAAAAAACAGACGCGTGTGTGAGAGGACGAGTGCGTGCGTGCACCTCTTCTCTTCCTATATAACGTACTAAACTCAAAGTACAAGTTTTTGTGGGTGGCACGATGGTGCGTGCGAGAAGTCCCGAGAGATAGGTTTAATGCGTCTGAAAAAAAGACTAGCCTATAGCTCGCCACGCGGCTATTCCTGTCAAATGCCCCATTAACCGTAAGATATGTATACGATGGTGCCAGTTATTGCACATACACAGCAGTAGAAAAAGAACTACAATGGCATATGCTACACCACGTCCGAGAACACGTGCCCATGTAACGCCATCCAGGAATAGTGCCGCACTTCAAAACTAGAACCGTCAATAAATTTTGAGCTTGCGTCTCGTCACATTCCAAATTACTCCATGCTATATTGAATTGCAAACCTGTTCACACCGATTGAGGGAGTCCTGGACTAGGGGGTGTCCGGATAGCCGGACTATCATCATCGGCCGGACTCCAAGACTATGAAGATACAAGATTGAAGACTTCGTCTCGTGTCCGGATGGGACTTTCCTTGGCGTGGAAGGCAAGCTTGGCGATACGGATATGTAGATCTCCTACCATTGTAACCGACTCTGTGTAACCCTAGCCCTCTCCGATGTCTATATAAACCGGAGGGTTTTAGTCCGTTGGACGAACAACCATTACAACAATCATACCATAGGCTAGCTTCTAGGGTTTAGCCTCCTTGATCTCGTGGTAGATCCACTCTTGTACTACCCATATCATCAATATCAATCAAGCAGGAGTAGGGTTTACCTCCATCGAGAGGGCCCGAACCTGGGTAAAACATCGTGTCCCTTGTCTCCTGTTACCATCCGCCTAGATGCACAGTTCGGGACCCCCTACCCGAGATCCGCCGGTTTTGACACCGACATTGGTGCTTTCATTGAGAGTTCCTCTGTGTCATCACCGATAGGCTTGATGGCTTCTTCAATCAACAACAACACAGTCCAGGGTGAGAATTTTCTCCCCGGACAGATCTTCGTGTTCGGCGGCTTTGCACTGTGGGCCAATTCACTTGGCCATCTGGAGCAGATCGAAAGCTACGCCCCTGGCCATCAGGTCAAATTTGGAAGCCTAAACTTCACGGCGGACATCTGCGGAGATTTGATCTTCGACGGATTCGAGCCACAGCCGAGCATGCCGCACTATCATGATGGGTATGATCTAGCTCTGCCGCCGGACAGTACCTTGTAGGCCGCACACGAATCCGCTCCGACCCATAGTTCGGAGCCGACCACGCAGATCGAGGACAGGTGGCTGGACACCGCCTCGGGAGCTGCAACTTCCACGACGATGGAGCCGAATACTGACATTGTCCCTTATAAAGCTCGTGACTCCGAGGTGCCGGACTCCTTGCTGGACTCCGAACCCCCTGCGCCCCTGCCAATCGAATCCGATTGGGCGCCGATCATGGAGTTCACCGCCGCGGACATCTTTCAGCACTCGCCCTTTGGTGACATCCTAAATTCGCTAAAGCATCTCTCGTTATCAGGAGAACCCTGGCCGGACTGTGGTCAGGATGGTTGGGATGCGGACGACGAAGAAATTCAAAGCCCACCCACCACCCACTTTGTAGCCACTGTCGATGATCTAACCGACATGCTAGACTACGACTCCGAAGACATCGACGGTATGGACGACGATGCCGGAGACGATCAAGAACCAGCGCCTATAGGGCACTAGAAGACCACCTCGTCATACAACATATACATGGTGGACACCCCAAAGGATGGGGACGGCGAAGAAGCAGCGAAGGCAGATTCTTCTAAGAAACAGCCCAAGCGCCGACGTCAGCGGCGCCGCTCTAAATCCCGCCACAGTAAGAATGGAGATTCCTGCACCGGAGATAATAACACCCGAGAGAGTGCCGAAGACAACCCCCTCCAGGAAGATTCAGCACAGGAGGACGGAGTAGCCAGCCCTCGAGAGAGAGCGGCAGACGAGGAGATAGAGGATAACAATTACATGCCTCCCTCCGGAGACGAGGCAAGCCTCAACGAAGAAGAATTTGTCGTGCCAGAGGATCCCGTCGAAAAAGAGCGTTTTAAACGCAGGCTTATCGCCACGGCAAATAGCCTAAAGAAAAAGCAGCAACAGCTTCAAGCTGATCAAGACCTGCTGGCCGACAGATGGACCGAGGTCCTCGCGGCCGAGGAGTATGAACTCAAACGCCCCTCCAAGAGCTACCCAAAACGAAAGTTGCTCCCCCGACTAGAGGAGGAAGCATACAAACCTTCATCACCAGCGCACAATACGGTAGACCGACCACCCCGTGGTCGCGACAGAGAGGCATCTACGCCCTCCATCAGGACCGTACCCCGGCACCGCTCGAAAAGTACGAAGCCACGAGGGAATGCGCCGGACTTGCGGGATATATTGGAGGACAAGGCAAGACAATCCAGATCTATCTACGGATCACGTGGGCGCCCCACGACCCACGACGACTACCGTCGCGTCGGATACAGCAACTCCGGCCGGGCCGAACACAGCAGAGAACGCTCTCTTGAGCTACATCGTGATATTGCTCAATATAGAGGTGCCGCACACCCACTATGCTTCACAGACGAAGTAATGGATCATCAAATCCCTGAAGGGTTTAAACCCGTGAACATTGAATCCTACGATGGCACAACAGACCCCGCGGTTTGGATCGAAGATTGTCTCTTTCATATCCATATGGCCCGCAGCGACGATCTACACGCCATCAAGTATCTCCCACTCAAGCTTAAAGGACCAGCTCGACATTGGCTTAACAGCTTGCCTGCAGAGTCAATTGGGTGTTGGGAGGACCTGGAAGCCGCATTCCTCGACAACTTACAGGGCACATATGTGCGACCACCAGACGCCGATGACCTAAGCCACATAATTCAGCAGCCAGACGAATCGGCCAGATAGTTCTGGACACGGTTCTTAACAAAGAAAAATCAAATCATCGACTGTCCGGATGCAAAGGCCCTCGCAGCCTTCAAACATAACATCCGCGACGAGTGGCTGGCCCGGCACCTAGGACAGGAAAAGCCGAAATCCATGGCAGCCCTCACATCACTCATGACCCGCTTCTGTGCGGGAGATGACAGCTGGCTAGCTCGCAGCAACAACCTCAGCAAAAATGCTGGCAGTCCGGATACTAAGGACCAAAATGGCAGGTCGCGTCGAAACAAAAACAAACACCACGTTAAAGGCGATAACAATGAGGATACGACAGTCAACGCCTGATTCAGAGGCTCTAAACCCGGTCAGCGGAAAAAGGCATTCAAAAGAACTACTCCGGGTCCATCCAATTTGGACCGAATACTCAACCTCTCTTGCCAGATACATGGCACCCCCGAAAAGCCAGCTAACCACACCAACAGGGGTTGTTGGGTATTCAAGCAGGCAGGCAAATTAATTGCCGAAAACAATGACAAGGGGTTGCACAGTGACGACGAGGAAGAGACTCGGCCGCCGAACAGTAGAGGACAGAAGGATTTTCCCCCACAAGTGCGGACGGTAAAACATGATATACGCAACCCACATACCCAAGAGGGAGCGGAAGCGTGCACTTAGGGACGTGTATGCGATGGAGCCAGTAGCCCCGAAGCTCAACCCATGGTCCTCTTGCCCGATCACTTTCGATCGAAGGGACCACCCCACCAGTATCTGCAATGGCGGATTCGCTGCATTGGTTTTAGACCCAATCATCGATGGATTCCACCTCACTAGAGTCCTGATGGACGCCGGCAGTAGCCTGAACCTGCTTTATCTGGATACAGTGCGCAAGATGGGCATAGACCCCTCAAGGATTAAACCTACAAAGACGACCTTCAAAGGCGTCATACCAGGTGTTGAAGCCAATTGTACAAGCTCAGTAACACTGGAAGTGATCTTCGGATCCCCGGATAATTTCCAAAGCGAGGAGTTAATCTTCGACATAGTCCCGTTCCGTAGTGGCTATCACGCTCTGCTCGGACGAACTGCGTTTGCAAAGTTCAACGCAGTGCCGCATTATGCATACCTCAAGATCAAGATGCCAGGCCCTTGTGGAGTCATCACGGTCAACGGAAACACTGAACGCTCCCTCCGAACGGAGGAACACACAGCGGCTCTCGCGGCAGAAGTACAGAGCAGCCTTTTAAAGCAATTTTCGAGTCCGGCCATTAAACGATTGGACAAGGCCAAACGCGCCCGGAGTAACATCAATCAAGACCACCTGGCACGTTCCGAGCACGCGTAGCAATGCGGCCCCAACCCCAGCCCTTGCATGATTGCAAGACCAGCTCTTCGCGTACATCACTACGCTCTGAAGATACCATGGGCATAGGGGGAGGGGCACGACCACGACAGGCCCAGAGTGCGGCTTAACCACACCAGGGGCTCTCAAGTGTGTCACTCTTTTTTCTTCTTTTTATTTTTTTCCCACAGGACCCCGTTCACCAGAGGCCCTGTTCGGCGGAAAACCTGCCGAACTCACGATGCAACAACCAGGGAGGGACAAAGGCTACGACGAACACTCAGGTGGTCTCCATTATGAGCATTAATTTTGTTAAAAACACCAGTCCGCAGCCTACCCCTGGAGGGGGACATGATTAAATAATCCAAACCCTTGCTTACCGCACCATTTGTATCGTTCTGCACTCATTGCAGAATTCCTGGTGCATCACTTTCTGTTTATAATTGCATTCCTTTCTTTTTATTATATTTTCATCTATGACATCTTGCATCCGTACACTTTGGTACGGCCGAATGCACCAGGGGCTTATGTTCCCCGCATTATGGTGTGGCAAGTCTGAACACTTTCACAAGTGCGGCACCCCGAACTTATAGCACTATATGCATCGGCTCCGAATCATGTCTTGGGTCAATAGTTGGGTTTGCCCGGCTCCCATGTTTTGGTACCTTACGTTCCGTTCTATCGGCTAAGGTAGAACTGGGAGAACCACTTCGATTGCGCCTCGGTTGAGCTGGGCGAGCGCCTCAGTGGAGAAAGCTAAAACTGACTGTCATGATAAGGTGAGAGCTGGTCGCTGTTCGAGAGGTCTTTTCGAGTCCCTAAAGACTTATGCCGCTTAGAGCGAGGAACCGGCTGTGTCCGTCCAAGGCGTGGATAGCGCCCCGAATTCGGTCTTCCGAACACTAGGGCTTCGCCAAAATTTAAAAATATAGAATTCTATGGCAAAGTGAGAGTGTTCAAGCATTATAAGTCCGGTTGCCTTGTTCGTTGCGTTGAGCGCCTCCCTAGATGGACCGAAAAATGGGAGCAAGAGCGCTCAAGTTTATCCCGAACACCCCAGCACTCGTGGCATGGGGGCTGAAGCCGATGACTTGCCATCTCTCAGATTTGATAAACGGCTACACGGAAGGTAATATTTTAAATTAACAAGTGTTGCTTAGTGCATATGAACAAAGTTTTCAGTGCACAGGATAACACATTGCGAGTCTATTCAAAAATTACATCTTTGGGGCACTCATCCGCAATCTTGCGGGCACCCTTTAGGACACTCTTATAGTACATTTCGGGCGTACGATACTCCTTGCCCGCTGGCGGCGTGTCCGTGATAAGCTTCTCAGCATCCAGCCTGCCCCAATGCACTTTTGTGCTGGCAAGGGCCCGACGGGCACCTTCAATGCAGGCGAAGCGCTTGATGACTTCCACCCAGGGGCACGCATCCACCAGCAGCCGCACGAGGCCGAAGTAGCTCCCAGGCATGGCCTCTCCAGGCCACAGCCGGACCATGAGGCCCTTCATGGCCTGCTCAGCTACCTTGTGGAGCTCGACCAGCTGCTTCGGCTAGTCGCTAGGGGGCACCGGATGTCCGGCCTCAGCGTACTGAGACCAGAAGACCTTCTCCGTTGAGCTTCCCTCCTCGTCCCGGTAGAATGCGGCGGCATCGGACACGCTGCGAGGCAGATCTAGAAACGCCCCTGGAGAGCTCCGAATTCGGGTAAGTAACAGGTAATTTACATTCACATGCTTGCTTTGCATGAAATATGCCTTACCCGCCGCTATTTTCTTCACTGCCTCAATCTCCTGGTGGGCCTTATGGGCTTCGGCATTAGCGGCTTTGGCACTCTCAAGAGCCGAGGCAAGCTCGGACTCTCAAGTCTTCGAGTCGCGCTTCAAATTCTCATGCTTTTCCATGAGAGCCTGGAGCTCTTGCGGCACCTCCGCCACCCGCGCCTCCTGCTTCTCTCGCTCTGCTCGTTCCGCGGTCGCGTTGCGTTCGGCCGCGGACACGGCCTCCTTCAGGGTCACCACCTCGTTCGTGGCCCCTATAGTACCCACGTTATCCTTGTTATTTTTATTGCAACCAAAATCCTTTTTTGTAAGGTACAAATTTAATGCGGTGTTACTCACCTTCTTTTTCCTCGAGCTGCTTCTTGGCAAGGCCGAGCTCGCGCTCGGACCGCTCGAGGTCCTGCTTCAAAGCACCGACCTCTGCAGTCAGTGCGGCAGAGGTCAGCAGCGCAGCCTGCAAACCCATATTGACATAATTTTTAGCACTCTTGCATATATCATTTATAGATCCTCAGTCCGGTTTTTCTTTCCGAACACCAAACCGAGCATCAGGCGCTACTGTCTATGCGGTATTACATTACGTATTTTAAAACTTCTTACCTCAAAGCCTGTTAGAAGGCTGCTGCAGGCTTCGGTCAGGCCGCTCTTGGCGAGCTGAACCTTCTGAATCACCGCACTCATGATAGTGCGGTGTTCTTCCTTGATGGAAGCGCCGTTGAGCACCTCCAACAAGTTGTCCGGTGCCTCTGGTTGCACGGAGGCTGCCGGTGTCACGGTCTTGCCCTTCTTACGAAGGGGCCGCCTGCGGGACTCCGGAACCACTGCAGGTTCTGGCATGGAGTCCGGCGCAAAGTCCGGGAGGCTGCTTTGCGGCACCTCCGGAGCCTCCTCCTGATGGGTCCCCTCCTGGGATCCCACCTCGGCATCGTCAGCATCACGAGGGGTGGAGGCGGTCGGAATGGAATCGACGTCCGACGGAGCCAAGGACCCGCTCGATGAAGCGGGAAGATCATCCTCGACTGGACTGCAGGTAGTGTGTGGCATTAGAAGGACACTACGTGACACAAAAGAGAAATTATAAATCATTCAGGAATCCGGATACTTACGATCTCGCTGGAGGCTTGGCCCTTGAGGGCCACCCTTCGTCGCCAACGTTGGCGCTGGCAAAGCTGTCCGGAGGAAGGGTCCTTCCCCTCTTGGACCCTTCGGCCTCCCATGTCGGGGAAGCCTTCCTCTTCCTCTCTCCCCCCTCTTGGGGAGAGTCTTCTTTCTCCTCCTCGTCTTCGGGGGAGGAGTCCGCCTCGGAGCCATCGGACGATGAGTCCGATATCACCTGGCACCGGGAACTCCTTCGGGTTCCCGTGGCCTTCTTCTCCGGAAACACGTAAAGGGCCGGAACCAGCAGCCCCGTCAAACGGGTGTCCGCTGGGTCTTCGGGAAGGGGAGCCGGACAGTCTACCTGTCCGTACGTCCTCTGCCAGTCCTGTCAAAGGCATTGGGAGTTTTAGATCCCACATAGAATTAAACTATGAAAGAAAATAAGTGTCCCATAGAGGATAACAAAGCTTACCTCGCCGGCCGGGCGCTTGGTGCTGAATCTGCGGTCTTCCGTCGCGGACGCGGGGGCTTCTCCGCCCTTGAACAACACCCTCCAGGCAGCTTTGTACATCGTGTCGAAGAGCCGCTCAGGGTCCGGTGCTATGCCGGATCGAACTCCCACAAATTGAAGGCCCGCTGTTGGCAGGGGAGAATCCGGCGGACAAGCATGACCTGGATCACATTGACAAGCCTAAGCTTCTTGTTCACCAAGGTTTGGAGACAGGACTAGAGTCCTGTCAGCTCCTCCGAACTGCCCCATAGCAAGCCCTTCTCTTTCCAGGAGGTGAGCTGCACGGGGATACCAGATCTGAACTCGGGGGCCGCTGCCCATTTAGGGTCACGCGGCTCGGTGATGTAGAACCACCCCGATTGCCACCCCTTGACGGACTCCACACGACGATAAACATCAAGATGTTGACGATGAAGTTTGGCGCCAGATCATGGAAGTCCAGGCCGTAGTAGTACATGAGCCCCCGGACGAAGGGATGCAACGGGAAGCCCAGTCCGCGGAGGAAGTGGGGAAGGAATACGACCCTCTCATGGGGCCTGGGGGTGGGGATGAGCTGCCCCTCGTCGGGCAGCCGGTGCGCGATGTCGCTGGAAAGGTATCCAGCGCCGCGCAGCTTTTCGATGTTGTCGGTGTACTAAAGTAGGTGTACCTTAGTATCCCGAACTTGTGCACGGGCAGTCGCAGCACCCAGTGGCAGGGCTTGCCGGGCGTCCGCCAAGATCCTCCGTAGCTCATATTTATGCCATTCAAGAACAAAGTATTTTAACTAAGAAGACGAGGCCCCGGCAAGAGTAACTCGCCGAGAAGGACAAGGCCCCGGCAAGAGGAGCTTGCCGGGAAGGCCAACCAAGGCACTACGAAGAACTTGCAGCGACACGCCGCACGTCCCGGCAAGACCCGACGAGCGACAAGCTTTCGGGTGCGGCAAGACAACGACCGCGGCAAGGCGCTTGCCGCGGCGAGGCTGCCACTCTGCACCCACGCTCCAGCGCATCCGACGACGTGTCGCCCTAGGACCATCCCAGGAGCACGTGGCGGGGCGCTGTGCAGCCAAGCGGTGCGAGGTGGCAAGTGGAGATGATGAGAAGGCCATCGTGGCAGGCGGTGGCGCCCCTATCGGTCGCTTCTCTGCACTGTTGGGCGAGGCGGACGGGCATTAAATGCGCTTGTCCCCTACCGTCAGAATTAGGTAGGATACACTGTGGATAGCGGTTGTACCAACCCCTCTTTTTACTTTTTTACCCCTCCTCCTGCGTTGCCACCTGTCGGTGACCCCTTTAACCTATAAAAAGGAGGCCCATGCGCACGTAGAAGGGGTTCGACTCATTCGAAACTACAACACACCTACGCTCTCGAGCAAGAACAGAATATAAACACAAAGCAGCAGTAGGAGTTTTATCTCTCCGGAGAGCTCCGAAGCTGGGTAAAATCCCTCGTGTGCTTCGCCTCGATCTGCTCTTCGTGCTCTCTCCGCTCCCTTGCCGGACCGAAAGGGGCCCTGCCCCGTAGGTGTTTGTTTCCCACGACATCTTTGGCGCGCCAGGTAGGGGGGCGTTGAGGTTGTGCGAACCTGATCCGGCGTTCGTGCGCGCTACATCAACATCTTCATCGACATGCCACCGAAGAAGAAGGCTTCGGAGGTGGCCGCTCCGTCCACGTCGATCCTACCGTCACCGGAGCAAACGGGTGGTGGGGTGGACGCCGGCGGAGGAGCAGGCGCCGACGGGGGGACTCACGTCGTCACCAGGTCCAAGGACAAGGCCCCGCAAGCTTCGGCGTCTGTACATACACCGCACCCCTCCCAGGAGGTGTAGGGTCGACAACGCCATGGTGCTCCTAGCACCGTACCCGCGTTGTAGCAAGGCCGAGCTGGTGGGTCGCGGGACGCTCAAGGCCAACATGCGCGTCAGCATGCTGGCACGAGCGCGGGACGGTCGCCTGGACGAGATGTTGCTCCTTCTAACAATGTTAGAAGTCTGAGCATATCTCGCTCCTCGCGTCGTTCGCCGCCACCGCCCAAGACTCCAGAGGAAGCACTGGCCCGAGCCCAGCTGCTTCTAGACTACCTTCCAGTGCCAGACAAGATCGACGACTGGAGGGCCACCATTCAGAGCCTCATCGGCTTCGCCAACGGCGACAAGCCCCGGCAACGGAGCACTCGCCAAGTTCATGGCAGCCTCTCATTACGCTTACAACGTGCTAAAGATGCCCGGTCCGATAAGTGTCATTTCTGTCCATGGCGACAAGAAAGATGCCCTTATCTGTACCAACAAGATCTACCGGGAAGCAGCAGCCGCAACAGAACGCAAACCACTTGCCGCTGAAGCTCCCGGGGGGAAGAAGAAGACCAAGTCCGGCAAGAGTAGCTCTGATGCTCACTCCGGCAAGTGCACCTCTTCGGAGTGCTGCACTACCGTCGAGGACGCACCATCGAGCTCCACCGGCAAGTGCAAGAAGGCAAATACAGCTTCACCAGAGACCAAGAAAGTGGCCGCCAAGGAGGACAGCACTGGTGGTACCTTCACCATCAGTGCCGCGCTTGACCCTAAATAGGAAAGCGCGCTCATTGCTTTCCTGCGGGCGAATGTCGATGTGTTTGCATGGCAACCATCTGACATCCCCGGTGTTCCCAGGAAAGTAATTGAGCACCACCTTGCCGTCTGCCCTCACGCGTGGCCCGTCAAGCAGAAAGTAAGGAAGCAGGCAGTGGAACGTCAAGAGTTCATTGCAGAAGAGATCAAGAAATTGGAAGCAGCAGGCCTGGTCCGAGGAGTACTCCATCCAACGTGGTTAGCCAATCCAGTAGTCGTGCGCAAAGCGAACGGGAAGTGGAGGCTTTGTATTGACTTCACTGGTGTTAATAAAGCTTGTCCCAAGGATCCATTTCCCTTGCCGCGCATTGACCAGATTGTCGACTCCACGGCAGGATGTGATCTGCTTTCATTCCTTGATGCATATTCAGGATATCATCAGATCTTCATGGCAGAAGAGGATGAAGAGAAAACCGCATTCATTACTCCATGTGGCACGTACTGCTTTGTACGGATGCCTTTCGGACTAAAGAATGCTGGTTCAACATTTGCAAGAGTAGTCAGTCATGCTTTTGAGCCACAGTTGCACAGGAATGTGGAAGCTTACATGGATGACATAGTGGTCAAGAGCAAGGACAGAGAAACGTTGATCCAAGATTTGGAAGAAACTTTCACAAATCTGCGCAAGATCAATCTCAAGTTGAACCCCGAGAAGTGCGTGTTTGGAGTTCCTTCCGGCAAGCTTCTCGGGTTCTTTGTATCCTAGAGGGGGATTGAAGCTAATCCCGACAAGATCAAGGCCATTGAGCAGATCAAAGCACCGAAGCGCGTCAAGGATGTGCGAAGGCTTGCCGGCTGCGTTGCTGCTCTCAGTAGGTTCATCTCTAAGTCTGCTGAGCGCGCCCTGCCATTTTTCAAAATTTTGAAAAAGGCAGGTCCAATGAAATGGACTCCAGAAGCGGAGGCTGCGCTGCAAGATTTGAAGAAATATCTGTCCTCCACTCCAATACTTGTCGCACCTAAACCACAAGAGAGGTTAGTGCTGCGTTAGTAGCAGAGAGGGAGGCAGATGATGAGCCAGCGGCCGCGGCAAGCACATCCAACGACAAGCAGGGGGCTTCCCCGACAAGCTCTGGTCCCGACAAGGATGGACCTGTGCAACCAGAGGAAGAGAAACAAAAGAAGATGGTGCAGCGCCCAGTGTATTTGTCAGTTCCCTTTTGCAGGGGGCTAGATCAAGGTACTCTGGAGTGCAGAAGTTGCTTTTCGGCCTCCTCATGGCCTCGAGGAAGCTGCGCCATTATTTTCAAGCACATGAGATTACAGTTGTCACTCGCTTTCCGTTGAAGAGAATATTGCAGAATCCAGAAGCAACAGGCAGGATCGTCGAGTGGGCACTGGAATTGTCAAGCTTTGGCCTCAAGTTTGAGAGTACCTCAACTATCCAGAGCCGAGCATTGGCAGAATTCATAGCAGAATGGACGCCGACACCTGACGAAGAAACTCCGGAGACAAGCATCCCCGTCAAGGAAGCAAGCAAAGAGTGGATCATGTACTTTGATGGTGCCTTCTCGCTGCAAGGCGCCGGTGCGGGCGTGCTACTTGTCGCACCCACTGGAGAGCACCTCAAGTACGTGATCCAGATGCACTTTCCCAAGGACCAAGCAACAAACAATACTGCAGAGTATGAAGGCTTGCTTGCCGGACTCAGAATCGCCGCGGACCTTGGGATCAAGAAGCTTATTGTCAGGGGTGACTCGCAGCTTGTCGTCCGTCAAGTAAACAAAGATTATCAGAGTCCGTTGATGGAAGCCTACATTGATGAAGTGAGGAAGCTAGAAGAGCATTTTGACGGCCTATAGATGGAACATGTTCCGAGAGCTCAGAACGACATTGCAGACGGCCTGTCAAAGTGCGCCGCACTCAAGTTACCTGTGGAACCAGGAATTTTTGTGCTCAAGCTGACTCAACCATCTGTAACACCATCAACTAGACAGAGCAAGAAGAGGAAATTGGTTACTGGCGACTACTTTCCGGCAGAGCTCCCCGAAGCCGCCGTCAAGAAGGTCCCCAAGATCAACAAAAAGAGTGCTGAGGAGCAGTCTGCTCCGACAAGCCCTAGGGTTTGTTTCGTTGAAGCAGACGCTCCCGACAAGCTGTGTCCCGACACGCTTGCCGGGGAGCATCATGCTCCGGCTGAATCACAGATTCTTGCCGTGGAAGCAGATGTTCCCGCAGCAGCATTTGCGCCTTTAGTCCTTGTCGTTGAGCCACAAGCTCCGGCATGGGCACAGCAGATCATCCATTTCCTTCAAACAGGAGAACTTCCCGAAGAGCAAGAAGAAGCGGAGAGAGTAGCCCGGCAATCAAGTATGTACCAGTTTGTCGATGACATACTGTACAGAAGAAGATTCAACGGAGTGAAATTGAAGTGCATTTCCCGGGAAGATGGACAGGAGCTGTTGGCGGAGATACATGGGGGCATATGTGGTCACCACATTGGCACAAGAGCACTTGCCGGCAAAGCCTTCCGGCAAGGTTTCTTCTGGCCGACAGCCCTCCAGGATGCAACTGCACAAGTAACCAAGTGTGAAGCGTGCCAGTTCCACTCCAAGCAGATACATCAACCAGCTCAAGCTCTCCAAACAATCCCTTTGTCCTGGCCATTTTCGGTCTGGGGGCTCGACATCCTCGGCCCCTTTCCCCGAGCTGTCGGGGGCTTCGAGTACTTGTACGTGGCGATCGACAAGTTCACGAAGTGGCCGGAGGTGGAAGCAGTGAGGAAGGTGACAGCACAGTCAGCAGTCAAGTTCTTCAGGTCAATTGTTTGCCGTTTCGGAGTCCCTAACAGGATCATCACTGACAATGGCACACAATTCACGAGCCGCACCTTCATGCAGTACATCCAAGATCTTGGCGCCAAGATCTGCTTCGCTTCTGTTGCTCACCCGAGAAGCAACGGTCAAGCGGAGAGGGCGAACGCTGAAGTCCTGCGCGGGCTCAAGACCAGAACTTTCGACAGGCTGCACAAGTGCGGAAGAAATTGGATCGAGGAGCTGCCAATGGTTCTTTGGTCGATCAGGATGACACCGAATCGAGCCACTGGCCAGACACCTTTTGCTCTAGTCTACGGAGCAGAAGCAGTTCTCCCCATGGAACTCGTATACGGATCGCCTCGAGTGCTCGCTTATGATGAGCTTGAGCAAGAGCAGCTGCGGCAAGATGACGCGCTGCTCCTCGAGGAAGATCGTCTTCAGGCTGCTGTACGAGCTGCTCGCTACCAGCAAGCTTTGCGCCGCAACCATAGCCGCAAAGTTAATGCCAGAAGTTTCGAGGAAGGCGAACTTGTTCTTCGGCGCGTTCAATCCGCCGAGAATTCTAACAAGTTGACGCCGAAGTGGGAAGGCCCTTATCGGGTGAAGCGAGTCACTAGGCCCAGCGCTGTCCGCCTTGAGACCGAAGATGGCTTTCCGGTGAGCAATTCCTGGAACATAGAGCATCTTCGCAAGTTTTACCCATAAGGCGCGGTTGCCGAAATCTGTTCCGGCAACCACCTTTTGTACAAGCCTTGCCGTTGTTGCATGTAACCCTTTGTACAAAGCCGGGCGCAGATCCCGGGCATAAATAAAGTTCATGTGCTTCGCACATCTTGTCAAATTTCATGCATTCTTTATTTTTTGCATGTTTCATCTGACACTTTGTGCAGCACTTGCCCCCGGTAAGCAATAACGAGCCTTAAGGCTCCATATCATTATTTTCTCTTCTTTCTTTTTTCTCAAAAGGAAGGTTCCTTCGCCCACAAGTTCACGGGGGGGGGGGGGGGAAGGAGAGGATAAAAGTGTGGACCAGGAGTCGTTCAAAGAAGTATAGCCTTGCCGGGACACAGACGACAGAAAAGCTAAGTTGCCAAAGTTTGAGCATGATCAGTTTTTAAAATTTTAAGTTATCTTCCTTGAACGACCGTGTTTTGTATAGAAAACCTGTGCGCGGAGGAACCTCCTCGTAGCTAGTTGCGCCCTTACTTTGTTTTGAGTCAGCTCAACAACTTAAGTGTGCTGCAACTAGTTGCGGCAAGGTTTCTTGCCGGAGCCGGCACCGCCAGCAGGCTGCTGATGTTCCGCACTCAGCATTTGCGGCAAGCGTGCCCGCGCCGGCGAGTTCCCTAAAAGCGTAGGGTAAAAATATACAAAGAAAGGAATCAAGTAAAGGAGATGGCATAGCAAACATTGCCCAGAATAAAGTTATATTACAAAAGTAACTTGTTGCGACACTGACTAAAGTGTTCTCGTAAGTAACAGCGACAAGGGAAGGAGAAGAAGAGTGGCCTAATCCACGCGCTCACCGTCGATCCTCCTGACTTCGTTCACCTTGTCCACAATGGGTGCGACAATGGCTTTGAGCTCTTCAAGATCGGCACCCGCCGGCAGCTTCTTGAGGACGCGGGTGAGGTCGAGGCCCGGATATCGAAAGAGTATCTTCACCAGCACCTTCTCCAAGACCTTGGCGTAGATTGCGCGCGACTCATCCGCCAGCTTCTTTGGGATCCTTTCCCGGAGTTGCTGGAGGGCCGTCACCACGCCCTTGAAGAAAAGAGTAAGCTTGGCGCTGGGCTGGAGGTTCTCGTCGGAGGAGTATCCGAAGCCCGCCAAGTCCAGTTCCGCCAGCTCTTCATCGATGGCTGCAGCGATGTTGACGAGGCCCTCCGTCCAGAGCTCCACCGTAGCCTTGAATGTGTTTTGGGTCTCGGCGGCCCTCGTCAACAGCTCCTCATTGCCCTTGATCTCTTTCTTCAAGTCATCCTCTCGCCTCTTGGCGCCGTTCAGCGTCTCCGTCAGTGTGGCCAGCTTCAGCTCCAGATCAGCGCTTGAGTCCTTGGCGACGTTCAGTTCCTTGACCTTGTCGGCAAGTTGAACTTGCATATCGCCATGGGCAAGGGCATCCTTCTCACGTTCGCGCTGGAGTGCGGCAAGCTCCTCATTCTTCCCTTTCATGTCAGCCTCCAGCTGCGTCACCTTCGCTTCCAACTCCCTATTGGCGGCCTCGACAGCTGCGGCAGCATCCCTCGCTTCCTTGAGCGCCCCGCCAATTGATTGTTCCCGGGCAGCGAGATCCTCCTCGTGGCTGTCCAAGTTAACCTTTTTCTACGTTAGCTCGCCTTCCCGCCTGGACAGCTCCTCGGCGGCGAGCCTCTGCTGCTCTTCGGCTTCAGCCTTTTCAAGGATGAACGCCTTCTTCGCCTCGACGAGTTGCGCCCTCTCCTCAGCAATGGACCGGAGGGCCTCTTGGTTGCGGCTCTGGAGCTCCTCCGCATGCTTCTCTATATCAACTCCTGCCCGCGCGACAAGCGCTTCCCGGGACTCTAGCTTCGCTTGCCGGGCGCGGTAGAGTGACACCAGCTTCTGGAGCAACTGCTCCTCTTCGGACTCGCCGCTGCTGCTGCTTGGCGTGTCAACCACTGCCAGCCCAGCAGAGGCGAGTACTTCCCCGTCAAACTCCTCCCCTTCGACCGGCGCCCTAGAGCTCGACGCCCAGGGAAGCTTGATGTAAACACCCTCGCCAGCCTTCCAGAAAGCGCCCGGCTGGGGCTCCTCGGAGCCCGGTGCTGCATCAGCGGCGGAGGGGTCGGCGATCGGTGTAGCGCCTTGCGCTCCTGCGTCCTCCGGATCGTTAGTACGATCGCCGGACCCCCCGCCAGCTTCTGCGCCAGCAGCTTTGGCGGCTTCTTCGCCGGCGGGTTCGTCAGCGCCGGCCTCTTCCTCTTCAGCGGCGACATCTTCAGTGTTGCCGCGTGTGTCTTCCTCGCCGGTGGCCTCAGTCTCCATCGGGTCTGTGAGAGGGGGATCTAAGGACAGGAGGAGGAAGGAAAAGTCAAGCAAATATCGAAAAAAAAAGAAGATCAGAAGAAGAAAAGCCCAAGGGAAAATTTCCGACAAGGAGGGTTACCTGTGCTGGGCTCCGTGACCATGGGCTCCACCACCGAAGGCTCATTGGTCCCGTCCCTTGCCAGGGAACTGCCCCTTGCCGGGGACCGCTCCCTCGCCGGAGAGCGCTCCCTTGTCGGAGAGTCGCCCCTTGGCGGCGTAGTTGAAGCAGATTGCGCCTCCGGGGCAGCTTCTGGTTGCTCTTGATGGGCCTGTTCTGCTCCTGCACAAGCAAGTTAGCAAACAAGATATCAGCAAGGAGGAAGCACCCATGCGCGCCCCACGACAAGAAGTGGACAAATACGTACGCTGCGGGCTGTGCTGGGGGCTGCTTCGAGGAGAGGTTGCCGGGTCCGTCAAGGTAGTCTCGGACGTGTCCTCTGCCATCACAGCAGGATCATCCTCGATGACAACCATGGGGACCTTGGCCCTCTTCGCCGCTCTCTCGGCCAGAGTCCTGAAATGGAACAAGGATTCGGAAGGAAGCAAATCAGATACAAAGACAAGAAACAACGAAAATCGAAGAAACACAAGTACAACAAGAAGAAAGTCTTACTCCTCCTCTTCTTCTTCCTCCTCATTGGAGCTCAGCGCGGAGAGGTCGAAATCCGGCACCCTCTCAGCGCGGCGAGGCGGAGGAGTAGGCTCCCTTGGATGCTTGGCGGGAGCTGCGGCAGGATCAGGAGTGGCGGCTCGAGAAGATCCCGCTCCGGTTGCCGGCGCGGCATGAGGCGCTCCCGCGGCAACGGTGCTTGCCGCGGTAGAGCGCGTCCCGCGGCGCTGCGGCTGTTGGTCTGTCTGCCGCCCTGTTGTGTCTCCAGTCCTGCGAAGACGCCTCCTTGTTTGAGCTGGGGGCTGCGCTGAGGGGCCCGTCTGCGGCAAGCTGCTTGAAGATGGTTGGCCACTTGCGCCCCCGGCAGGCTCGCTTGCCTCGGCTTCGGGCTCCTCCTCGCCAGCGACCTCCCCGCCAAGGTCCTCTCGGATCGGCAAGGCTTGCCGCTTCGGCCGCCTCTGCCTCCTCCAACGTGAAGCCAAACTCGCCCGCGGCGGCGGCTGCCACCGCCTCTTCAGCCCTGATGGCGATGTACCGCATCTCGTCGTCGGTGGTGTCGCGGGTGAGGAGCCTCTGCTCGTCGGCGTGGACTGCTACCTCCGCCAAGCCATCAAAGAATTGCCGCACGACATCGTCGGCGGGCTCTATCCAAGTTGGGATAATCCCGTGCGAGTCGCACTCCGGCATCATTGCACGGATGCGATCACGCTGGGAGTTGTTGCACAGTGGGATGACGCCCTGCGGCAGCCTGAACCACTCCGGATGGTCGGCGTCGTGCTTGAATAGCTCCCTGAGCATCCCGTCAAGCTCCAGAACTGTGAAGTTGAAGTTGAGGCCTGGACGCAGCCTCATGATATCCGCCAGGCCGCCAAACAGCCAGGCGGGCCTCCTCCTCTCCTGCAAAGGGGCGATGCGACGGCGAAGGAAATCCACGCCAACGGCCCCTACTGTGAGCCCGGCAAGCCTGAGCCGCAGGATTCGGGTGGTGGCGATCTTCAACTTGGCATCATCCGGCGACAGAGCACTCCAATCGTCGCCGCGCACTACCCGGGTCTGGCGCAAGTTGGTGAATGGCTGCGGATTGGCGTCAACAATCCAGCACCACTCCGCCCTCCACTCGTCCCATTTGCTGCGGAGCTCCCCCTCCAGATACACCTCCTTCTTGCCGAGCCTTGAGGTCCAGGAGACCCCGCTAGACAAGGGTTCTCCTTTCTCGACCCGGGGAGTGAAATAATGGCGGAAGAGAGCAACGTTGGGATGAATTCCGACGAAATTCTCGCAAAGATGCGCGAAAAACACCATTGTCAGAATGGCGTTGGGGGTGAAGTCAAGGAGGTGGAGCCTGTATGTGTTTATGATATCGTAGAAGAAATTGGAAAAGGGCGGGCAAAGCCCGCAATAGAAGAACAGAGGGAAGAAATAGTATCCTCTGGGACACTTTTTCGAAGTAGAAGCTTCGGCGGAGAGTACCTGCGTGTGCGGATGCGCCCGCGTCTCCGTCTACCAGAAGAGATAGAACTCCTCCCGTAGCTCATATTGATGCCATTCAAGAACAAAGTATTTTAACTAAGAAGACGAGGCCCCGGCAAGAGTAACTCGCCGGGAAGGACAAGGCCCCGGCAAGAGGAGCTTGCCAGGAAGGCCAACCAAGGCGCTACGAAGAACTTGCCACGACGCGCCGCGCGTCCCGGCAAGACCCGACGAGCGACAAGCTTTCAGGTGCGGCAATACAACGACCGTGGCAAGGCGCTTGCCGTGGCGAGGCTGCCACTCTGCACCCACGCTCCAGCGCATCCGACGACGTGTCGCCCCAGGACCATCCCAGGAGCACGTGGCGGGGCGCTGTGCAGCCAAGCGGTGCGAGGTGGCAAGTGGAGATGACGAGAAGGCCATCGTGGCAGGCGGTGGCGCCCCTAACGGTCGCTTCTCTGCACTGTTGGGCGAGGCGGACGGGCATTAAATGCGCTTGTCCCCTGCCGTCAGAATTAGGTAGGATACACTTTGGATAGCGGTTGTACCAACCCCTCTTTTTACTTTTTTACCACTCCTCCTGCGTTGCCACCTGTCGGTGACCCCTTTAACCTATAAAAAGGAGGCCCATGCGCACGTAGAAGGGGTTCGACTCATTCGAAACTACAACACACCTACGCTCTCGAGCAAGAACAGAATATAAACACAAAGCAGCAGTAGGAGTTTTATCTCTCCGGAGAGCTCCGAAGCTGGGTAAAATCCCTCGCGTGCTTCGCCTCGATCTGCTCTTCGTGCTCTCTCCGCTCCCTTGCCGGACCGAAAGGGGCCCTGCCCCATAGGTGTTCGTTTCCCACGACAGATGTGCCCCTCCGTAACGGAGGAGGCCAACCACTTGCCTCCCACTCCGGACATGACTGGAGAAGGTCGAGACGAGATGTGCAGACTTGGGCGCTGGAGCTCGAGTGCGCGGAGATGGATAAGCAAAGGAGGAAGAAGGCGTAGGTAAAAAGGTGGATCCTTATCCCCTTATATGGGCGAATGCGTCCCCACTGGCCCGGTAAAACTCGCTTATCTCCCAAGCGCCACCATCAATGGCGCGGTTGGGTTACCCACGTCCGTATTGATGGGAATCCCGGTGCCGGGGAAAGGCTGACCCACGGACACCTATGGGGCCGGCGGACCGGGCCCCTTTCGGTTCGGCGGGGGGCGGAGGCCGTGCGAAGAGCGGATCGAGGCGAAGCACACGAGCGATTTACCCAGCTTTGGAGCTCTCCGGAGAGATAATACTCCTACTGCTGCTTTTTGGTTGTATTGAGTTCTTGCTCGGGAGCGCAAGGTGCTACAGTACACACTAGCTGCTAACGAGACCGAGCGTGAGTGTTTTCTGGCTTCCGAACCCCCCTCTACGTTGCGCATGGGCCTCCTTTTATATGCTCAATGGGTCACCGACAGGTAGCAACGTACACAAGGGTAAAAACGGAAAAGAGTTGCGGTTGGTACAACTACTTGTATAGTGCATCATACCTAACCCTGACGGCAGGGGACAAAGGCATTAAATGCCCGTCTGCGTCGCCCAAACAGTGCAAACAGGGACCGTCAGGGGCGCCACCGCTTGCCACGATGGCTATCTTGTCAGCGTCGCTTGCCACCTCGCAGCGCTGGCTGCACAGCCTCTTGCCACGCGCGCCTGGAAAGGTCCCAGGGCGACACGTTGGTGGATGTGCTGGAGCGCGGGTATAGAGTGGTAGCTTGCCGCGGCAAGCACCTTGCCGCGGGCGTTGTCTAGTCGCGTCCGGAAGCTTGTCGCTCGCCGGGCCTTGCCGGGACGCGTGGCGCGTCGCGGCAAGTTCCTTGAGATGCCTTGGTTGGCCTTCCCGGCAAGCTCCTCTTGCCGGGGCCTTGTCTCCTTGACTTGAACACTTTGTTCTTGAATGGCTCAAATAGGAACCACGGAGGACCTTGGCGGTCACCCGGCAAGCCTTGCCGCGGGGTGCTGCGACTGCTCGTGCACAAGTTCGGGATACTAGGGTACCCCTACTCTAGTACACCGACAGGAGCCCCCGGGCCAAGGCCACACACGGTGCCGAGCGCTGTTGGGCCAGGCCCAAAACAGGGCACGGGCACGCGCGGCCTGGGTTACGCCGTATCTTACTCCGTATCCACCGCGCCCTCCCCGAACGGCACGCGTTGAATGCGGCGTCGTGGGAGAGATCGTGGGTGGTTTCTTTATTTGAAAAGACGGAACGTCCGCCCCCTCCCTCTTTATAAGCAGGGGAAACAGGGGCAGTTCGCCCATCTCGCCAGTTGCTGTTCTAATCTCAGAAATCTTCCGCCGCTCCCCTCTTCTTCCCAAAGCTGAACAAGAGCAGCGCTCCGCCCCCATCGCCACCAGCACCACCAACACCGTCGATCTCCCCCACCACCTCTGCCATGGCTCCAAATACCGGCAAGGGGAAGGCCGTGAAGTCGACCGAGGCGCTGCGGCTCGCGGCGCTGCGAAGGGAGCGGACAACCTTCCCCCCCCCCCCCCCCCCGAGCTCGCCGCGAAGGAGCTGAGGGAGTACTACTACCTCTTCTGGTCGACGGAGACACGAGCACATCCGCACACGAAGGTACTCTCCGCCGCCGCTTTAGAATGGGCTCCAAATGGATATCCCTTCTTCGCACTGTTCTTCTACTGCGGGCTCTGCCCGCCTTTCTCTGAGTTCTTCTGCGATATCATGAACACCTACGGGTTCCACCTCCTTGACTTCACCCCCAATGCCGTTCTGACCATGGCAGTTTTCGCACATCTCTGTGAAAACTTTGTCGGAGTCCACCCAAATGTAGCCCTTTTCCGCCATTTCTTTATGCCCCGGGTTGAGAGAGGGGAACCCCTATCCGGCGGAATTGCCTGGGAGGGCCGGCAAGAAGGAGGCCTATCTGGAGGGAGAACTCCGCGGCAAGTGGGAGGAATGGAGAGCGGAATGGTGCTGGATTGTCGAGGAGAACCCGCAGTCGTTTACCGCCCAGCGCCAAGCCCCAGTAGCGCGCGGCAATGATTGGAGCAGCGTGGCCCCGGAGGATGATAGGCTGAAGATTGCCGTCACCCGGATCCTACGCCTCAGGCTTGCCGGGCTCACTGTAGGCGCCATTGGCGCAGATTTTCTTCGCCGCCGCATCGCCCCCCTGCAGGAGAGGAGAAGACCCGCCTGGGAGTTCGGTGGCTCGGCGGACATCATGAGGCTGCGCACGGGCCTCAACTTCAACTTCACTGTCCTGGAGCTGGACGCGATGCTCAAGGAATTATTCAAGCACGACCCTCAACATCCCGAATGGTTCAGGTTGCCGAAGGGCGTCGTTCCGCTGTGCAACAATTCCTTGCTCGACCGCATCCGTGCAATGATGCCGCTGCGCGATTCGCATGGAATCGTGCCAACTTGGCAAGAGCCTGCAGACGATGTCGTGCCAGAGTTCTTTGACGGCTTGGTGGAAGTGCTGGTTCGCTCCGACGAGCAGAAGAGCCTCACCCGCGACACCACCGATGCGGAGATGCAGCGCATCGCCACTAGGGCGGAAGAGGCGGCGGCAGCCGCTGCCGCGGGCGAGTTTGGATTCACCGTGGAGGAGGCAGAGGCAGCAGAGGCGGAAAGCCTTGCCGAGCGAGAGGAGCTTGCCGGCGAGGGAGAGCTTGCCGGCGAGGGAGAGCTTGCCGAGCCTCAAGCCGAGCCGAGCGAGACCGCCGAGGGTGCGAGCGGCTCGTCGAAGACCGACTCCTCTTCCTCCTCGTATTCAGATAGCCCGCCGCAAGCAGAGCCCCCAGCTCCACCAAGGAGGCATCTCCGCAAGGTTGGGGACGTAGCAGGGCGGCAGGCGGGTCAACAGCCGCCGCGCCGCGCGACACGCTCCACCGCGACAAGCACTGTTGCCACGGGAGCACCTGACGCCGCTGCGGCAACTGGAGCGGGGTCGCCGCCACTGCCCCCGCCAAGCGGCTAAGGGAACCTACTCCTCCGCCTCGTCGCACCGAAGGTGGGCCGGACTTCGACCTCTCCGCGCTCAGCTCCGACAAGGAAGAAGAAGAGTAAGATTCTTCGTTGTACTTGTAATTCTTCAATTCTTGCTGTTTTGTCTTGTAACTAATTTGCTTTACTCCGAACCCATTCCTTTTCAGGACTCTGGCCCAGAGAGCGGCGAAGAGAGCCAAGGTCCCGGTGATTGTCATCGAGGACGAACCCACCGCGACAGCAGGGGGTGCGCCCGAGACCACCTTGCCGGAGCCGGCAATCATTCCCCAAAGCAGCCCCCAGCGTAGCCCCCAGCGTAAGTATATAGTTTACTTCCCGCAGTTAGGCGCGCATGGGTGCTCTTTCTTTGCTGACATCCGATTACTGGTTTGTGTAAGAGCAGAACAGCCTCACCAGGAGCGCCCAGAGGCCGCCCCCGACATGACATCTATTTCGACCACACCGCCAAGGGAGGGTTCCCCGGCAAGGGAGCATTCTCCGGCAAGGGAGAAGTCTCCGGCAAGGGACAGTTCTCCGGCAAGGGACAGCACCAGCGACCCCCCAGTGGTGGAGCCCATGACTGTAGAACCCAGTACAGGTAATCCTCTTGCTTGAAAACTTCCCTTGGGTTCTTCTTCTTCTGATTTTCTCTTTGGATATTTGCTTGACTCTTCTCCCTCTTCCGGCCTTCAGATCCGCCTTCCACGGAGCCGATGGAGACCGAGGTCGCCGGTGAGGAGAACGCGCGCGGCAATGCTGATGACGCCGCCGCCACCGAAGAAGAAGCTGGCGCTGATGATCCCGCCGGCGAAGAGGCCGCCAAAGCTGCCGCCAGACAAGCTGGCGAGGGGTCGATCCCTCTGCCGCTGCCGCTGCGTCGGGCTCCGAAGAGTCCCAGCCCGGCGCCTATTTGAAGGCTGGCGATGGCGTCTTCATCAAGCTCCCCTGGGTATCAAGCTCCAGGGCACTGGTTGAAGGAGAAAACTTTGATGGAGAGGTGCTCGCCTCCGCTGGGCTGACGCTGGTTGACGCGCCGAGCAGCAGCAGCGGCGAGTCTGAGGAGGAGGAGCTGCTGCGGAAGCTGGTGTCGCTCTACCGCGCTCGACAGGCCAAGGTGGAGTCCCGGGAAGCGCTTGTCGCGCAGGCGGGAGTGGACATCGAGAAGCGCGTGGAGGAGCTCCGGGGTCGCAACCAGGAAGCTCTCCGGTCCTTGACAGCCATGAGGAGGAGCTTGTTGCGTGCGAGCAAACATTTGGCGGGGCTCTCAAGGAAGCAGAGGACGCGGCCGCAGCTGCCGAGGCCGCTAAGAAGGAGCTAGAGACGAAGGTGGCACAGCTGGAGGCCGATCTCAAGACGAGAGGTGAAGAGCTCGCCGCACTCAAGCGTGAGCGCGAGAAGGACGCCTGTCGGAGTAATGGGCCACGGGTAGGCTGACCCGGGACCCAGGATCTTTCAAGACATCGGGGCAGGCCACGCCCCTCAAGCCGAGTCCCAGCGGGCGACCTCCAGAGAGGCCGGGTCCCAGCTGGCGATCTCCCTAAAAGCCGAGTCCAGGCTGGCGATCTCCGGAGCATTCGGGTCCCAGATGACGACTTCAAAGCATGCCGACTCCACGACTGGCGACCTCCTGAAGTGCCGACTATGGGAGTCGGCCCATGACCCTCCATGAAGCCCGATGCGAGGTACGGCCACGACGTGGCCGTCCCTCCCTGCCTACGAAGGGCTGGCATGGCTACAGTGAGCCGTATCGCTGGGAGATCTCCGGCGAGGCGCGACACTGTTGCCATGCCTGCCCTGACCTCAGCCACAGTGCGCGATGCACTGTGCCCACGACGCCGGCCTGTGCGGTCTGAAGACCATGGGACCACCTGTCAGTGGGTGAATCAAAGGCGGCCAGAGCGCCCGAAGACGGCCCTGTGGGAGTCGGCCTCCTTGGAGTCGGCCATCTCCCCGCCAGGGCCCCACAAGCCATAAACCAGATTGGATGGGGAGTGGCGACAATGATCACCTGATAGACGGCGGCACTGTTGCCATGACCCCATGACCAAGCATGCGTCATCAGGAGTGCCGCACAGTGTCCGGCCTATCCGCGGGACCTGCCAGTCGGCGGGCCCCAAAAGCCAGCGGGAAGGACGGCAACATGAGAGACAGACGGCTGGGACCCACGCCCAGTCGGATTACCATTGTACCCCCGGGGGGTAGGCCTATATAAACCCCCCGGGGCACCCATGCAAGGGGTTCGGACCTTGATAGAGATAGACACATAGCTCAGGGAGGAGAGAACTAGCCTCACTCTCTCCTGCCTCCCGACACAGCTCTAGGAGCACCATTGTAGTCATCTTGCGATAGTGACCATGCGGAGACCCCGCAGAGCAGCAGTAGGGGTGTTATCTCCCCGGAGAGCCCCGAAGCTGGGTAAGATTCGTCGGCGTGCATGTCTACGCCTCATCCCGTTTCCAGGCACCGGCGACGTTCTACTCGCCCCCACCATGATAAGCCATCCTTTGGCATATGTCGCACCCAACCCCCGACATTTGGCGCCCACCGTGGGGCGAGGTGCACCGTCGTCTAGAGATCTGTTCTGGACGGGAACCCTCTTCCTCCTTGGCGAGCACAGCCAGCCAGGCTCGCCAGATGGAGTCTGCATCGACACGCTGCGCAGTGCTGAAGCCGCCTGCGCCACGAGCGGCCTCACCGAACTCATCGGCGAGGTGCGCCTCTCCGATGAACCTGCACCCGACGCAGGCACGGGTGGCCCCGAGAGCCTTCTCGCGGGCCTCCTCGACCAACTCCACGTCGCCGGCGAGCCTGCCGTAGACCTGGAGTCCGTAGGCTCCTCCGACCCGATACTGGTCGATTCCGACGCCGTGTCGCTTGACGTTTTCCCCACCAACATGGTGGTCTACGACGAGCCGCTTCCGTACGAGGAGAGCGATGGAAGCGTCGTCACGGAGGTGCTCGTCATCAGCCACGGCGAGCACTCCTGCAAGACCTAACCGCGCCCATTCCAGAGGACGCAGACGCCGAGACGCTGGAGGCGCGCCGCCTTCAGATCATCGAAGGCGCCAAGAAGCTGGCAAGAATGAGGCGCTTGTCAGAGGCATACCAGCGCAAGATGGATCGTGCCGTAGGCGGCTCGCCGGCTCCGACTGGGCCGAGCCGTCTAGGTGCGGTCCGGCAGCGCGGTGCAGCCATTGCCGACTTGCTCGGGGCAAAACGCCCCGTGTACGCCACCCCAGCGGAGAACATCCACGCCGCCCAAGCGGCGACTGACGAGCTGAAGAACTTCGAGGGCGAAGAGCGCCGTGTGATGACGGAGCGAGTCCAACAGCTGCTTGACGCGGTTGCTGCACAAAACGCGGCCGGCGGCCGCGCAGATGCGTTGCAGCAGCCGAATGACGACTTGCCTCCCCGCCGAGATCAAGGCGCGACCTCCCGGACGCCGACTGGCGGAGTCCGCGGAAGGAAAGAGAAGGAGCCGGCTGCTAGTCACAGTCGGACTCATATCACCATCGAGCGTGACCAAGACGGCCGCCCGAGAGCAGTAGAGCGACAGGACGATTATCTGCCTCCCCCGCCCAGAAGAGAACGGCGAGTTTCCCCGCCTCCTGTTGAGCATCCGACTCTCGGAGGTCGCCTTGGCCGCCGAGAGGGAGTCGGAGAGAATGACGCCCGCCATAGGATCGATCGACTCCACCGATCCCTGGCACTGGAAGAAGAAGATGAGCTGGGTCCGCCTTGCTTCGGGCCCCGCATCAGAGACGAGCCCTTCCCCAAAGGGTTCACGCTCCCCCGAGACACCCCCATGTACACCGACTCCGTGAAGCCGGAGGACTGGCTGATAGACTACTCCACAGCCATCAGCATAGCAAACGGCAACAAGCGAGTTGCTGTGAACTACGTTCCTCTCATGCTCCAGGGCTCGGCCCGGACATGGCTGAATAGCCTGAAGCCCCGCAGCATCAACAGCTGGGTTGACTTGACCGAAGCCTTCATCCGCAACTTCACAAGCACGTACAAGCGACCTCCCAAGCCGTGCCAGCTCTCCTTGTGCGTACAAGGCCCTGAAGAATCAACACGAGACTACCTCACGGGCTGGGGCGAGCTTCGAAACTCCTGCGAGGGCGTGCACGAGGTGCAGGATATCGAGTACTTCACTGCCGGGTGCCGAGAGGGCACCCTCCTCAAGCACAAACTCCTCTGCGACGAACTAGATACCCTTGACGAGCTGTTGGTCATAGCAGACAAATACGCCACGGCCGACTCTTCCATGAAGTCGGAGATTCAAGTCAACGCGGCTGGCAAAGTGACTCCCCAGGCTCCCAGGACCCCGGTTAGAGACACTAGTCGGTGACAGCAACAGAACGACAACAAACGCAAGGCCCATCAGCCGACTTCCAACAGTCGGCAGGTCGCAGCAGTAGAAGATCAGCAGCGGGGCAGCCTCCGGCCAAGCGGCAGAAGGGCGGCAAGTCCAATTGGTTGCCGGCCTTCTCCTATGAGCAGACTTTGGATGGTCCTTGCAAGTTCCACAGCGGCGCGAAGCCATCAAACCACACCACCAGAAAGTGCCACTGGCTCACCAGGATCGCCAAGGGAGATGGCCTCACTCCTCCGCCGCCTGCTGGGCCGCCGCCTTCGCCGCCGCCCCAGCAGCCGGCAGCCTGGCCAGTCGGCGCAGTGCAAGACGAGTTCCCAGAAGATCATGGAGCCTGTGTAGTGTTCACCAGTATGGCAGATGACCGGCGCAGCAGGCGCCAACAGCAACAAGAAGTTAATGCAGTAGCAACAGATGCCCCAGAGTTCATGCATTGGTCCGAGAGGCCTATCAGCTGGAGTCGGGCGGATCACCCAGAGGTGATGCCGAGTCCGGGCTCTTACGCCCTGGTCCTAGGAGCGACCTTGGCCACTGATATGCGGGCCGCCTGTTTTTCACGGGTCCTGATAGATGGAGGCAGCAGCATAAACATCCTGTACAAGGACACCATGGAGAAGCTAGGAATCAAGCGAAGACAGCTGCAGAGCAGCCGCACCGTTTTCCATGGAATTGTACTCGGCCTCTCCTGTTCACCGATTGGCAAAATCCTGATAGACGTCCTCTTCGGAGACAAAGATCACTTCCGCCGAGAGCCGGTCTGGTTCGAGGTGGTGGATTTGGAGAGCCCGTACCATGCTCTGCTTGGCCGACCTGCCTTGGCCAAGTTCATGGCCGTTCCCCACTACGCCTACCTCAAGATGAAGATGCCGAGTTCCAAGGGGATTCTGACTGTAGCTGGCGACTACAAGAAGTCGTCCGCATGCGCGGCCGAGAGCAGTCGGTTGGCTGTGTCCTTGGTGATCGCGGCCGAGAAGCGGATCCTTGACCGAGTCGTGGCGATGGCCGGAAAGCAACCGGAGATGTCGCCCAACCCCAAGGAGTCGGAGGTAGAAGGATCATTCAAGCCGGCCAAAGAGACCAAGAAGATACCCTTGGACCCAGAGCACCCAGAAAGGTACGCTGTCATGGGCACGGGCCTGGACAGCAAATAGGAAGGCGAGCTCGTCGATTTCCTCCTTGAGAATCGGGACATCTTTGCATGGTCCCCCAAGGACATGCCGGGTGTACCGACGGAATTCGCCGAGCACAAACTACACGTCAGACCAGATATGAAGCCCGTCAGGCAGCCCTTGCGCCGCCTGTCAGAAGAGAAGAGAAGAGTTGTTGGGGAAGAGATAGTCCGGCTCCTGGCAGCCGGTTTCATCATGGAAGTGTTTTTTCCAGAGTGGCTGGCAAACCTGGTTTTGGTACTGAAGAAAAATAAGTAGTGGCGGATGTGCATCGACTGCACAAGCCTCAACAAAGCCTGCCCAAAGGACCCGTTCGCTCTGCCAAGAATCGATCAGTTGATAGACTCCACAGCCGGATGCGAGCTGCTAAGTTTCCTAGACGCATACTCAGGATACCACCAGATCAAGTTGAATCCAGCGGACAGACTGAAGACTGCATTCATCACACCATTTGGAGCCTTCTGCTACCTGACAATGACGTTCGGCTTGAGGAATGCCGGCGCCACCTTTCAGCGTTGCATGTAGAAGTGCCTCCTCAAACAACTCGGCAGGAACGCCCACGTCTATGTGGATGATGTGGTGGTGAAGACAGAGAAGCGTGAGATGCTGCTGGAGGACCTCAAGGAAACCTTTGAAAATCTGCGCCGATTCCGGATCAAGCTCAACCGCGAGAAGTGCGTTTTCAGAGTACCAGCCGGCCAGCTCCTTGGCTTCCTGGTCTCCGAACACGGCATAGAGTGCAACCCCATAAAGATCAAGGCCATCGAGAGAATGGAGGTACCCAGCCGACTGTTGGATGTGCAGAAGTTCACCGGCTGCCTGGCGTCCATCAGCCGGTTTATCAGTCGGCTGGGCGAGAAAGCTCTGCCCTTGTATAAATTGATGAAGAAGACCACCTTTTTTGAGTGGAACCACAAGGCGGATGAGGCATTTCTCCAGCTGAAGAAGATGTTAGCTATTCCCCCCGTGTTGGCGGCTCCGACTCCCAAAGAGCCCATGCTCTTGTACATCGCCGCCACCAGCCGAGTAGTCAGCACAGTTATTGTAGTCGAGCGCAAGGAGGAAGGCAAGGCGCTCCCTGTCCAGAGACCGGTATATTACCTGAGCGAGGTACTGTCGACCTCCAAGCAGAACTACCCTCACTACCAGAAGATGTGCTACGGCGTGCATTTTGCCGCCAAGAAGCTGAAGCCCTACTTTCAAGAGCATCCAATCACTGTGGTTTGCACCGCTCCACTCGTCGAGATCATTGGAAGCCGAGATGCCTCCGGCCAAGTGGCCAAATGGGCTATAGACCTAGCTCCTTACACCATCTACTACCAGCCCCACACCGCCATCAAGTCGCAGGCGCTGGCCGACTTCCTCGTCGACTGGGCCGAGACCCAGTACCTGCCGCCAGCGCCTGACTCCACTCATTGGCGGATGCATTTCGACGGCTCCAAGATGCGCACCGGCCTTGGAGCTGGCGTCGTCCTCACCTCCCCTAAGGGCGACAAGCTCAAGTATGCGCTGCAGATCCACTTCGCCGCCTCCAACAACGTCGCCGAATATGAGGCGCTCATTCATGGGCTCCGGCTTGCCAAAGAACTCGGCATTCGCCGGATACTGTGTTATGGCGATTCCGACTTGGTGGTTCAGCAGTCATCCGGCGACTGGGACGCCAAGGACGCAAACATGGCGAGCTACCGCTTTCTGGTGCAGCAACTCAGCGGATACTTCGAGGGGTGCGAATTCCTTCACGTGCCAAGAAATGACAATGAGCAAGCAGATGCCTTGGCACGAGTCGGCTCCACTCGCCAAGCGATACCTTCCGGCGTCGCCCTTCAGCGCCTCCTCAAGCCGTCTATCAAGCCTTCACCAGAGTCGGACTCCATCTTCGTGCCGGCTCCTCCAGAAGTAGTCGGATCCGACTCCAAAGCCCCAGCAGGCGACCTCAAGAAAGCCACAGTCAAAACCGGCCCGGGGACTTCAGAGCCCGGCCCGGGGACTGCGCCAGTCCGCCCGGGGACTTCAGAGCCCGGCCCGGGGACTTCAGAACCCGGCCCAGGAGCTTCCCCAGTCGGCCCAGAGACTCCGTTAATCCAGCAAACGGCTGCAGACTCGAACCCGCCGCCTCCCAGCCCAGCCACCCTTGTCCAAGTCATTGTGGTAGCAGTTGAAGAGATAGCAGCACCTTCATGGGCGCAGCCCATCCTCAAATTTCTAGTAAACAAAGAATTGCCAACAGATGAGATCCTGGCTCGGCAAGTGCAGCGCCGAGCGGCATCATACACCATAGTCAACAGAGAGCTAGTCAGGCGCAGCGTCACTGGTGTCTACCAGCGCTGCATAGAATCAGAACAAGGCCAAGCGATTCTCAGAGACATCCATCAGGGCGAGTGCGGCCACCATGCAGCTTCAAGGGCACTCGTGGCCAAAGCCTTTCGGCATGGCTTCTTTTGGCCGACTGCCCTGGAAGAAGCTAAAGAGCTAGTCCAAAAATGCAAGGGGTGCCAGATGTTCCGCTCCAAGCCACTTTAGCCGGCTTCCGCGCTGAAGACAATCCCCATCGCCTGGCCCTTCACAGTTTGGGGCCTGGACATGGTAGGACCATTCAAGACGGCCCGAGGCGGCCTAACTCATCTGCTTGTCGCGGTGGACAAGTTCACCAAGTGGGTGGAAGCAAAGCCCATCAAGAAGTTGAACGGGCCGACTGCAGTAACCTTCATTGCCGACATCACGGTGCGGTACAGCATACCGCACAGCATCATCACCGACAACGGCACAAACTTTGCCAAGGGCGCCTTGGCTCGTTTCTGCGCGACGCAGGGCATCCGACTGGACTTAGCGTCCGTTGCCCATCCGCAGTCAAACGGCCAGGTGGAACGAACCAATGGCCTCATCCTGTCCGGCATCAAGCCTCGACTGGTCCAACCACTCGAGCGTTCGGCCGGCTGTTGGGTCGAGGAGCTGCCAGCCATCCTCTGGAGTCTGCGAACGACTCCAAACAAGTCAACTGGCTTCACACCTTTCTTCCTCGTCTACGGTGCCGAGGCCGTCATCCCGAAGGACGGCGTCGATCTGCTGGAAGAGGGCCGACTGTTGGCACTCAGCCGGTCCAGCATCTACCAGCAGAGTCTGCGTCGATACTACAACCGCAAGGTCAAGCCGAGATCGTTCCAAGAGGGCGACCTTGTGCTCCGGCTAATCCAGAGAACAGCCGGCCAGCAGAAGTTGTCGGCACCTTGGGAGGGTCCCTTCATCATCAGCAAGGTGCTAGGGAACGACGCCTACTATCTGATTGACGCTCAGAAGCCTCGAGCGCGCAAGAGGGACGACTCCAACAAAGAAACAGAGCGCCCGTGGAACGCGAATCTTCTTTGAAGATTTTACAGTTGATGCAGTATGTATCGCACTACCCCCTTTGTATTAAAGTACTAAGACCTTAGGCCCCCCGGGACGAGCTCGGGGACTGCCTTTTTGTTATCTGTATGATAAGAATTTACGCTTCCGAACATGCTATCTTTTTTTATCATATCGTCTGGCACCAGGTTCGACTAGTCGACCCGGGGACTTGCCGTCTTGCGCTATGAAAAGCTTCTTGCAGTCGGACAAGTAATGTGTTGCACTCAAGCCGTCTCCTGTCGAAAGCCGTAGCTCGCAGAGCGACTGCCGGTACGCAGAGAACAAGCAAGAACGAGCGCACGCATGAAAAATGGCTAAGGACCTAAAAGCTTATGCATAGCTCAAGCCGGCTACCAGCCTTCCCCCACAGAGTCGATTCATGAGTAGTCGGCTCGCCGTCTTAATTTTATCAAAGGACAGCTGACTCTCGGATAGTCGGCCTATCGCTTTCTAGCCGACTTGCTAAAGAAACTCTAAAACGGCTAAGTACTTGCCTTCCTGAAGTAGCCAAGCACTTGACCTAGCGACAGTCCGCAGAGCGGCTGTCTGTAACACCCCAAAAATTTAACCAGGTTTTAGTTATTATAATTTTGCCAAGAGTTTAAAAAATTTGCCTGCAAGAATATCTCTGTTGATTTCAAAACTTTTCTTTTAATATAAAGGAGTTTTTCCCAAGTGGATCCTTCCAAAACATATTGGACTTATTTTCCCTCTCATTTAAACAACATTTCTTGATCAGTAGATTCATTTATTAAATTATTTCATCCGGAGCTTAAATCATTAAAATGACTTTCTTTAAGTTTTTGGAGCTCTTTTTGAACTACAACTAGTTGATAGATTTATCTAAAAATCCAACCAAATTTTGGAGATGTCATGTGATGTTTTTAAATAACTTTTATACAAAAATATATTTTATTCTTGAAATATTTTGAGCTCTACACCCAATTTTCTTCTCTGGTCCAGAGAGCAATTTTGCACTACAACCCTTTTAGATATTTCTTTCTAGCCTCCACCAAAATTATGGGATGTCAGTAGGAGCATATCATTCCATTATATGCAAAAATACAGGGTTGTTCTTTGAAAATTTTGAGTGAAACAACCTCATCTTCATTCTGGTCCCAACATGATGGTTTGTACAGCAACCATATTCTTGCTTATTCTTTGGCCCTAGATTCTTTTCCCTACTTGTAGTCCTACATGTTAAACTCCTAAATCGAGGAGCATGCAACCATTGGCATAATTTTTGTTCATGAAATGATGCCATTCACATCCTGTCCAGATTTGAAGTTCTGCAAAACTTGCACTAACAAGTTTCTTCATTTGGCAAACTAACCTCACCACCATCTCATGCTTCTAAAGAGACTTTGATCTGAAGATTTGGGCCACCCCAAGAGTTGCCTAGATGCCATTAGCATTTTGTCAAACACCTGGTGTGCATGGCCAGTTTTGACATGATTTTGTCTTTGCATTGTGACCTTGCACCTCTGGGTAAACCAACATGTCCACTAATCTCCTAGGGGACCCTAGCCTAGACCTGCTAATCCCTAGCTCCACCCTAGCTGCCTAGCATGCTCTGGCATTTTGCCGAACGCTTGGCGTGCATGCTCTGGGCGCGCCCAGAGCGCGCGTATTGCACGAGCGGCACCCGAATCGCCGCGTCACGCACCGCACTCACCCCAGCCCGTGACCGACCGCAGCCGGCACGCCGGGCCCCCTTGCGCGCTACGTGCTCCCCCTCACCGCAACGCGCCAAGCAGAGCCTCGCCGCATCCCCGGCAAGCCAAGGGCTAGCCGCCACGGCCGCCCGACAGCCCTTCTCAGGCCGGCGCCGCCAAAGCCACCCAGGCTTGCCACCTGCCCCTGTGATAGTGCAAACTCATCCGCAGCCTCATCACCTAGTGCACGTCGCCGCCACGTCGCCCTAGCTACAGAGAGGCGGTTCGCCGGAGAACTTATCCACGGCCGCCGCGGAACCGCCTTGCCTCGCCTATATAAGGAGCCCGAGCTCGTCTCCGCACGCAGGCGACCTCAAGCCATCTCCCTAGGGGCCCCTTCGGCAGCCAAACGACCCGGGGAGGCCTTCTTCCCCATCTCCGGTAACCGCAGCCGCCGCCATTGCCCCAGCCCTTCTGGCGCCACCAGAGCTTCCCCCTCTCTGTTCTCTTCACCAAGAACCCCCTCTTCCTCCCGTGAACCATCCCCCCTACTCAATTTTGTTCGGGAGCCATCGCCGCCACAAAATCACTATGTCACCGAAGCTCCCTCCGCTGCGGAGCTTGCCACCGGCGATTCCCTTCGTCCCCGCCGGCCAGTCGACCACCGGGAGGGCCGCCTAGGGGTGGCGGATCCATCCCTGGCCTCGGATGCCCTCGAGGAGCCGCCAATCGCCGGTGACGATCACCGGAGTTCCGCCTCCGCTCGGGACAGACGAAGAGGAGGGAGAAGACTAGTCAAACCTGACTAGTGGGCCACCTAGGACCCACTGTCAGTGACACCCCGCGCCGTCCATGTGTTTAAGTGAAGGCGTAAACTTCGGAAGTATGTCTCCTTTGCCCCGGAAGCGTATTTCTATCTGAAACGTTTTCTTTTTCTATTTTAATTTAAAAACAGATTTGACCAAAACTTTGAGTGGTTATATCTTTTTAAATACAACTCCAAATGAAATGATTCTTTTTCCTACCTCTCTCAAATTTCACCTAGTTTATTTTAAGATTTATTTGAAAAAAATTTCAGAACAACTTTTGGTGCTGTTTTTATTTTGTGTGTTAATTCTTTTATATTGCTAAAATAGGATTTTTGAAGAGAGGAGAAATGTTTCAAGTTTTGGAGTGCACCCTGCCTTTCCACACATTGAAGGCAAGCATTCTGAATCCCGGCATAATATTTTTGGTGTGATCGTTGATACATTTATAACACCACCGCATTTCGAAGGACTTGTTATTTCATGTGGTATGATCATATGCATGAGTGCATATTAGTGATTTCCATACTGTTGGAAATGAACACACTTGTGATGATAATCATCCTCGAGTGCCTTGCATGCATACCGGCAGGAACCCGGGAAAACCTTTGCCTTGGGTAGGCATGAGTTTGTCGCCGGTCTCCGTCAGGACGGTTATGTCTGGTATGGCATGGTAAGGTGATATGAGCGGTGACTCTGTTGGTTGAAATATATTCGTTATCCTAATCATGTAGGGAATACTTAAACCTCCTGAGTCGACCGTAGATCGAGTCTTGTTCCAGTAACCCCCATACTTGCTTCGTACTACCACTCGTCTCTACAGCAAGTAGAGTACGGTTCAGTAAGTTGTCAACCTCTTTCTAGCACACACCGTACGGAGAGGCCATGGTGGAAGATACCGGTTGTAGCTGGTAGGCAGGCCACCTGGTCCGGGGGCATGGGTGTTTCCGGTTGGGACCGAGAGGGGAGGCCACCCCTTAGAGCGCGCGATATAAATTTGATCCCATGCTACGCGAGGTTGTAGCCTCCCCAGTTAGAGTTTGCTTGACAGGTGTCGTGGGTGATTCCAGACACGTGTGAGTTAAGCTGGTGTGTGCAAGTTAGGTGTGTTTTCAACAAAAAGACCGTAGACGGAATTAGTCCCGATGGACTAAAGAAATCCGTTACTCGTGGGTAAAGAGTACACCCTCTGCAGAGATTAAACCTATTCGAATAGCCGTGTCCATGGTTAAGGATTACAGTCTGGGATGGGTCAAGTGTCGGTCTTAGTGTCGGTCTTCGGAGGTGAAACTGTTAAACCAGAAATGGAATTACTACTTGTGACTTGTGAAAATTATGATTATTATTATTGTTGACTAACCCGTGATATTATTGTTATTATCGAGTATCTCTGGGATGGTTCTACCTCCGGGATATTCGCTATGATTGTTATTTTAAAGCCCTTTATGCGGTGTCGCTCAGACGCCCGACTGTGGCATTTCTTTTAAAGCCCTTTATGTGGTGTCGCTTAGACGCCCGACTGTGGCATTTCTTTTAAAGCCCTTTATGTGGTGTCGCTAAGACGCCCGACTGTGGCATTTCTTTTAAAAGCCCTTTATGTGGTGTCGCTAAGACGCCCGACTGTGGCATTGCTTGTTATTTATTTCATAAATTTTAATACTACTATGTTATTGCAATTTTATAAATAACTTGCTTGCACGCATCAGAGTTTTATTTATCTTTTGTGACTGACGTCATGAGCATAAAATATTTTCAGCACATCATTGTTATATTATACCTGTGTTCATAATGTTTGCGAGTACATTCAAAGTACTCACTGGCTTGTCCCTGGCTATTGCCTTGGCCAGATTTCCTTGCACGGAGAGGAGCGATGCGATGATAGCCCCGGAACCTAAGCAATGGAGATAGCAGCCTCGCGAAGATAGGAGTTAACCTGGTCAGCTATTCCTATGGGAAATGGAGTCCCATAGACACTGATGTTTCACAACCCGCTTCCGCCATCAACCACTAGAAACCTTTTGTTGTACTCACAGGCCAGAACGGTCTTGTACTACATATTTTGTATTTGCTTGGAATTTCTGTATCAAGTTGGAGCCTCATCAGCTAACAGTAATCCTGGGGATGATGAGCACGACGGTCTTTTTCTGGAAATTTATACCCGAAAAAACTGGTCGTGACACTGTCCAGCCGGCAAGGCGGCAACTAAAGGAAGGCGGCAAAGGAAAAAAGTCTAAGGAGCAATAAGCAAGGAAAGGCGGAAATCAGATAAATATTTACATAGGCCCTCAGCCGAATCACAGAATAGAAATTCAGGATACACACCACGGGTGGAATTGTTTGAACTTAACAAGTCTTTCAAAAAGATTACTGTAGACAGATAAACAGAAGCAGTCTAGGAGGCGGCCTCCGGGGCCGGAGGATCGGAGGTGACGGCGGTGTCGGATGCCGGGGCAGTCGGCTGGGCGGTCTCAGCATGGTCGCCTCCGGCGGCGGTCACCTTGTCTCCGCGCGGCTCGTTGCTGGAGGTGCGATCGGGCTGAGGCTGGCCGCCTGCTTCGTCTTCTGGCACCTCCACCTCGCCTCCGTCCTCTGACTCGTCCTCCTCCTTGGTGCTATAGTCGATCACCTCCGCCGAGTCTTCCTCATACTCCGGGTTCATCCCGAACCAGTCCGGCGGTGCCTCCTCGCCGCCTTCAGTCCGCTCGGGCACGAAGACACTGGTATCCGTGTACTCGGCGATGGCTGCCGCGCGCTCGACAAGGGCGCCTTCTATGGCCTCCAGCTTGGCCTGGGCTTCTGACCGGAACGCGGCCAGACGGTCCAGGTCCAGCCCTGGATACCACGCCTTGATGAAGTCCAAGGCCCGGCGTGCTCCGGCCCGGGCCGAGGAGCCTTTACAAGCCTCAAGACGGCCGGCGGCGACTTCCAGCCAGTCGGCGGTCCGACTGGCGGTGCGCAGAGCCGGCACGTCCGTCCACAGGGCGGCAACCACCTGGGCGCCGGCACGCTGAAGACGGCGAAGCAGCCGGTGAGCCGGACTTAGACGGGCCCCTATGCTCAGGAGCTCCTCATCGATGGTTCGGGGGGCATTGGCGGCGATCACCTCCCCCTTCGCCCTTCGCGCCTCCCGAGCCGCCTCGATGGCCAGAGGGACGGCCTGTGAATGACCAGGAAAGAAGTCTGCCAAGACAAAAAAGAAGATAGTCGGAAAATCAAAAATCGGCCTGACACGAAGTCGGAAGACCAAAGAAACGAAAGAGACTTACCGTCAACGATGTCCTCGAGCTCGTGGTAGCCGGAGTTCAGCATCGCCTCCCTGTCGGTCTAGGCGGAACGCTCGATCTCGAACTCGGCCATGAGGGCGGCCTCCCGCGTCTTGGCCTCGTCCTGCGCCTTCTGGAGCAGCTCCTTCTGCTCGGCCAGCTGCGTCGCCAGCAGATCGCGCTCTTTGGCGAGCCGGCCGCACTCCTCCTCCTTGGCACAACGAGCAGTGTTGGCCTCGCCCAGCTGCTCCTGAAGGGCGGCATTGGCGCCTGAAGAACAAAGAAAGAGACAAGAAAGTCATTAGTAAATTAGATCGCCGGAGAGATCCGGCCCGACTGCTCAGCAGTCGGCCCGAATCTCGGGGACTACAGCCCGCGGGCGCGCCAGCGCGCCCCCGTGAAGAAGAAAGAAATGAGACGCCGGAGAGATCCGGCCCGACTGCTCAGCAATCGGCCCGAATCTCGGGGACTACAGCCCGCGGGTGCGCCAGCGCGCCCCCGCGAAGAAGAAAGAAAAAGAGCTCACCCCGGCTTTTCGTCAAGTCGGCGGTCCGCTTGTTCAGCTCCTTGACATTGCGGTTGAAGGCAGTGGCGTGGAGGTTATGATATTCCTACAAAAATCTGGCAAAGGCAAGAGTTAGTATTCAGAGCTCGCCAGAAGGAGTTCCGAACCGCCTGCTCAGCAGCCGGCCCAGAACTCGGGGACTACACCCAGTGGGTGCGCTGGCGCGCCCCCACAGAGAAAGACAGGAATTAAAAAAGAGAAAGGAAACATACTCGGACGGATGTCCGCACTACCAGATGCGCTCTGGTGCAGACTTGGAGGGCGTCGCTTTCCACGCGGAGCTTCGCCTGGACATCCAGGAGGGCTTGGTTCAGTGGGCCGGTGCCGCCTCCGCGCAACCACCCGGTGGGCGCGGCACTGGAAGCCTTGACGTCCAGACTCGCCGAGCTGGCCGCGCCGGTCTCCCGAGCTCACGGCGCCGAGCTCGTCCTCTCAAGCCGGCGGCGTGCCGGCACGGCGACTTGAAGAAGCAGCCGAGCCTCGGCATCGTCCGTGGTCGGCGGATCCTGCGGGCCCACCGGCTGTTTGCCGTGCGGCCTCCCAGATGGTGGCGGAGGCGATGGAGGCGGCGCAAGGGTGTCCGAGCCTGAAGCCTCTCCGCCCTCCTCCACAAGGGGGTTCTAGGTGCCGACCTCTCCGGTCTTCCCCGTGAACTCTCGAGCCGGCGGCGCCGACGACAACGGAGGGACGAGCATCGCCGATTAGCGACGCGCGGCCTCCTCGGCACGCCGCTTCGCCGCGGCGGCGGTTTCGGCCTCCTCCAGCCTCTTCTGGGTGTTGGCGGCCGCCTTCTCGGCCTGCTCCTTCTCCAGGCGGTCGGCCTCCTCCTCGTCGCGCTTCTCCCGCACTTTCCGTTCCGTCGCCTCCCGAAGGTCGGTGGTGGGATCGACCCGCCGGGTGTTGGCGGACGTCTCTACCGACCCCATGACAGAGGGGACGGCGCCTCTCTCAAGGGAGAGGGGGGCTCTGGAGAAGAATGAAGAAAGAATTAAAGAAGACTCGGATAAAGACCCAACAAAGGAAATAAAAGAGCGTGAAGACTTAAGCGGAAACTAACGGCGGCCTTCTCACTTCCCTTCGGAAGCAGTTGGCCTTCGCGGCCGCCTCCTCCCGTTTGGTCGCGGCGGCCGCCCCCTTGAACTTCTTCTGCTTGCCGCCGGGCATGCTCGGCCCGGCGTGACACCTCTTCGCGCCGCCTTGGCCGGAGGGGCCGGCCCTCGGCTGGTGGCGTGGGACGACTTCCACGTCGGCGTCGTCATCGGGCCAGTCGGCGAAGGTGGTCGATGGCCTGAGGCCGCCGTCTGCACCTTCTCCGCCGCCTTCGGCGTCGGCCTCTAGCGCCGCCGCCCCCAAGTCGGGGTCGTCAATGTCGCTGTCCTTGCGGTCTGGGACGTAGTCGCGAGGCTCTCTCACGGCGCCGGCTGCGGGCTCCATGAGGGGGTTCTGCCCAAAAGAAACCAACAAAGATTAGAAGCCGGAGTCGGCTGCAAAGAAGATCAAAACTACATGGAGATGCGACTTACCACTGGAGGGGGGTTGTCGCGCGAGTACGGCTCCTTGCCGAACTGCCAGTCCTCCGTGAACTCGCAGTGCGCGATGTGGTTTACCAAGTTCGCCACCTCTCTGCGGGGCATCTCCTTGGGGCACAGTCAGCTCGGGTCGTGGCGGCCGCTCATCTGACAGATGAGGTGAGGCCGGCCTTGGAGTGGGAGGACTTGGCGCGACGAAGGCGGCCAGAAGGTCGGAGCCGACAAGGCCCTCCGACTGCAGCCGAACTCGGAGTCGCGCCACGGCGGTAGCTCCGGAGGGAGTCAGCGACTTGGACCGGTGAGACCAACTGGGAAGCCTCCCAGTCAAGGGCTCGGGGTTGAATGGCAGCAAGTTGACCCAGTCGCCATCGGTGGAGAGGTTCTTCACGTACAAGTAGGAGTGCTGCCACATATTCACCGACTTCACCAGCGAAATGGGGGGGAAAGGGTTGTCGGCCGTCGAGTGCCGCACCATGATGTAGGTGCCGCATTGAGCTGGCGTGCCGGCGGCCTGCGTGCCGAGCTTCGAAGAGAAAAATTCTCCCCACAACTCGAGGGTGGGGAGAACGCCGAGGTAGCCTTCGCACAGAGTGGCGAAGGCGGAGAGCAGCACCATCGCGTTTGGGGTGAGGTGGTGCTGCTGAAGATTGTGGGACTCCAGGAATGAGCGGAAGAACTCGCTCGCCGGCAGCCCCAGCCCGCGCATGAGGTGCGAGCGGAAGACGACCCGCTTGCCCTCCTCCGGCGCGGGCCGGATCTTTCCCGCCAGCGTGGGACGGGCGTGCACGAGGTCCGCGCTGGGGAGACGGCGGGTCCGACGGAGGAACTCGATATGCTCCGCCTCCACGTCCGAGTCGTCCCACACGCCGGAGCGCGAGGAAGGGGGCGCGGCGGAGGAAGAGCTCATCGCCGTGGAGTGAAGTGCTCATGCTCCCGGCGGAGGAAGAAGAGAAGGCAGGAGAATGGGGGAGAGGATGTGCGTGTAACGCCGCTCCACTCCTCCCCGCCTATTTATAGCCCTACGGGCTGAGGAGCCGAGGGGGCGGGCGTGGGATTAACTGCGCCCGAAGCCCCACGCCGCCGATGATTTACCCCACGAAGTTACTGCGGGCAGTAACAACGTGGGGAAGCCAACCGTTCGCGACCGCAGTGGATCCGCTCGGAAGCCGAGGCATGGTAGTGGCGGGCCCCGCCTAGCGGCCCGTCCCGTCGCACGCGTGGGTGGGCAGACTATCCCCCCCACGTGGCGTCGGGCGATAGGACCGCCTCGATAGCAGTAGGGAAGCGTATCTGATACGCCGCCTGTTTTCCCGCCGCGACTTACAAATTGTGGCCCCTCACTAAACAAGTCCGACTTCGGCGAGTCGGCCCAAAGAAGACAGCGGCCGAGTCTCAGAGTCGGCGCTGGGAAGTTTGAAACTGTTGAAGCCCCATGAGGCGGCGTCCTCAAGGCTTCACCAGCTTTGGGGACTACTATCAGAGTAATGGGCCACGGGTAGGCTGACCCGGGACCCAGGATCTTTCAAGACATTGGGGCAGGCCACGCCCCTCAAGCCGAGTCCCAGCGGGCGACCTCCAGAGAGGCCGGGTCCCAGCTGGCTATCTCCCTAAAAGCCGAGTCCATGCTGGCGATCTCCGGAGCATCCGGGTCACAGATGACGACTTCAAAGCAAGCCGACTCCACGACTGGAGACCTCCTGAAGTGCCGACTATGGGAGTCGGCCCATGACCCTCCACGAAGCCCGATGCGAGGTATGGCCACGACGTGGCCGTCCCTCCCTGCCTACGAAGGGCTGGCATGGCTACAGTGAGCCGTATCGCTGGGAGATCTCCGGCGAGGCGTGGCACTATTGCCATGCCTGCCCTGACCTCAGCCACAGTGCGCGATGCACTGTGCCCACGACGCCGGCCTGTGCGGTCCGAAGACGGCCCTATGGGAGTCGGCCTCCTTGGAGTCGGCCGTCTCCCCGCCAGGGCCCCACAAGCCATAAACCAGATTGGATGGGGAGTGGCGAAAGTGATCACCTGATAGACGGCGGCACTGTTGCCACGACCCCATGACCAAGCCTGCATCATTAGGAGTGCCGCACAGTGTCCGGCCTGTCCGTGGGACCCGCCAGTCGGCGGGCCCCAGAAGCCGGCGGGAAGGACGGCAACATGAGAGACAGACGGCTGGGACCCACGCCCAGTAGGATTACCATTGTACCCCCGGGGGGTAGGCCTATATAAACCCCCCGGGGCACCCATGCAAGGGGTTCAGACCTTGATAGAGATAGACACATAGCTCAGGGAGGAGAGAACTAGCCTCGCTCTCTCCTGCCTCCCGACACAGCTCTAGGAGCACCATTGTAGTCATCTTGCGATAGTGACCATGCAGAGACCCCGCAGAGTAGCAGTAGGGGTGTTATCTCCCCGGAGAGCCCCGAAGCTGGGTAAGATTCGCCGGCATGCATGTCTATGCCTCATCCCGTTTCCAGGCACCGGCGACGTTCTACTCGCCCCCACCATGATAAGCCATCCTTTGGCATATGTTGCACCCAACCCCCGACAACGCCTACGCCCATGGCGAGCTGCAGGGTCATCTCATCGAGAAGGGCAAGGAGCTTAGCACCGCCAAGGACTCCAACGCAGATCTTGAGTTGAAGCTGACCACTTTGACCAAGACGCTGGACGGCGCCAGGAAGCAGGAGCCGGCCTTGAAGGAGGAGATCAAGGCCAATGAGGCGCTGCTGGTGAGTGCTGCCGCCACCCAGAACACCTTCAGGGAGAATGTGGAGCACTGGACGGAGGGTCTCGTGGATGTTGCCGCGGCCATCGACAGCGAGCTGGCGCAGCTAGGGATGGAGGATTTCGGGTATCCCTCCGATGAGAACCTCCAACCCAGCGCCAAGCTCAGCTTGTTCTTCAAGGGCGTGGCGACGGCCCTCCAGCGACTCCGGGAAAGGATCCCAAAGCAGCTGGCCGACGAGTAGTGCATGATCTACGCGGGAGTTCTGCAAAAGGTGTTGATGAAGGTGGCCTTCCGCAACCCAGGCCTCAACCTCACCAACGTCCTCAAGAAGCTGCCGCCGGATGCTGATCTGGAAGCGCTCAAGACCCTTGTCGCACCCATTGTGGACAAGGTGAGCGAGATCAAGAGAGTTGAGGGCGATCGCGTAGATTAGGCCGCCCGTTTCTTCCTTCTCTTGTCACTGCTGGTCGTGTTATGAAAACAATCTGTTAGAGCTGCGACAAGCTATCTTGTAATATAACTTTATTTTGGGTATCGATTGCTATGTTATTTCCTTTACTTGATTCCTTCCTTTGTATGTTTTTGCCATACGCTTTTAGGGAACTTGCTGGTGCAGGTACCTTAGGCGCGAGCGCTGAGTGCGGGACGTCAGCAGCCTGCTGGCGGTGCCGCTACCGACAAGAAACCTTGTCGCAACTAGTCACAGCTCACTTAAGTTGTTGAGCGGACTCGAAACAAAGTAAGGGCGCAACTAGCTACGACTTGGTTCCTCTGCACACAGGTTTTCCATACAAAGCACGGTCGTTCGAGGAAGATAACTTAAATTTTTTTAAACTAACTGCTCAAACTTTGGCAACTTAGCTTTTCTGTCGTTTGCGTCCCGGCAAGGCAAAACTTTCTTGAACGACGCCCGGTCCACACCATTATTTCCTCCTTTCCCCCGGCAAACTTGTGGGCGAGGGAACCTTCCTTTCTTTGAGAAAGAGAAAGAAGAGAAAATAAAGATATGGAGCCTTACGGCTCGTTATTGCTTACCGGGGGTAGGCACTGCACAAAGTGTCAGATAACACATGCAAAAATAGAGAGCATGAAATTGACAAGATGTGCGGAGCACATGAGCTTTTACTTATGTACGGGGTCTGCGCCCAGCTTTGTACAAAGGATTACATGCAACAGCGACAAGACTTGTACAAAAGGTGGTTGTCGGATCTTCCAGTGTTCGCCTCACCGGCGACCTCGGTCTCCATCGGCTCCGTGGAAGGCGGATCTAAAGGCCGGAAGAGGGAGAAGAGTCAAGCAAATATCCAAAGAGAAAATCAGAAGAAGAAGAAACCAAGGGAAGTTTTCAAGCAAGAGGATTACCTGTACTGGGTTCTACAGTCATGGGCTCCACCACTGGGGGGTCGCTGGTGCTGTCCCTTGCCGGAGAACTGTCCCTTGACGGAGACTTCTCCCTTGCTGGAGAACGCTCCCTTGCCGGGGAACCCTCCCTTGGCGGTGTAGTCGAAACAGATGTCATGTCGGAGGCGGCTTCTGGGCGCTCCTGGTGAGGCTGTTCTTCTCTTACACAAACCAGTAATCGGATGTCAGCAAAGAAAGAGCACCCATGCACGCCTAACAGCGGGAAGTAAACTATATACTTACGCTGGGGGCTGCGCTGGGGGCTGCTTTGGGGAATGATTGCCGGGTCCGGCAAGGTGGTCTCGGGCGCACCCCTTGCTGTCGCGGTGGGTTCGTCCTCAATGACAATCAACGGGACCTTGGCTCTCTTCGCCGCTCTCTAGGCCAGAGTCCTGAAAAGGAATGGGTTCGGAGTAAAGCAAATCAGTTACAAGACAAAACAGCAAGAATTGAAGAATTACAAGTACAGCGAAGAATCTTACTCTTCTTCTTCCTCGTCGGAGCTGAGCGCGGAGAGGTCGAAGTCCGGCCCACCTTCGGCGCGACGAGGCGGATGAGTAGGTTCCCTTAGCCGCTTGGCGGGGGCAGTGGCGGCTGTCCGGGAGGACCCCGCTCCAGTTGCCGCAGCGGCCTCGGGTGCTCCCGTGGCAACAGTGCCTGTCGCGGTGGAGCGTGTCGCGCGGCGCGGCGGCTGTTGACCCGCCTGCCGCCCTGCTTCGTCCCCAAACTTGCGGAGACGCCTCCTTGGTGGAGCTGGGGGCTCTGCTTGCGGCGGGCTGTCTGAAGACGAGGAGGAAGAGGAGTCGGTCTTCGACGAGCCGCTTGCACCCTCGGCGGTCTCGCTCGGCTCGGCTTCAGGCTCGGCAAGCTCTCCCTCGCCGGCAAGCTCCTCTCGCTCGGCAAGGCTTGCCGCCTCTGCTGCCTCTGCCTCCTCCATGGTGAATCCAAACTCGCCCGCGGCAGCGGCTGCCGCCGCCTCTTCCGCCCTAGTGGCAATGCGCTGCATCTCCGCATCGGTGGTGTCGCGGGTGAGGCTCTTCTGCTCGTCGGAGCGAACCAGCACTTCCACCAAGCCGTCAAAGAACTCCTGCACGACATCGTCTGCAGGCTCTTGCCAAGTTGGCACGATTCCATGCGAATCGCACAGCCGCATCATTGCACGGATGCGGTCAAGCGAGGAATTGTTGCACAGCGGAACGACACCATTCGGCAACCTGAACCATTCGGGATGTTGACGGTCGTGCTTGAACAATTCCTTGAGCATCGCGTCCAGCTCCAGGACAGTGAAGTTGAAGTTGAGGCCCGGGCGCAGCCTCATGATGTTCGTCGGGCCCCCGAACTCCCAGGCGGGTCTCCTCCTCTCCTGCAGGGGGGCGATGCGGCGGCGAAGAAAATCTGCGCCAACGGCGCCTACAGTGAGCCTGGCAAGCCTGAGGCGTAGGATCTGGGTGACGGCAATCTTTAGCCTATCATCCTCCGGGGCCACGCTGCTCCAATCATTGTCGCGCGCTACTGGGGCTTGGCGCTGGGCGGTAAACGGCTGCGGGTTCTCCTCGACAATCTGGCACCATTCCGCTCTCCATTCCTCCCACTTGCCACGGAGTTCTCCCTCCAGATAGGCCTCCTTCTTGCCGGCCCTCGAGATCCAGGCAATTCCGCCGGATAGGGGTTCCCCTCTCTCAACCCGGGGCATAAAGAAATGGCCTTTGGTGCGGTGGATCTTGCAGTACTGCTTGTTGGTGCCGTCCTGCTTGTCGGCGACCGCCACAGCTTCAGCTTCTTTGGCGCCACCTCCGTTGCCGGACTACTCAACGACTAGCACATCTTTGCCTTTCTTTTTCCTGTTGTTCCGCCGCTGGTTTTTCTTTGCCGGGGCAGCATCCTCGCTGTCAGATTCTCCTGCTCCCGCATTCTCTCCGGGGAGTTTCCTCCCTTCCTCAGCACGTGCACACTTGTCGGCCAGGGCATATAGCTCACTGACGTCTCTAATCTTGCACATCGTCATCTCCTCCTGCATCCTGCGGTTACGCACGTTCTGATGGAACGCGCTGATGACCGCAGCAGGGTGGACATCTGGGATGTTGTGCTGTACACGGCTGAATCTCTGAATGTACTTGCGCAGGGACTCTCCTTCCTTCTGGGCGAGCAGATGAAGGTCGCTCTCTTGGCCATGAGGTTTGTGGCCGCCTGTAAAGGCACCGACAAACTGATGGCATAGATCTGCCCAGGAGGATATGGAGTTGTCCGGCAAGTGCATGCGCCAGGACCTGACATTGGGCTTGAGCACCAGCGGGAAGTAGTTGGCAAGGATCTTGTCGTCCCGTCCCCCGGTAGCTTGCACCGTGATAGTGTAGATGCTGAGGAACTCCGACGAATGCGACTTGCCGTCGTACTTCTCTGGTACGTCTGGCTTGAAATTCTTTGTGCTAGGCCACTGGACTTGCCGCAGCTCACGAGTGAACGCAGGGCAACCTACCGCGTATGGCAAGTCGCCTGGTTCCCCTGGCGCATGCATGTTGACAGTGGGCCCAGCGAGCTGGTCCGATTGACGCCGCGCTTCTCTTCAGCGCTCGATACGAGGAAGAGCATCTTCTTGCTGTCGTTCGTGAAGAACTTGGCGCTGATCGCGACGAGCTCGTGGATCTGATGATGTGGTGGAGTCGGTGTCGAGGTGGACCCGGCGAGTCGGCGATCTTGGCCTTTGGGGTGGAGAGTGCACGATGGTTGCACCCCCACCGGTCTTGTCGCCATCGGCTCGTGCCTGGCAATCTTGCCGCGGCTGCCATGTATTTGGCTGCCGTGGAGTGTCGCCGTTGGCGAAGACGATGAGACTCTGAATGGTGGCCCTCCATTCGTCGATCTTGTCCGCCGTTGGAGGGTAATCCAGGAGCAGTTGAGCTCGCACCAAAGCTTCTGCTGAAGTTTTGGGTGGTGGTGGCAAATGGTGCGAGGAGCGGGATATGCTCGGACTTCTAACTATGTTAGAAGGAGCAGTATCCCGTCCGGGCGACCGTGTCTTGCTCGTGCCAGCATGTTGGCGCGCATGCTGGTCTTGAGCATCCCGAGATCCACCAGCTCGATGTACAGGGAAGTAAACTATATACTTGCGCTGGGGGCTGCTTTGGGGAATGATTGCCGGGTCCGGCAAGGTGGTCTCGGGCGCACCCCCTGCTGTCGCAGTGGGTTCGTCCTCGATGAGAATCAGCGGGACCTTGGCTCTCTTCGCCGCTCTCTAGGCCAGAGTCCTGAAAAGGAATGGGTTCGGAGTAAAGCAAATCAATTACAAGACAAAACAGCAAGAATTGAAGAATTACAAGTACAGCAAAGAATCTTACTCTTCTTCTTCCTCATTGGAGCTGAGCGCGGAGAGGTCGAAGTCCGGCCCACCTTCGGCGCGACGAGGCGGAGGAGTAGGTTCCCTTAGCCGCTTGGCGGGGGCAGTGGCAGCGGTCCGGGAGGACCCCGCTCCAGTTGCCGCAGCGGCGTCAGGTGCTCCCGTGGCAACAGTGCTTGTCGCGGTGGAGCGTGTCACGCGGCGCAGCGGCTGTTGACCCGCCTTCCGCCCTACTACGTCCCCAACGTTGCGGAGACGCCTCCTTGGTGGAGCTGGGGGCTCTGCTTGCGGCGGGCTGTCTGAAGACGAGGAGGAAGAGGAGTCGGTCTTCGACGAGCCGCTCGCACCCTCGGCAGTCTCGCTCGGCTCGGCTTCAGGCTCGGCAAGCTCTCCCTCGCCGGCAAGCTCCTCTCACTCGGCAAGGCTTGCCGCCTCTTCCGCCCTAGTGATGATGCGCTGCATCTCCGCATCGGTGGTGTCGCGGGTGAGGCTCTTCTGCTTGTCGGAGCGAACCAGCACTTCCACCAAGCCGTCAAAGAACTCCTGCACGACATCGTCTGCAGGCTCTTGCCAAGTTGGCACGATTCCATGCGAATCGCACAGCGGCATCATTGCACGGATGCAGTCGAGCAAGGAATTGTTGCACAGCGGAACGACGCCCTTCGGCAACCTGAACCATTCGGGATGTTGAGGGTCGTGCTTGAACAATTCCTTGAGCATCGCGTCCAGCTCCAGGACAGTGAAGTTGAAGTTGAGGCCCGGGCGCAGCCTCATGATGTCCATCGGGCCCCCGAACTCCCAGGCGGGTCTCCTCCTCTCCTGCAGGGGAGCGATGCGGCGGCAAAGAAAATCTGCGCCAGCGGCGCCTACAGTGAGCCCAACAAGCCTGAGGCGTAGGATCCGGGTGACGGCAATCTTCATCCTATCATCCTCCGGGGCCACGCTGCTCCAATCATTGCCGCGCCCTACTGGGGCTTGGCGCTGGGCGGTAAATGGCTGCGGGTTCTCCTCGACAATTCAGCACCATTCCGCTCTCCATTCCTCCCACTTGCCACGGAGTTCTCCCTCCAGATAGGCCTCCTTCTTGCCGGCCCTCGAGATCCAGGCAATTCTACTGGATAGGGGTTCCCCTCTCTCAACCCGGGGCATAAAGAAATGGCGGAAAAGGGCTACATTTGGGTGGACTCTGACAAAGTTTTCACAGATATGTGCACAAACTGCCATGGTCAGAACGGCATTGGGGGTGAAGTCAAGGAGGTGGAACCCGTAGGTGTTCATGATATCGCAGAAGAACTTGGAGAAAGGCGGGCAGAGCCCGCAGTAGAAGAATAGTGCGAAGAAGGGATATCCATTCGGAGCCTGTTCCGAAGCGGCGGCGGAGAGTACCTTCGTGCGCGGATGCGCTCGCGTCTCCGTCGACCAGAAGAGGTAGTAGTACTCCCTCAGCTCCTTCGCGGCAAGCTGGGGGGGAAGGTTGTCCGCTCCCTTCGCAGCGCCGCGAGCCGATGCGCCTCGGTTGACTTCACGGCCTTCCCTTGCCCGTTTTCGGAGCCATGGCAGAGGTGGTGGGGGAGATCGACGGCGTTGGTGGTGCCGGTGGCGATGGGGGGCGGAGCACTGCTCTTGTTCGGCTTTGGGAAGAAGAGGGGAGCGGCAGAAGATTTTTGAGATTAGAACAGCAACTGGCGAGATGGGCGAACTGCCCCTGTTTCCCCTGCTTATAAAGAGGGAGGGGGCGGACGTTTCGTCTTTTCGAATAAAGAAACCACCCACGATCTCTCCCACGACGCCGCATTCAACGCGTACTGTTCGGGGAGGGCACGGTGGATACGGAGTAAGATATGGCGTAACCCAGGCCGCGCGTGCCCGTGCCCTGTTTTGGGCCTGGCCCAACAGCGCTCGGCACCGTGTGTGGCCCAGGCCCGGGGGCTCCTGTCGGTGTACTAGAGTAGGGGTACCCTAGTATCCCGAACTTGTGCACGGGCAGTCGCAGCACCCCACGGCAAGGCTTGCCGGGTGACTGCCAAGGTCCTCCGTGGTTCCTATTTGAGCCATTCAAGAACAAAGTGTTCAAGTCAAGGAGACAAGGCCCCAGCAAGAGGAGCTTGCCGGGAAGGCCAACCAAGGCATCTCAAGGAACTTGCCGCGACGCGCCACGCGTCCCTGCAAGGCCCAGCGAGCGACAAGCTTCCGGACGCGACAAGACAACGACCGCGGTAAGGTGCTTGCCGCGGCAAGCTACCACTCTGTACCCACGCTCCAGCACATCCACCAACGTGTCGCCCTGGGACCTTTCCAGGCGCGCGTGGCAAGAGGCTGTGCAGCCAGCGGTGCGAGGTGGCAAGCGACGCTGACAAGATAGCCATCATGGCAAGCGGTGGCGCCCCTCACGGTCCCTGTTTGCACTATTTGGGCGACGTAGACGGGCATTTAATGCCTTTGTCCCCTACCATCAGGGTTAGGTATGATGCACTGTAAAAGTAGTTGTACCAACCGCAACTCTTTTCCGTTTTTACCCTTGTCTACGTTGCCACCTGTCGGTGACCCCTTGAGCATATAAAAGGAGGCCCATGCGCAACGTAGAGGGGGGTTCGGAAGCCAGAAAACACTCACGCTCGGTCTCGTTAGCAGCTAGTGTGTACTGTAGCACCTTGCGCTCCCGAGCAAGAACTCAATACAACCGCAAAGCAGCAGTAGGAGTATTATCTCTCCGGAGAGCTCCGAAGCTGGGTAAAGCACTCGTGTGCTTCGCCTCGATCTGTTCTTCGCGCGGCCTCCGCCCCCCGCCGAACCGAAAGGGGCCCGGTCCGCCGGCCCCATAGGTGTCCGTGGGTCAGCCTTTCCCCGGCATCTTTGGCGCGAGTTCGGTGGGGGGAGGAGGATGATAGGCTGAAGATTGCCGTCACCCGGATCCTACGCCTCAGGCTTGCCGGGCTCACTGTAGGCGCCGTTGGCGCAGATTTTCTTCGCCGCCGCATCGCCCCCCTGCAGGAGAGGAGGAGACTCGCCTGGGAGTTCGGGGGCCCGGCGGACATCATGAGGCTGCGCCCGGGCCTCAACTTCAACTTCACTGTCCGGGAGCTGGACACGATGCTCAAGGAATTGTTCAAGCACGACCCTCAACATCCCGAATGGTTCAGGTTGCGGAAGGGCGTCGTTCCGCTGTGCAACAATTCCGCGCTCGACCGCATCCGTGCAATGATGCCGCTGTGCGATTCGCATGGAATCGTGCCAACTTGGCAAGAGCCTGTAGACGATGTCGTGCAGGAGTTCTTTAACGGCTTGGTGGAAGTGCTGGTTCGCTCCGACGAGCAGAAGAGCCTCACCCACGACATCACCGATGCGGAGATGCAGCGCATCGCCACTAGGGCGGAAGAGGCGGCGGCAGCCGCTGCCGTGGGCGAGTTTGGATTCACCGTGGAGGAGGCAGAGGCAGCAGAGGCGGCAAGCCTTGCCAAGCGAGAGGTGCTTGCCGGTGAGGGAGAGCTTGCCGGCGAGGGAGAGCTTGCCGAGCCTGAAGCCAAGCCGAGCAAGACCGCCGAGGGTGCGAGCGGCTCGTCGAAGACGGACTCCTCTTCCTCCTCGTCTTCAGACAGCCCGCCGCAAGCAGAGCCCCCAGCTCCACCAAGGAGGCGTCTCCGCAAGGTTGGGGACGTAGCAGGGTGGCAGGCGGGTCAACAGCCGCCGCGCCGCGCAACACGCTCCACCGCGACAAGCACTGTTGCCACGGGAGCACCTGACGCCGGTGCGGCAACTGGAGCGGGGTCCTCCCGGACTGCCGCCACTGCCCCCACCAAGCAGCTAAGGGAACCTACTCCTCCGCCTCGTCGCGCCGAAGGTGGGCCAGACTTCGACCTCTCCGCGCTTAGCTCCGACGAGGAAGAAGAAGAGTAAGACTCTTCGCTGTACTTGTAATTCTTCAATTCTTTTTGTTTTGTCTTGTAACTGATTTGCTTTACTCCGAACCCATTCCTTTTCAGGACTCTGGCCCAGAGAGTGGCGAAGAGAGCCAAGGTCCCGGTGATTGTCATCGAGGACGAACCCACCGCGACAGCAGGGGGTGCGCCCGAGACCACCTTGCCGGAGCCGGCAATCATTCCCCAAAGCAGCCCCCAGCACAGCCCCCAGCGTAAGTATATAGTTTACTTCCCGCTGTTAGGCGCGCATGGGTGCTCTTTCTTTGCTGACATCCGATTACTGTTTTGTGTAAGAGAAGAACAGCCTCACCAGGAGCGCCCAGAAGCCGCCCCCGACATGACATCTGTTTCGACTACACTGCCAAGGGAGGGTTCCCCGGCAAGGGAGCGTTCTCCGGCAAGGGAGAAGTCTCCGGCAAGGGACAGTTCTCCGGCAAGGGACAGCACCAGCGACCCCCCAGTGGTGGAGCCCATGACTGTAAAACCCAGTACAGGTAATCCTCTTGCTTGAAAACTTCCCTTGGGTTCTTCTTCTTCTGATTTTCTCTTTGGATATTTGCTTGACTCTTCTCCCTCTTCCGGCCTTTAGATCCTCCTTCCACGGAGCCGATGGAGACCGAGGTCGTCGTTGAGGAGAACGCGCGCGGCAATGCTAATGACGCCGCCGCCACCGAAGAAGAAGCCGGTGCTGATGATCCCGCCGGCGAAGAGGCCGCCAAAGCTGCCGCCGGACAAGCTGGCGAGGGGTCTGGCGATCGTACTGACGGCCCCGAGGCCGCAGGAGCGACAGGCGCTACGCCGACCGCCGATCCCTCCGCCGTTGCCGCAGCGTCGGGCTCTGAAGAGTCCCAGCCCGGCGCCTATTTGAAGGCCGGCTATGGCGTCTTCATCAAGCTCCCCTGGGTGTCAAGCTCCAGGGCGCCGGTTGAAGGAGAAAACTTTGATGGAGAGGTGCTCGCCTCCGCTGGGCTGACGCTGGTTGACGCGCCGAGCAGCAGCACCAGCGAGTCTGAGGAGGAGGAGCTGCTGCGGAAGCTGGTGTCGCTCTACCGCGCTCGACAGGCCAAGGTGGAGTCCCGGGAAGCGCTTGTCGCGCAGGCGGGAGTGGACATCGAGAAGCACACGGAGGAGCTCCGGGGTTGCAACCAGGAAGCTCTCCGGTCCTTGGCGGCGGAGCGGGAGCAACTCGCCGAGGCGCGGAAAGCCTTCCTACTCGAGAAGGCTGAAGCCGAAGAGCAACAACGGCTTGTCGCCGAGGAGCTGTTTGCACGGGAGGGCGAGTTGGCGCAGCGGAAGGTCTATCTTGACAGCCATGAGGAGGAGCTTGTTGCGCGCGAGCAAACATTTTGCGGGGCTCTCAAGGAAGCAGAGGACGCGGCCGCAGCTGCCGAGGCCGCTAAGAAGGAGCTGGAGACGAAGGTGGCGCAGCTGGAGGCCGATCTCAAGACGAGCGGTGAAGAGCTTGCCGCGCTCAAGCGTGAGCGCGAGAAGGACGCCTATGCCCATGGCGAGCTGCAGGGTCGTCTCATCGAGAAGGGCAAGGAGCTTAGCGCCGCCAAGGACTCCAACGCAGATCTTGAGTTGAAGCTGACCACTTTGACCAAGACGCTGGACGGCGCCAGGAAGTAGGAGGCGGCCTTGAAGGAGGAGATCAAGGCCAACGAGGTGCTGCTGGCGAGTGCTGCCGCCACCTAGAACACCTTCAGGGAGAATGTGGAGCACTGGACGGAGGGTCTCGTGGATGTTGCCGTGGCCATCGACAGCAAGCTCGCACAGCTGGGGATGGAGGATTTCGGGTATCCCTCCGATGAGAACCTCCAACCCTGTCGTGGGAAACGAACACCTATGTGGCAGGGCCCCTTTCGGTCCGGCAAGGGAGCGGAGAGCGCATGAAGAGTAGATCGAGGCGGAGCACGCGAGGGATTTTTACCCAGCTTCGGAGCTCTCCGGAGAGATAAAACTCCTACTGCTGCTTTGTGTTTGTATTCTGTTCTTGCTCGAGAGCGTGAGCGTGGTGTAGTTTCGAATGAGTCGAACACCCTCCTACGTTGCGCATGGGCCTCCTTTTATAGGCTAAAGGGGTCACCGACAGGTGGCAACGTAGACAGGGGTACAAATGTAAAAAAAGGTGGTTGGTACAACTGCTATCTACAGTGCACCCTACCTAACTCTGATGGCAGGGGACAAGCGCATTTAATGCCCGTCTGCCTCGCCCAACAGTGCAGAGAAGCGACCGTTAGGGGCGCCACCGCCTGCCATGATGGCCTTCTCGTCATCTCCACTTGCCACCTCGCACCGCTTGGCTGCACAGCTCCCCGCCACGTGTGCCTGGAACGATCCTGCGGCGACACGTCGACGAATGCGCTAGAGCATGGGCGCAGAGTGGTGGCTTCGCCGCGGCAAGCGCCTTGCCGCGGTCGTTGTCTTGCCGTACCCGAGAGCTTGTCGCTCGTCGGGCTTTGTCGGGACGCGCGGCGCGTCGCGGCAAGTTCCCTGAGGTGCCTTGGTTGGCCTTCCCGGCAAGCTCCTCTTGCCGGGGCCTTGTCCTTCCCAGCGAGCTACTCTTGCCGGAGTCTTGTCTTCTTAGTTAAAACACTTTGTTCTTGAATGGCATCAATGGGGACTACGGAGGATCTTGGCGGACGCCCGGCAAGCCTTGCCACTGGGTGCTGCGACTGCCCGTGCACAAGTTCGGGATACTAAGGTACCCCTACTTTAGTCCACCGACAGGAGCCCCCGGGCCTGGGCCACACACGGTGCCGAGCACTGTTGGGCCAGGCCCAAAACAGGGCACGGGCACGCGCGGCCTGGGTCCATACCAAATCTAACTCCGTATCCACCGCGCCCTCCCGTAACGGCACGCGTCAAACGCGGCGTCGTGGGAGAGATCGTGGGTGGTTCTTTAATCGAAAAAGGCGTAACGTTCACCTCTCCTCTTTATAAGCAGGGGAAACAGGGGACGTTCCCCCACCTTCGCCACTTGCAGTTCCTTCCTCAGAAAGCTCCGCCGCTCCCCTCCGCTTCCCAAGCCGAAAGAGAGCAGCGCTCCGCCCTCGCCGCCGCCGTCGCCGCCGTCGCCGCCAACGCCCTCGCTCTCCCCCACTGCCTCCGCTATGGCTCCGAAGACCGGGAAGAGCACGAAGTTGGACGAGGCGCTGCGGCTTGAGGCGCTGCGCAAGGAACGAGCACTCCGCCCCCCCCCCCCCCCCCCCCCCCCGAGCTCACCCCGAAGGCGCTGTGGGAGTGGTTCTATCTTTTCTGGTCGACGGAGACGCGGGCGCATCCGCGCACGCAGGTACTCTCCGCCGAAGCTTCCACTTCGAAAAAGTGTCCAAAAGGATACTATTTCTTCCCCCTGTTCTTCTATTGCGGGCTTTGCCCACCTTTTTCTGATTTCTTCTGTGATATCATGAATACCTACGGGTTTCATCTCCTTGACTTCACCCCCAACGCCGTTCTGACAATGGCGGTTTTCGCACACCTCTGCGAGAACTTCGTTGGAATCCACCCAAATGTTGCCCTCTTTCGCCACTACTTCATGCCCCGGGCCGAGAAGGGAGAGCCCTTAGCTGGCGGGATCGCCTGGATCTCGAGAGTTGGCATGAAGGAGGTCTATATGGAGGGGAAGCTCCGTAGCAAGTGGGATGAGTGGAGGGCGGAGTGGTGTTGGATTGTTGACGCGGATCCGCAGCCATTCACCAACCTGTGTCAAGCCCGAGTAGTGTGCGGCGGTGATTGGAGCGCCCTGGCGGCGGACGATGCTAGACTGAAGATCGCCACCACCCGGATTCTGCGGCTCAGGCTTGCCGGGCTTACTGTAGGGGCCGTTGGTGCGGACTTCCTTCGTCGCCGCATCGCCCCTCTGCAGGAGAGGGGGAGGCCCGCCTGGCTGTTCGGGGGCCCGGCAGATATCATGAGGCTGCGCCCAGGCCTCAATTTTAACTTCACCATTTTGGAGTTGGATGGGATGCTCAAGGAGCTATTCAAGCACGACCCTAACCATCCGGAGTGGTTCAGGCTGCCGCAGGGCGTCGTCCCCTTGTGCAACAACTCTGCGCTCGATCGCATCCACGCCATGATACCGGACTGCGATTCGCATGGGATCATCCCAACTTGGCAGGAGCCCTCCGACGACGTCGTGCGGCAATTCTTTGACGGCCTGGTGGAGATAGCAGTCCGTGCCGACGAGCAGAATCTCCTCACCCGTGACACCACTGATGACGAGATGCGGTACATCGCCACCAGGGCGGAAGAGGCGGCGGCAGTCGCCGCCGCGGGCGAGTTTGGTTTTACGTTGGAGGAGGCAGAGGCGGCCGAGGCAGCAAGCCTTGCCGACCGGGAGGACCTTGGCGGGGAGGTCATTGGCGAGGGGGAGCCCGAAGCCGAAACGAGCGAGCCTGCCGGGGGCGCAAGTGGCCAGCCATCTTCAAGTAACTTGCCGCGGACGGGGCCCTCAGCGCAGCCCCCAGCTCAACCAAGAAGGCGCCTCCGCAGGACTGGAGACATAGCAGGGCGGCAGGCAGGCCAACAGCCGTAACGCCGCGGGACACACTCTACCGCGACAAGCACCGTTGCCGCGGGAGCATCTCATGCCGCGCCGGAACTGGAGCGGGATCTTCTTGGGCCGCTACTCCTGATCCTGTCGCAGCTCCCGCCAAGCGTCAAAGGGAGCCTACTCCTCCGCCTCGTCGCACTGAAAGAGTGCCGGACTTCGACCTCTCCGCGCTAAGCTCCGACGAGGAGGAAGAAGAGGAGGAGGAGTAAGGCTTTCTTCTTATTGTACTTATATTTCTTTGATTCTTGCTGTTTCTTGTCTTGTATCTGATCTGCTTCCCTCTGAACCTCGTTCCTTTTCAGGACTCTGGCCGAGAGAGAGGCAAAGAGGGCCAAGGTCCCCATGGTTGTCATTGAGGACGATCGTACTGTGGCAACAGAGGATGCATCCGAGACCACCTTGACGGACCCAGCAACCTCTCCCCGAAGCAGCCCCCAGCGCAGCCCCCAGCGTAAGTATTTGTTCACTTCTTGTTGTGGGGCGCGCATGGGTGCTCTTTCCTTGCTGATATCTTGACTGTTGATTTGATTTTGTAGGAGCAGAACAGGCCCATCAGGAACAACCAGAAGCCGCTCCCGAGGTGCTATCTGCTTCAGCTACGCCGCCAAGGGATGACTCTCCGGCAAGGGAGGAGTCCCCGGCAAGGGGCAGCGCCAGCGACCCTCCGGTGGCGGAGCCCACGACCGTGGATCCCAGCACTGGTAATTTCCCTTGCTTGAAACTTCCCTTGGGTTCTTCTTCTTCTGATATTCTTTTTTGGATATTTGCTTGACTCTCTCTCCCCTTTTCCTGCCTTCAGGTCCTCCCTCCGCGGAGCCAATGGAAACCGAGGCCACCGTCGAGGAGAACGTGTGCGGCGATACTGGCGATGCCGCTGCTACTGAAGAGGGGGCCGGCGCTGATGACCCCGCCGACGAAGAGGCCGCCAAGGCTGCTGGCGCTGGACCTGGCGAGGGGTCCGGCGACCGCACTGACGACCCGGGGGCCACAGGAGCGCAAGGCGCTACGCCGACCGCCGACCCCTCCGCCGCTGACGCAGCGCCAGGCCCCGAAGAGCCCTAGCCCGGCGCCTACTTGAACGCCAGAGAAGGTATCTTCATCAGTCCCTTGGGTGTCAAGCTCCAGGGCGCCGGTCGAGGGAGAGACTTTTGACGGAGAAGTACTCGCCTTCGCTGGGTTGACGGTGGTTGATGCGCCAAGCAGCAGCAGTGGCGAATCTGAAGAGGAGCAGCTGCTCCGGAATTTGGTGTCGCTCTATCGTGCCCGACAAGCGAAGCTGGAGTCCCGGGAAGCGCTTGTCGCGCAGGCGGGAGTTGACATAGAGAGGCATGCGGAGGAGCTCCAGAGCCGCAACCAAGAGGCCCTCCGGTCTATTGCCGAGGAGAGGGCGCAGCTTGTCGAGGAGAAGAAGGCGTTCATCCTTGAAAAGGCTGAAGCCGAGGAGCAGCAGAGGCTTGCCGCTAAAGAGCTATCCACCCGAGAAGGTGAACTGACACAGCGGAAAGTCAATCTGGACAGCTACGAGGAAGAGCTCGCCGCACGCGAGCAATCACTTGGCGGGGCACTCAAGGAAGCGAAGGACGTTGCCGCAGCTGCCGAGGCCGCCAAGAAGGAATTAGAGGTGAAGATGACGCAGCTGGAGGCTGATCTGAAAGGGAAAGATGAGGAGCTTGCCGCGCTCCAGCGCGAACGCGAGAAGGATGCCCTCGCCCATGGTGATCTCCAAGTTCAACTTGCCGATAAGGAGAAGGAACTGAATGCTGTCAAAGACTCAAATGTCGATCTGGAGCTGAAGCTGGTCACGCTGACTGGGACGCTGGACGGCGCCAAGAAGCGAGAAGATGACTTGAAGAAAGAGATCAAGGCCAACCAGGAGCTGCTAACGAGGGCCGCCGAGACTCAAAACACCTTCAGGGCTACGGTGGAGCTCTGGACGGAGGGCCTCGTCAACATCGCTGCAGTCATCGACGAGGAGCTAGCGCAACTGGACTTGGCGGGCTTCGGGTACTCCTCCGACGAGAACCTCCAGCCCAGCGCCAAGCTTACTCTGTTCTTCAAGGGCGTGGCGACGGCTCTCCAGCAACTCCAGGAAAGGATCCCAAGGCAGCTGGCTGACGAGTCGCGCGAAATCTGTGCCAAGGTCTTGGAGAAGGTGTTGGTGAAGGTACTCTTCCGCAATCCGGGCCTCAACCTCACCCACGTCCTCAAGAAGCTGACGGCAGGTGCTGATCTTGAAGAGCTCAAGGCCCTTGTCGCACCCATTGTGGACAAGGTGAATGAAGTCAGGAGGATCGACGGCGAGCGCGTGGATTAGGCCACCTTTTTTCTCCCTTCCTTGCCGCTGTTATTTAAGTTATGAGAACAATTTAGTCAGTGCCACAACAAGTTACCTTTGTAATATAACTTTATTCTGGGCAATGCTTGCTACGTTATCCCCTTTACTTGATTCCTCCCTTTGTATGTTTTTACCCTACGCTTCTAGGGAACTTGCCGGCGCAGGCACCCTTGCCGCGAGCGCTAAGTGCGGAACATCAGCAGCCTGCTGGCGGTGTCGGCTCCGGCAAGAAACCTTGCCGCAACTAGTTGCTGCACACTTAAGTTGTTGAGCGGACTCGAAACAAAGTAAGGGCGCAACTAGCTACGAGTCGGTTCCTCCACGCACAGGTTTTCCATACAAAACAAGATCGTTCAAGGAAGATAACTTAAGGAATTTTAAAACTGATTGTGCCCAAATTTTGGCAACTTAGCTTTTTCTTGTCGTTCGCGTCCCGGCAAGGCTATACTTCTTTGAACGACGCCTAGTCCACATCATTATCTTCTTATCTCCTCCTCCCCCCCCCCCCAGTGAACTTGTGGGCGAGGGAACCTTTTCTTTAAGAAAAAGAAAGAAGAGAAAATAACGATATGGAGCATTAAGGCTCGTTATTGCTTACCGGGGCAAGTGCTGCACAAAGTGTCAGATAAAGCATGCAAGAAAATGAAAAAATGCATGAAATTTGACAAGATGTGCAAAGCACATGAGCTTTATTTATGCACGGGATCTGCGCTCGGCTTTGTACAAAGGGTTACATGCAACAGCGGCAAGGCTTGTACAAAAGGTGGTTGCCGGAACAGGTTCCAGCAACCGCGCCTTATGGATAAAATTTACGAAGATGCTCAATGTTCCAGGAGTTGCTCACCGGAAAGCCATCTTAGGTCTCAAGGCGGACAGCGCCAGGCCTAGTGACTCGTTTCACCCGATAAGGGCCTTCCCACTTTGGTGTCAACTTGTTGGAATTCTTGGCGGATTGAACGCGCCGAAGAACAAGGTCGCCTTCCTCGAGACTTCTGGCCTTAACTTTGTAGCTATGGTAGCGGCGCAAAGCTTGCTGGTATCGAGCAGCTCGTACAGCAGCCTGAAGACGATCTTCCTCAAGGAGCAGCGCGTCATCTTGTCGCAGCTGTTCTTGCTCAAGCTCATCATAAGCGAGCACTCGAGGCGATCCGTATATGAGTTCCGTGGGGAGAACTGCCTCCGCTCCGTAGACTAGAGCAAAAGGTGTCTGGCCAGTGGCTCGATTTGGTGTCGTCCTGATCGACCAAAGAACCACTGGCAGCTCCTCGATCCAATTTTTTCCGCACTTGTGCAGCCTGTCAAAAGTTCTGGTCTTGAGCCCGCGCAGCACTTCAGCGTTTGCCCTCTCCGCTTGACCGTTGCTTCTCGGGTGAGCAACAGAAGCGAAGCAGACCTTGGTGCCAAGGTCTTGGACATACTGCATGAAGGTGCAGCTCGTGAATTGTGTGCCATTGTCAGTGATGATCCTGTCAGGGACTCCGAAACGGCAAACAATTGACCTGAAGAACTTGACTGCTGACTGTGTTGTCACCTTCCTCACTGCTTCCACCTCCGGCCACTTCGTGAACTTGTCGATCGCCATGTACAAGTACTCGAAGCCCCGGACAGCTCGGGGAAAGGGGCCGAGGATGTCGAGCCCCCAGACCAAAAATGGCCAGGATAAAGGGATCGTTTGGAGAGCTTGAGCTGGTTGATGTATCTGCTTGGAGTGGAACTGGCACGCTTCACACTTGGTTACTTGTGCAGTTGCATCCCGGAGGGCTGTTGGCCAAAAGAAACCTTGCCGGAAAGCTTTGCCGGCAAGTGCTCTCGCGCCAATGTGATGACCACATATGCCTCCATGTATCTCCGCCAACAGCTTCTGTCCATCTTCCCGGGAAATGCACTTCAATTTCACTCTGTTGAATCTCCTTCTGTACAGAATGTCATCGACAAACTGGTACATACTTGATTGCCGGGCTACTCTCTCTGCTTCTTCTTGCTCTTCGGGAAGTTCTCCTGTCTGAAGGAAACGGACAATCTGCTGTGCCCATGTTGGAGCTTGTGGCTCGACAACAAGGACTAAAGGCACAAATGCTGCTGCGGGAACATCAGCTCCTACGGCAAGAACCTGAGGTTCAGCTGGAGCTTGATGTTCCCCGGCAAGTTTGCTGGAGCAAAACTTGTCAGGAGCGTCTGCTTCAACGGAACAAACCCTAGGGCTTGCCGGAGCAGACTGCTCCTCAGCACTCTTGGTGTTGATTTTGGGGACTTTCTTGGCGGCGGCTTCAGGGAGCTCTGCAGGAAAGTAGTCACCAGAAACCAGCTTCCTCTTCTTGTTCTGTCCAGTTGACAGTGTCACAGATGGTTGAGTCATTTTGAGCACAAAAATTCCCGGTTCCACCGGTAATTTGAGTCATTTTGACAGGCCATCTGCAATGTCGTTCTGAGCTCTCGGAACATGTTCCATCTGTAGGCCGTCAAAGTGCTCTTCCAACTTTCTCACTTCATCAATGTAGGCTTCCATCAACGGACTCTGATAATCCTTGTTAACTTGGCGGACGACAAGCTGCGAGTCACCCCTGACAATAAGCTTCTTGATCCCAAGGTCTGCCGCGATCCTGAGTCCGGCAAGCAAGCCTTCATACTCTGCAGTATTGTTTGTTGCTTGTTCCATGGGAAAGTGCATCTGGACCACGTACTTGAGGTGCTCTCCGGTGGGTGCGACAAGTAGTACGCCCGCGCCTGCGCCTTGCAGTGAGAAGGCACCATCAAAGTACATGATCCATTCTTTGCTTGCTTCCTGGACGGGGATGCTCGTCTCCGGAGTTTCTTCATCAGGTGTTGGCGTCCATTCTGCTATGAATTCTGCCAATGCTCGGCTCTGGATAGTTGAGGTACTCTCAAATTTGAGGCCAAAGCTTGACAATTCCAGTGCCCACTCAACAATCCTGCCTGTTGCTTCTGGATTCTGCAGTATCCTCTTCAACGGAAAGCGAGTGACAACTGTGATCTCATGTGCTTGAAAGTAATGGCGCAGATTCCTCGAGGCCATGAGAAGGCCGAAAAGCAATTTCTGCACACCAGAGTACCTTGATCTAGCCCCCTACAGAAGGGAACTGACAAAGTAAACTGGGCGCTGCACCATCTTCTTCTGCTTCTCTTCTTGTGGTTGTATGGATTCATCCTTGTCGGGACCAGAGCTTGTCGGGGAAGCCCCCTGCTTGTCGCTAGATGTGCTTGCCGCGGCCGCTGGCTCATCATCTACCTCCCTTTCCGCTACTAATGCAGCACTAACCACTTGATTGGTTGCCGCTAGATATAGCAGCAACTTCTCTTGTGGCTTAGGTGCGACAAGTATTGGAGTGGAGGAAAGATATCTCTTCAAGTCTTGCAGCGCAGCCTCCGCTTCCGGAGTCTATTTCATTGGACCTGCCTTTTTTAAAATTTTGAAAAATGGCAGGGCGCGTTTGGCAGACTTAGAGATGAACCTGCTGAGAGCAACTACGCAGCCGGCAAGCCTTCGTACATCCTTGACGCGCTTTGGTGCTTCGATCTGCTCAATGGCCTTGATCTTGTCGGGGTTGGCTTCGATCCCCCACTGAGACACAAAGAACCCGAGAAGCTTGCCGGAAGGAACTCCAAACACGCACTTCTCAGGGTTGAGCTTGAGGTTGATCTTGCGCAGATTCGCAAAGGTCTCATCCAAATCTTGGATCAGAGTTGCTCTGTCTTTGCTCTTGACCACTATGTCATCCATGTAGGCTTCTATATTTCTGTGCAACTGTGGCTCAAAAGCTTCATGAACTACCCTTGCAAACGTTGAACCAGCATTCCTTAGTCCGAAGGGCATCCGCACAAAGCAGTATGTGCCACATGGAGTAATGAATGCGGTTTTCTCTTCATCTTCTTCTGCCATGAAGATCTGATGATATCCTGAGTATGCATCAAGAAACGAAAGCAGATTACATCCTGCCGTGGAGTCAACAATCTGGTCAATGCGCGGCAAGGGAAATGGATCTTTAGGGCAAGCTTTATTAACATAAGTGAAGTCAATACAAAGCCTCCATTTCCCATTTGCTTTACGCACGACTACTGGATTGGCCAACCACGTAGGATGGAGCACTCCTCTGACCAGGCCTGCTGCTTCCAACTTCTTAATCTCTTCAGCAATGAATTCTTGGTGCTCCACTGCTTGCTTCCTAACTTTCTACTTGACGGGCCGCGCGTGAGGACAGACGGCAAGGTGGTGCTCAATTACTTCCCTGGGAACACCGGGTGTCAGATGGTTGCCATGCAAACACATCGACATTCGCCCGCAGGAAAGCAATGAGCACGCTTTCCTATTTAGGGTCAAGCGTGGCACTGATGGTGAAGGTACCACCAGTGCCGTCCTCCTTGGCGGCCACCTTCCTGGTCTCTGGCGGAGCTGCCTTCGCCTTCTTACACTTGCCGGTGGAGCTCGATGGTGCGTCCTCGACGGTAGCGCAGCACTCCGAAGAGGTGCGCTTGCCGGAGTGGGCATCAGAGTTCTTGCCGGACTTGGCCTTCTTCTTCCCCCCGGGAGCTTCAGCGGCAAGTGTCTTGTGATCTGCTGCGGCTGCTGTTTCCCGGTAGATCTTGTCGGTACAGATAAGGGCATCTTTCTTGTCGCCAAGGACAGAGATGACACTTATCGGTCCTGGCATCTTGAGCACGTTGTAGGCATAGTGAGAGGCTGCCATGAACTTGGCAAGCGCTGGACGGCCGAGTATCCCATTGTATGGCAATGGGAAGTCAGCAACGTCAAAGGTGACTCTCTCTGTCCTGAAATTCAGCTCACTGCCAAATGTCACTGGCAGCGTAATCTTCCCCTTCGGCTTGCTCCTTCCCGGATTGATTCCTTGGAAGGTACCAGTCTCTTCAAGCTCGCTGTCGGGGATCTGGAGCTTCTTGAGTACCGCGGAAGAAATCAGGTTCAAGCCGGCCCCGCCGTCAACCAGCATCTTTGTGACCTTGAGGTTGCGGATAGTTGGTGAAACCAACATCGGCAAGCACTCGACCGCAGTTATGCGATCAGGGTGATCCTCAACGTCAAAGATGATGGGCGTGCTGGACCACTTCAAAGGCTTGCGTGACTCAGCTGGTGGTTCTGCCGCATTCACTTCCCGCACCCACTGTTTGAGCTGACGGTGCGAAGTATGCAGAGAAGCACCACCATCAACGCACAGAACCTCTGTTGCTTTCCGAAATTCCTGCTCATCGGCCTCATCGTCCTCCATGTCCTCATCTTCATCTTCATCTTCGTCCTTGTCGCGGCCGCGGGGAGGCCTATCTCCTTGCCGCTACTTGGCCTTGCCGCGGCGCCCTCCCCGGCCGGGACGCTTCTTGCCGGATCCTCCACCACCTTCTTGGGCCTTCTCCTTGTCGCGACGCTCGTATTCAGCTTTCTGTAGTTCAACAAGCTGCTCAACTTTCTTGCAGGTCTGGAGATCATGGCCCTTGGTGCGATGAATCTTGCAGTACTGCTTGCCGGAGCCGTCCTGCTTGTCGGCGGCCACCACAGCCTCGCCGGAGTTACCAGCTTTGGCCTTCTCGGCGCCACCTCCGTTGCCGGACTGCTCGATGACTAGCACATCCTTAGCTTTCCTCTTCCTATTGTTCTACCTCCGGTTTTTCCTTGCCGGGGCGGCATCCTCACTGTCAGACCCTTCCGCTCCTGCATTTTCTCCGGGGAGTTTCCTCCCCTCCTCAGCACGTGCACATCTGTCGGCTAGGGCATATAGCTTGCTGACATCTCTGATCTTGCACATCGCCATCTCCTCCCTCATCCTGCGATTACGCACGTTCTGATGGAAGGCGCTGATAACCGCGGCAGGGTGGACGTCTGGGATGTTGCGCTGCACTTGGCTGAATCTTTGAATATACTTGCGCAGGGGCTCTCCTTCCTTCTAGGCGAGCAGATGAAGGTCACTTTCCTGGCCATGGGGTTTGTGGCCGCTTGTGAAGGCGCCGACAAACTGATGACACAGGTCCGCCCATGAGGAGATGGAGTCGTCCGGCAAGTGCATGAGCCAAGATCTGACGTTAGGCTTGAGTACCAGTGGGATGTAGTTGGCGAGGATCTTCTCGTCGCGCCCCCCGGCAGCCTGCACCGCGATGGTGTAGATGCTGAGGAACTCTGACGGGTGCAACCTGCCATCGTACTTCTCGGGTACATCTGGCTTGAAGTTCTTGGTACTGGGCCACTGGACTTGCCGCAGCTCATGAGTAAACGCAGGGCAACCTACCGCATACGGTAAGTCACCTGGTTCCCCTGGCGCATGCATATCAACAGCGGGCCCAGCGCGTTGTTCGGACTGACGTCGCGCTTCTCTCCGACGCTCGATGCGTGTACGAGCGTCTTCATGCCGTCGTTCTTGAAGAACTTGGCGTTGATCGCGACGAACCCGTGGATCTGACGACGCCGTGGAGTCGGTGTCGAGGTTGACCCGGCGAGTTGGCAATCTTGGCCTTCGGGGTAGGGAGTGCATGGTGGTCGCTCCCCCACCAGTCTTGTCGCCATCGGCTTGCGTCTGGGCGTCTTGCCGCGGCTTCGACGTACTCGGTTGCCGGGGAGTGTCGCCGTTGGCGAAGCCGATAAGGCTTTGAATGGCGGCCCTCCAACCGTCGATCTTGTCTGGCGCTGGAGGGTAGTCTAGAAGCACTTGAGCTCGGGCCAACGCTTCTTCTGGAGTCTTCAGCGGCGGCGGTGAGCGGCGCCAGGAGCGGGATATGCTCGGACTTCCAACTGGGTTGGAAGGAGCAGTACCCCGCCCGGGCGACCGTACCTCACTCGCACTAGCATGCTGGTGTGCATGCTGGTCTTGAACGCCCCGAGATCCACCAGCTTGGCCTTGCTCTAATGCGAGTACGGTGCTGCGGAGACCATGACGTTGTCGATCCCGCGCCTCCTGAGATGGGCGCGGTGCGTGTACGGACGCCGAAGTTTGCAGGGCCTTGTCTTTGGATATGGTAACGATGTGAGTCCCCTCGTCGGCGCCCGCTCCTCCGCCGGCGTCTACCCCACCACCTGTTTACTCCGGTGGCGGTGGGATTGACACGGCCGGAGCAGCCACCTCCGAAGCCTTCTTCTTCGGTGGCATGTCGATGAAGATGATGATGAAGAAAAACGAAGATCTGGCTCGCGTGAACGCCGGATCAGGTTCACGCAACCTCGACGCCCCCCTACCTGGCGCGCCAAAGATGTCGTGGGAAATAAACACCTATGGGGCAGGGCCCCTTTCCGTCCGGCAAGGGAGCGGAGAGCGCACGAAGAGCAGATCAAGGCGGAGCACGCAAGGGATTTTTACCCAGCTTCGGAGCTCTCCGGTGAGATAAAACTCCTACTGCTGCTTTGTGTTTGTATTCTGTTCTTGCTCGAGAGCGTGAGCGTGGTGTAGTTTTGAATGAGTCAAACCCCCTCCTACGTTGCGCATGGGCCTCCTTTTATAGGCTAAAGGGGTCACCGACAGGTGGCAACGTAGACAGGGGTACAAATGTAAAAAAAGGTGGTTGGTACAACTGCTATCTACAGTGCAGCCTACCTAACTCTGACGGTAGGGGACAAGCGCATTTAATGCCCGTCCGCCTCGCCCAACAGTGCAGAGAAGCGACCGTTAGGGGCGCCATCGCCTGCCATGATGGCCTTCTCGTCATCTCCACTTGCCACCTCGCACCGCTTGGCTGCACAGCTCCCCGCCACGTGTGCCTGGAACGATCCTGCGGCGACACGCCGACGAATGCGCTGGAGCATGGGCATAGAGTGGTGGCTTCACCGCGGCAAGCGCCTTGCCGCGGTCGTTGTCTTGCCGCACCCGAGAGCTTGTCGCTCGTCGGGCTTTGTCGGGACGCGCGGCGCGTCTCGGCAAGTTCCCTGAGGTGCCTTGGTTGGCCTTCCCGGCAAGCTCCTCTTGCCGGGGCCTTGTCCTTCTCGGCGAGCTACTCTTGCCGGAGTCTTGTCTTCTTAGTTAAAACACTTTGTTCTTAAATGGCATCAATGGGGACTACGGAGGATCTTGGCGGACACCCGGCAAGCCTTGCCACTGGGTGCTGCGACTGCCCGTGCACAAGTTCGGGATACTAAGGTACCCCTACTTTAGTACACCGACAAACCCAGCGCCAAGCTCAGCTTGTTCTTCAATTGCGTGGCGACGGCCCTCCAGCGACTCCGGGAAAGGATCCCAAAGCAGCTGGCCGATGAGTCGCGCACGATCTGCGCGGGAGTTCTGCAAAAGGTGTTGGTGAAGGTGGCCTTCCGCAACCCAGGCCTCAACCTCACCAACGTCCTCAAGAAGCTGCCGCCGGATGCTGATCTGGAAGCGCTCAAGACCCTTGTCGCACCCATTGTGGACAAGGTGAGCGAGATCGAGAGGGTTGAGGGCGATTGCGTAGATTAGGCCGCCCGTTTCTTCCTTCTCTTGTCGCTGCTGGTCGTGTTATGAAAACAATCTGTTAGACCTGTGACAAGCTATCTTGTAATATAACTTTATTTTGGGTATCGATTGCTATGTTATTTCCTTTACTTGATTCCTTCCTTTGTATGTTTTTGCCCTATGCTTTTAGGGAACTTGCCGGTGCAGGCACCTTAGCCGCGAGCGCTGAGTGCGGGACGTCAGCAGCCTGCTGGCGGTGCCGCTACCGACAAGAAACCTTGTCGCAACTAGTCGCAGCTCACTTAAGTTGTTGAGCGGACTCGAAACAAAGTAAGGGCGCAACTAACTACGATTTGGTTCCTCCGCGCACAGGTTTTCCATACAAAGCACGGTCGTTCGAGGAAGATAACTTAAAAAATTTAAAACTAACTGCTCAAACTTTGGCAACTTAGCTTTTCTGTCGTTTGCGTCCCGGCAAGGCGAAACTTTCTTCAACGACGCCCGGTCCACACCATTATTTCCTCCTTTCCCCCCGGCAAACTTGTGGGCGAGGGAACCTTCCTTTCTTTGAGAAAGAGAAAGAAGAGAAAATAAAGATATGGAGCCTTACGGCTCGTTATTGCTTACCGGGGGTAGGCGCTGCACAAAGTGTCAGATAACACATGCAAAAATAGAAAGCATGAAATTGACAAGATGTGCGGAGCACATGAGCTTTTACTTATGTACGGGGTCTGCGCCCGGCTTTGTACAAAGGATTACATGCAACAGCGGCAAGACTTGTACAAAAGGTGGTTGCCGGAACAGGTTCCGGCAACCGCGCCCTACGGGTAAAACTTACGAAGATGCTCAATGTTCCAGGAGTTGCTCACTTGAGAGCCATCTTCAGTCTCAAGGCGGACAGCGCCAGGCCTAGTGACTCGTTTCACCCGGTAAGGGCCTTCCCACTTCGGCGTCAACTTGTTGGAATTCTTGGCGGACTGAACGCTCCGAAGAACAAGGTCGCCTTCCTCGAGACTTATGGCATTAACTTTGCGTCTATGGTAGCGGCGCAAAGCTTGCTGGTATCGAGCAGCTCGTACAGCAGCCTGAAGACGGTCCTCCTCAAGGAGCAGCGCATCATCTTGTCGCAGCTGCTCTTGCTCAAGCTCATCATAAGCGAGCACTCGAGGTGACCCGTATACGAGTTCCGTGGGGAGAACTGCCTCTGCTCCATAGACTAGAGCGAAAGGTGTATGTCCAGTGGCTCGATATGGCATCGTCCTGATCGACCAAAGAACCACCGGCAGCTCCTCAATCCAGTTCTTTCCGCACTTGCGCAGCCTGTCGAAAGTCCTGGTCTTGAGCCCGCGCAGCACTTCAGCATTTGCCCTCTCCGCTTGACCGTTGCTTCTAGGATGAGCAACAGAAGCGAAGCAGACCTTGGTGCCAAGATCTTGGACGTACTGCATGAAGGTGCGACTCGTGAATTGCGTGTCGTTGTCAGTGATGATCCTGTTAGGGATCCCGAAATGGCAAACAATCGACCTGAATAACTTGACTGCTGACTGTGCTGTCACCTTCCTCACTGGTTCCACTTCCGGCCACTTTGTGAACTTGTCGATTGCAACGTACAAGTACTCAAAGCCCCCGACAGCTCGGGGAAAGGGGCCGAGGATGTCGATCCCCCAGACCGAAAATGGCCAGGATAAAGGGATCGTCTGGAGAGCTTGAGCTGGCTGGTGTATCTGCTTGGAATGGAACTGGCATGCTTCACACTTGGTTACTTGTGCAGTTGCATCCTGGAGGGCTGTCAGCCAAAAGAAACCTTGCCGGAATGCTTTGCCGGCAAGTCCTCTTGCACCAATGTGGTGACCACATATGCCTCCATGTATCTCTGCCAACAGCTTCTGCCCATCTTCCCGGTAAATACACTTCAATTTCACACCGTTGAGTCTTCTTCTGTACAGTATGTTGTTGACAAACTGGTACATACTTGACTGCCGGGCTACTCTTTCCGCTTCTTCTTGCTCTTCGGGAAGTTCTCCTGTCTGAAGGAAACGGACAATCTGCTGTGCCCATGCTGGAGCATGTGGCTCGACAACAAGGACTAAAGGCGCATATGCTGCTGCAGGAACACCCGCTTCTACGGCGAGAACCCGCGGCTCAGCCGGAGCTTGACATTCTCCAGCAAGCTTGCCGGAGGAAAACTTGTTGGGAGCGTCTGCTTCAATGGAACAAACCCTAGGGCTTGCCGGAGCAGACTACTCCTCAGCACCCTTGGTGTTGATCTTGGGGACCTTCTTGACGGCGGCTTCGGGGAGTTCTGCCGGAAAGTAGTCACCAGAAATCAACTTCCTCTTCTTGCTCTGTCCAGTTGATGGCGTTACAGATGGTTGAGTCAGTTTGAGCACAAAGATCCCTGGTTCCACAGGTAACTTAAGTGCGGTGCACTTTGACAGGCCATCGGCAATGTCGTTCTGAGCTCTTGGAACGTGCTCCATCTGTAGGCCGTCAAAGTGCTCTTCTAACTTTCTCACTTCATCAACGTAAGCTTCCATCAACGGGCTCTGATAATTCTTGTTCACTTGGCGGACGACAAGCTGCGAGGCACCCCTGACAATGAGCTTCTTGATCCCAAGGCCTGCTGTGATCCTGAGACCGGCAAGCAAACCTTCATACTCTGCGGTATTGTTTGTTGCTTGCTCCTTGGGAAAGTGCATCTGGACTACGTACATGAGGTGCTCTCCGGTGGGTGCAACAAGTAGCACGCCCGCACCAGCGCCTTGCAGTGAGAAGGCACCATCGAAGTACATCAGCCACTCTTTGCTTGCTTCCTTGACGGGGATGCTTGTTTCTGGAATTTCTTCATCTGGTGTTGGCGTCCATTCTGCTATGAATTCTGCCAATGCTCTGCTTTGGATAGTTGAAGTGCTCTCGAACTTGAGGCCAAAGCTTGACAGTTCCAGCGCCCACTCGACAATCCTGCCTGTTGCTTCTGGATTCTGCAGTATCCTCTTCAGCGGAAAACGAGTGACAATTGTGATCTCATGTGCTTGGAAGTAATGGCGCAGCTTTCTCGAGGCCATGAGAAGGCCGAAAAGCAATTTCTGCACACCAGAATACCTTGACCTAGCTCCCTGCAGAAGGGAACTAACAAAGTAAACTGGGCGCTGCACCATTCTCTTCTGTATCTCCTCACGCGCCTGCGCAGATTCATCTTTGTTGGGACCAGAGCTTGCTGGTGAAGGCCCCTGCTTGTCGCTGGATGCGTCTGCCGTGGTTGCTGGCTCATCATCCGCCTCCCTCTCTGCTACTAACGCAGCACTAACCACTTGATTGGTTGCCGCTATATACAGCAGCAACTTCTCTTGTGGCTTAGGTGCGACAAGTGTTGGAGTGGAGGACAGGTATCTCTTCAAGTCCTGCAGCGCAGCCTCCGCTTCCGGAGTCCATTTCATTGGACCTGCCTTTTTCAATATTTTGAAAAACGGCAGGGCGCGCTCAGCAGACTTAGAGATAAACCTGCTGAGAGCAGCCACGCAACCGGCAAGTCTTCGTACATCCTTGACGCGCTTTGGTGCTTCAATCTGCTCAATGGCCTTAATCTTGTCGGGATTGGCTTCAATTCCCCGCTGAGACACGAAGAACCTGAGAAGCTTGCCGGAGGGGACTCCAAACACACACTTCTCGGGGTTAAGCTTGAAGTTGATCTTGCGCAGATTTGCAAAGGTTTCGTCTAAATCCTGAATCAGAGTTGCCTTGTCCTTGCTCTTGACCACTATGTCATCCATGTAGGCTTCCACATTTCTGTGCATTTGCGGCTCAAAAGCTTCATGGACTACTCTTGCAAATGTTGAACCAGCATTCTTTAAACCGAAGGGCATCCGTACAAAACAGTACGTGCCACATGGAGTGATGAATGCGGTCTTCTCCTCATCCTCTTCTGCCATGAAGATCTGTTGGTATCCTGAGTATGCGTCAAGAAATGAAAGCAAGTCACATCCGGCCGTGGAGTCAACAATCTGGTCAATGCGCGGCAAGGGAAATGGGTCTTTGGGACAAGCTTTATTAACATCGGTAATGTCGATACAAAGCCTCCATTTCCCGTTTGCTTTGCGCACGACTACAGGATTGGCCAACCACGTAGGATGGAGCACTCCTCTGACAAGGCCTGCTACTTCCAACTTCTTTATTTCTTCTGCGATGAATTCTTGTCGCTCCACTACTTGTTTCCTGACCTTCTGCTTGACGGGCCGCGCATGAGGACAGACGGCAAGGTGATGCTCGATTACTTTCCTGGGAACACCGGGGATGTCAGACGATTGCCACGCAAACATGTCGACATTCGCCCGCAGGAAAGCAACGAGCGCGCTTTCCTATTTAGGGTCGAGAGTGGCACTGATGGTGAAGGTACCACCAATGCCGTCCTCCTTGGCGGACACTTTCTTGGTCTCTGGCGGAGCTGCCATTGTCTTGTTACGCTTGCCGGCGGAGCTCGATGGTGCGTCCTCGATGGTAGCGCAGCACTTCGAAGAGGTGCGCTTGCCGGAGTCGGCATCAGAACTCTTGCCGGACATGGTCTTCTTCTTCCCCCCGGGAGCTTCAATGGCAAGTGACTTGTGATCTGCTGCGGCTGCTGCTTCCCGGTAGATCTTGTCGGTGCAGATAAGAGCATCCTTCTTGTCGCCAGGGACAGAGATGACACTTATCGGGCCTGGCATCTTGAGCATGTTGTATGCATAGTGAGAGGCTGCCACGAACTTGGTGAGTGCTGGACGGCCGAGTATCCCATTGTAAGGCAATGGAAAGTCAGCAACGTCAAAAGTGACCCTCTCAGTCCTGAAGTTCAACTCGCAGCCAAACGTCACCGGCAACGTGATCTTTCCCTTCGGCTTGCTCCTTTCCGGATTGATTCCTTGGAATGTGCCGGTTTCTTCGAGCTCGCTGTCAGGGATCTGTAGTTTCTGGAGTACCACGGAGGAGATCAGGTTCAAGCCGGCCCCGCCGTCAACTAGCATCTTAGTGACCTTGAGGTTGCGGATAGTTGGTGAAACCAACATTGGCAAGCACCCGACCGCAGTTATGCGATCAGGGTGGTCCTCAATATCAAAGATGATAGGCGTGCTGGACCATTTCAAAGGCTTGCGTGACTCGACGGGTGGTTCTGCCGCATTAACTTCCCGCACCCACTGCTTGAGCTAGCGGTGTGAAGTATGCAGAGAAGCACCGCCGTCAATGCACAGGACCTCTGTGGCTTTCTGGAACTCCTGCTCACTGGCCCCATCATCATCCATATCTTCATCGTCGTCGTCATCTTCATCCTTGTCACGGCCGCGGGGAGGTCTGTCTCCTTGCTGCTGTTTGGCCTTGCCGCGGCGTCCTCCCCGGCCGGGACGTTTCTTGCCGGATCCTCCAGTACCTTCTTGGGCCTTCTCCTTGTCGCGTCGCTCGTATTCGGCCTTTTGCTGCTCGACAAGCTGCTCGACCTTCTTGCAACTTTGGAGATCATGGCCTTTGGTGCGGTGGATCTTGCAGTACTGCTTGTTGGTGCCGTCCTACTTGTCGGCGACCGCCACAGCTTCGGCTTCTTTGGCGCCACCTTCGTTGCCGAACTGCTCAACGACTAGCACATCTTTGCCTTTCTTTTTCCTGTTATTCTGCCGCCGGTTTTTCTTTGCCGGGGCAGCATCCTCGCTGTCAGATCCTCCTGCTCCCGCATTCTCTCTGGGGAGTTTCCTCCCTTCCTCAGCACGTGCACACTTGTCGGCCAGGGCATATAGCTCACTGACGTCTCTAATCTTGCACATCGCCATCTCCTCCCGCATCCTGCGGTTACGCACGTTCTGATGGAACGCGCTGATGACCGCGGCAGGGTGGAAATCTGGGATGTTGTGCTGTACATGGCTGAATCTTTGAATGTACTTGCGCAGGGACTCTCCTTCCTTCTGGCCGAGCATATGAAGGTCGCTCTCTTGGCCATGAGGTTTGTGGCCGCCTGTAAAGGCGCCGACAAACTGATGGCATAGATCTGCCCAGGAGGAAATGGAGTTGTCCGACAAGTGCATGAGCCAAGACCTGACATTGGGCTTGAGCACCAACGGGAAGTAGTTGGCAAGGATCTTGTCGTCCCATCCCCCGGCAGCTTGCACCGTGATAGTGTAGATGCTGAGGAACTCCGACAGATGCGACTTGCCGTCATACTTCTCTGGTACGTCTGGCTTGATATTCATTGTGCTGGGCCACTGGACTTGCCGCAGCTCACGAGTGAACGCAGGGCAACCTACCGTGTACGGCAAGTCGCCTGGTTCCCCTGGCGCATGCATGTCGACAGTGGGCCCAGCGCGCTGGTCCGATTGACGCCGCACTTCTCTTTGGCGCTCGATACGAGTATGAGCGTCTTCTTGCTGTCGTTCATGAAGAACTTGGCGCTGATCGCGACGAGCTCGTGCATCTGATGATGCGGTGGAGTCGGTGTCGAGGTGGACCCGGCGAGTCGGCGATCTTGGCCTTTGGGGTGGAGAGTGCACGGTGGTTGCACCCCCATCGGTCTTGTCGCCATCGGCTCGTGCCTGGCAATCTTTCCGCGGCTGCGATGTATTTGGCTGCCGTGGAGTGTCGCCGTTGGTGAAGCCGATGAGACTCTGAATGGTGGCCCTCCATTCGTCGATCTTGTCCACCGTTGGAGAGTAATCCAGGAGCAGTTGAGCTCGCGCCAAAGCTTCTGCTGAAGTTTTGGGTGGTGGTTGCGAACGGTGTGAGGAGCGGGATATGCTCGGACTTCTAACTATGTTAGAAGGAGCAGTATCCCGTCCGGGCGACTGTGTCTTGCTCGTGCCAGCATGTTGGCGCGCATGCTGGTCTTGAGCATCCCGAGATCCACCAGCTCGATCTCGGTCCAAAGAACGTATGGTACCGCGAGTACCATGACGCTGTCGGTCCCGCGCCTCCTGAGATGGGCGTGGTGCATGTACGGACGCCGAGGTCTGCGCAGCCTTGTCCTTGGACTTGGCAGCATCGTGAGCTCCCTCGTCGACGCCCGTTCTTCCGCCGGCGTCTACCCCACCACCCGTTTGTTCCCGTGGCGGTGGGATCGATGTGGATGGAGCAGCCACCTCCGAAGCCTTCTTCTTCGGTGGCATGTCGATGAAGATGATGAAGATCTAGCTCGTGTGAACGCCGGATCAGGTTCACACAGCCTCGACGCCCCCTACCTGGCGCGCCAAAGATGCCGGGGAAAGGCTGACCCACAGACACCTTTGGGGCCAGCGGACCGGGCCCCTTTCGGTTCGGCGGGGGGCGGAGGCCGCGCGAAGAGCGGATCGAGGCGAAGCACACGAGCGATTTACCCAGCTTCGGAGCTCTCCGGAGAGATAATACTCCTACTGCTGCTTTGTGGTTGTATTGAGTTCTTGCTCGGGAGCGCAATGTGCTATAGTACACACTAGCTGCTAACGAGACCGAGCGTGAGTGTTTTCTGGCTTCCGAACCCCCCCTCTACGTTGCGCATGGGCCTCCTTTTATATGCTCAAGGGGTCACCGACAGGTGGCAACGTAGACAAGGGTAAAAACGGAAAAGAGTTGCGGTTGGTACAACTACTTGTACAGTGCATCATACCTAACCCTGACGGCGGGGGACAAAGGCATTAAATGCCCGTCTGCGTTGCCCAAACAGTGCAAACAGGGACCATCAGGGGCGCCACCGCTTGCCACGATGGCTATCTTGTCAGCGTCGCTTGCCACCTCGCACCGCTGGCTGCACAGCCTCTTGCCACGCGCGCCTGGAAAGGTCCCAGGGCGACATGTTGGTGGATGTGCTGGAGCGCGGGTACAGAGTGGTAGCTTGACGCGGCAAGCACCTTGCCGCGGTCGTTGTCTTGTCGCGTCCGGAAGCTTGTCGCTCGCCGGGCCTTGCCGGGACGCATGGCGCGTCGCAGCAAGTTCCTTGAGATGCCTTGGTTGGCCTTCCTGTCAAGCTCGTCTTGCCGGGGCCTTGTCTCCTTGACTTGAACACTTTGTTCTTGAATGGCTCAAATAGGAACCACGGAGGACCTTGGTGGTCACCCGGCAAGCCTTGCCGCGGGGTGCTGCGACTGCCCGTGCACAAGTTCGGGATACTAGGGTACCCCTACTCTAGTACACCGACAGGATCTGCCAATCTTCCCGGTAAATACACTTCAATTTCACACTGTTGAGTCTTCTTTTGTACAGTATGTTGTCGACAAACTGGTACATACTTGACTGCCGGGCTACTCTTTCTGCTTCTTCTTGCTCTTCGGGAAGTTCTCCTGTCTGAAGGAAACGAACAATCTGCTGTTCCCATGCTGGAGCTTGCGGCTCGACAACAAGGACTAAAGGCGCATATGCTGCTGCGGGAACATCCGCTTCTACGGCGAGAACCTGCGGCTCAGCCGGAGCTTGACATTCCCCGGCAAGCTTGCCGGAGCAAAACTTGTCGGGAACGTCTGCTTCAACGGAACAAACCCTAGGGCTTGCCGGAGCAGACTGCTCCTCAGTACCCTTGGTGTTGATCTTGGGGACCTTCTTGGCGGCGGCTTCGGGGAGTTCTGCCGAAAAGTAGTCACCAGAAATCAACTTCCTCTTCTTGCTCTGTCCAGTTGATGGCGTTATAGGCGGTTGAGTCAGTTTGAGCACAAAGATCCCTGGTTCCACAGGTAACTTATGTGCAGCGCACTTTGACAGGCCATCAGCAATGTCGTTCTGAGCTCTTGGAACGTGCTCCATCTGTAGGCCGTCAAAGTGCTCTTCTAACTTTCTCACTTCATCAACGTAAGCTTCCATCAACGGACTCTGATAATTCTTGTTCACTTGGCGGACGACAAGCTGCGAGTCACCCCTGACAATGAGCTTCTTGATCCCAAGGTCTGCTGCGATCCTGAGACCGGCAAGCAAACCTTCATACTCTGTGGTATTGTTTGTTGCTTGCTCCTTGGGAAAGTGCATCTGGACTACGTACTTGAGGTGCTCTCCGGTGGGCGCAACAAGTAGCACGCCCGCACCGGCGCCTTGCAGCGAGAAGGCACCATCGTAGTACATCAGCCACTCTTTGCTTGCTTCCTTGACGGGGATGCTTGTTTCTGGAATTTCTTCATCTGGTGTTGGCGTCCATTCTGCTATGAATTCTGCCAATGCTCTGCTTTGGATAGTTGAAGTGCTCTCGAACTTGAGGCCAAAGCTTGACAGTTCCAGCGCCCACTCGACAATCCTGCCTGTTGCTTCTGGATTCTGCAGTATCCTCTTCAGCGGAAAACGAGTGACAACTGTGATCTCATGTGCTTGGAAGTAATGGCGCAGCTTTCTCGAGGCCATGAGAAGGCCGAAAAGCAATTTCTGCACACCAGAATACCTTGACCTAGCTCCCTGTAGAAGGGAACTGACAAAGTAAACTGGGCGCTGCACCATTCTCTTTTGTATCTCCTCACGCGCCTGCGCAGATTCATCTTTGTCGGGACCAGAGCTTGCCGGGGGGCGGAGGCCGCGCGAAGAGCGGATCGAGGCGAAGCACACGAGCGATTTACCCAGCTTCGGAGCTCTCCGGAGAGATAATACTCCTACTGCTGCTTTGTGGTTGTATTGAGTTCTTGCTCGGGAGCGCAAGGTGCTACAGTACACACTAGCTGCTAACGAGACCGAGCGTGAGTGTTTTCTGGCTTCCGAACCCCCCTCTACGTTGCGCATGGGCCTCCTTTTATATGCTCAAGGGGTCACCGACAGGTGGCAACGTAGACAAGGGTAAAAACGGAAAAGAGTTGCGGTTGGTACAACTACTTGTACAGTGCATCATACCTAACCCTGACGGCAGGGGACTGTCGGTGTCAAAACCGGCGGATCTCGGTAGGGGGTCCCGAACTGTGCGTCTAGGCGGATGGTAACAGGAGACGAGGGACACAATGTTTTTACCCAGGTTCGGGCCCTCTCGATGGAGGTAAAACCCTACGTCCTGCTTGATTAATATTGATGATATGGGTAGTACAAGAGTAGATCTACCACGGGATCAAGGAGGCTAAACCCTAGAAGCTAGCCTATGGTATGATTGTATGTTGTGTATGTTGTCCTACGGACTAAAGCCCTCCGGTTTATATAGATACCGAAGAGGGCTAGGGTTACACAGAGTCGGTTACAATAGTAGGAGATCTACGTATCCGTATCGCCAAGCTTGCCTTCCACGCCAAGTAAAGTACCTTCCGGACATGAGCCGGAGTCTTCAATCTTGTATCTTCGTAGTCTTGGAGTCCGGCGGACGTTGATAGTCCGGCTGTCCGAACACCCCCTAGTCCAGGACTCCCTCAGTAGCCCCTGAACCAGTCTTCAATGATGATAAGTCCGGCGTGCATAATGTTCGGCATTGCAAGGCGGGTTCCTCCCTTGAACAATCCAGAGAAGATAATGAACACCAGGATAGTGTTCGGCTCTGCAAAATAAATTCCACATTCCACCGTAGAGAGAATAAAATGTACACTTAGTTTAATCTGCTCACGTATTATGCGGCATGACATCACACCGCCACCAAGCCTTTGTTTGAATCATTATACCACCTCAGCATGTCTAGCGAAGCGGTTTCCTTGGCACGTCTTGTCGAAGCAGAGATCGTGTTCCCCTTACTCCGGGATTCTCATCAATACGTGCGTGGGTAACCCAACCGCGCCATCAACGGTGGCGCTTGGGAGATAAGCGAGTTTTACCAGGCTGGTGGGGGACGCATAGTTTTGTCCGCCTATATATAAGGGATAAGGATTCACCTTCTCACCTACGCCTTCTTCGTCCTTTGCTTATCCATCCCCGCGAATTCAAGCTCCAACGCCCGAACTCGCGCATCTCACCTCAACCTTCTCCGAATATGTCTAGAGCGGGAGGTAAATGGTTAGCCTCCACCGTCAAGGAGGAGGACATCACCAAGCTGCGCAGCGCCGGATACCTTTCCGGCGATATCGCGCATCGGCTGCCCGATGAGGGGCAGCTCATCCCTACCCCCGGGCCTCATGAGAGGGTCGTCTTCCTTCCCCACTTCCTCCGCGGACTGGGCTTTCCGCTCCATCCATTTGTCCGAGGGCTCATGTTTTACTACGGCCTGGATTTCCACGATCTGGCGCCGAACTTTATCCTCAACATCTCGGCGTTCATCGTCGTGTGCGAGGCCTTTCTCTGCATCCGGCCCCACTTCGGCCTGTGGCTCAAGACCTTTAACGTCAAGCCGAAGGTTGTGAAGGGTACGCAAGCGGAAAGCGGAGGCGCTATGTTGGGCAAATTGCCCAACGTCCCTTGGCTAGAAGGGACCTTCGTGGACTCCGTCAAGGGGTGGCAATCGGGGTGGTTCTACATCACCGAGCCGCGCAAATCCACATGGGCGGCGGCCCCCGAGTTTAGATCAGGCCTCCCCACGCAGCTCACCTCCTGGAAAGAGAAGGGCTTGCAGTGGGGGAATCCGGTGGAGGTGACGGGACTCCGAGCATGTATCAAGAAGATGGTGAGCAATAATCTCAGGCTCGTCGACGTGGTCCAAGTCATGCTCATCCGGCGGATCCTCCCATGCCAAGAACGGGCATTTAATTTGTGGGAGTTCAATCCGGAACAGCACCAGGCGCTAAACGGGCTCTTCGATACAACATACGAAGGCGCCTGGAGGGTGCTGTTCAAGGGCGCCGAAGCCCCCGCGTCCGCGACCAAAGACCGCGGATTCAGCTCGCAGAATCCAACTAACGAGGTAAGTGATTCAACCCCATTACGGGACACTTGTGATAATTAGATTGACTCTAGTGAGGCTTCATTCTGCCTCTTCCTTTGACAGGAATGGATGGAGAAGGCCAAGCTGCTTATCAGCCCGGCTCCCATGCCAGAAAACCCAGCGAACGCCCGCTTAACAGGGCTGCTGGTTCCGGCACCGCACGTGGTGCCGGAGAAGAAGGCCAAGAAGGTGGCCACGGGGACTCGAAAGAGTTCCCGAAATCAGGCGTCTGACGACGACGAGGACTCCTCTCCCAAAGACGAGGAGGAGGAGTACTCTCTCCCGGAGGAGGGAGAGAAGAAAAGGAAGGCTTCCCCCATCGGGGGGGCCGAAGGGTCCAAGAGGGGGAGGACTATCCCCCCGGACAGTTCCACCAACATCAGCGTTGGTGAGGATGAGCGGCCTCCAAGGGCCAGGCGTCCGGCAAGATCGTAAGTATCCGGATCCTTGATGTGTAATTTCTGTCGCGTAGTATCCTTCTAACGCCGCATTCTGCCCGTAGTCCGGCCAATGATGATCTCCCCGACTCATCGAGCGGGTCATTGGCTTCGTCCAATGTGAATTCCATCCCGACTGCCTCCACCCCACGCGCCAACGAGGACGTCGAGGTGGGATCCCAGAGAGGGACCCATCAGGAGGAGGCTCCGGAGGCGCCGTCAGGCAGCCCCCCGGACTTCGTGCCGGACTCCACATTGGAACCCGTAGTGGTTCCAGAGTCCGGCAAGCGGCCCCTTCAAAAGAAGGGCAGGACCGTGATGCCGGCGGCCTCCGTCCAACCGGAGGCGCCGGATAACCTGCTGGAGGCGCTTAAAGGCGCTTCCATCGAGGAGAACACCGCACTATCATGAGTGCGGTGATTGAGAAGGTTCAGCTCGCGAAAAGCGGGCTGACCAAAGCCTGCAGTAGCCTTTTAACAGGCTTTGAGGTAAGAAGTTAAAATTATGTAATATAATACCGCATAGATAGTAGCCCCTGATGCTTGGTTCGGTGTTCAGAAAGAAAAGCCGGACTAAGGATCTATAATAAGATATACGCAGGGTTGCCTAAAATATGTCAATATGGGTTTGCAGGCTGCACTGCTGACCTCTGCCGCACTAACGGTGGAGGTTGACGTGCAGAAAAAGGATCTCGAGCGGTCCGAGCAAGAGCTCGGCCATGCAAAGAAGCAGCTCGAGGAAAAAGAAAGTGAGTAACACTTTGAATAAGTACCTTACAGAAAAGGATTTTGGTTGCAAATAAAATTAACAAGGATAATATGTGTATTGCAGGGGCCACTAACGAGGTGGCAACCCAGAAGGATGCTGTGTCCGCGGCCAAACGCAATGTGGCCACGGAACGGGCTGAGCGAGAAAAACAAGAGGCACGGGTGGCGGAAGTTCGGCAAGAGCTCCAGGTTCTCATGGAAAAACATGAGAGTTTGGAGCGTGACTCCAAGACTCGAGAGTCTGAGCTTGCCTCAGCTCTCGAAAGTGCCAAGTCTGCCAAGGCCGAGGCCCATAAGGCCCTTCAGGAGGTTGAGGACATAAAGAAAATAGCGGCGGGTAAGGCGTTTTTCATGCAAAGCAGGCATGTTAATGTGAACTACCTGATACTTACCCGAGTTCAGAGCTCTCCAGGGGCATTTGCAGATCTGCCGCGTAGTGCGTCTGATGCCGCCGCATTCTATCGTGGCGAGGAGGGGAGCTCGACGGAGAAGGTCTTCTGGTCTCAGTATACTCAGGCCGGCCATCCAGTGGCCCTAAGTGACCAGCTGAAGCAGCTGGTCGAACTCCACAAGGTAGCTGAGGAGGCCATGAAGGGCCTCATAGTCCGGCTGTGGCCTGGACAGGCCATGCCTGGTAGCTACTTTGGCCTCGTGTGGCGGCTGGTGGATGCATGCCCTAGGCTGGATGTAGTCAAGCGCTCCGCCTATATCGAAGGTGCTCGTCGGGCCCTTGCCCGCATAAAGGTGCAATGGGGCAAATTGGATGCGGAGAAGCTTCTCACGGACCCACCGCCACCGGGCAAGGAGTATCGCACGCCGGAGAAGTATTATAATATTGTCCTGAAGGGAGCCTGCAATATTGCAGATGAGTGCTCCCGAAATGTAATCTTTGAGTGAACTCGTTGTGTATTTATCCTTTGCGCTGAAAACTTCGTTCATATGCGCCATGAGCAACGCTTGTTTAATTTAAAATATTACCTTCTGTGCGGCCGTTAATAAAATCTGAGAGATGGCAAGTCGTTTGCTTCAGCCCCCAAGCCACAAGTGCTGGGCTGTTCGGTGATAAACTTGAGCACTCTTGTTCCCATATTTGGGTCCATCTAGGGAGGCGCTCAACACGACGAACAAGGCAACCGGAATTATAATGCTTGAACACTCTCACTTAGCCATAGAATTCTATAATTTTAAATTTTGGCGAAGCCCCTGGTATTCGGAAGACCGAATCCGGGGCGCTATCCACGCCTTCATCGGACATAATCCGGAACTTCGCTTGAAGCGGCGTGAGTCTTTAAGGACCCGAAAAAACCTCTCGAACAGCGACCAGTCTCTCGCCTTATCATGCCGGTCAGTTTTAGCTTTCTCCACTGAGGCGTTAACCCGGCTCAACCGGGGCGCAATCGCAGTGGTTCTCCCAGTGCTACCTTAGCCGACGGAACGGAAACGTAAGGTGCCAAACATGGGAGCCGGGCAAACCCAACTATTGACCCAAGACATGATTCGGAACCGATTCATATAATGCTATAAGTTCGGGGTGCCGCACTTGTGAAAGTGTTCGGACTTTATCACACCATAAAGTGGGGAACATAAGCCCCTGGTGTATTATGCCGTACCAAAAGTATACGGGTGCCAGAGTGTCATATAATGAACATATATATATATATATAATGTAATGCAATTGCGATCATAAAGGTGCTGCATTATTAATGAAAGAAAAAGTCTGCTAGTAGAGCGGACTAATACAAGTAGTGCGGTAAGCAAGGGATTTGGACTAAATAAACATGTCCCCCTCCAGGGATCAGCTGCGGATTTGGTGTATATAATTGAATTTAATGCTCGTAGTTGAGACCACCTGAGTGTTCGACGCGGCCTTCTTTAGTCCCTGACTGTTGCATCATGAGTTCGGCAGGTTCACCGCCGGACAGGGCTTCTGGTGAACAGAGTCCTGTGTACAAAAGATAAGAAAAATAATAATAAAAAATAGGAGCACATGTGCGAGCCCCTGGTGTGGTCGAACCGCACTCTGGGTCCGTTGTGATCGTGCCCCCTCCCCTGTGCCCATGGTATCTCCAAAGCGTAATGATGTACGCGGAGTGTTGTTCTTGCGATCATACGCGGGCGAGGGTTGGGGCCGAATTGCTACGCGTGCTCTGATCGCGCCAGGTGGTCTTGGTTGATATTGCTCCGGGCGCGCTTTGCTGTATCCGGCCTTTTAACGGCCGGACTCGAGAATTGCCTTAGAAGGCTGCTCTGTACTTCTGCCGCGAGAGCCGCTGTATGTTCCTCCGTTCGCAGGGAGCGTTCCGTATTCCCATTGACCGTGATGACTCCACGAGGGCCTGACATCTTGAGCTTTAGGTATGCATAGTGTGGCACCGCATTGAATTTGGCAAACGCGGTTCGTCCGAGCAGAGCGTGATAGCCGCTGCGAAACGGGACTATGTCGAAGATTAACTCTTCGCTCCGGAAATTATCCGGGGATCCGAAGACCACTTCCAGTGTGACTGCGCCTGTACAGTTGGCTTCCACTCCTGGTATGACACCTTTAAAGGTTGTCTTTGTAGGATTAATCCTTGATGGGTCTATGCCCATTTTGCACACTGTATCCTGATAAAGCAGGTTCAGGCTACTGCCGCCATCCATCAGGACTCTCGTGAGGTGAAACCCATCGACGATTGGGTCTAAGACCAATGCGGCGAATCCGCCATGGCGTATGCTGATCGAATGGTCTCTTCGATCGAAAGTGATCGGACAAGAGGACCATGGGTTGAACTTTGGGGCGACTGGCTCCATCGCATAGACGTCCCTGAGTGCGCGTTTCCTCTCCCTCTTGGGTATATGGGTCGCGTATATCATATTCACTGTTCGTACTTGTGGGGGAAAACCCTTCTGTCCTTTGTTGTTCGGCGGCCGGGTCTCTTCCTCATCGTCGCTATTTAGCCCCTTGTCATTGTTTTCGGCAATTAACTTGCCGGCCTGCTTGAATACCCAGCAATCTCTATTGGTGTGGTTAGCTGGCTTTTCAGGGGTGCCATGTATCTGGCATGAGCGGTCGAGTATTCGGTCCAAATTGGACGGACCCGGAATGGTTCTTTTAAATGGCTTCTTCTGTTGACCGGGTTTAGAGCCTCGGAATCCGGCATTGACTGTCGTATCCTCCTTATCGTCGCCATGAATTCGGCGCTTGTTTTTGTTTCGACGTGACCTGCCGTTGTTGTCCTTAGTATCCGGACTGCCAGAATTTTTACGGAGATTGTTGCTGCGGGCTAGCCAGCTGTCCTCTCCCGCACAAAAGCGGGTCATTAACGATGTGAGGGCTGCCATGGATTTTGGCTTTTCCTGCCCCAGGTGCCGGGCTAGCCATTCGTCCCGGATGTTATGTTTGAAGGCTGCAAGGGCCTCTGCGTCCGGACAATCGACGATTTGATTTTTCTTTGTCAAGAACCGTGTCCAGAATTGCCTGGCCGATTCGTCTGGCTGCTGAATGATGTGGCTGAGGTCATCGGCGTCTAGTGGTCGCACATATGTTCCTTGGAAGTTATCAAGGAACGCGGCCTCCAGGTCTTTCCAACACCCAATTGACTCTGCGGGCAAGCTGTTAAGCCAATGCCGAGCTGGTCCTCTAAGCTTGAGTGGGAGGTACTTTATGGCGTGGAGATCGTCGCCGCGGGCCATATGGATGTGGAGAAGATAGTCTTTGATCCACACCGCGGGGTCTGTTGTGCCATCGTAAGATTCGATGTTTACGGGTTTAAACCCTTCAGGGATCTGATGATCCATTACTTCGTCAGTGAAGCATAACGGGTGTGCGACGCCCCTGTATTGAGCGATATCGCGACGCAGCTCGAGAGAGCGCTGTCTGCTGTGTTCGGCCCGGCCAGGGTTATTGTATCCGGCACGACGGTATTCGTCATGGGTCGTAGGGCGCCCACGTGATCCATAGATGGATCTGGATTGCCTTGCTTTGTCCTCCAATATGTCTCGCAAGTCCGGCGCGTTCCCTCTTGGCTTCATACTTTTGGAGCGATGCCGGGGTATGGTCTTGGCTAGGGGCCTGGATGCCTCTCTGTCACGACCACGGGGTGGTCGGTCAGCCATATCATGCGCTGGTGATGGATGTATGTATGCTTCCTCCTCTAATCGGGGGAGCAGCTTGCGTTTTGGGTAACTTTTGGAGGGACATTCGAGTTTATACTCTTCGGCCGCGAGGACCTCGGTCCATCGATCGGCCAGCAGGTCCTGATCAGCTTGAAGCTGCTGCTGCTTTTTCTTTAGGCTGTTTGCTGTGGCGATAAGCCTGCGCTTGAAGCGCTCTTGTTTAACGGGATCCTCGGGTACGACGAATTCGTCATTGTTGAGGCTTGCTTCGTCTTCGGAGGGAGGCATATAATCATGATCCTCAACCTCTTCATATGCCGCCCCCTCATGAGGGCTTGCTTCTGCATCCTCCTGCGCTGAGTCTTGCGGGAGGGGATTGTCTTCGGCACTTTCTGGAGTATTATTATCTCCTGTGCCGGAATCTCCGTTTTTGCTGTGGCGAGATTTAGAGCGGCGCCGCTGACGCCGGCGCTTGGGCTGTTTCTTTAAGGAATCTGCCTCCGCTGTTCCTTCGTCGTCCCCATCTTTTGGGGTATCCACCATGTATACGTCATATGACGAGGTGGCCTTCCAGTGCCCTGTGGGCGCTGGTTCCTGTTCGTCTCCGGCATCGTCGTCCATAGCGTCGATGTCTTCGGAGTCATAGTCTAGCATGTCGGTTAAATCGTCGAAAGTGGCTACAAAGTGGGTGGTGGGTGGGCTCAGAATTTCTTCGTCGTCCGCATCCCAACCATCCTGGCCATAATCTGGCCAGGACTCTCCTGATAATGAGAGATGCTTTAGTGAATTTAAGATATCGCCGAAAGGCGAGCATTGAAAGATGTCCGCGGCGGTGAATTCCATAACCGGCGCCCAATCCGGATCGATTGGTAGGGGCGCGGGAGGTTCGGAGTCCGGCGAGGAGTCCGGCGCCTCGGAATCATGAGTTTCGCAGGGGACAAGATTAGTGTTCGGCTCCATCGCCGTGGATGTTGAAGCCCCCGGGGCGGCGTCTATCCACCGGCCCTCGATCTGGGCGATCGGCTCCGGGCTAATGGCCAGAGCAGATTCATGTGCGGCCACCAAAGCACTGTTCGGCGGTAGAGCTAGATCATGCCCATCGTTACAGTGCGGCGCGCTTGGCTGTGGCTCGAATCCGTCGAGGATCAAGTCTCCTCGGACATCGGCCGTTAAGTTTAAGCTTCCAAATCTGACCTGACGGCCAGGGGCGTAGCTTTCGATCTGCTCCAGATGGCCAAGCAAATTGGCCCGTAGTGTGAAGCCGCCGAATACGAAGATCTGTCCAGGGAGAAAAGTCTCACCCTGGGCAGCGTTGCAGGTTGAAGATGCCATCAAGCCAATCGGTGACGACACAGAGGAACTCTCAATGAAAGCACCAATGTCGGTGTCAAAACCGGCGGATCTCGGGTAGGGGGTCCCGAACTGTGCGTCTAGGCGGATGGTAATAGGAGACGAGGGACACGATGTTTTTACCCAGGTTCGGGCCCTCTCGATGGAGGTAAAACCCTACGTCCTGCTTGATTAATATTGATGATATGGGTAGTACAAGAGTAGATCTACCACGAGATCAAGGAGGCTAAACCCTAGAAGCTAGCCTATGGTATGATTGTATGTTGTGTATGTTGTCCTACGGACTAAAGCCCTCCGGTTTATATAGATACCGGAGAGGGCTAGGGTTACACAGAGTCGGTTACAATAGTAGGAGATCTACGTATCCGTATCGCCAAGCTTGCCTTCCACGCCAAGTAAAGTACCTTCCGGACACGAGCCGGAGTCTTCAATCTTGTATCTTCGTAGTCTTGGAGTCCGGCGGACGTTGATAGTCCGGCTGTCCGAACACCCCCTAGTCCAGGACTCCCTCAGGGACAAAGGCATTAAATGCCCGTCTGCGTCGCCCAAACAGTGCAAACAGGGACCGTCAGGGGCGCCACCGCTTGCCACAATGGCTATCTTGTCAGCGTCGCTTGCCACCTCGCACCGCTGGCTGCACAGCCTCTTGCCACGCGCGCCTGGAAAGGTCCCAGGGCGACACGTTGGTCGATGTGCTGGAGCGCGGGTACATAGTGGTAGCTTGCCGCGGCAAGCACCTTGCCGCGGTCATTGTCTTGTCGCGTCCGGAAGCTTGTCGCTCGCCAGGCCTTGCCGGGACGCATGGCGCGTCGCGGCAAGTTCCTTGAGATGCCTTGGTTGGCCTTCCCGGCAAGCTCCTCTTGCCGGGGCCTTGTCTTCTTGACTTGAACACTTTGTTCTTGAATGGCTCAAATAGGAACCACGGAGGACCTTGGCGGTCACCCGGCAAACCTTGCCGCGGGGTGCTGCGACTGCCCGTGCACAAGTTCGGGATACTAGGGTACCCCTACTCTAGTACACCGACACCCAGAATAAGGGGAACATGATCTCTGCTTCGACAAGACGTGCCAAGGAAACCGCTTCGCTAAACACGCTGAGGTGGTATGATAAAAAATGATTCAAGTAAAGGCTTGGTGGTGGTATGACGTCATGCCACAAAATACGTCAGCAGATTGAACTTGTGTACATATTATTCTCTCGACGGTGGAATGTGGAATTTATTTTGCAGAGCCGGACACTATCCTGGCGTTCACAATCTTCTATGAATTATTCGGAGGAGGAACCCGCCTTGCAATGCTGAACAATATGCGCGCTGGACTCATCGTCATTGAAGCCTGGTTCAGGGGCTACTGAGGGAGTCCTGGACTAGGGGGTGTCCGGATAGCCGGACTATCATCATCGGCCGGACTCCAAGACTATGAAGATACAAGATTGAAGACTTCGTCCCGTGTCCGGATGGGACTTTCCTTGGCGTGGAAGGCAAGCTTGGCAATACGGATATGTAGATCTCCTACCATTGTAACCGACTCTGTGTAACCCTAGCCCTCTCCGGTGTCTATATAAACCGGAGGGTTTTAGTCCGTAGGACAAACAACCATTACAACAATCATACCATAGGCTAGCTTCTAGGGTTTAGCCTCCTTGATCTCGTGGTAGATCCACTCTTGTACTACCCATATCATCAATATCAATCAAGCAGGAGTAGGATTTTACCTCCATCGAGAGGGCCCGAACCTGGGTAAAAACATCGTGTACCTTGTCTCCTATTACCATCCGCCTAGACGCACAGTTCGGGACCCCCTACCCGAGATCCGCCGGTTTTGACACCGACACCAATCACAACCTAAACGGTTTCCCACTTAGGAGCGTATTAGTACCATGCTATATTGAATTGTAAACCTGTTCACACCGATCACAACCTAAACGGTTTCCCACGTAAGAGTGTATTAGTACTCGGTTATAAATACTAGTATTCCTAGATGACTGCACATTCCTCCTCAACTCCTCATCCACAAAAACAAACAAGTCATTCAGCATCCTTCCCTTGCGTCTGCCATGGCCAGCGTGACTTCTGGGTCGAGAGATTGCCACCAGGCAGAGACGAGCATGGAAGCGGAAGCACGAGAGATGTCCCGCCTCGCTGTGAAAGCAGCCGACATGTCCCGCCGCGCAGAAGTAGCAGCACAGAGGTCCCTCTGCGCCGCTGAAGCAGCACGGAGGTCCCGCCGTACCGTTGATGCAGCAGACTGGTCCGGCCGAGCAACAGAGATGTCCCGCCGCGCCGCGAATGCAGCAGAGATGTCCCGCCGTGCCGCGGCGGCCTAGGAAAATTTCTCGCAAGCAGGCGACGACTGTTACAGGCGCATGCATGCAATCATCCATAGCCAGATGGATCAGATCTCCGGCTGGGCGAGGTTGCAGGACGACATGAAAGCCTCGTTTGAACAGGCTACCGACGTCATCCAGCAACTAAGGGAGGGAAATGAGAGGCTCCGGGCCGAGCGTGACCTGCTGAGGGCGAAGATCGTCTGAAGTGTAGACCAGCAGGAGGAGACCAGTGCCTTGTTGAAGAGGACCGGCGTCATCGTCGAGAAACTTATGGATGAGAATGACATGCTCCGCATCGAGCGCCAAAGTAGAGATCAGCGAGCCAGATCCTTGTCTTCTTTCTTCTTTTGCCCTTGTGTGTTTCGGGCGTAGCCGCATGTGGCTTTTTTAATTATCTTTCTAATTATGTAAGACAATTGATCGTCCTTATATATTCATCAGTCTTGCTATAAGTCGCAGTAGATGCTATATAGGTCCGTCGGATCTTACATCAAGATCCGTGATTTTAGATTTTCTTTTTTCTCTCTTAAATCTCAGTCGAATGAGACATAGCCACGCCATTAAACAGAGGCTCAGGCGCCATTAATGGAGACCTTGGGAGAGAGGTGGACGGCAGATGGAGGTCAAAGGGATCTCCTCCTGATAAGCACGCGCAGGGGTCTGATCACACGCCTCTCGTACTCAAATAGCTACCTTGCACGGCGCCTCCTAGCTAATAAAAAATGGGGACGCGTGGCGGCATGTAAATGGTAGTAAATAGAACGACCGTGGTTTCAATAATACTTGTGTTTCCGATTGTAACGTGACAGCACTTGTTCCAAAATGGCTTTGTTGATTGTTAATGTGTGCGCCTTCACAAACCGGACTGGAAAATTACCACAGCATGTTGGTGCCATGTCATGGCACCAAGCCAAGTTTCATTATTTTCATACGTGTTTTGGATTTATAGGAATTAAAAAACTAAGTTTCTCAATGTTTCTAGCCCAGCCATGATGCCCAGAATTTTGATTTCATTCCCATTTCTTGCATGGAACCTAGAAATTTACCCGAGGACACACATGTGGTTTTTCAACCAACTTTGGTGCACTGGAACATGTGCTTGTATTTCAAATTTGAATTATGCACATAAAGGTGACACGTTCCCTCTTAGAACCACGAGCCTTCTTGAGAGAAGCTCCGATTTGCAAGAAGCTTATACCAAAATTTGTTCCTATTCGGCCAATTTGTTTTACCACGGCATGGTACTACCATGACATGAGAACATGCCAAGTTTCATGATTTTAAAACCAAGTTTCTCAATGTTCTCGACCGAGCCACGATGCATAGATGTTTGAATTTTATTCTTATTTTTTGCATGGGACCTAGAAATTCACTCGAGGACACAAATGTGATTTTTCAACCAACTTTGGTGCACGGGAGCATGTGCTTGTAGTTCAAATTTGAATTATGCACATTAAATGACCAAAAACTCAATTAATGTGTAAAAAAGGCCAAACGAAGCCGGAATAATTCCAAAATTTAACAGGGCATTCATGTAGTTCTATGTTGCCTTTGTAAATAAACTCAAGGGGGACAGCGTATATCGTTTCGCACTCAAAGGTGGCACGTTCCCTCTCAGAACCACGAGCCTTCTTGAGAGAAGCTTTGGTTTGCAAGAAGCTTATACCAAAATCTGTTCCTATTCGGCCAATTTTTTTACCACAGCATGGTAGTACCATGACATGACACCCATGCTAAGTTTCATGATTTTCAGGCGTGTTTTGGATTTACAAGAATTTTAAAACCAAGTTTCTCAATGTTCTTGGCCGAGCCACGATGCCCAGATGTTTGAATTTTATTCTCATTTCTTGCATGGGACCTAGAAATTCACCCGAGGACACAAATGTGATTTTCAACCAACTTTGGTGCACGAGAGCATGTGCTTGTAGTTAAAATTTGACTTATGAACATTAAATGACCAGAAACTCAATTAATGTATAAAAAATGACAAATGAACCCGGAATAATTCCAAAATTTAATAGGGCACTCATATATTTCTATGTTGCCTCTGTAAAGAAAATCAGGGGGGAAGCAGCGTATATCATTTCGCACACAAAGGTGACACGTTCCCTCTCGGAACCACAAGGCTTGTTGAGAGAATCTCCGGTTATGCAAGAAGCTTATACCAAAACTTGTCCCAATTTAGCCAAAAATTATACATATGAAAATAGGGTTTAGATTATCCCGAACATCTCGCTACCTAGACCAATAATGTACTATGATTTGAATTCAACATGTGCATGCAGTTTCTATGTTGCCTTTGTTAAGAAACTCAAGGGGGGGCAGCGTATATCGTTTCACACTCAAAGGTGGCACATTCCCTCTTAGAACCACGAGCCTCCAAATCGGCCCAATTTTTTACCACAACATGTTAGTGCCATGACATGACACCATGCCAAGTTTCATGATTTCCAGGCGAGTTTGGGATTTACATGAATTTAAAATCTAAGTTTCTCGATGTTCTCGGCTGAGTCACGACGCCTAGATGTTTGAATTTCATTCTCATTTCTTCCATGGCACCTAGAAATTCAACCAAGGACACACATGTGATTTTTCAACCAACTTTGGTGCACCGGAGCATGTGCATGCAGTTCATATCTAGATTATGCACATTAAAAGTCGAAAAACTCAATTAATGTATAAAAAGGCCAAACGAACCCGAAACAATTCCAAAATTTAACAGGGCACTCATATAGTTCTATGTTGCCTCTGTAAAGAAAATCAGGGGGGAGGCAGCGTATATCGTTTCGCACACAAAGGTGACACGTTCCCTCTCGGAACCACAAGGCTTGTTGAGAGAATCTCCGGTTATGCAAGAAGCTTATACCAAAACTTGTCCCAATTTAGCCAAAAATTATACATATGAAAACAGGGTTTAGATTATCCCGAACATCTCGCTACCTAGACCAATAATGTACTATGATTTGAATTCAACATAAAATGGATACAAATATTTGAATTGGAGAGTGTATGGTACATGTAGTTCATAGTGAAATATGATTACTGCTATATGCATGTTTTTTGTTATCAAGATAATATTTAAATTATTGTATAACTCGACAACAATCGTATTCAAATAAGGAAAATTGATTCAAATTTAGTCCATATGGTATACGACAATATATATGTTCATATGGTGGAGTAAAATGTTCATATATGATGGAAGATCAAAATGTACGACTACATCAATTATAAACTGCAAGGTCACCTAACGATATATTTGAATTCAACATAACGTGGATTCAAAATTGAAATTCGAGATCCTGGCATTTGTAATCATATAAAAAGGGACATTACTCTTTCTTTTGGTGGGAATTGATTTGTTTTTTGTTGTTGTTGAGGGAAGTGCGAATCGATTTGGTACTGTGCAGGGTAATCATGTTCTCCCGATTTTTTTTACATTTTTCTTGTAGATTTTTCAATGGCATCTATAGCAATATAGTAAAAGGGGACATGACTCTCTTGTGTCTTGTGTGAATTGTTTTTTTACACGTTAAGTTTGTTCTGCCGAACAAGGAATCCGCACCTTGTTATCCCGAAATTTTCAAGCTCGAGTATCTTTTGTCTCACCTGCTTTGAAACTCCCGCCTCTTCAACCCGCGTTGCGCCTTGTTATCCCGACATTTCGACACGCGCGAGAACTCCCTCCTCATCCGAAATCAGTCCCGCAGCCCAGAACGCGAAATCCACCTTCTACCCCTCAGCCGGAAATGAAGCTCCATGTCGCGGTGTCAAAACCGGTGGGGGTACGCTGGTAACTTACCCTACATTTCGGACAAGGGCATCCCTAAGCTTGGCTCCCCCTCCCCCTTTGCCCCCCCCCCCCCCCATTCATACACCGAGGCCACCGAAACCCGCGAAACCCCACGCTCCTCCATCGGCCTCCCGACCGCCGCCCAGCCGGGGACTCTTCCCCGACTATGTCATCCACCGCAACAGCTCGCAGTCCCTCATCCACCGCACCGAATGAGGATCCGTTGTCGATCTCTTCGTCCCGCCGGATCAGCCGCCCCGTCCTCCACCTCCAAGGAGCTGCCCCGATGTTCGCCTCGTCTATCGCGCCACCTCAATCCCAACAGCGCCATCTTGACCTACCCCACCGGAACCGCAGCACCCTCACAAGTTCCTCCGATGAAGCCGTGGCCAACTCGGCGCCACCAAGGAGGTTCTGTACTCACCGCTGCATTTTATCTTTTATTCGATCTTACGGGGCTGCCGGTGCTCGATACCGAGCAGACATGGCGGGTCTCCATCGACGGTGCCGTCGCCGGCCACATCATCCACGGCGTCTCTCCCCCATGTCGTTGCTTCCTCGCGGCGACTTCCACAACGGCACTAGCTGCAGCTGCTCTGGCTCTCGCTCGCGCTGCGGCTCTATTCTTGTTGTCGGTCGCGCTACTGCACTACTCTTGCTTTCGTTCATGCTGCTGCTCTGCTCTTGCTCTCGCTTGCGCTGCTGCTGCTGCTGCATGACCTCCGGCAGCTACAGGAGTTGCTGCTTTAGCACTTGCTCGTGGTGCTACTGCTCAACTTGCTCTCTACTAGTGCGTTCCCTGCTCAAGCGTCTACTGATTTAGATCACTGCTTCTCTGCTACTAGTGCTCAAACGCCCTAAACATCTATTGCAATGCTCTGCTACTAGTTCAATCAGTTTCGACTGTAAAGTTCATTTTCTTCAGTTAAGTTCGGAGTGAATAGTACTTACAGCATCTGTCGGAGTGGCCGTGGCGCGGCTGATGCATTTTACATCTAGCACTTTTTGGTGATGTATTTTACATCATCTATTGCAGATGATATTAGGGTCCCACTTCATATTAACGTTGTCTATCTTGTCCTGCTTCAGCCTCGTCGCCGTACACCTCACCGGAGCTGATCCAACAACGAAACTGTCCAACACAGCGCAGCAGTACCCTCGGCGCCATTTCCAGAGGCCTCGAATCTTCTTCCCCTCCTCCGACAGTCACACTAGCATCACCATCCTCCACGTCCAACCCAATGATGTTGAGGTCCACAAGGCTATGCCAAAGAGGTTGTACACTCATCGCATCACTTTGTTACTCTGCATTCATGTCGTCCCCTCAGGGATCCTTTGCTATGGAACTACTATTCATGCAAATCTGTTAGAAGGAGTGGAGCAAAGCAAAACTGGAGGATTTTTTTTCCTTTGCTGTCTCTTTCGAAGAAAAAATGTAGGAATTTTATTCACTTGGACGTCCTTTTCAAATTAATATGCATGAAGAATAGAACTAATTGCATTACTGGCATAATATGATTCTTATTTTTTCATTTTCATGTGGTTTGACTTTAATTTGACCACGTTTCTCCATTCCTGTGTTCTTCCAATTCATGTGAACTAAACACCCAGGTTTACTGAAATCCTATGTTTCCAAATGCTATGTTTTGCACATGCATTCCTATCCTATTCCTGTGTTTTTCCTGTCCCTGCGTTTATAGAATCCTCCAATTCTAAGGAGCCCTTACAGATTTACTTCATTTTTGGATAGGCATCAAAGAAAACTCTGTGTGTTATGACCTGCTCCTGTCGTGCCGTCATCCACCCCACCTGAGGTGCACCATCGACAGAAGTGTTCACTGCAGCAGAGATCCCCCCTGCAGACTTTCTTTTGCCACCTCAGATCATCTTCCCCATTGCCGGCAGCCATGCCAACTACATTACCATCATCGACTGAGCAGATGAACCTGAGGACTACACAGTTCCGGAAGAGAGGTCACAGTCTTTTGTGTTTGCTTACATTATACATCGGTTATTATTACCTGCTACTTTATTGTTCAAACTTGAGTTTTGAAATGCCCATGGGTCTCATATAGAGCCAGCAACGAATAGTATCTGTCTACTATCTGGTTCATCTGGGGTCTTCTATGTGGTTCACGTTGGGTGGGCAACAGACAATAGATGATCCATTGTCTATCTTTTTAAACTGAAGCTATAATCTACCTGCCATCATTAGTTTTGGATCCATCCACTCGTTTGCTATCATCAGTCTTGATTTTTGCATGCACCCCTTAGGCCTTACAAAATCTAACTATTTTTTTATTATGCATGTCAGATATTGTACACAATCGTACTGGACATATAGAGAAAAAGAGCAGACCGTTGCGTGGGAATATAATGACATGCAGACACCGCTCCATGGTGGGCGAAGTGCCCCCCCCCCCTCCTGCATTTCCAGATGTATTCTAGAGGAAGATAACTGTTCAGATGGGGATTCAGAAGGAGCCGACCACGCATGTTTACCACCTGAGGTGTTTGCTCTAACCTGGCATGCTGATGTTGGTCATATCATGCATATGGCACCTTGCATTGCTTGCATTATACATCTTATATGTCATCAGCTTAGTTTAGATTTGCTTTGTGTGAATGCCACCTATTTGGTTTCTATATCATACTCCCACCATTCCTAAACATTTGTCTTTTTAGAGATTTCAACAAGTGACTACATACGGAACAAAATGAGTGAATCTACACTCTAAAATATGTCTATATACATCCGTATGTGGTAGTCCATTTGAAATCTCTAAAAAGACAAATATTTAGGAACGGAGGGAGTATATGGGAATTATGCAATGCCATCTTCTTTAGCCAGGCATCATATATGTGAAACATGCAATGCCATCCTGTTTAGCCAGTCATCGTATATGTGAATTGTATCGTGCCATATTTTTTTCCATAATGTATTCCATTTGTCAACAATGTTTATACATTCATCTACTATTCCTGTGCATCAGCCATTTGACTCAGTCATGGGAAAATCTGGAGTGAAAACAAGGTCTTCTGAGCAGTCAGTGCTACCTGTCGATGCAGATTTCTTGCTGGTTACAGATACCTCCTCAGAGGAGGATTCAGAGACAGATGACCAGTCGTATCCCCCCCCCCCCCCCCCCCGAGGTGCATGCTCTAACTTGGCTGGGCTATATTGCCCATATCATGCATATGGTGTCTTGCATTTCCATGCCATCTGCTTAGATTAGACATGCTTTGTGTGAATGCCTCCTGTTTGCTTTCTATATCAGATATGTGAATTATGCAATGCCATGTTTTCCAGCCAGTTATCATATATGTGAATTATGCACCGCCATGTAGCCAGGCATCATATATGTGAATTATCTCATGCCATCTTTTTTTTCATTATGTATTCCATTTGTTGACAATCTGTGTTGAACTACTCTTCATGTGTATCAGCCATTTGATCTGGTTATGGAAAAATCTGGAGTGAAAACAAGGTTTTCAAAGCAGGCAATGGTACCTGTTGAAGCATATATCTCGATGGTTACGGGAGCTCCTCAGAGGAGGATTCAGAGACAGATGACCAGTCCTATATCCCACCTGAGGTTATGCTCTAAGTTGCAATGTTTATATTTCTCATATGATGCATATGGTGCCTTGCATTGCTTAGTTTAGACATCATATGCACAATATTGAATTCCATCTGCTTAGTTTAGAGATCATACATGCGTGTGCCAGCTGCTTAGTATATGAATCAATTATGTCAATTATATCATGCCATCATGTATACTTAGACAACATGTATGTGAATTATTTCATCCCAACCTATTTTAGAAAGACATCATATAGTTTTGTCATGTCATCCTGTTTAGGTACTCATCATATGTTGAATTATGCCATTATATCCTGTTAAGTTATCCATCATATATCTGAAACTGTGTCATGTTATCCTGTTTAGTTAGGCATCATATATGTGAAATTGTGTCATGTTGTCCTATTTGGTTAGACAACATATATGTGAATTACAAATCTGCCTATCATACAGTGTCTGTACATTCAATTTCTTTTCTTGTTTATCAGCCATTTGAATTGGAGGGGGTGATGGCAGTATCTAAGGGAGCAAAACCCGTTCTTCACAAAATACAGTGCTACCCGTCGATGCGGATAGAACCATGCTTGTACTGGCCCACAAACTAGCCCCACCACACATAATTGAGACTCTTCCAGATTGCACACTTACACCATTGGGCAAAGAACCAGCTACAACCCATCTAACCGCAACCCCAGCAGATAGTAACCCACTTCTAGTTGACAAAGCACCATGTCCACCATAAAGTACCCCCACATGAGCAGTTTGTAAAGCTACTGCAGTGCCCAAAGCACGAAGACCACCACAGCTAACCCAAAATCCACGTTTAAAGCAGAAGAGCAACTATTCTCAAGTCAGATTCCGTAGCTATGGTCCATACTCCTTTACTGTTGCATCACTGTATTTACTCATACCAACTACTTTCAAATTTGAAGGATCCAATTGAAACTCCAATGGTGCAACAGGTATGTTTTAAACCTATTTCTTTAACTGGATTTATGTTCCAACTTCTTGCTCTATGTTGATTTCATTTTAAGTTGTATAAACAGTTATGTTCTCATGTGATGCACATTACAAGTGCTGCCAATGTTGTGTAGTTTCTCACACTTATATTCTGTCTATGCTGCTGTGTCTTAAAAATATATGAGTTGAAATGTGTCTCTAACTTGATTAGGCAATATAAACTAGAATGATATGGACAATACAGTGATCATAGTACATAGATATATGTTTGTTTCATGCTGTTACCCTGTCCACCTTACTACTGAACCGGTTTACCAAAATGAGTTTCGTATACTACAAGCTAAACCTATGATGTGTCTTCTTGTTTCTCTTGTAGTATACAAACAGAATACTGGAGAAGAGCACCCCACAATGCAATGGTAGAGAAAGTAATGCAGATAAGGTTCAAGATAGGAGACAACCCTATTGATCTCTAAGAAAGGTGATAAAAACAATCATGTAGATAGTGAGAAAAACCCCACAGTCCTACGTTGATGTAGTGTTCGAGTTACTGGCCAGTACCGCTGGCACAAGCTCTTTGAACTCGCTGCCTGAATCACTTCGACTTCTTCAGTCTCAGCTACAAGCTGAAAGGCATCAGTCAGCTGTGTTGCGGAAAGAAGCCGAAGGACTGAGGAAGTCCCTGCAGAATTTAGATGCTTACTTTCTTGTGCAACAGCAAGCGCTGGAGGATTTAAGCGCCAAACAAGAGAAAGTTAATAAGCTTGCTAAGCATCTTGCCAGCATTATGGGTACACAGGATATTGTTTCTTGAGCTCTTCTGAAGTGGTTTCAGTTCTGGACTTGTTTTGCTGCAGCGTTTATATGCTGCTTTGTTCCCTATATTTGCACTGGTGGCGAACTTTGATGCCCAGTGGATGTAATATGTGTAATAGCCATGATAGCCTAGCATAAGTTGCTTGCTTATTTATTTCCTTGTTGTCTTGTTTATTTGTTTGCTTGTAGTCAATGCAGTTCTTTTTCCACGGTTTGCTAGTGGCTGCAATAACCTATTTTTTAAAACTAGGCCACAATAACCATGGGCTAATATTTACTGTAGTGACACTGGGCCTCCTACGGGCCGTAGAAATAGTGGGCCTTCTATGGACCATAGAAACAATGGGCCTTCTACGGGTCGTAGAAACAATGGACCTTCTACGAGTCATATCATCAATGGGCCTTATACGGGCCATATGATCGATCGGCCAAACATGGGCCAATAACAGACCGAATTATGGACGTAAACGGGCTAGAGTTGGAATCGTTCGTTCATGGGCCGACCATAACGGGCCATCGTTAATAGGCCGTATATGATGACGCTATGAAAATGGCCCAACGAATTAATGGACCACAAACGGGCCGACTGTAACCATGAGCTGAATTTGGCCCACAAGCAGAAAATGACAGTAACGGGCCGTAAGTAAATGAATACTGGAAATGAGCCCAAGAATTAATGGGCTCTGAGAAGGCTGAAAGATAACATGGGCTGGAAACGGCCCAACGGAATAACGGGCCGTTAATGGGTATAAAGTGATACACTATTCACTACGGGCCAGTTTCACCACGGGCCGTTAATGGGTGTAAAGTGATACATTGTTCATTACGAGCCAGTTTCACCACGGGCCGTTAATGGGCCAAGATTTACAAAGGGCCTCATATGGGCCGAAAGACGTCATGGGCCATACATGGGCCAGAAGTGAAAACGGGCTAGAATCATATTGGAGGGCCCAGATGACGCTACTGGGCCTAATTCGGATAGGGCGTAACGGGCCTTGGGTTAGCGGGCTGTAAATGGGCTATATGCGAACATGCCGTTAACAGGCTTTCGATGGGCTGGCCCGCCACCTTTTGACCAAGTCAAATGGGTCGGCCTTTTTACAGGAATGGGCCTCTGTTGGGCCGTGCCACGTGTCGACGTATCATAGGCGCCTTCTGTCCAATGAGTGGATGACACCTGTCCCAACGATGAGCCGACACATGTTTCCTCCAGCCAATGATGATTTTACACGTGGAAAATCCCCATTGGTCGGGGCTGTTAACAGGTTATCGGATCCAAAACCCGACCCGATAGCTTAACGGCGTTCCCTTACGGTGGATGCCACGTGTCGGTCACCCTTGACGAAAGCACTTCTGTGACGCGCGATTTATCGTCATGGAAGTGGACACTTCTATGATGATAATTTTGGTAATGTCATTGAACACTTCTACAACAGCACAGGTATGACTATCTTGATTCTGTCATAAAATCGTCATGGATGTACATGCATTACAAAAAACGCGACCTACTGTGACAAACACGTATCATCACGGAAGTGTATTTTTTGTAGTGAACTGTAAGAGTGCGTATAATCCATGGACTCACATTAATCATAAAGAACTCATATACTTATTGCAAAAGTTTATTAGCCCTCGAAGCAAAGTACTACTACACATGCTCCTAGGGGAAGGGTTGGTAGGAGTTAACCATCGCGCGATCCCGACCTCCACTCATAAGGAAGGCAATCAAAAGAGCACCCCATGCTACAAATTTGTTACACAACTTTTACCATACGCGCATGCTACGGGACTTGCCAACTTCAACACAAGTATTTCTCAATTTCATAATTACCCAACTAGCATGACTCTAACATTACCACCTTTATATCTCAAAACAATTATCAAGCATCAAATTGATCATAGTATTCAATTCACTTTCTATGATAGTTTTTATTATACCCAACTTGGATGCCCATCATTCTAGGACCAATTTTATAACCATAGAAAATACCATGTTGTTCTAAAAGACTCTCAAAATAATATAAGTGAAGCATGAGAGATCAATAATTTCTACAAAATAAAACCACCGCCATGCTCTAAAAAGATATAAGTGAAGCACTAGAGCAAAATTGCCTAGCTCAAAAGATATAAGTGAAGCACATAGAGTATTCTAATAAATTCCAAATCATGTGTGTCTCTCCCAAAAGGTGTGTACAGCAAGGATTATTGTGGTAAACTGAAAATCAAAGACTCATATCATACAAGACTCTCCAAGCAAAACACATATCATGTGGTGAATAAAAATATAGCTCCAAGTAAAGTTACCAATAGACGAAGACGAAAGAGGGGATGCCTTCCGGGGCATCCCCAAGCTTAGGCTTTTGGTTGTCCTTTAATTACCTTAAGGTGCCATGGGCATCCCCAAGCTTAGGCTCCTGCCAGTCCTTATTCTATAGTCCATCAAATCATTACCCAAAACTTGAAAACTTCACAACACAAAACTCAACAGGAAATCTCATGAGCTCCGTTAGTGCAAGAAAGAAAAACCACCACTTAAGGTACTGTAATGAACTCATTCTTTATTTATATTGGTGTTAAACCTACTTTATTCCAAATTCTCTATGGTTCATACCCCCAACCCCCCAATAGTAGCCATAGATTCATCAAAATAAGCAAACAACACACGAAAAACAGAATCTGTCAAAAACAGAACAGTCTGTAGCAATCTGTAACTTTCGCATACTTCTGGAACTATTAAATCCTACGAAAATAGGAAGTCCTAGTAAATTTATCTATTTATCTACTGCAAAAAGAATAAACTAAACATCACGTTTGTGTGATTTATTAAAATTATTCTCGTGCGTGCAAAAGTTTCTGTTTTTCAGCAAGATCAAATTAACTATCACCCAAGATGACCCTATAGGTTCTACTTGGCACAAACACTAATTAAACCATAAAACCACATCTAAACAGAATCTAGATGAATTATTTATTACTAAACAGGAACAAAAAGCAAGGAACAAAAATAAAATTGGGTTGCCTCCCAACAAGCGCTATCGTTTAACGCCCCTAGCTAGGCATAAAAGCGAGAATAGATCTAGGTGTTGCCATCTTTGGTATCCAATTCATAAGTGGCTCTCATAATAGATTCATAAGGTAATTTGATTTTATTCCTAGGAAAGTGTTCCATGCCTTTCCTTAATGGAAATTGGAATCTAATATTTCCTTCCTTCATATCAATAATGGCACCAATCATTCTAAGGAAAGGTCTACCAAGAATAATAGGACATGAAAGATTGCAATCTATATCAAGAACAATAAAATCTACGGGCACATAATTCCTATTTGCAACAATAAGAACATCATTAATCCTTCCCATAGGTTTCTTAATGGTGGAATCTGCAAGGTGCAAGTTTAAAGAGCAATCATCAAATTCACGGAAACCTAGCACATCACATAAAGTTTTTGGAATCGTGGAAACACTAGCACCCAAATCACACAAAGCATAGCATTCATGATCTTTAACTTTAATTTTAATAGTAGGTTCCCACTCATCATAAAGTTTTCTAGGGATAGAAACTTCTAATTCAAGTTTTTCTTCATAAGATTGCATCAAAGCATCAACGATATGTTTGGTAAAAGCTTTATTTTGACTATAAGCATGACGAGAATTTAACACAGATTGCAACAAGGAAATACAATCTATTAAAGAATTTAACACGGATTGCAACAAGGACATTTTGTACGGTAACTTGGTTTTCTAGGCATTTCAGGTGCACAATTCAAAATTAAACCACATGCTCCAGTCCATCAAAACGGGTTGCAAAATCAAATGTTTGTCCTTGGTTGCAAGCTTAGGTCACATGCAAGAAATGAGAATGAATGTCAAACACCTTGACATTGTCGCTCCACCACTAACATTGAGATACATGCTTTTAACATTCTAGTAAATCAAAAACTCGTTTGAAATTCATGAAACTTGACATGATATCATGGAACGGTAGCGACATGCCATGGTAAAAATATTGTCCCATTTGGGGCAGGTGTGGGTATAAGCTTCACGCAAACCAGAGCTTCTCTCACAACAAGCCTGATGGTTTCGGTAGGGAACGTCCCACCTTTGGGGACGAAACGATATCCGTTGCCTCTTATTGCTTTCAATTTTTTTCTAGTGTCAACATAGAACAATAGGAGTGTTGTGTCAATTTTTTGGATATTTCGGGGTTTGTTTGGACATTTTTATGCATTAATTGCGTTTTCAATGCATTTATGAGCACAATTCAAATTTGAACTACATGCACATGCTCTAATGCATATAAATTGGTTAAAAATTCAAATCTGTGTCCTTGGTTGCATGCTTAGGTCCCATGCAAGAAATGGGAATGAATGTCAAACACCCTGCCACCGTCACTCAGCCGCAAACATTGAGATTCCTAGTTTTTAAATTCTAGTAAATCTAAAACTCATCTGAAATTCATGAAACTTGGCATGCTATCATGTAGCGGCATCAACATGCCGAGGTAAATTTTTTGTCCCATTTGGGGCAGGTTTAGGGATATGCTTCTCACAAACCAAAGGTTCTCACAACAAGCCTGATGGTTTTGGTAGGGAACGTCCCACCTTTGGGGACGAAATGATATCCGCTGCCTCTTATTTCTTTCAAATTTTTTCTAGTGTCAACATAGAATAATAGGAGTGTTGTGTCAATTTTTTGGATATTTCGGGGTTTGTTTGGACATTTTTTATGCATTAAATGTGTTTTCAATGCATTTATGAGCACAATTCAAATTTGAACTACATGCACATGCTCTAATGCATATAAATTGGTTGAAAATTCAAATCTGTGTCCTTGGTTGCATGCTTAGGTCCGATGCAAGAAATGGGAATGAATGTCAAACACCCTGCCACCGTCACTCGGCCGGAAACAATGAGATTCCTGTTTTTTAAATTCTAGTAAATCCAAAACTCGTCTGAAATTCATGAAACTTGGCATGCTATCATGGAGCGGCATCAACATCCCATGGTAAATTTTTTGTCCCATTTTGGGCAGGTTTGTGGATATCCTTCTCACAAACCAAAGGTTCTCACAACAAGCCTGATGGTTTCGGTAGGGAACGTCCCACCTTTGGGGACGAAACGATATCCGCTGCCTCTTATTGATTTCAAAAAAATTCTGGTGTCAACATAGAATAATAGGAGTGTTGTGTCACTTTTTGGGATTTTTCAGGGTTCGTTTGGACATTATGATGCATTAATTGTGTTTTCAATGCATTTATGAGCACAATTCAAATTTGAACTACATGCACATGCTCTAATACATATAAATTGGTTGAAAATTCAAATATGTGTCCTTGGTTGCATGCTTAGGTCCCATGCAAGAAATTGGAATGAATGTCAAACACCCTGCCACCGTCACTTGGCCGCAAACATTGAGATTCCTGGTTTTTATATTCTAGTAAATCCAAAACTCGTCTGAAATTCATGAAACTTGTCATGCTATCATGGAGTGGCATCAACATGTCGTGATAATTTTTTGTCCCATTTGGGGCAGGTTTGGGTATAAGTTTCTCACAAACCAGAGTTTCTCGCAACAAGCCTCATGGTTTTAGTAGGGAATGTCCCACCTTTGGGGACGAAATGATATCAGCTGCCTCTTATTGCTTTCAAAAAATTTCTAGTGTCAACATAGAACAACAGGAGTGTTGTGCCAATTTTTGGGATTTTTCGGGGTTCATTTGGACATTTTTATGCATTAATTGAGTTTTCGATGCATTTATGTGCACAATTCAAATTTGAACTACATGCACATGCTCTAATGCATATAAATTGGTTGAAAATTCAAATGTGTGTCCTCACTTGCATGCTTAGGTCCCATGCAAGAAATGAGAATGAATGTCAAACACCCTGCCACCGTCACTCGGCCGCAAACATTAAGATTCCTGATTTTTACATCTAGTAAATCCAAAACTCGTCTGAAATTCATGAAACTTGGCATGCTATCATGGAGCAGCATCAACATGTTGTGGTAATTTTTTTGTCCCATTTGGGGCAGGTTTGGGTATAAGCTTATCACAAAACAGAGCTTCTCACAACAAGCGTGATGGTTTCGGTAGGGAACGTCCCACCTTCGGGGACGAAATGATATCCACTGCCTCTTATTGATTTCAAAATTTTCTTGTGTCAACATTGAAAAACAAGAGTGTTGTGTTAAATTTTGCAATTTTTCAAGGTTCGTTCGGACATTTTTATACATTTACTGGGTTTTCTAGGCATTTTATGTGCATAATTCAAATTTGAACTACATGCACATGCTCCAGTGCATATAAATTGGTTGAAAAATCAAATCTTTGTCCTTGGGTGCATGCTTAGGTCCCATGCAAGAAATGCAAATGAATTTCAAACACCAGGGCACTGTTGATTGCCGGCAAAATATTGAGATACTTTGTTTTTAAATTCTAGCAAATTCAAAACTCGTCTGAAATTCAAGAAACTTGGCATGCTACCATGGAATGGCACCCGACATGCTGTGGTATTTTTTGTGTCCATTTTGAGAGAAGAAGCACTCGAATAACAGCCAACAAAGGCATTTTCAAACAAATAGCTGCCACTCTAACCTCGCAAATGTTTGTATAATTCAAATCGTGTGTGTTATGTTAACCATTCACGTGACGCCATGTGTCTTTGTTTTAATGGCTATAGGAGGTGCCGTGCGGACAGCTGCTTGACTGAACGGGAGGCGTGCGAGCGCAATCCTTTGCGCAGGTTGATCGAGATGCGTGCAAGCTGTCCTCCAATGCACAATCTCACTGGGAAGCATGCGAGTTGTACGCTGTGCAGGCTCACTGGGAATTGAGCCCTTTGACTTCCATGGCCTCCCACCTTCCTCTCCATTAATGGCGCCCGAGCCGCTGCTTAATACGGGCGGCCTTACTGTTCGCCTCCCATTCCCCTCCCTTCCGCAGACCTCCACCAACGCCATGGGGCAGAAGGATCATCTGCCACTAGTCTTCAAGTTTGGTGAAGTCGACTCCGAGCTGGAGGAGATAGAAAATAAGGAGGAATGGGGCCTCATGGACATGGCCCAGAACGAGCTGGCCGCGGCTGTTACTGCCCCCACTCCCGTCCCAGCTCCCATCCCCGTGCCCGCACCAACGACCATCCCCGTAGCATTGACGGGCTGGCCGCCGAGCACTATCGCAGAGCTGTAAGCCACAGGCGTCACCGAGGTCTCCGCGGACCCGCGCGAGCTCATGTACATGCCAGTGCCAGCGCCCGTGCCCGTGCCCGTGCGCGCCCCTCCACCCACCGCGGCACCGGTCCCCGTGCGTTTGGGTGCACCCGCCATACCTGTGCCCATGTGCGTGCCCCCCTTAGCGCCATGGGACGCCGCTATCGACTGCTACCTCTCAGCGCTGCCAGCTGCCGTCCTCCCACGCCCCGCCTGTCGATCGCACGACGACGAGATGTTTGATTTACAAGTGAAGAACATTCTGAGCTGCCTTGAAGACTTCAACAACATTGTCCCGGAGGATGACAACGACAAGGACGACGCGGCATGCCGCCTACGCCGCCACGAGAAATAGTTTTTTTCTTGGGTTTAATATTGTAACTCAATCGCAAATGTTTTAGTTAGAACACATGTATGCAAACCGACAGCTTCCCTAGGAAGCAAAGGGAAAATGTGCCGAGCAGGATTTGTGCAGCCCTTGATTGCAAATGTTTCAGATAGAACACCCATATGCAAAGCGAGAGCAGGATTTGTGCATCTCTTCAATGCAAATGGTTGTTTTGGATGGCCCATGTGCAACCACTTACAAACAATTTGGTAAGATTTGCATATGTCATATTGGGTATGTTGCCATTTGTCAAACTTGAAAGATTGACATTTGTTGATCTAGTAACATTGCCATTTTTCAACCTTGTAACACTGCGATTTGTCAAAATATGCAGCTAAAAATCACTAGCACTATCTAATTTTTGCAACTAAAATTCAGTAATTAATCATAGATTTCATTCATAGATTTAAGCAGTCATGCTTAATTTATACAAACAGTTCAACTCGACAGCTGAACCGACCAAACTTTTCCCTAATTTTTGCCAACCACGTACTGATAGCTAGTTCTACTTTATATACTAGCTAATTTTAAGTACATTGTACAGTTACACCACATCTATAGTCAGATGAACTGAACAAAATAGCCCCTAAATACTACTACTACAGAGGGGCTTTGTACTACTTCCGGCAGCCTCTCCTCTGCCGAGCGCGCTCGGTAAGAGGTAGAGGAGGAGGAGCCTACCGACGAGCTGGACAAATGCAATATGGTGCCTGCCGCTGCTGCACGTTCGGCGACACTCGCCAGCTCGAACGCTCGCTGCTGCTCCAGACGATCCCTCTTGAAGCGGTGGTTCTCCTTGTAGATCTCCTGATTCCTTGCCTCTGAGGCGGCATGTGTCGCGGCCACGGCGGCGGTAAGGCTCTTTGCATGCTTGGCGAGGCGCTCCTCCTCCTGCCGCGGGAACTCGATGTAGCGCGCAAGGTCGCTGACGCACGTGTCGGCATCCGCCTCTGCCTCTCGTCTTCAGGCGGCGGTGGCGGAGCGGGTGATGACCCCGCTGGTCGGTGGTGGGATGGCGGCCAGGGCGACCGACGATGGGGTGGCGGCCACGACCACCACCTCCCGCCTTCGGGCCATGGTGGCAGAGCAGGTGATGGCCACGGTGGCCAGTAGTGGGGTGGTGGCCACGACGGCCACCTCCCGCCTTCGGGCGGTGGCGGTAGAGCGAGCGATGGCCCTGGATTTTGACGGTGGTGTGGCGGCAACGGCGGCCGGCAACAGCTTCCAACGGGCACCGGCGGTGGAGCTTGTGGTGGGTGTTCCACGCAAACCCAATAGGGAGGCCACACGCACTACACTACGCCGGGGACTGCGCCGTTGCCACGATGTAGCCTCCTAGCTGGAGCTGTCATCTGATGACGGCGGAGTGGCTGAGCGACCATGAAGGACCGGTGCCATTGGAGATTATGGGAGAAGCAGACGAGATAAGCTACAGGGAGGGAGGGGAAAATGCGACACGGGACTCGCCGACCGTGAGGATTTTTATAGCAAACCGGTAAGCATTGGGATTTTGGGGGATTTCACCCAGTCGGGTGGGAAGCTTGCGCGGGAACATGCGAGGTTGCGCCGGAACGGGCTCAGCGACGATTCATTGGTGCCACCATTTGGCCAAAAGAATGCTCCCATGCGCTTCACAAGCTTGCACCGTAAGCCGTCTGCGGCAGCGGGGTGACAAGATGTGCGAGAGGAGGATGAAAGGCCACGTACACATACGGTTAATAAAAAAACGTTTGTGATTGAATTACACTACAAAAAAAAGACACATCCGTGACATTTTGGGCCGAACAAAAAAATTTTCTGTCATACATATTACACTTATATGACGATAATTGTGACAAAACACGGTATCATCATAGATGTGGTGGGCTCCTACTTCTATGACAAAAAACCATGACAGAAAATGGGCTTTTCGTCCTGGGCGGGCCGGAGATGCAGCTGCATGACATTCTTTGGGCAGTCCATGACGCAAAAAACCATGGTAGAAGCGAGGGGGAGGAAAATTTCGGGGAGTTGCCGGTTACGGTGGGAGGTCGGGGGCCGAGCGATGCGCGCTTCTCTCGTACGTACGCGCATGTGTGCGAGGCGTTGGCTCTAACTGAACCCAAGCGAGGCGTTGGGCTCTAACTGAACCCGAGCGATTGCACTACAGGCTACGCGTTACTGAACCCGAGCGATCGATCGATGGTTGTTAACTGAATCCGATCGAGTGATTCCTTCGCTACTGCTGCTAACTGAAGCCGATCGATTGGATGAACAGTGAGCGTTGCGGGGGGTTTGGATGAACAGTGAGCGGTGGCGTTGCCTCTGGATGAACATGACCCCGTGGTGTGGAGGGATGGATGAACAGTAGACGGTGGAGGGGTGGCCGTGGAGGGGTGGTTGAACAGGACCCCGTGGTGTGGAGGGCTGGATGAACAGTAGACGGTGGAGGGGTGCCCGTGGAGGGGTGGTTGAACAGTAGCCGGTGGAGTAGCGCGCAGTGGAGGCTGGATGAACAGGAGCCCGTGGAGGCTGGAGCAGGTCGACGGTAGCCTGTGGAGGCTGGAGGAGGTCGACGGTGGAGATGAACAGTATCCCGTGGAGTCCCGTTTTGTGGTACGCCACACCCCTCCTGATGAACAGGACCCCCGTTTCGAGCGTAGCACTCCAACGCAAGTCCGTTTCGTCCGTTTTGCGGTACGCCACACCCCTCCCGATCAACAGGACCCCTGTTTCGACCGTAGCACTCCAACACAAGTCCGTTTCGTCCGTTTTGCGGTACGCCACACCCCTCCCGATCAACAGGACCCCCGTTTCGACCATAGCGCTCCAACACAAGTCCGTTTCATCCGTTTTGCGGTACGCCACACCCCTCCCGATGAACAGGATCCCCGTTTCGACCGTAGGAGGTCCATTTCCTCCGTTTTGCGGTACGCCACACCCCTCCCGATCAACAGGACCCCCGTTTCGACCGTAGGAGGTCCGTTTCCTCCGTTTTGCGGTATGCCAGGCCCCTCCCGATCAACAGGACCCCGTTTCGAACGTGGCCGGTCGAACACAAGGCCGTTTCCTCCGTTGTGCGGTATGCCAGGCCTTCTTTCCATCGCCTGCTCCGTCCAAGCCCTCCCGATGAACATGACCACGCATTCCGTTCTGACCCGGCCGGTTGGCTCCCCATGAACACGACGACGATGTTGTTTCTCCGTTCCAACCCAGCCATGTACGTATGCGTGATAGGCGTTAGAGACCCTGCCCGTATGTACGTACGTGGCCCTATTTTCTCTCTTGCACACTCACCGCTGTACGTACGTGTACATGCTACGTGCGCGGCTCTACTACGACACATGCGCGCCTCTACATCCACCAGTATATATGTACGTACACATTTGCGACCAGAATGACAACACTACGTATGCTTCGACCAGGTGGGTCCCGACTGTCAGGCACTTCCTTGCATGCAAAGATGTAGCTGGTGGGTCCCAGCAGTCAGGGGCGCGAATCGTTTTTTCGGACGCACTTCCTTGCTTGCGAAGATGTAATTGGTGGGTCCCAGTAGATAGGGGGAAACTTTTTTTCACTAAATACGGTGGCCCGTCCGGTGGGTCTCCGCTGTCAGGTGGAGGAATAATTATTTTGCGCGTAATAAGGAGGCACTTCCTTGTTGCGGCCGTGGACCCAGCTGTCAGCCTCTCCACATATAGTCCACGTCCGATGGAAGCCATTCCTTGACCACGTTCACCACGCCGCGCCGAGAGCACCAGGGTGGTGGACGACGGCGAGGCCTAGGAAGGGGACGACGCGGAGCCGGGGAAGACGCGGCAGTGGATGCCCACGCGTAGAGGAGTACGAGGGTTCACTGGTTGCCTGCGGTGTGAGGCTGCCATCGCCGTAGAATAACAGGGGGTGTGCGTGAGTAGAGGGATGGCCTGGCCAGTGGTGGGAATAGTAGGGGGCGGAGAGGCCTCTGCCGCATCGCAGCCGGCCACGGGAGGCAAGAGCACGAGGCACGACCGGCGCTGGTTTGGGCGGCTGGAGCAAGAAGACTAGAGGTTGAAGAAGCACCACGGCCGTTGGATGGACATCGTACGGTCACTGGAGCTAGAATCGTGCATATTGACTAAGTTGACAAAGCCCTCCATCCCCGTCAACTTAGTAGGCCCACAAGTCAGCCTGCCACTATACTGGGTCCCAGCTAACAGGGGGAGTGTTCATTTTTTGTGCGTAATAAGGAGGCACTTCCTTGCGTGCGAAGATATAGCTGGTGGGTCCGAGCTGTCAGCGGCGGTAACGTTTTTTTTGTGAAATACTGAGGCCCTTTCGGTGGGTCCCTGATGTCAGGTGGACGAATCATTATTTTGCGCGTAATAAGGAGGCATTTCCTTGTGTGCGGCCGTGGACCCAGCTGTCGGCCTCTCCACGTACAGTCCACTTGAGATGCATGTCGGTCGTTGACCACGTTGACCAGGCCGCGTCGAGAGCACCAGGGCAATGGACGACGGCGAGGCCTAGGAAGGGAACGACACGGAGGCAGGGAAGACTCAGCAGTTGTTTCCCATGCGGAGGGGAGTACGACTGAACGAGTGTTTACTGGTTCGGCTGCCGTCGCCGGAGAATAACAGCAGGTGTGGGTGAGTAGAGGGATGGCTAGGCCAGCGATGGGAGTACGGTGGGGCGGTGAGGCCTGCACGGCAGCACAGCCGACCGCGGGGAGGAGGGAGCAGGCAGTCCCGTCGGGCGCTTGTTTGAGCGGCTGGAGCAGGAAGAGCAGAGATTGAAGAAGCACGATGGCCTTGGATGGCCATCCAACGGTCACTGCTTGTGCGTCAACCTTTTTTTAGGAAAGCCTCAAATCTGTGGAAAACAGCATACAGCCCATCTGCCATTATTTCTAATAATTTACAGCCCATTTGCTAATTCTTAAGGTTTTTTTTGGAGCCCATATTCTTTTTGTTAGCATTACAGCCCATATTGTGGCCACGGTTAAAAAATTATACGAAATTTTGCGTATTTCGGTGCGGTCCGAACTGTTTTTAATCCCGAAATTTCGACTCACATTCAAACTGATTTTAAAACTAAATGTATATCAATATAAAAAAAATCCAACAAATTCTCCGCGCATAAAAATTAATGTAATTTAAAATCTCGAAATAAAAAAAAGATATTTGAAACTAATTGCCGCTTTGATGTGTTTTAAAAATGTACAGCCCATTTCTCATTACTGATGGGCCATTTTCTCGGCCAGCCGAATGAAAGCTATCCTCATCTTGAAAGATTTGCAGCCCAACAAGCCCGACAAAGCGACTTACTTGGCAAATCACAAAAAAACTGGGTTGTGGCCGTGGACCCAGCTGTCAGCCTCTCCACGTACAGTACTCTTCCGATGGAAGTCGTTCCTTGACCACGTTGACCATGCCGCGCAGAGAGCACCACGGCGGTGGACGACGGCGAGGCCTAGGAAGGGGACAACGCGGAGCCGGGGAAGACGCGGCAGTGGAAGCCCGCGCGGTGAGGAGTACGAGGGTTCACTGGTTCGGCTGCGGTGTGAGGCTGCCGTCGCCGCAGGGCCTGGCCAGTGGTGGGAATAGTAGGGGGCGGTGAGTCCTCCGTGGCAGCACAGCCGGCCACGGGAGGCAGGAGCATGAGGCACGACCGGCTCTGGTTTGGGCGGCTGGAGCAATAAGACCAGAGGTTGAAGAAGCACTACGGCCGTTGGATGGACATCGTACGGTCAGTGGAGCTAGAATCATTCATATTGACTAAGTTGACAAAGCCCTTCGTCCCCGTCAACTTAGTAGGCCCACAAGTCAGCCTCCCACCAAGGTGGGTCCCAGCTAGCAGGGGGAGTATTCATTTTTTTGTGCGTAATAAGGAGGCACTTCCGGTGGGTCCAAGCTGACAGCGGGGGGGACGTTTTTTCGCGAAATACAGTGGCCCGTTAGGTGGGTCCCAGCAGTCAGGGGGCAAACATTTTTTTTGCAAAATACGTTGGCCCGTCTAGTAGGTCCCCGATGTCAGTTGGAGGAATCATTATTTTCCGCGTAATACGGAGGCACTTACTTGCTACGGTCGTGGACCCAGCTGAGACTCTCCACGTACACTATACTTCCGATGGTGGCGATCTTTGATGCCCAGTGTATGTAATCTGCTGTCTGCTTGTGCTTTATTATCATAGTGGCGAACTTTGATGCCCAGTGGATGTAATATGTCGTAATTTCTTTATTGTATAGTCTAGGTTTTTTCTTATTCACGATGCTGCAGTTATTTTACTTTATATATATCATGTATTCGCAGTAAACCAGCCAAACCGTAAAATTACGATACATAATTGGGCCGTCATGCAATCACGATGTATGATCTGCATCATGGGCCCCGTCAAACTAGCCCACTAGTAGATTCGGACCTTTAATAGGCCGAGTAACCCCCGGCCCTCTTTTCGCAAGAAAACTCAATGGGCTTTTAGGAGGCTGAGAAGTAGGCTGGGCCTGAAACGTGCCGAATAGCTCATGGGCCGGCGGCAGCCCGAAATGGACCCCGGCCCATGATTGTGTGAATCAATTCACGGGCTTTTAACAGGCCAAAGTTGTCTCGGTCCTTATTTGGCCCAATCAGATATCGGCTGCGAGCAGGCCGGATGCAAACCGGGCCGTAGTTAGGCCCAACTATATGACGGGCTTTTAACAGGCCGAAATTAATATAGGGCCGAAATGTTAAATGGGCCCTTATAAGGCCGAAATTAATATCAGGCCGAATTACTAAATGGGCCTTTAGCAAGTGGGCCCAAAAGCATAGCGTCCAGTCAATGGGCCGAATCTGATATGGGCCATAATTGAGCCCAAAGCCTCTTAAAGGGCCGTACCTAGTCTGGGCCGTGATTTTGCCTAGAAAGTGGGAGGCTTTTAACGGGCCGGATCTTATATGGGCCATTGCTAGGCCCGGAACGTGGTAGGCCATTAATGGACCGGATCAATTATGGGCCGGCATTTGGCCCAAAACATGGCAGCCAGTTAATGGGCCGGCCTACTAGGGTCCTCAAAATCTTGTGGGCCTACAGCTGGGCCGGCCCATTAATGTCGACGAAATCTCATGGGCTTGTAGCTGGGCCGGCCCATTATGATCCGCAAGAATTTTGTGGGCCTTTACCTGGGCCGGCCTATTATGGCACACAAAAATCTTGTGGGCCTTTACCTGGGCCGGCCTATTATGGCCCGCGAAATCTTGTGGGCCTTTAGCTGGGCCAGCCCATTATAGTCCGCAAAATCTCGTGGGCCTTTAACTGGGCCGGCCCATTATGGGCCGCAAAATCTTGTGGGCCTTTAGTTGGGCCGGCCCATTTAAACTTGATTGATTGTGCCATGTGTCGGCGTATCATAGGCGCCTTCTATCCAATGAGTGGATGACATCTGTCCCAACGATGAGCCGACACGTGTTCCTCTAGCCAATGATGATTTTACACGTGGAAAATCCCCATTGGTCGGGGCTGTTAACGGGTTATCGAATCCAAAACCCGACCCGATAGCTTAACAGCGTTCCGTTACGGTGGATGCCACGTGTCGGTCACCCTTGACGAAAGCACTTCTGTGACGCGCGATTTATCGTCATGGAAGTGGACACTTCCGTGATGATAATTTTGGTAATGTCATCGAACACTTCTACGACGGCACAGGTATGACTATCTTGATTCTGTCATAAATTTGTCATGGATGTACATGCATGACAAAAAACGCGACCTACTATGACAAACATGTATCATCACGGAAGTGTTTTTTTGTAGTGTTACCTACTATACACCCGTCCTGGTTTATAAGTAGGATTTAAATAATAAAATACGAATGCATGTCGCCAAAAGATTATATAGTTGGATTCGTATTTGAACATAGTTTCCAATTATATAATTTTTATAACATGCATTAACATTTTGTTGGTTAAATTTGAGGGCAAAGTATGGCACATAATATAAAGGGGACTATAGACCAAGACGGAGGTAGTAGCACACGGTCGCTCTCTACGCAGCGACGCAAGTGTCGGCCGACTTGTAGGTGACCATTTCCTGTGTGTTCAACTGCTTTATGTGTGTGGTTGCTTGCGGTTGAGGCAGCCATGGCGCACTCTGCTCGCGTCCCGCAGCGCACGCTCTGCTCTCTCGCGTCCCTCCGGGTGCTCTACCCTCGTCCCTCCATGCGTGCTGCCAGTGTTTGGGGCCGGCGCACAATCACGCACGTTCGTGTGCATGCGGTTGCGTCGGGCGCGGGTGCACAATGCAGTTACCCGATGCAAAAACTGCCATGCGGACACGCTGAGAATCTAGGCTGCCAAGCCCCCATTTATTCATGTGGCCATTCACCTTCATCTCTCATGTCCCATGACACAATAAGCACCTCCACGACGACACATACAGAGAGGACATCCAGCGGTTCCAATGGCGATCCCTGTGGCTCCAATGGCGCTCCCAGCAGCCGACGACGACAACGGCGGGCAGTTCATCACGCATCACATAGTGGACACCCACGTGAGGGGGAAGGCCCTCTCGGTGGTGTACACGAACGATCCGATGTCGGTGGAGAGCTCCATCCAAACTATGGAGTAGTTCGTTGCCGAGGACAAGTACCAAGTGGTCGGCTTCGACCTCGAGTACACCATCGGTCGTGTCGGGCACGATCAGAAGATTGCTGTCGGTGTCAAAACCGGCGGATCTCGGGTAGGGGGTCCCGAACTGTGCGTCTAGGCGGATGGTAACAGGAGACAAGGGACACGATGTTTTTACCCAGGTGCGGGCCCTCTCGATGGAGGTAAAACCCTACTCCTGCTTGATTGATATTGATGATATGGGTAGTACAAGAGTGGATCTACCACGAGATCAAGGAGGCTAAACCCTAGAAGCTAGCCTATGGTATGATTGTTGTAATGGTTGTTCGTCCTACGGACTAAAACCCTCCGGTTTATATAGACACCGGAGAGGGCTAGGGTTACATAGAGTCGGTTACAATGGTAGGAGATCTATGTATCCGTATTGCCAAGCTTGCCTTCCACGCCAAGGGAAGTCCCATCCGGACACGGGACGAAGTCTTCAATCTTGTATCTTCATAGTCTTGGAGTCCAGCCGACGATGATAGTCCGGCTATCCGGACACCCCCTAGTCCAGGACTCCCTCAGTAGCCCCCGAACCAGGCTTCAATGACGATAAGTCCAGCGCGTATATTGTCTTCGGCGTTGCAAGGCGGGTTCTCCTCCAAATTCCATGTGCTTGCCGAATAGTGTCCGGCTTCCTTACAACTGTTGCGCTCCTTGGCTTCCATGCCCAATAATGGCCCTCTTCCACGCGTCGTACGAATGCGAAAGGCCAGGGTATCTTTTATATTTTACCCCCTAGCTGCGCAAATAACCTGCCTATAAGAGAGGCAAGAATCTAGATCCAAATCACACCATCTTCCTTCCGCGAGTACTCATCCGAGCGCTTCTGACCAAAAATCCATTCCATCATGGACCGTCGACGCGGCTCCTCCTCTCGCGCTCCCAGCCCTCCGCCAGGAGATTGGAGGAGATGTTCAGTTCCGCACAACGAGCTGGTGACGCTCCAAGCGGAGGGATATCTTCCTCCGGCCTTTATGGTCCCGGTTCGAGCCGGGCTGGCCACTTACAAAGGTGGAAAGCAAGCGGAGGCCACCCCTAGTCCCTCCAAACGGGAGCAGGTGTGCTTCGTCCCTTATCTAATAAGGGGGCTCGGATTTCCCATTCATCCGTTCCTCTGGGGGCTTCTGGAGTTCTACGGACTCCAGCTTCATCACCTCACGCCCGCCTCTATTCTACACATCGCGGGTTTCGTAGCTCTTTGCGAGCTGTTCCTAGGCATCGAGCCCCATTTTGTGTTGTGGAAGAGGTTATTTTGCCTCGTACCCCGCTCTCACGAGGGGTCAATATATCAAGTGGGGGGAGCCGAAATATGGCGCATCGCCGGGACCGGATACCTATCCGGAACCCCAAAGAAGGCGTCCGAAGACTGGCCTTCGGAATGGTTTTATGTAGAAGATGCTCCACTGCAGGACCCAGTTCGGATCGGCCTCCCGGAGTTCAGCAAGGCTCCTCTGAAGAAACGCCTAAGTTGGCGCCCCCGGAGCCCTCAACAGGAGGAAGACAGGAGCGTCCATTATTTGATGGGCCGGATAAGGTTGCTGGCCCATTCCGGATTGACCATGATTGGAGTCATGGCCACGTGCATTATGCGAGGGGTGCAGCCGCTCCAATATAGGGGCCACCCCATGTGGGATTTCAATGGGGAGAATGACGCCACCCGTCACGGCTGCAAGGGGCCGGGATCGGCCGCAGATCTGGTAAAAATTCTGTCCAGCCTGTACAAGGGGGAGAAGGAGGACTTCCTCTAGACGAGCCCATTGAATGGGTTCTCCATGAATAACCCTCAGAGCTGGGTAAGCGGACGTTTTGTTTATCCGACCCATGCTTTCAAAGTTAAGTACCTTACTTTACGATTTTGACGCAGGAACTGCGTCGGGATGTGGAGGGCATAGATAGTCCGGCTCCACAACCCGAGGATCCGGGAAGATCCCTTGATCCGGCCTCCGAAGAGGATCCGGACATAAAGGTGGAGCTAATCGACGGCGTGTTCCACCAACTCAGCATGGACAATGCTCTAGTCACCATTACGGCTGACTACCCCGGCTTATCACCGGCTTCCCAGGTAATTGTGACCGGAGTCCTGACACCATTACTTCGTCCTTGCGTATTTATGACCACCGTATACAATGGTGCCTTGCAGGAGGTGCCTTCAAGGCGGGAAGCCGAACCCGCGGCGGCTGACCAACAAGGGTCAGTCTGGCCCCGCAGGCGGAAGAGAGGTGCAGTGCGAATCGAAACGTCACCGCAACGGTATAGCTCGCGACCGTTATTTAGGAAAAGATTCCTAGGAGGTGTATTTATGCTCATGACTTTTCCAGGAGAAAGAGCGCTTGCTGGACTGTGCCCGGAGAGGTTGCCAACCAAGCCTCCGCCAGCCAGGCTCCAACACATGGTCCGGAGGGGGAGGCGAGCGCAAGGCGCAAGCCGGATACTCCTCCAACGGAGGATGCCGACAGGCTGTCCGCCACCAGGTCTGAGGTGGAGAGCACCATGAATCATAGGCGTCGCCGGACAGTTCTTCGTGACGCGTGTTTCTCCCCAGAGGCGTTGAATGCCTTTAACGCGGGAGACGTGCACCTCCGTGCTGCTCAAGATGGTTTAACCAGAGCCACGGAGCAGTATGTAAAAGACATACGGGTAAGAGATTTTAATAGTTGTATAAGCCAGTAGCCCCCGAGACTTAAAGTAGTTAAAATAACTGATTTAAGGCTCATTTAATATGCAAGATTTTACAGAGAAGAATACCCAGGAGCTACAAGAGTGCAAGGCCCAACTTGAGGCCGCACTAGCTGCCGCAGGAGGAGACGCGGAGACCCCCCCTGGTAACACATTATTTCAAAAAGATAAGCGGTGTGCGGCGTGCGTATAAGTCTGACAATGATATTGCAGATGTTGTCGGACTTGATCCGGACAAGCAACAGCTACTGCGCCAGCTCAAGGCCGGCGAGAGGGTGATTATGAAGGTGCAGCAGGAGAGGAACAAACTCCAGGATGCCCACACCCAGCTGGGAGAAGAGCTAAAGGGTGTTCGGGCTGAGCTGTCTAGCTCCGTGAAGGAGAATCAGCGGCTTCGTCGCGGCATCTATAGTAAGTGCTTGAGCAAACTCTTTTGAAAAGAAGAGTTGGGCGAGGAAGTCAATTGACAGAATTATGTCTGTAGGTGTGCTCACAGGTCGCCCTGCGGAGGAAATGCCCGGTTCAACGGGTGACCAACTTCCCGAGCTGGTGCAGCTGCTCGAACGTGTTCGGCAGGCGATGAGTGGCGTCGTTCAGGCCTTATGGCCGTCCGTCTCCCTACCCGAGGGCCTTGGAGAGCTTGAGGAAAAACTTCAGGGAGTACGGCAGCGCTTCCGTTTATGAAAGATATCGGCCTGCCGTCAAGGTGCCAGGGAGGCCTGGGCCATGGTGAAGACGCGGTACAAGAAGGCGGATCCAAACCACATGGCCAAGGTCGGACCTGTGGGGCCCGATGGGAAGGAGATCCCTGTGAGCTTAGTGTACGGCCAAGTAGAGTTGGCTGCAAAGTATTCCCAACGGGACTGTAAATTAGACAGCCTGTTAGACGGGATTGAGGAGGAGTACAGTCAGTTAATTTGACGATGTATCTAAAATGACATGTAAAATGCCTTCTAGCCGGATTGTAGATCGTTTGTCTTTGCCGACCTTTTCGCTTCGACCTCGGGACCCTAGAGTCCGGAGTGTGTCCGAATACCTTCTCGGTTATGAAAAACCGGGGCATGCATGGAGACCAGGCGTAGGGGTCATTAGTGTTTTATCAGACAAGTGCCCAACTAGCTATGTTATATTACATGGTTAGTAAGAAACATCTTCCAGGAAGAATAGTTCCGTTAAGGGTTCCTTTCCCTAGGAGGCATGCCCTAAAGTGCATGTCCGGACTGCGAAAAGAGCAGGAAAACATCTAGGGGAAGATAAATAAATAGGCAAAAAAATCATCTTTCAAGTCACCGACCGAATATTCCCTTAAGAACGCTAGCTTTCGGCTTCACCCAGTCTGAGGTACACATCCGGCTGACCCGGCAGTAACAATCGCAGAGGTGCTCCCTTTACCTCCTAGCCGAACAATCGGGAACGTAGGGGTAAGCACAGGAGCCAGGCAACCCAGCTTGGCCAAAACTTAAGTCCTATCGATGCATATAATGGTGAGTAAAAGGTACATGCGGAAGTTTGACACATGTGTTGGGCATGAAGCCCGTATAAGTAAGCTTCTGTTAAAGAAGCCCCCAGGTATAATGAGTGCGGGTAGCACATCAAGTGTGTGCGAACAATGCGCAAGTTGGCCCTCCAGGGCTTTATATAAAAAAGGGTGGGATAAGAGAGACAAAAGGCAACTGAAGTATGAAATGTGGACGGGGGAAGGAGACGAACTCTGAGTCCGGCGCTAGGCGTAGAATCTTCGGAGGCAGGCTGCGTTCCATGGGTTCGGCTCGAGTCGGTTGTCCGATGCGTTTCGCAGACGGTATGCTCCGCCGGTCAGGACTTGGTCGATGATGAAGGGACCTTCCCATTTGGGCTTGAGTTTGTCCTTTTTCTTGTCCGGCAGACGTAGAACTAGTTCGCCAATATTGTAAGTTTTAGCCCCTACTTCTCTGCTTTGATATCTTCGAGCCTGCTGCTGATAGAATGCGGAACGAGCCTTTGCCACGTCGCGCTCCTCCTCTAATGCGTCCAAGCTGTCCTGCCGATCCAACTCGGCTTCTCTTTCTTCGTACATGCGCACTCGAGGTGAGTCATGAATTATGTCGCAGGGCAAAACTGCCTCTGTGCCGTATACCATAAAGAATGGTATGAATCCGGTAGTACGGTTTGGCGTGGTCTGCAGCCCCCAGAGTACGGAGTCGAGCTCCTCTACCCAGTGCGTGTTAGATTCCGTAAGGGACCGCACTAGTCTGGGCTTGATGCCGCTCATTATTAGACCATTTGCTCGCTCAACTTGACCGTTGGTTTGAGGATGATAGACTGAAGCGTAGTCGAGCTTAATGCCCATATTTTTGCACCAGAGTTTAACCTCGTCGGCTGTGAAGTTCGTGCCGTTGTCGGTGATGATGCTGTGGGGGACACCATAACGGTGTACTACCCCAGATATGAAGTCTATCACTGGTCCGGATTCGGCCATTTTAACTGGCTTAGCCTCTATCCATTTGGTGAATTTGTCCACCATGACCAATAGGTACTTTTGCTTGTGGGTTCACCCTTTAAGGGGCCAACCATGTCAAGCCCCCAGACCGCGAACGGCCAGGTGATGGGTATAGTTTTGAGGGCGATGGGTGGCATGTGGCTCTGATTAGCAAAGAGCTGACAACCGACGCATCGTTGGACTAAGTCCTGGGCATCTGCCCGGGCCATCGGCCAATAAAATCCTGCACGGAAGGCCTTGCCTACGAGGGCCCGGGCTGCAGCTTGGTGTCCGCCTAGTCCGGCGTGAATTTCAGCCAGAAGGTTTTGCCCTTCCTCTTCGGAGATGCACCTTTGAAGGACTCCGGTTGTGCTTTTCTTATAAAGTTCTCCCTCATGGACCTTGTAGGCTTTAGATCGCCGAACTATGCAGCGGGCCTCATTTTGGTCTTCGGGAAGTTCCTGCCTAATTAAGTAGGCTAGGAATGGTTCTGTCCACGGGGCAATTACCGCCATTATTTCGTGGGCTGAAGGTGTTATTTCATTGGCCGAACCGCCAATTATGTCAGATTGTTCTGTGTTGGGTGGTGCGGTTGCTTCCGGGTTGTTATTTCCGGACTCCTCTTCCCATAGTACGGATGGCTTAAAGAGCCGTTCCAGGAAGATGTTTGGAGGGACAGCGTCGCGTTTCGCGCCGATGCGTGCCAACACGTCGGCTACTTGGTTATTATCCCGGGCTACGTGGTGGAATTCGAGTCCTTCGAACCTAGCTGACATTTTTAGGACAGCGTTACGATAGGCTGCCATTTTCGGATCCTTGGCTCAAAGTCTCCATTTACTTGGGATATTGCAAGGTTTGAATCCCCGCGCACCTCTAGGCGTTGAATACCCATGGAGATTGCCATCCGGAGACCATGTAGGAGGGCCTTGTATTCGGCTGCATTGTTGGAGTCCGTGTACATTATCTGAAGTACGTATTGGACTGTGTCTTCGGTTGGGGACGTCAATACGACGCCAGCCCCCAAGCCGGCCAGCATTTTGGAGCCGTCGAAATGCATAATCCAATTGGAGTATGCGCTATACTCTTTAGGGAGTTCGGCTTCAGTCCATTCAGCGACGAAGTCAGCCAAGACTTGCGACTTTATAGCTCGCCGAGGTTTATAAGTTATGTCAAATGGTAAGAGCTCAATGGCCCATTTTGCAATCCTGCCCATAGCATCGCGGTTGTTTATAATATCGTTGAGGGGTACTTCGGAGGCCACTGTTATCAAACACTCTTGAAAGTAGTGTCGCAGCTTCCGGGATGCCATGAACACCGCGTATGCTATCTTTTGATAATGTGGGTACCGGGACTTGCAGGAAGTTAAGACAGTGGATACGTAGTACACTGGTTTTTGAAGAGGGAATTTATGCCCTTCTGTTTCTCGTTCGACGACGAGCACCGCGCTTACAACTCGATGCGTTGCCGTGATATATAACAACATTGGTTCGCCCAGGTTAGGCGCAACCAGGACCGGATTTGTTGCCAATATGGCTTTTATTTCTTCGAGTCCGGCAGTGGCAGCATCCGTCCACTCGAAGTGTTCGGTGCGCCTGAGGAGGCGATATAGGGGTAGTGCCTTTTCCCCCAACACCCAATTGAGTCTGCTGGCAAGCTGTTAAGCCAATGCCGAGCTAGTCCTTTAAGCTTGAGTGGGAGATACTTGATGGCGTGGAGATCGTCACCGCGGGCCATATGGATATGAAGGAGATAATCTTCGATCCAAACCGCGGGGTCTGTTGTGCCATCGTAGGATTCAATGTTCATGGATTTAAATCCTTCAGGGATTTGATGATCCATTACTTCATCTGTGAAGCATAGTGGGTGTGCGGCACCTCTATATTGGGCAATATCATGCCGTAGCTCAAGCGAGCTTTGTCTACTGTGTTCGGCCCGGCCGGAGTTGCTGTATCCGGCGCGACGGTACTCGTCGTGCATCATGGGGCGCCCACGTGATTCGTAGATAGATCTTGATTGTCTTGCCTTGTCCTCCAATATGTCTCGCAAGTCCGGTGCATTCCCCCGTGGCTTCATACTTTTCGAGCGGTGCCGGGGTACGGTTCTGATGGAGGGCCTAGAGGCCTCTCTGTCGCGGCCACGAGGTGGTCGGTCTGCCGTATTGTGCGCTGGTGATGAAGGTTTATATGCCTCCTCCTCTAATCTAGGGAGTAACTTGCGTTTTGGGTAGCTTTTGGAGGGGCGTTCGAGTTCATGCTCTTCGGCCGCGAGGACTTCGGTCCATCTGTCGGCTAGCAGGTCTTGATCAGCTCGGAGTTGTTGCTGCTTTTTCTTTAGGCTGTTTGCCATGGCCATAAGCCTGCATTTAAAACGCTCTTGTTCGACGGGATCCTCGGGCACGACGAATTCGTCGTCGTTGAGGCTTGCCTCGTCTCCGGAGGGAGGCATGTAATTGTCATCCTCTACCTCTTCATCTGCCGCTCTCTCGTGAGGGCTGGCTTCTCCGTCCTCCTGTGCTGAATCTTGTTGGAGGGGGTTGTCTTCGGCACTCTCTGGAGTGTTATTACCTCCGGTGCCGGAATCTCCATTCTTGTTGTGGCGGGATTTAGAGCGGCGCCGCTGACGTTGGCGCTTAGGCTATTTCTTAGAGGAATCTGCCTCCGCTGCTTCTTCGCCGTTCCCATCCTTTGGGATGTCCACCATGTATATGTCGTATGACGAGGTGGTCTTCCAGTGCCCCGTAGGCGCTGGTTCTTCGTCGCCTCTGGCATCGTCGTCCATACCGTCGATGTCTTCGGAGTCGTAGTCTAGCATGTCGGTTAGATCGTCGACAGTGGCTACAAAGTGGGTGGTGGGTGGGTTTTGAATTTCTTCGTCATCCGCATCCCAACCATCCTGACCGCAGTCCGGCCAGGGCTCTCCTGATAATGAGAGGTGCTTTAGCGAATTCAGGATGTCGCCAAAGGGTGAGTGCTGAAAGATGTCCGCAGCGGTGAACTCCATGATTGGCGCCCAATCGGATTCGATTGGCAGGGGCGCAGGAGGTTCGGAGTCAGGCGAGGAGTCCGGCACCTCGGAGTCACGGGCTTTACAAGGGACATGGTCAGTATTCGGCTCCATCGTCGTAGAGGTTGTAGCTCCCGAGGCGGTGTCTAGCCACCCGTCCTCGATCTGCGCGGTCGGCTCTGAATTAAGGACCGGAGCGGACTCACGTGCGGCCTCCAGGGCACTGTCCGGCAGCAGAGTTAAGTCATGCCCATCGTGACAGTGCGGCGCGCTCGGCTGTGGCTCGAATCCATCGAAGATCAAGTCTCCGCGGATGTCAGCCGTGAAGTTTAGGCTTCCAAATCTGACCTGATGGCCAGGGGCGTAGCTTTCGATCTGCTCCAGATGGCCAAGCGAATTGGCCCGCAGTGCAAAGCCGCCGAACACGAAGATCTGTCCGGGGAGAAAAGTCTCACCCTGGACTGCGTCGTTGTTGATGATCGAAGGAGCCATCAAGCCTATCGGTGACGACACAGAGGAACTCTCAATGAAAGCACCAATGTCGGTGTCAAAACCGGTGGATCTCGGGTAGGGGGTCCCAAACTGTGCGTCTAGGCGGATGGTAACAGGAGACAAGGGACACGATGGTTTTACCGAGGTTTAGGCCCTCTCGATGGAGGTAAAACCCTACTCCTGCTTGATTGATATTGATGATATGGGTAGTACAAGAGTGGATCTACCATGAGATCAAGGAGGCTAAACCCTAGAAGCTAGCCTATGGTATGATTGTTGTAATGGTTGTTCATCCTACGGACTAAAACCCTCTGGTTTATATAGACACCGGAGAGGGCTAGGGTTACACAGAGTCGATTACAATGGTAGGAGATCTACATATCCGTATTGCCAAGCTTGCCTTCCACGCCAAGGAAAGTCCCATCCGGACACGGGACGAAGTCTTCAATCTTGTATCTTCATAGTCTTGGAGTCCGGCCGACGATGATAGTCCGGCTATCAGGACACCCCTTAGTCCAGGACTCCCTCAATTGCCGTCGCCCAGTTGTGCGTGCGACATGACATCTTCATCTACCACTACCACCTGCCCACAAGGCCTTGTGAGCATTTCTCCAGGTTTATCAACAGCTCCGACTACAAGTTCGCTGTGGTGGACACCACCAACGATCTAAAAGCACTCAAAGTTTCGGGCTTGAAATGCCCGAATCTTGTCAACATCCAGGACCACTACAAGGGCTGGGGCAGCACCAAGAACAAATTGAACTCCCTGGTTAACCTTGCCTCGGCCATCATCGACCCCTACTACATGAAGATGAAGGATGAGAGCAAGAAGGACAAGGACACCTGGCATAGTGTTTGGCATGAGAGACTGGAGGAAGAACACATCAAGTACGCGGCCAATGACACGTACACAAGCTACGAGATGTACAGGCGGATCGTTGACATGAGGAAGTGTCTTGTTCATGCCCCAGCCGAGGGATCGAGCCACAGAGTAGTGGCAGGAGCATCACAAGAAGTAGATGACTAGACGATCGTTTCTCCTACTTTAGAATGCATGCAATTGTTTATTGAGGTGTGTGTGAATGATCTGTATAGTCACTTATGTAATTGGATGTTTATTTCAGTTATATATATACATGTTATTCTTCTGTAGACAGAGCAAATCACACGGATTATTAGCAGCAATCGTCTGTGTTATTATTGGTCTTCGCACACATTTCTGATCACGGACTTGTTTGCCGTGTATCACACACAATTGTTCAATTGAACCGTTTCCATTGTGTTGTGCAATAAAGGCTGCAAAGAGGGATCTACAGTAGCAAGGTCTATCGAGGTCTTTGTTTTGTAATTTTTGACATTTGTTGTTTTTTGAACACATGTTGATTGGCTTGAAGAAGGTCCATCTCGTTACTTTTTGAGAATTGTTTATACGCAAGCAACTAGTTTGCATTTTTCAAAGTTTTTTGTATGAACAGAATTGCACATGAACTTACTATAGTAACCGTCTGTGTTATAATTTCTCATCGCAAACAGTTCATCCGAGTGGGCTGTTTGCTACTTATCACACACATATGGTTTACACGAATCGTTTGTGTTCTTTTGGCTGATCGCAAATGCCGCATATCACACACATCTTGTTAAGATGAACCGTTTCCGTTCTCTTGCCTATTCGAAAACAGTTTGTCCGAGTGAACCGTATGCCGTATATCACACACACCTTGATCTGGTTGACCGTTTCTGTTGCATTCCCTAATAGCATACAGTTCATCAGAGGGAGCTGTATGATGTATATCGCACACATTGATATGGCTGCCCTTTTATGTTGTTCTTCCGCATCACAAACAGTTCTGCTGGATCAACCATATGCCCTTCATCGCACAAGCAACTAAAATCTGAACCGTGTTTGATGCATCCATCATCGCAAATGTTTTGCACATTTTAGACGGTTCTCTTACACCACCGTTTGCGACTATTGCATCACACACATTTTCTCGAAGGGTCTCTGATCGTAGTGTCGTGTTAGCAGCATCCTGCAGTAGTGGGGCGTCGTGGCTCGGTCGGAAACATTGAGAAACTTGGTTTTTAAATTCCTGGAAATTCAAAACTCGCTTGAAAATCATGAAACTTGGCAAGGTGTCATGACATGGCACCAACATGTTGTGGTAAAAAAGTTGGCTACATTTGGACAAGTTTTTGGTATAAGCTTCTTGCAAACCGGAGCTTCTCTCGAGAAGACTCGTGGTTCCAAAGGGGGGACGTGTCACCTTTGTGTTCGAAACGATATACGCTGCCTCCCCCCCCCTTATTTTTTTATAGAGGCAACATAGAACTATATGAGTGTCATGTTGAAATTTGGAATTATTCCGGGTTTGTTTGTACTTTCTTATACATTAGTTGAATTTCTGGGTATTTAATATGCATAATTCAAATTTGAACTACAAGCACATGCTCCAATGCACCAAAGTTGGTTGAAAAATCACATGTGTGTCCTTGGGTGAATTTCTAGGTCCCGTGCAAGAAATGGGAATGTAATTCAAACATCTGGGCGTCGTGGCTCGAACGAAAAGATTGAGAAACTTGGTTTTTTTATTCATGTAAATCCAAAACACACCTGAAAATCATGAAACTTGGCATGGTGTCATGACATGGCACCAACATGCTGCGGTAAATTTTTTGGCCGAATTGAGACAAGCTTTCGTATAAGCTTCTTGCAAACCGGAGCTTCTCTCAAGAAGGCTCGTGGTTCCGAGAGGAACGTGTCACCTCCGTGTGCGAAACGACATACGTACACTGCCTTCTCCCACCTTAATTTTTTTACACAGGCAGATTAGACCAAATAGAAGTATCGTGCTAAATTTTTTAATTATTCCTAGTTCGTTTTGCTTTTTTTATACATTAATTGAATTTCTTGTCATTTAATGTGCATAATTCAAATTTAAACTACAAGCACATGCTCTAGTGCACCAAAGATGGTTGAAAAATCACATGTGTGTCCTTGGGTGAATTTTTAGGTCCCATGCAAGAAATGGGAATGAAATTCAAACATCTGGGCGTCGTGGCTCGGTCGGAAAGATTGAGAAACTTTATTTTTTAATTCATGTAAATCCAAAACACACCTGAAAATAATGAAACTTGGCATGGTGTCATGGCATGGCACCAACATGTTGCGGTAATTTTTTTGGCCGAATTGGGACAATCTTTGGTATAAGCTTCTTGCAAACCGGACCTTCTCTCAAGAAGGCTCGTGGTTCCGAGAGGGAACGTGTCACCTCCGTGTGCGAAAGCACATACGTACACTGCCATCTCCTGCCTTAATTTGTTTACACAGGCAGATTAGACCAACTATCGTGCTAAATTTTGGAATGATTTCGGGTTCGTTTGGCCTTTTTTATACATTAATTGAATTTCTAGGCATTTAATGTGCATAATTCAAATTTGAATTACAATCACATGCTCCAGTGCACCAAAGTTGGTTGAAAAATCACATGTGTGTCCTTGGATGAATTTCTAGGTCCCATGCAAGAAATGGGAATGAAATTCAAATATCTGGGCGTCGTGGCTCGGCCGAAAAGATTGAGAAACTTGGTTTTTTTATTCATGTAAATCCAAAACACGCCTGAAAATCATGAAACTTGGCATAGTGTCATGACATGGCACCAACATGTTGCGGTAAATTTTTTGGCCGAATTGGGACAAGATTTGGTATAAGCTTCTTGCATACCGGAGCTTCTCTCAAGAAGGCTCGTGGTTCTGAGAGGGAACGCGTCACCTCCATGTGCGAAACGACATGCGTACACTGCCTTCTCCCGCCTTAATTTGTTTACACAGGAAGATTAGACCAAATAGAAGTACCATACTAAATTTTGGAATTATTGTGGGTTCGTTTGGCCTATTTTTTACATTAATTGAATTTCTGGGCATTTAATGTGCATAATTCAAATTTGAACTACAAGCACATGCTCCAGTGCACCAAAGTTGGTTGAAAAATCACATGTGTGTCCTTGGATGAATTTCTAGGTCCCATGCAAGAACTGAGAATGAAATTCAAACATCTGGGCGTCGTGGCTCGGCCGGAAAGATTGAGAAACTTCGTTTTTTAATTCCTGTAAATCCAAAACACGCCTGAAAATCATGAAACTTGGCATGGTGTCATGACATGGCACCAACATGTTGTGGTAATTTTTCTGTCCCATTTGCGAAGGCGCACACATTAAAAATCAACAAAGTCATTTTGGAACAAGTGTTGTCATGTTACAAATCGGAAACACAACTATTATTGAAACTGTGAGCATTCTACTTACCGATTACCTTCCGCCATGCGTTCCTTTTTTTATTGGCTAGGAGGTGCCGTGCGGGGTAGCTATTTGAGTATGGGAGGCATGCGATCAGACCCCTGCGCGTTCTCATCGAGAGGAGAGCCCTTTGACATCTATCCGCCACGCACGTCCCTCCCAACGTCTCCATTAATGGCGCCCGAGCCCCTGTTTCATGGCGTGGCTATGTCTCATTGGACTGAGATTTAAGAGAGAAAAGAGAAAATCTAAAAAGAAAGTTTTGCATGATCCGACGGACCTATATAGCATCGACTGCAACTTATAGCAAGCATGATGAATATAAGGACAATGACAGTGGATAATAATTGTCTTACATATCTAGGAAGATAACTAAAAAGCCACATGCGGCTACGCCCAAAATACATAAGGGCAAAAGAAGAAGGAAGACGCATACAACATTCTGGCTTGCTGATCTCTACTTTCTTGATGCGCTACAGGCCGCGGAGACTAGTTCTCGCCGCGAGCGGAGATGATCTCTTTCATCAGTTTCATGTCCTTAATACGCTGCTCGGAAGCAACCGCGGATTCCTCCACCAGCCTTTCGCGCTCGATGCGGAGCATGGCATTCTTGTCCATAAGTTTCTTGACGATAATGCCCGTCCTCTTCAACAAGGCAGTAGTCTCCTCCGCCTGCTCTGCCCTTCCAGCAATCTTCGCCCTCAACAGGTCGCGCTCGGCCCGGAGTTGTTCAAATGAGGCATTCAACTCGTCCTGCAGCTTCACCCAGCCAGAGATCTGATCCATCTGGCTATGGACGATCGCATGCATGCGCCTGTAAGTGTCCTGCGAGAGATTTTCCCAGGCCGCCGCGGCACGGGAGGACATATCTATTGCATTCGCGGTGCGGCAGGACATCTCTGCTGCTTCCGCGGCGCGACCGGACCAGTCTGCTGCATCGACAGTGCGGCGGAGCCTCCGTGCTGCTTCGGCGGCGCGGCGAGACCTCTGTGCTGCTTCGGCGGTGCGTCAGGACATGTTGGCTGCTTTGGCGGCTAAGCAGGACATCTCTAGTGCTTCCGTTTCCATGCTCGCCTCTCCGTGGTGGTAATCTCTCGACCGAGAACTCAATCTGGCCATGGCAGACGCAAGAGAACGATGATGAATGACTTGTTTGCTTTTGTGGATGAGGAATTGAGGAAGGAATGTGCAGTCATCTTGGCATAATACAATATTTATAACCGAGTATTAATACGCTCCTAAGTGGGAAACCGTTTAGGTTTTGATTGGTGTGAACAGGTTTGCAATTTGGAAGGTGACGGGACGCAGGCTCAAAATTATTGACGGTTCTATAATTTCTAAGTGCGGCACTATTCCCGGACGGCGTAACGTGGGCACGCTTTCTTGGCCGCGTACGTGGCGTTTGGTGCACCGCAATAGGCAATGTCAGCGCACGTCTTGTTGCAAGAATCGTGCGCGCTCGTTATTACCATCGTGCACGCTTCTTTTAATTAGAATGTGTACCCGTCTAGAGCACACATGTTGATCTGTCTAACTGTTTTTGTTTGTTGTGGCTAATCGCAAATAGTTCAGCCGTGTGAAGTGTATGCCATCAATCGCACACACCTTTGATTTGGCTGACCGTTTCTGTTCTGTTGCCTAATCGCAAATAGTTAATCATTCTGAAGTGCATGCCCTCAATCACACACACCTTTATCTAGCTGTCTGTTTCTGTTGTTCCGCCTCATCACAAATAGTTAATCCTATTGAACTGTATGTCATATATCGCACACGCCTTCATCTGGCTGCCCGTTTTCGTTCTTCTTCCTCATCGCAAACAGTTCATTGAACTGACTGTATGCCATGCATCGCACACGCAACTAAAATATGAACCGTGTTTGATGCATCCATCATTGCAAACGTTTTGCACATTTTAGACGGTTTTCTTACACCACCGTTTGCGATTATTGCATCGCACACAGTTTCTCGAAGGGTCTCTGATCGTAGTGTCGCGTTAGCAGGATCCTGCAGTAGGGGGGGCTTCACCCCTTGGTTCCGATGGAACCGCACCGCCGACCGTGCCGACATCGCTCGGACGCCATGTGTTGGACGTGGCCACCGAACAGAGTGCGGAGCAAGAGCTCTGTCAACACGCATGTGTGGTGGCAGTGTAGACTATTGGTCCACGCCATAGCTGGGCTGTGGTGTGGGGAGCTGCACATCGTCCTGGACGACCCATGCGATGTGACGCCGACCTCATTGCGGTGGTGGGAGAAAGGAGGATGCAACAAAGACTACTTCCCCTGAAGGAGTAGGTGTTGTCGTTTGGAGCAGAACAAGAGCAGCGACGATGAGCAGCGAATTGATGAAGACGACAATTTTCCTTTCTCTAGACTTAGATGTTCTCCTCTAGACTTGGAGTTTTTGGATTCAAAAATTTGTTGCTGAGCAGGAGCTCTGCGACATGAGCAGCGAATTGATTCGAACGTTCTGAACTGGGCCATGGCTCACTTTGGCGGTCGTTCTCCTGCCCCTAGCTCAGAACTCCACCATGACAGACTCCACGCCCAGCACTGTAGATGACCGTATATCGGCTGTATTCCGTTTTTCCAGCAAAACAAGCCTGACGCGTCTGACACACTTTTCCCCATCCCAACGCATCTGCCAGTGACTGAGATAACAAGTGCAGCTGAGCTCGAGCACCAAATCACCACTTCCATATAAAACATCCAAAACAGATAATATAATAGCATGGAACAAACAAAAATTATAGATACGTTGGAGACGTATCAGCCGCAGAGGAAGCTGGAGGAGGAGCAGAGGAAGCAGGAAGCAGACCGCCTTCGCATCGTAGAATCAAAGCACGCGGAGTTGGAACTCACTTTCAAGCGGCAGCATCAGCAGATCGACTCACTTAGCCACGAAAGGGGGTCTCAGCAGTGGCAGCAACTAGTGGATCCAGAATTAGATAGCATCATCCCATCCATGCCGAGAAGCAGCATGGGTTCCGCCCTGGTGATGATGCACTGCTGGATAGATACCCTATGGATGATATCATAGCTACGACAACTTGTGAGCTATACATAAAAGTGAAGAACATATCCATGAAGCTTATACAAATCCCCCTGAAACAACCTTCCATTGCAATCCGATTCCAGCTGACTATGCTCGTGCCGGGGTTGATGTGGTGGTGACAGGATATTCGGGGCTAGAGCTTGACATTCTTGGAGGTGACAAGGAGCACACACTAGGAGAGGCCATAAATCATATCATTTTGGGGAGAAAGGAATGCATCGCCTTTCCAAGGCCACCGACTCCTGCTCCAACAAGTGTGCCGCGTCAGTCGACTCCTGCTCCTCCAAGTCCGGCGCCGCTTCAGTCAACTCCTCCTCCTCCAAGTCTGGCACCGCATCTGTGGGTTGAGTTTCAAGAAATGCTTCAGTTATTCAATCAAGACACACTCGACAAATCTATCACAGTTGCTATTGTCTGTAAGTGGTTTCTTTCTGTAATTTAAGTCTCTACCTAGTTGTAGTGCTCGTTCATTACCTGTAATTATCCTCACTATATTCTTTTCTGTGGTATTATGCGGAATGAAGATCTATGAAATGAAAAGAGTTGGACGCTATGGCACTGGGTTCATTGACCCAAATACCATTAATCAAGAGACATGGTCGCGTGAATATGATCGACCATACACAAAGAAAAGCTTGCTAGAGTTCTTGAAGCACCTAAATACCCAACCAGAAATACTACTTCCTTACAACTTCGGGTGAGTGACATTGTCTTGTACTACAAATTCTGTTTTTGCTGACTAGATGTTAATAGTGTAGTTGATGAGTTATGCACATGCCCACTTAATTATACAAACGTGTGCGCATGCAGTTTTCACTGGATCCTGCTAATCATTGAAGTTGACGAGGGAAAAGTTCAAGTACTGGACTCACTACTTAAAGACATTAATGACTACGCAATCGTGAGGGGGATGGTCGACAGGAAATTTCAATCATTATCACACTATGTCGGTCTCTTTAGTTCATTTCCTGATATCAACTAATAAATAACTCCTTTATTCATTTTCTTTGCCGGCGGGCAGGGCTTGGGAAAAGTTCATCAAACAGGTTGAAAGCCCGTGGAAACAAAAGCTAAAATGGGTGCGACCCAAGGTAATTAATTAAGTAGTACTAGCTAGCTACCATCTCTTTAATTCTAGTTTCAGTACCATTATCATGCTTGATTAATTATTATCTGATTGAATTCTATTCTCGTAAAGGCCCTGAAGATAGCGCCGAGGAATAATTTATGTGCATACTACGTTTGCGAGAACATTCGCATGATGCCGTCTGAAAGGAGCAGAAATGATAGAAACCAATGGGTATGTTTGCCAGAACACTATTCACAATTTTAAAATCATTATTAAATACACACACACACGCACAACTAATACATGCATATTGATCTCCTTCTTTAAAGATGAGAGAGATGCGGGATCAGTTCCTACCAGAGGATCGCGTATGAGCGATTCAAGAGGAAATAACGGGATTTTTGCTCGACCAGGTCATAGATCCCAAAGGAGAATACCATTACAAGTTGTAATGCCTCAATTTAATGATATGCAAATTGTAGGAGAAATTGTATATACCCAATTGTGTATATATATATATATATGTGTGTGTGTGTGTGTGTGTGTGTGTGTGTGTGTGTGTGTGTGGTCGTGCGAGAAATTCAATGATATATATTGATCGATTCTATGAGAAATTCTATTTATATATATGCATAACATGTACAATATGTAGTAGCGTAAAATATGTTTGAAATGAAAAAGAATTAAATGGAAAACACAAAATTGAAAGGAAAAATAAACCATGAACCCCTAAACCTTTTAGTCCCGGTTGGTGCGCGCGGGCTCGTGCCACGTGATGGGCCTTTGGAGCCAGTTCGTGACGAACCGGCACTAAAGGGGGGGGGGGGGGGGCTTTAGTCCCCACTCTTTAGTGTCGGTTGCAGAACCGGGCACTAAAGGTCCTCACGAACCGGGACAATAGCCCGATTCTGCACTAGTGACGACCTGCGCCCTATTCCAGCTTACCTGGTTCGCCGAGATCCCGATGGTTAAGGCCACGACAACTCGGATCTATGTACATCTAGTCCTTGCTTGCCGGCGTTGCTGGACGCCGTCGCGGCAAGACGCCCGTGTGGTTCGCCTCGTCGCCCGCCCTACCATGTACGCCTCAAAGCCCCCCTTTTGCCAGATCCAATGCTCTTGGGTGCGGTGCTTGTGCCACCCTCTGATGGCAGGTGCAGCTCCGCCAACCCCCTGACTCGGTGGTTCCAACCAGCGTTGGCCTCCCCATCTACGATCTCGGATTCGGTGGCTATGGGAACGCTCAGCTTCAGGCCAGGGAGAGATCCCTTCTCGGCTCGCCGGTGCTGGCAGCGACGGCGCCCGCGGGTGTAGTTTTCCTCCCTGGAGGCGCTGCAAGGCCTTCAGATGCGCCCTTCTTTGAGCCTAGGTCCGAGTCTCCCGAACCGGATAGTGACGAAGTCTCGGCGTCATTCTCCTTCTTGAAGGCACTATCTTGCTCGCTCGCAATGTCCCTGATTTTTGGCTCGGACGATGTTGGAGTTCTCGTTGGTTTGACATTGCCGCACTTGGCTCGGGTTTGGTAGGTTTAGCTGTGATGTATCCTCTATTTGGCTGAGCATCACTTGTCTCTCTGCTCCAGGCACCCTGTTCACGCCTGCGTGCGTTTGTGTCATGTGTTATCTCCTAGTACGACCAGCCATATAGAAAAATGAGAGAGTATTATTGTTGTTTAATGTTTCCTAGGGATAAGCATCTCCCCGGGGCTAAACATGAAATAATATATACTAATCCATGTCTATGATCCTATCCTTCTATTGGTCTATGAACATAATTTATTGTACTGCGTTTCTCAGGCTGAAGTCATGAACCAAGAACATAATTTGAACTAAACCACGACAAGTAATCAGAACAGAGGGAGTACGTTGCGAGCATGCCCAACGGGCAAAAATCATTGAAGCCTCCGGCTCCTCTCAGGCAGCCATTTTTGTCAGGCAGGCTACTCAGGTCGTCAACCAAACAGCCCCTTATTGTTTGTTAATGTTCATAGGGATACAAGCAGCTCCCGGGTGCCCAGAAAACCATGCACGTCTGCCTCCATCCAGGGACGTGGAAAATTTCGCCAAAGCAAGAGCATCTCTCGTTGTTCATGGTCGTCTGAAGCTGACCATACACAATTTCTTCTTCTTGTTCCCTATCTCCTTCAAGATGGCACCATAGCTCGTGAATCTGTTGTGATTGCTCGGCTTCTTGATTAACTCGAGGTTGTCCAAGACTATCACCGCATGTGTTGCATTTCGATCACCCGACAGAGGAGAAGGCCTCGCTAATCGCCGCTGCCTCCAAACACTCAGGTGTCATCAATCTTTCGACCACCGTCGCGGAGGCTCTACGGAAGAGCCCCGTTTCCTCTCGGCAGACTGCTGCCGATGTTACCAAGACCACCATCAAACCTAAAACTTCAGACTCGTCCCTGTAACATACCTGAACATATATTCGATGCAAACTTTAGGAGTACTAAATATTGGACACGGTTGCAAATCTGCATCTCTGGTGGTACCATTGATCATCATAATGTTAAAAAAATGTGACGAAGTTCAGCAGCCAACACGAGGATGGAAACTGCAATACTCTAGTGCAGTAGATGGCCCCCCTGATAACTACAAAGATATTCGAAATGGCAACGCATACATAACCCAATTGGCACTTGCAAAACGTTACTACCGTGCATACAACATGTAAAAATCCAAACCGTTGGCAGTGCATGCACGAGACTAATGTCTCATTGAAGCGTTTTCTTCCAATAGGGTATCACAAAGGAGACCGGAGTAGCACCAAACATCGTCACCAGACCCATAATGACCCACCAAACTTCACGGCTAGCTATTGACGATTACGATCTAGTAATAGCACAAATAAGCAAGTCTAAAAAAGTTTCCATGGTTAATGCCGATTAGGATTTACTAATCAAAGAAGCAAGTCTGCAGAAACTCTCTTTTTTCTCTGAAAACTTGTATCTGTTGGGATCACTCACAACCATCAGTAGAATGACGATTAGGATCCTTGCCAAAATCCCCGGACACCTTCTCTTCTTAGCTTCGTCTGCCAATAACCCAACCCAAAATTTCATCAGATTACCACATAAAAAAACATTGCCATATCAACATTAACCATCCAACAGTGTAATTTTAAGTACTGTAGATCTAAAGGTCATGTCACTCATTTTCCAGCAATGAAGTGACTTCTATCTTGTGAGAATTCGAATATTTCTCGTCCTTTCAATTGGTAGTGCTAACAAACACACAACTGATGATATGAACTTCCAACATCAGATATTAACTGCTCAAAGGGACGTCTACCAAAATGTAGTGGCATAGCACCACCTTAAAGTACTAGATATGCATACATTTACTGTCATGTTATTTACATACATGATCAAACAGTTTACTTTCTTTTACTAATAAAGTATAAAAGCACTAAACTGAGTCACAGAACAGCGCACAAAGGCATGGCGGCACATAAAAGTTAATAATTGTTACAAGGACTAGAGGTGTGCCATTTTACCGTCATGTTATTTATTTACATTATCAAACAGTTCACTCCTTTTTACCAGAGTGACGGAACATGGTATAAAGTCATAAATGTCAAGTGCAGCTAAAAAGATTAGACTCGTATGCCATAGCCAAAACTTCAAAACTTTGGGTCTTCTCATCAGATTTAATGGAGAAATTAGCAATGACAAGAAAACTCAAGAAAGGTGCTTGCAACCAGTTTGGAAGCGTGTAAACATTGTTATAATCTCACTCACTGCAAAAGATACAACGATCACAGTGGGCAATGAAGCGTAAGCAAATGATTTGCTTTTTTCTAATACATAGAACTGATCGTTTTTACTATCATCACTTCCGAACAAAAGCATAAGGTACAATTGCATCAGTTGGCTACTTGCACAATTTAAGATCGATGCCAATCTCAATTTAATATGCAATGACCAGAGGAAATAGCAAAAACCTCATTGTTGGTATTATAAACGACGATGCTCCATCTTAACAAATATCAACACCAGAGGCAGTAATTAACAACATTGGAGGACTGTTTTCATTCTATGAGGAGGATACACAAAATATGCAGATTATAATTGAAAAGACCATATGGCTCACAGATACAGGGGGCAAAGAAGGGAGTAGTATACCTCAACAAAACTGCGATGGCGCTTTCCTGTCCGCCTGGCCACCCCTCCACACACTAAGAACGAGCGCTGGGATGATAACAAAGCAAGCTGTCGCGTGCATACCAAATAGTGCCACATCTATGATTACGGAGGCGACCATTTCACCCTGAGATATCGAACCCTCCACGTGCGGCGACAGCATCGCCACCAGAAGACCAGCGACCATTAGGAGGAAGAAGGCCGCATCCGCAACATATCCAAGCACCGCGGTGCGCGGAAGCCTAAACATGTCTGCAACCGACTCCCGCGTGAATGCTCCTGATGCGCTCTGAGGACAGCAATTTCAACAAAACCACAGGGATGAGCATGAGCATGTACGGAATGGTTCGGAAATGGAAGGATGCAAATGAAGTGATGAACATGAACACACATGGAAAGAACTAGTACCACTGATCTGTCAACCTGAACTGTGTATGGCAACTTAGTTAGAACATAATGCTAACACAGGGCTCATCCACTAGCGTATGTACTGCATTACTGCTGTAAATCGACCACAATAGAACACACATGGGGAAAAAACTAATCAGGACAACCTGAACTACGAAATTAATTAGACCACAATATATATGGCAACTTAATTAGAACATAATGATAACACTGGCCTATGTACTGCTGCAATTCGACCGGAATAAAGGTCACAGGGAGTCAATTTGGACGATACCTTGAATGCCGAAGTGGATCCAGATACAACTGCAATCACGTAGTCCACGCACATCAACAGGACGAGAAGCGCGACCAGCACAAGGATGCTGTAGATGAGGACCTTGAGGCCCCAGTACATGATGGCCTGCAGGAACACGAATTGGGCGGAGCTCTCGCCCCAGGCGCGGCTCGCCACGATCTGTCCAGCCGTGGCCGCGGAGATGACCCACGCGACCGCGAAGAACAGGTAGGGGAGGGCTCCCGCCGCGATGCAGAGGACGCCCCCGAGCGCCAGCATCAGGGCGAGGGCGAAGTGCACGAGCGCCAGCACCACGACGACGATCCGCGCCGGCGGGGGCGGGGGCGGGGGAGGGAGCGGCGGCGAGGGCAGCACCGCGTCGGCGTCGGCGACGGCCATCGGTCGGTACGGGAAACCCTAGCTTCTGGAAGCTTCTCGATCGCACTCGGTGGGGGCGAAGTGGTTGGGCTGCGCAGCGAGGGGACAGTGGTTTGTGGGAAGTGGGGATTAGCGAGGAACAGGGGAGGGGGTTTTGCGGCCAGCTGTCCCGCTTCCGGTTCAGCTCTAACCCATTTCCTCTCTACTAGCGGATGCGGACTCGGGCCATAACCGGGCCTAGAGAACCGCGGTTTGAGGGACGAAATATAGCTGGCCAAACGGGCCGGGCCGGCCCGGCACGGCACGGCCCATCCTAACCGTGCCTGGCACGGCCCGGCCCGCCTAGGCACGATTATTTTACGGGCCGTGCCGTGCCAGCCCGCGTGCTGCAGCCTGCAGCCCAGGCACGGCCCGTATGCTAATCGGGTCAGCCCACCGGCACGCCAGGCCCACTAATCTACCTCATATTTTGCGCACTGGGCGTTTTTTAGCCTATTTTTACCTGTTGGCCCATATTAGGATACATAAAAAATACAAAAAAGTTAATCGGGCCGTGCCGTGCCGGCCCGCGTGCTCGCCCTTCAGGCCCAGGCACGGCCTATGGCGTGCCGCGTGCCGGGCCCGGCCCGTTTAGCACGTGCCGTGCCGTGCCAGGCCCGTGCCGTGCCGGGCGTGCTACCGGGCAGGCCCAACTATCCCGGCCCGTTTGGCCAGCTATAGGACGAAATCGACTGTGGTCAAAAAGAGCCCTCAACTGAAACTCTAAAAATTGAAAAAAAAATGTTTTCCAGGAGGAAATGAAGAACACATAGCTACATAGATAGTTTATTCCTCGATACATTGCAAAGGTATTTTACATCGCGATGCCATCCTACCCTAGAAGGCTAGTACTAGCCAAAAATGGAGCTCACCGGAGCTCTTCAGGTGCGGCGGCGGCGGCGGAGTTCACTCCACGTCGTCGTCGTCGGAGACAAGATCGATGTAGATCTTGTCTTGCTCGTCGGCTTCGTGTCGTCATCCCACCTGCTTGGCGTCGAACTCGCGCGCGGCAGCGAGCCCCTACTCGTAGAGGAGCGCTTTGATCTCCTCCCTCCGCCGGCGACGCACCTCCTCCTCCTCATGCTCATGCACGGTGCGCTCGACAAGCGACGATTCAAAGGCGTCCGCCTCGGGCCCGATGAGGTAGTCCTCCGAAACGATGACACCGCGGCCACGCAGGCGCTCCTTCCCCGGCTCCGTTTTCACGATGTGGAGCGGCGACGCCTCCTCCCCGGCTTCGTCTTCACGGCGCAGAGCGGTGGAAGCTCGTCGGGCTCCCTTTTCACCGGAAGCGGCGGCGCGCCAGAAGAGCGCCCCGTGCTGGAGGAACTCCCCGCATCGTGGAGAGGGGACGGGGGTTTGTGGGAGTGGGATTAGCGAGGAACAGGGGAGGGGGTTTTGCGGCGAGCTGTCCCGCTTCCCTACCGGGTTCAGCTCTACTAGCGGATGCGGATTCGGGCTCTAACCGGGCCCAGAGAACCGTGGTTTGAGGGACGAAATCGACTGTGGTCAAACAGAGCCCTCAACTGAAACTCTAAAAATTGGAAAAAAAATGTTTTCCAGGAGGAAATGAAGAACACATAGGATAGCTACATAGATAGTTTGTTCCTCGATATATTGCAAAGGTATTTTACATCGCGATGCCATCCTACCCTAGAACTAGCCAAAAACGGAGCTCACCGGAGCTCTTCAGGTGTGGCGGCGATGTTGCGGCGGCGGCGGCGGTGTTCACTCCACGCCGTCGTCGTCGGAGACAAGATCGATGTAGATCTTGTCTTGCTCGTCGGCTTCGTGTCGCCATCCCATCTGCTTGGCGTCGAACTCGTGCGCGGCAGCGAGCCCCTGCTCGTAGAGGAGCGTGTTGATCTCCTCCCTCCGCCGGCGACACGCCTCCTCCTCCTCGTGCTCATGCGCAGTGCGCTCGACAAGCGACGATTCAAAGGCGTCCGCCTCGGGCCCGATGAGGTAGTCCTCCAGACCGATGACACCACGGCCACACGGCCGCTCCTTCCCCGGCTCCGTTTTCACGATGCGAAGCGGCGACGCCTCCTCCCCCGGCTCCGTCTTCACGGCGCAGAGCGGCGGAAGCTCGTCGGGCTCCCTTTTCACCGGAAGCGGCGGCGCGCCAGAAGAGCTCCCCACGTCGAAGCGCCGCTCATGGCGGCGGGCGTATTCCTCCGTCTCGCAACGGAGGAGGGACGCCGGCACCCCGAGCCCGCGGTTGGTGTACCGTTAGGCCGAGCGCTTCCGCGCCGCGTCGGTGGCGAAGCAACGTCTGCGCTTCGGGTCTTCATCGTCGCCGCCGCTGCTGGGAGAAAGCACCTCCGCGGCCGCTGGACCACATTCTGCGCCATATCCAAGCTCGGGGTGGCGGATCTGGCGGCGGCGTGGCGAAATCAGTGCGGATTCGGTGCCGGCGGCAAAAATAATGGTGGAAATTCGGGAGTCACGGCGGCGGGGAAAAGGGTTGCGGCCCGTATAGCGCTCACAGAACGGTAAAAGTAGCGGTTCGGTGGTTGGATTTCAGGGCACTGTAAAAGTTTTTACGGGTTAAGTTTTTACGGGTTAGGGTCCGATAAGGAGTCTGGTTGGGGCATTTTTTGCTCGCCGAACTGTAAAACTGCGGAAATTTTAAGGATCGGCATGTTATAAGGGGTTTGCTAGAGATGCTATAAGAGAGGACACAACGACCAAGATGTAAATAACCACCCAAGATAAACACACGAGGATATTTGAAATGCATGGCAACGCATACATAGCCCACTTGCAGATCGTTACTACTCCCTCTGTAAAGACATATAAGAGCGCATACAACATAAGAATGCAAACCGATAGCAGTCATACCAATTCATGAACAGATTAATGTCTCATGGAATGGAAGCATTTTGTTCCAACAGGGTATTACAAACAGGACACAAATTCTACCAACATGTATACACCAATACTCCAGTGCAAACTTGTAAGCAAGTAGCCCGGAGTAGCATCGAACATCATCACCAGATCCATAATGACACACAAACTTCACGGCTATTGATGATTACAGTCTAGTAATATCAGAACTAAGCAAGTCTACAAAAGTTCCCATGGCTAATGACGATTAGGATCTACTAATAGTAGAAGGAAGCAAGTCTTCAAAAGCTGTTTTTCCTCTGAAAACTTGTATCTGTTGGGATCACTCACAACCATCAGCGGAATGGGCACTCTAGCTCCTTGCCAAATTCTGCGGACACCTTCTCTTCTTAGCTTCATCTGCCAATAACCAGGCCCAAGATTTGATTAATTACCACATAAAAGAACATTGCCAAATCAACATTAAGCATCCAGTAGTATTACTCCCCCCGTCTCAAAATAAGCGTCGCAAGTTGTACATAAGTTGAGACACTTATTTTTGGACGGAGGGAGTATTTTCAACTTTAAGTCCTGTAAATCTAAAGCCCATGCCACTCATTTTCCAGCAACGAAGTAACTTCTATCTTGTGAGATATTATAGAATTCGTATCTTTCTCATCCTTTCAATTGATAGTGCTAACAAACTCACAACTGATGATATGAACTTGCAACATCAGATATTAACTGTTCTCAAATGGACATCTACCAAAATGTAGTGGCACAGCACCACCTTAAAGTACTAGATGTGCATACATTTACTGTCATGTTATTTATGTACATGATCAAACAGTTTACTTATTTTTACTGAAGTATAGAAGCATTAAACTGAGTCAACAGCAGACAAAGGCACAATGGCAATTCTACCAAAATGTAGTGGGCATAGCGCCACATAGAAGTTGATAATTGTTAAAATGACTAGAGGTGTGTCATTTTACCGTCATGTTATTTATTTACATGGTCAAACAGTTCACTTCTTTTTACCAGAGTGACGGAACACGTTACAAAGTATAAATGCGAAATGCAGCTAAGAAGAGTAGACTCATATGCCATGGCCAAACTTCAAAACTTTGGGTCTTCCCATTGGCCTAAATGGAGAAATTAGCAATGACAAGAAAACTCAAGAAAGGTGCTTGCAAACAGTTTGGAAGCATGCAAACATTGTTATAATCTCACTCGCTGTAAAGATACAATGATCACAGGGGACGATGGAGCGTAGGCAATTAATATTGCTTTTTCCTAATATGTAAAAGTAACTGATCGTTTTTATTATCATAACTTCATAACAAAACTGGTCAAACAGTTTACTTTTCTATCTTTGGGAAAGGTATCCCCATCGATCTCGGAGTGGATGGAGATCTGACACTGGCAGTGTCAGCATAGGCTGTTGGTATCAGCATAGGCAGATAGGCTGTTGGATGATGGCAATGGAGACACGCTCTCCATTATGTCAGGCCTTAACCTGGAGATTGTTTGCTGCAATGATAGGGGGCTTAACAGTCCAGGAAAGAGGAAGGCGCTTAAGGAGTTTGCTGACTCATTACATGCTGCAATTTTCTGTATCCAGGAGACTAAACTGGCGGTGATCATCGACCAGTACAGTATTATGGAATGTTTTGGGTCGTCTTACAATGGTTATGCTTACCTACCTGCGTGCCAGACTAAGGGAGTTTGCTGACTCATTACATGCTGCAATTTTCTGTATCCAGGAGACTAAACTGGCGGTGATCGACCAGTACACTATTATGGAATGTTTTGGGTCGTCTTATGTGGTTATGCTTACCTTCCTGCATGCGAGACTAAGGGAGGGGTCCTTATCACCTGGAATTCCTCCATGCTACAGATTTCTAACTTTCTGAATGATACAAACTTCATCACGGGCTATGTTTCGCCGTCGGAGGATGCACGTTACGTTGGTGGCTTTCGGTTGTTTACAGACCCCACGAGGATCAGGAGAAGATGCAGTTCCTGGAGGAGTTCTCGGCTCACCGCCAGCTTTGCCCTGGCCTATGGTTGGTGTTAGGGGATTTTAACCTGATTCTACACGCATCTGACAAGAATAATGCTAACCTGGACTGAAGAGTGATGGGAAGATTCAAGCAGTTCGTTGATGACGATGGTCTCAAAGAGCTCTACTTGCATGGGCACAGGTTCACGTGGAGTAACGAGCGGGAATCACCCACGCTTACCAAGATTGACAAAGTTTTTGTCCCAGTGGATTGGGAATTGGAGCATTCGGACTGTTTCCTTCAGACGCTATCCACGGCGTACTCTGATCATTGTCTGCTTCATTTGGCTCTGAGTGAACGCATCCAACCAAGGCACCGCTTCATGTTCGAGATTTCCTGGGCAAAACTTGAGGGTTTATAGGAGGCGGTCAAAGATGCGTGGGCCTGCGATACAACCATTACTGACCCGTTCAAGCGCTTGGATTTGCTATTGAGAAACACGGCGCGCTATCTCACGGCTTGGGGACAAAAGCGCTTTGGTAATGTGAAGCTGCAGATCGCCGCCGCAAATTATGTGATTTTGCGCCTCGATTATGCTCAGAAATGGAGATCTCTCTAGGAGGAGAGGTTGTTGAGACGCACGTTGAAGCAGCTAGTGCTGGGTTTTGCATCGCTTGAGCGTATGATCACGAGACGGAGCTCGCATATTAGATGGCTCAGTGATGGAGATGCTAATACAAAGTTTTTCAATCTTATTGCCAATGGGAGTAAAACAAAAAAAAAAGATACCGGCAATTACCCTAACACCATTACGGATCAACGCAGAGAAGAGGAATTATCTCATGCTGCTTACAAGAATCTCCTGGGAACCAGCACAGGCAAGAGAGCATGCTCTTGATTTGGATTTCCTTGACATGGCCCAGGTGGATCTTAGTGATCAAGACCTGATTTTCTCTGAAGAGGAAGTCTGGGCGGTAATCAAGGAGATGCCGGCAGATTGCGCACCTGGCCCCGATGGTTTCTTTGGCTTGTTCTAGCAGAAGGTGTGGGTGATCATTAAAGGAGATGTCACGGCAGCAATTCATAAGCTGTTTCTCGATAACGGCCGCAGTTTTGGCTGATTAAATTAAGCCCTGATCACACTGATTCGAAAAAAGCCGGATGCATGCACGATCGTTGACTTTCATCCGATTAGCTAGGTTCACAGTATACCGAAGATATGCGCTAAATTGCTCGCGACGAGACTCAGCTGACGTATGGAAGATCTGGTAATGATGAACCAATCAGCGTTCATAAAAGGGAGAAATATAGATGATAATTTCATGCTTGTCCGGCAGTTAGCGAGGAAGTTGCACAAGTGGAAGGCCAAGGGTGTGCTGCTTAAGTTAGGCATATCTCGCGCTTTTGACTCTCTGTCATGGCCCTTCCAGTTCGAGGTGCTGCAAGCTAAAGGATTCTCAAAGATCTGGAGAGCTTGGGTTGCTACCCTGCTCACAATGGCTAGCTCTCGAGTAGTGGTAAATGGCTCGGGTGGGGAGAAATTCATCCATGCACGTGGGCTAGCTTCGTCAGGGAGATCTGCTCTCACCCCTCCTTTTTGTGATCGCCATGGACACCTTGACCTCTATGGTCGCCCGAGAGCACGAATGTGGAGTGCTCGGTGCATTGCAGGATGCTCACCTCTCCAGAGACTCTATTTATGCGGATGATGTAGTACTATTCGTCTGGCCATGGGCGATCGATTTGCTGTGTGTCCACGAATCTCTACGCATTTATGGAGCTGCTTTGGGTCTTCAAGTGAACTTCAACAAGTCATCGGTCATTATGATCTGTGTGGAAGAGGGAGACGGTGGCTGCGGCGATGCAGTGGAAGATGGAAGTTTTTGCCTGCAAATATTTGGAGCTACAGCTCACGAGGTCGGAGTGGCAACCAGTAGTTGATTCGGTGCTGTGATTACTTCCAGGATGGCAGAGAGGTTTGATCACCAGGCCAGAACGGCTGATCCTTGTGAACAATGTTATCAGAACCTGTCCTACGCATCACCTGATTGTGGCAGACGCTCCGAAGTGGGCGCCTGATCGTGTTGACAAGGGCTGCAGGGCCTTCTTTTGTGCTGGGACAGAAGAAATCCATGGCGGGAATTGCCAGGTGACGTGGCAACGTGTTTGTAGGCCAAAATGCCTCGGAGGCAAGGTATTGCACCCACCTACGTTGGGAATGGTTGAAGCGCACGGACGATACTAGAACCTGGAAGGGATTGAACATGTCACCTCATCCTCAGGTCCAGGAGGCGTTCGACAGTTTGGTGCGATGGCAGGTGGGAACCAGGGATCGAATTTTATTCTGGAGAGACCGTTGGATTAATGGTGCTAGGCTGGCGGAAATTACGCCAATTGTTGTGGTGCACGTCCGGACCCAGGTGATCAGTCACAGATCGGTTAAAGAGGGTCTGTATCTTCACAGCTGGGCATCTGACATTGGAGAGCTCTCTACCGATGGGGTAGTGCAATTCATCTGGCTCTGGGAGATTCTGTTGCCCATGCAAATCTCCCCTGATCAGGAAGATGTTGCGATATGGAAGTGGAACGTTCAGGGGCAGTACACCTCGGCTTCTACATATCACATGCTGTGGGAGGGTGCCATCAGGTTCCAATGTGCATCGACAGTTTAGCAGTGTTGGGCTCCCCTGCCATGTAAGATATTTATGTGGCTTGCGCTGCAATATTGACTGTGGACCTCAGATTAGAGATTGAGGCACGGTTTGCAGGATCAGAGCTAATCGTGCTTTCTATGCGATCAATAAGAAGATACTGTGGACCATATTTTGCTGCAACGTGTCTACTCCCGCCAGGTATGGTATCTTTGCTTCAGGAGGGCAAGGATTGATTTGGCGCTGCTGCCGACGGTGACAGATCGTCTTGAATCTTGGTGGAGCTCTAATCGCAAACACATACCTAAAAGGTACAGGAAAGGGTTTGATTCAATGATCACTATTGTGTGTCGGAGTATTTGGAAGCAACGGAATGGCCGAGGGTTTGGTAGGCATGACACGGTATCCGAATGGGTATCGGCTTCAAAAATCTTTGAAGAGCTCAAGTTGTGGGCTCTCGCTGGAGCTAGAAGAGTTCAACATTTCAGTGAGGAGTAGTGCATGGTTTTAGGAGTTAAGAGTTTTCTCATTGCTCTTGCACCGGCTTGTGGTGTGAGTGGCTTGGATATTTCTTCTACATTTACCTCTGCCTTCTATACAGCTATGGTACGCAATTTGCGTACTCCTGAAAAAAGCAGTTCACTTCTTTTAATCAGAGTGAGGGAACATGGTACAAAGTCATAAATGCCAAATGCAGCTAAGTGTAGACTCGTATGCATAGCCAAAACTTCAAAACTTTGGGTCTTTCCATTGGTTTCAATGGAGAAATTAGCAATGACAAGAAAACTCAAGAAAAGTGCTTGCAAACAGTTTGGAAGCATGCAAACATTGTTATATCTCACTCGCTGCAAAGATACAACGATCACAGTGAACGATGGACCATAGGTAATTAATTTGCTTTTTTCTAATATACTTGCAACTGATCATTTTTATTATCATCACTTCATAACAAACGCATATGGTAGAACTGCATTCGTTGGCTACTTGCACAAGTTAAGATCGATGCCAATCCCAATTTAGTATGCAATGAGCAGAGGAAATAGCAAAAACCTCATTATTGGCTTTATATACAATGATTCTCCATCTTAACAAATATCAACACCAGTAGGCAGTAATTAAAAACACTGAAGGACTGTTTTCATGCTATTAGGAGGCTACAACAAAATATGCAGATAATAATAGAAATGATCATATGGCTCACAGAAACAGGGGAGCAAAGCAAAGGGGGAGGTATACCTCAACAGCACTGTGATCGTGCTTTCCATTCCGCCTGGTCCCTCCTCCAGGCATGAAGAATGAGCGCTGGGATGGTAACAAAGCAAGCTGTCACGAGCATACCAAATAACCCCACTTCCATGATTACCGAACCGGCCATTTGACCATGAGATTTCGAACCCTCCACGTGCGGCGACATCGTCGCTACCAGAAGACCAGCGACCGTTAGCAGGAAGAAAGCCACATCCACGGCCACTCCAAGCACCGCAGTGCGCGGAAGCCAAAACAAGTGTGAAAGCGGCTCCCGCTTGATTGATACGAAGCGGCTCTGAGGAGGAGAGCAATTTCAACAAAACCATACGTAGTATATATTGATGGTTCAGAAATGGTAGGATGCAAATGAAGTGATGAACACACATGGAAAAAAACTACTACTGCTCATCAGGAGTTCAGGACAACCAGAAGCACGAAATTAATTTGACAACAATATAAGTATATGGCAACTGAATTACTCCGAAGATCATAATCATAACACTTGCCTATATACTGCTGCAATTTGACCTGAATAAAGATCACGGGGATTTGTTAATTCGCACGATACCTTATTGTATTCCGAAGTGGATCCAGTTCGAACTGCAATCTCGTATGCCACGCGCTGGACGCACACCATCAGGACGGCAAGCGCGAACGACGCAAGGACGCTGACGACGCAGACCTTGAGGCCCCCGTACATGAACGCCTGGAGGAACAGGAAGGGGCCGGAGCGCGTGCCCCAGGCGCGGTGCGCGACGAGCAGCGCAGCCGCGGCCCCGGTGGAGACACACGCGACCGCCGAGCACACGTAGGTGAGGGCTCCCGCCGCGACGCGGAGAACGCGGCCGAAGCGCAAGAGCAGCAGCATCACGACGACGATCCGCGCCGGCGGGGGCGGCGGCGTCGGCGGCGTCGGCGGCGAGGGAAGCACCGCGTCGGCGACGTCCATCGATCGGTGCGGGAAACCCTAGCTCCTCGAAGCTTCTCGCACTCGAAGGGGGCGGAGTGGTTGGGCTGCGCAGCGAGGGGACGGGGGTTTGTGGGAATTGGGGATTAGCGACAAGCACGCACGGGATGGGGTTTTCCGGCGAGCTGTGCCGCTTCCGGGTTCAGTTTCTACTAGTGGACTCGGGTTCTAACCGCGCGTGCTGAAATGGTGAGTGTTGGGTGTTAGAATTCAAGTTATTTTTATCTTGAACTTTGGAGTAGTATTTGTGTTAGTGCGTCTGACCGGAGTTTTTTTTTTAGCTTCAGTTGAATCCTCAAGATGAAGCGGAGCAACGAGGCGGGGCGACTTGGCCGGCCGCGGCGTCCTGGCAAGGCCTCGGCAACGCAGGCGTTGAATAGGGTTCGGTGATGCGGGTGGTTTTGTTTATTTTTGCTCTCACGGCCGTTAGGATTATATAGCCACCGAGCTCAAGTCGGTGATGTTGCTCTGCGCCAATGCCGCCGTCTACCTGCATCGCCGAACCTCTCCGATGAGGGCTTACTAGAACCTCATCGGAGAGGCGGAGACAGTGCAGTTCGCCGCAGCATCACAAGTTCACAACTAGGGGGGAGGAGGCGTGCTGGTTCCAATCTGGAGGGTGTAGGGTTTGAGTTGGACGTGGAAGGTGAACTAGAGCCGTTGGACATTGGATGATTCGAATGAAAGCTAAAAAAAGGGGGCGCCCATAACTGGCAAATGTTCGCCAGGGAGGGTGGCATTTGCGAATATTCGCCTGGCAGTTCTAGTTGAGAGGGAGAGGGGAGAGGTGGCAGTTTCTTTAGGCGGCATTGCTGGTTCTCTCTGAGATGGCAATTTTCGTTTAAAAAATACCGTCATTTGATCTTGTTTTTACAACTAAAACCGCCAGCCAAGCTGGTTCGCTTGCCATCCCTCCTATAGCGTACGTTCACCAGCTACCATTACCGGGGGGAAAATTCAGTCGCCGGATTGTAAGCCGTCCCCTTATATTAGCTTTTGAAAGTTCCAAGCTGGAGCATAGAAGAGAAGATCGCCTGTTTGCGAGAAAAAGGTTCTACAAAATAGCAAAGCTGAATTTTGAGCCTAGGTCGAACTATGATGGCTCCACAATTAGGTATATTTTTAATGAAGAACCAGCCGGAAGAAAAACAATTATTGTCAAAAGCAACTGAACTTCTTTTTTGTTTTCTTTGAGGAAGCATCTGACAGATCTGCTCGATCCTACATGCCTACCCTCCTTTTGGGGGTAAGGCAGCAACTTCAAGAACTAGATTCAAGATGCTGCTGTAGTTCAATGCAATGAACTGAAAAATTGACAATATGGACCACAGTCTATCATGCATATATGATGTTACCGTCGACAAAAGAAACTTGGAATATAACAAAGTCAATCATATGATGCTCATAGCTAGTCAGAATTTCCAGAAAAAACACACCAGAAACGTCGAACAAGTTAATAGCTCAGATTTTAGTGTCTTTCTTTCTAATGCATAGTTCCTCCAATTTTTGTTCTCTTTCAACAATCTGAAGAACAATATGTGGAAATTCTACTCCACATGAATCACATGCAAGATCAAAACATTTTTCACAGATAATCCATCGATTTAAACATTTGTGGTGATATATTTAATACCACCATCACCTACCTTTTTAAGTTTAAGCGACCTAACATTTGAGCTCAGCCCATGCCATACCGCGCCCACAAAGACACAAACAAGGTACTCCGCAAAACTGTAAAGCCCTAACATCCGAGATCACCGCAAACGGAACATTCTATGATGACTGCCACAAGGGCCAATGACTTGCAAAAAAATAGAGTGGTAGTCATCCAACATAAGTGCAAACATGGCAAATTCTACATGCATAGAAAAGCATTGTCCTCCGCAGGGTGATATACAACTCATTATATGGTCACGTACTCCAAACTTCCCAGCAGCAAGTAAACACTAGAACACTACAATGTTGAGTTACCAGAGCTCCTAACACATGGAGTATGCTATACTAGCAGTGGCCAGTGGACCAATCTACAATCATGGATATAGGTAACTATAACCCAGAACTTATCAGCAGCCATAAACTTCAGCAAAGAGTCAGCTCCTGTAATTCCATTCAGGGTTACGTCTGTTAAAAGAAAGCCAGTGTTCCATTAGATAAGCTGCAGAAAACTAGAACTTGAATGCGGTTGTGTAGATGTCTATCAATATTAAGCACACTAAATTATAAATTTGTATGTACTGATCTATGTACAGTAGTAGTGGTGGTGGTAGTATACCAACATGGCAAGGCTCACTACAATGCCGCTGCAACTAGACCAGGGAGAGGTATTTTTTAGATCAAGAGTGGGAATGGACAACAATTGCAACTCAGCATATGAAGCTTAATTCTTCTTGGTCCGCATGACAGCCTAATTTGGATGGCTGAGTGCCTCAAAGGCGCAAATTTGATGTACATGGTGGCTAGCTCAAAACTAGCCACTGAATTGCGTAACACCCGAAGGTAAAAGATGGCCTAATCAGTAGGTATTTCACATATACTCCTAGAAGCCATCTTCAGCTCACAAGCCCCATATATTCTCATGAATTACACTATGATGACCAGTGGACAAAGCAAAGCATGGCAATGTGTAAGCAATTACTATTGCTTTCTTCTAATACGTGGAATTGATCATTTTATTATCATTACTTCGTAACAAAAGCATATGGTAGGAGCTGCATCAGTTGGCTACTCACACAAATTTAAGTTCCATGACACGGCCCCAATTTTATCATGAATGCTAATACAACGACTAGAGGAAATAGCAAAATCCTTGTTGGTTTATATACAATAAATACTCCATCTTATCAAATACGAACACCAGTAGGCAGTAAACTAAGATAAATGATTCCATGTATCTGTAAGTCATATGATCTTTTCAATCGATGTGCATATTTCAAAGCAAAGGGGAAGAGATATATGTATATACCTCAACAAAACTGCGATGGTGCTTTGCTGTCCGCCTGGTCCTCCCTCCAGACACTAAGTGCTAGTGCTGGAATGATAAGAATGCAAGATATCGCGTGCATACCAAATATCCCCACATCTGCGATTACTAAACCGACCATTTCTCCCTGAGATATTGATCCCTCCGCATCATGTGACATCATCGCTGACATAAGACCAGCGACAAGTAGCAGGAAGAAGGGCACATCTGTGATCAATCCAAGCACCGCGGCACGGGGTAGCGTAAACGAGTGATTTGCAGCTGACTCGGAAGCGATTGCCCCGGAGCGCTAAGGAGGACAGCAATTTCACCAAAAACACATGGATGGGAATGAGTATACATGGAATGGTTCGAAAATGGAAGGATGCAGATGAAAGTGATGAACTCAAATGAACACTACTGCTACTCATCCACTAGCGTATATATATACTGCTGTAATCCGGCCAGAGCAAATGTCACATGGAGTTAATTTGCATGATATACCTTGTTGAACGCTGAACCAGATCCAGATAGAACTGCAATCACGTACGCCACGCACAGGCCGCACAGCAGCAGGGCGGCAAGCGCGAGCAAGACAAGGAAGCTGTAGGCGCAGACCTTGTAAGCGCCGGACGTGAACGCCTGGAGGAAGAGGAAGGGGGCGGAGCCCTCGCCCCAGGCGCGGCGCGCCACGACCTGCGCGGCCGAGGCCGCGGAGATGACCCACGCGGCCGCAAACCACAGGTAGGGGACAGCTCCCGCCGCGACGCAGAGGACGCGCCCGAGCGCCAGCATCGGGGCGAGGGCGAAGCGCACGAGCGCCAGCACCACGACGACGGTCCGCGCCGGCGGGGGCGGCGAGGGCAGCACCGTGTCGGCGACGGCCATTGATCGGCACGGGAAACCCTGGCTCCTGGAAGCTTCTCGCCTTCGATGGAGGCGGAGGCGGGGTGGTTGGGTTGGGGCGGCGAGGGGGCTGGGGGTTTGTGGGAAATGGGGATTAGGGGGCAGCACGGGATGGGGTTTTCCGGCGAGCTCTTCCGTTTGCGGGTTCTGTTCTGGCCCATTTTTTCGGGGGCGGGGGAGAATTCAAGTTATTTGTTTCGAACTTTGATGAAGTAGGGCGTATATTTTATTTTAAAAGAAAAACTTGGGCGTATATTAGTGTGTTTGCTATAATATTCATCTGCCTGCAATTTCGCAGGTTCAGTCAAAGGGCGGGCATTGGGTGACCGAACACTAGTAGAAAAGGGGGCAAAGGTCCAGACCGGGTCAGCCCATTAGTCCCGGTTCAGTCCAGAACCGGGACCCATGGGGCATTAGACCCGGTTCGTGAGCCCCGGGGCCGGCCGGGCCACGTGGGCCATTGGTCCCGGTTCGTCTGGACCTTTTGGTCCCGGTTGATGGGACGAACCGGGACCAATGGGCCTCGCTCCTGGACCAATGGTGGTGGGCCAGGAGCGAGGCCCATTGGTCCCGGTTGGTGGCATGAATCGGGACGAAAGGGTGACCTTTTGTCTCGGTTCGTGCCACGAACCGGGGCCAATGAGTTGCCTATATATACCCCTCGCCCGCGAGCAGAGCACTTCCACTGCTCTGTTTTTCCTGGCCGGCGAGGGGAGAGCTTTGTGGTGCTCTAGCTCACCTCCTATTCACACGAGGTGTTCGATGGAATGCCCGGGCCACACTACTTAAGCTTTTTCCTCTCCTAGCTCGACCTCCAAGCTTTATTTTCCTCAATATTTGTCTAGGTTTAGCGGTCCGTCACGTCCCGCCCCCGTCTTCGCCGCCGTCAATCGCCCGCGCCGATCTCGTCACCGGCACCACCATGGTGAGCCTCTTGTTCTTATCTTCTTTCTGAAAAAAAATTCTTACTTGTATGTTTATATAGATACTTGTATAATTTTCTTACTTTTATTATTGCATCTTATATAGTGCGATGGTTTTGGTATCCGCCCCCGTCGGCCCTCGTCCTGTCTATGATTCGGATGTGGTATATATTATCTTTTCATAACTATTGGTTCATTTATTGTTTATGACAATTATGCCAACCAACATGACATAGATTTTATTTATCTAGGAGGTTGTTGAACCGGAAATTCCAACCGACCCTATTGTCGAGAGGTTAAATTTAGTTGAAGAAGAAAATAATTTCTTGAAGAAAAAAATTAGAAAAATTGAGGAGGAGAAGATGATATTGGAGTTGCATGTTGCGGATGTCGTCGATGATCACAAGATCAAGATGGATGCAATGCGCTTGAAGATTATAAAGATTAGAAAATATGCCATTCATACCGAGGCTTGGTATCATTATGTCGTTGGATCAGTTGTTACCTTGGTTGCGATTATGATCGCATTTGTTTTCGCATTGAAATGTTTTACATAGTTTTAATGTATGGTTTAATTAATTTAGATGCTCTGCAGAGCTTTATGTTGTTAGATGAGAACTATGTATGTACTTTGGTTTTAATGTGATGATGAACTTCTATTAATTTGGTCACTTAATTATCTATTCATGATGTTCTGTAATGGTTTTTGACACACTTAATTATATATAATGCACACAGATGAACCGACAATGGATGTACGATGACAGACACATCCCCGAGTACATTAAGGGCGTGCATGATTTTCTCGAAGTGGCTGAGGCAAACAAGCAGAATGGTTTTATGTGTTGTCCATGCCCTATATGTGGGAATACGAAGTCTTACTCTGACCGGAAAATCCTTCACACCCACCTGCTTTACAAGGGTTTCATGCCACACTATAATGTTTGGACGAGGCACGGAGAAATAAGGGTTATGATGGAAGACGGCGAAGAAGAAGAGTACGATGACAGCTATGTGCCCCCCTGAATACGGTGATGCTACTGAACATCAAGAGGAACCAGACGATGTGCACGATGATGCTGCAACGGGCAAAGCTGCTGAAGATCAAGAGGAACTAGACGATGTGCCCGATGATGATGATCTCCGCCGGGTCATTGTCGATGCAAGGACGCAATGCGAAAGTCAAAAGGAGAAACTGAAGTTCGATCGCATGTTAGAGGATCACAAAAAAGGGTTGTACCCCAATTGCGAAGATGGCAACACAAAGCTCGGTATCGTACTGGAATTGCTGCAGTGGAAGGCAGAGAATGCTGTGCCTGACAAAGGATTTGAGAAGCTACTGAAAATATTGAAGAAGAAGCTTCCAAAGGATAACGAATTGCCCGACAGTACATACGCGGCAAAGAAGGTCGTATGCCCTCTAGGATTGGAGGTGCAGAAGATATATGCATGCCCTAATGACTGCATCCTCTACCGCGATGCGTACAAGGATCTGAACGCATGCCCGGTATGCGGTGCATTACGGTATAAGATCAGACGAGATGACCCTGGTGATGTTGACGGCGAGCCCCCCAGGAAGAGGGTTCCTGCGAAGGTGATGTGGTATGCTCCTATAATACCACGGTTGAATCGTCTGTTCAGAAACGGAGAGCATGCCAAGTTGATGCGATGGCATAGTGAGGACCATAAGAAAGACGGGAAGTTGAGAGCACCCGGTGACGGGTCGCAGTGGAGAAAAATTGAGAGAAAGTACTGGGATGAGTTTGCAAGTGACCCAAGGAACGTATGGTTTGCTTTAAACGTGGACGGCATTAATCCTTTCGGGGAGCAGAGCAGCAATCACAGCACCTAGCCCGTGACTCTATGTATGTATAACCTTCCTCCTTGGATGTGCATGAAGCGGAAGTTCATTATGATGCCTGTTCTCATCCAAGGCCCTAAGCAACCCGGCAACGACATTGATGTGTACCTAAGGCCATTAGTTGAAGAACTTTTACAGCTGTGGAATGGAAACGGTGTACGTACGTGGGATGAGCACAAACAGGAGGAATTTGACCTAAAGGCGTTGCTGTTCGTGACCATCAACGATTGGCCCGCTCTCAGTAACCTTTCAGGATAGACAAACAAGGGATACCACGCATGCACGCACTGTTTACTTGACACCGATAGTATATACCTGGGAAACTGCAGGAAGAATGTGTACCTGGGCCATCGTCGATTTCTTCCGACCAACCATCAATGTCAAAAGAAAGGCAAGCATTTCAAAGGCGAGGCAGATCACCGGAAGAAGCCCGCCATGCGTACCGGTGATCACGTATTTGCTATGGTCAATGATTTACACGTAATCTTTGGAAAGGGTCCCGGCGCACTGAAGGAAATATGCCCTAGAGGCAATAATAAAGTTATTATTTATTACCTCATATCATGATAAATGTTTATTATTCATGCTAGAATTGTATTAACCGGAAACATGATACATGTGTGAATACATAGACAAACATATAGTCACTAGTATGCCTCTACTTGACTAGCTCATTAATCAAAGATGGTTATGTTTCCTAACCATAGACATGTGTTGTTATTTGATTAATGGGATTACATCATTAGGGGAATGATGTGATTGACATGACCCATTCTGTTAGCCTAGCACTTGATCATTTAGTATATTGCTATTGCTTTCTTCATGACTTATACATGTTCCTGTAACTATGAGAATTATGCAACTCCCGTTTACCGGAGGAACAATTTGGGTACTACCAAACGTCATAACGTAACTGGGTGATTATAAAGGAGTACTACAGGTGTCTCCGAAGGTACATGTTGAGTTGGCGTATTTCGAGATTAGGTTTTGTCACTCCAATTGTCGGAGAGGTATCTCTGGGCCCTCTCGGTAATGCACATCACTATAAGCCTTGCAAGCAATGTGACCAATGAGTTGGTTACGGGATGATGCATTACGTAACGAGTAAAGAGACTTGCCGGTAACGAGATTGGACTAGGTACTGGATACCGACGATCAAATCTCGGGCAAGTAACATACCAATGACAAAGGGAACAACGTATGTTGTTATGCGGTTTGACCGATAAAGATCTTCGTAGAATATGTAGGAACCAATATGGGCATCCAGGTTCCGCTATTGGTTATTGACCGAGAATGGTTCTAGGTCATGTCTACATAGTTCTCGAACCCGTAGGGTCCGCATGCTTAACGTTACGATGACAGTTTTATTATGAGTTTATAAGTTTTGATGTACCGAAGTTTGTTCGGAGTCCCGGATATGATCACGGACATGACGAGGAGTCTCAAAATGGTCGAGACATGAAGATTGATATATTGGACGACTATATTCGGACACCGGAAGTGTTCCGGGCGATTTCGGAGAAAACCGGAGTACCGGAGCGTTACCGGAACCCCCCCCCCCCCCCCGGGAGAGTAATGGGCCTTATGGGCCTTAGAGGGGAAGAGAGAGGGACGGCCAGGGTGGGCCGCGCACCCCCTCTCCCTCTGGTCCGAATTGGACTAGGAGGGGGGCGGCGCCCCCCTCTTTCCTTCCCCCTCTCCCCCTTCCTTCCCCCTCCTAGTAAGAGTAGGAAAGGAGGAGTCCTACTCCTACTACGAGGAGGATTCCTCCTCCTTGGCGCGCCCCAAGGACCGGCCGGCCTCCCCCCTTGCTCCTTTATATACGGGGGCGGGGGGGCACCCCATAGACACACAAGTTGATCTACGGATCGTTCCTTAGCCGTGTGCGGTGCCCCCCTCCACCATATTCCACCTCAGTCATATCGTCGCGGAGTTTAGGCGAAGCCCTGCGCCGGTAGAACATCATCATCGTCACCATGCCGTCGTGCTGACGGAACTCATCTCCGGAGCTTTGCTAGATCGGAGCCCGGAGATCGTCATCGAGCTGAACGTGTGCTGAACTCGGAGGTGCCGTACGTTCGGTGCTTGGATCGGTCGGATCGTGAAGACGTACGACTACATCAACCGCGTTGTGTTAACGCTTCCGCTTACGGTCTACGAGGGTACGTGGACAACACTCTCCCCTCTCGTTGCTATGCCATCACCATGATCTTTCGTGTACGTAGGAAATTTTTTGAAATTACTACGTTCCCCAACAGTGGCATCCGAGCCTAGGTTTTATGCGTTGATGTTATATGCACGAGTAGAACACAAGTGAGTTGTGGGCGATACAAGTCATACTGCTTACCAGCATGTCATACTTTGGTTCGGCGGTATTGTGAGATGAAGCGGCCCGGACTGACATTACGCATACGCTTACGCGAGACTGGCAGGAGCCATCAAGTTGTCGCTTTATTGTATGAAATGCAAACGCCCTGTAATTGCTTTACTTTACATTTGAGAGTGGCAGGAGCCACATTTAAGCATATCGGCAACTGGCAGGAGCCATATGGTTGTCGCTTTATTGTATGAAATGCAAACGCCCTGTAATTGCTTTACTTTATCACTAAGCGGTAGCGATAGTCGTAGAAGCAATAGATGGCGTAACGACAACGATGCTACGATGGAGATCAAGGTGTCGCGCCGGTGACGATGGTGATCACGATGGTGCTTCGAAGATGGAGATCACAAGCACAAGATGATGATGGCCATATCATATCACTTATATTGATTGCATGTGATGTTTATCCTTTTATGCATCTTATCTTGCTTTGATTGACGGTAGCATTTTAAGATGATCTCTCACTAAATAATCAAGAAGTGTTCTCCCTGAGTATGCACCGTTGCGAAAGTTCTTCGTGCTGAGACACCACGTGATGATCGGGTGTGATAGGCTCTACGTTCAAATACAACGGGTGCAAAACAGTTGCACATGCGGAATACTCAGGTCATACTTGACGAGCCTAGCATATACAGATATGGCCTCGGAACACGGAGACCGAAAGGTCGAACGTGAATCATATAGTAGATATGATCAACATAGTGATGTTCACCATTGAAACTACTCCATCTCACGTGATGATCGGACATGGTTTAGTTGATTTGGATCACATGATCACTTAGATGACTAGAGAGATGTCTGTCTAAGTGGGAGTTCTTAAGTAATATGATTAATTGAACTTAAATTTATCATGAACTTAGTACCTGATAGTATTTTGCTTGTCTATGGTTGTTTGTAGATAGATGGCTCGTGCTGTTGTTCTGTTGAATTTTAATGCGTTCCTTGAGAAAGCAAAGTTGAAAGATGATGGTAGCAATTACACGGACTGGGTCCGTAACCTGAGGATTATCCTCATTGCTGCACAGAAAAGTTATGTCCTGGAAGCACCGCTGGATGCCAGGCCTGCTGCTGATGCAACTGACGACGTTAAGAACGTCTGGCAGAGCAAAGCTGATGACTACTCGATAGTTCAGTGTGCCATGCTTTACGGCTTAGAATCAGGTCTTTAATGACGTTTTGAACGTCATGGAGCATATGAGATGTTCCAGGAGTTGAAGTTCATATTTCAAGCAAATGCCCGGATTGAGAGATATGAAGTCTCCAATAAGTTCTATAGCTGCAAGATGGAGGAGAATAGTTCTGTCAGTGAACACATACACAAAATGTCTGGGTATAATAATCACTTGATTCAACTGGGAGTTAATCTTCCTAATGATAGTGTCATTGACAGAATTCTCCAATCACTACCACCAAGCTACAAGAGCTTCGTGATGAACTATAATATGCAAGGGATGAACAAGACTATTCCCGAGCTCTTCGCAATGCTAAAAGCCACGGAGGTAGAAATCAAGAAGGAGCATCAAGTGTTGATGGTTAACAAGACCACCGGTTTCAAGAAAAAGGGCAAAGGGAAGAAGAAGGGGAACTTCAAAAAGAACGACAAGCAAGTTGCTGCTCAAGAGAAGAAACCCAAGTCTGGACCTAAGCCTGAAACTGAGTGCTTCTACTGCAAGCAGACTGGACACTGGAAGCGGAACTGCCCCAAGTATTTGGCGGATAAGAAAGATGGCAAAGTGAACAAAGGTATATGTGATATACATGTTACTGATGTGTACCTTACTAATGCTCGCAGTAGCACCTGGGTATTTGATACTGGTTCTGTTGCTAATATTTGCAACTCGAAAGAGGGACTACGGATTAAGCAAAGATTGGCTAAGGACGAGGTGACGATGCGCGTGGGAAATGGTTCCAAAGTCGATGTGATCGCGGTCGGCACGCTACCTCTACATCTACCATCGGGATTAGTTTTAGACCTAAATAATTGTTATTTGGTGCCAGTGTTGAGCATGAACATTATATCTGGATCTTGTTTGATGCGAGACGGTTATTCATTTAAATCAGAGAATAATGGTTGTTCTATTTATATGAGTAATATCTTTTATAGTCATGCACCCTTGAAGAGTGGTCTATTTTTATTGAATCTCGATAGTAGTGATACACATATTCATAGTGTTGAAACCAAAAGATGCAGAGTTGATAACGATAGTGCAACTTATTTGTGGCACTGCCGTTTAGGTCATATCGGTGTAAAGCGCATGAAGAAACTCCATACTGATGGGCTTTTGGAATCACTTGATTATGAATCACTTGGTACTTGCGAACCGTGCCTCATGGGCAAGATGACTAAAACGCCGTTCTCTGGAACTATGGAGCGAGCAACTGATTTGTTGGAAATCATACATACTGATGTTTGTGGTCCAATGAATGTTGAGGCTCGCGGCGGGTATCGTTATTTTCTCACCTTCACAGATGATTTGAGCAGATATGGGTATATCTACATAATGAAACACAAGTCTGAAACATTTGAAAAGTTCAAAGAATTTCAGAGTGAAGTGGAAAATCATCGTAACAAGAAAATAAAGTTTCTACGATCTGACCGTGGAGGAGAATATTTGAGTTACGAGTTTGGTCTAAACTTGAAACAATGCGGAATAGTTTCGCAACTCACGCCACCCGGAACACCACAACGAAATGGTGTGTCCGAACGTCGTAATCGTACTTTACTAGATATGGTGCGATCTATGATGTCTCTTACTGATTTACCGCTATCGTTTTGGGGTTATGCTTTAGAGACGGCCGCATTCACGTTAAATAGGGCACCATCAAAATCTGTTGAGACGACGCCTTATGAACTATGGTTTGGCAAGAAACCAAAGTTGTCGTTCCTTAAAGTTTGGGGCTGCGATGCTTATGTGAAGAAACTTCAACTAGATAAGCTCGAACCCAAATCGGAAAAATGTGTCTTCATAGGATACCCAAAAGAGACTATTGGGTACACCTTCTATCATAGATCTGAGGGAAAGATTTTCGTTGCTAAAATCGGATCCTTTCTAGAGAAGGAGTTTCTCTCGAAAGAAGTGAGTGGGAGGAAAGTAGAACTTGATGAGATAACTGTATCTACTCCCTTATTGGAAAGTAGTTCATCACAAGAACCGGTTCCTGTGACAAATACACCAATTAGTGAGGAAGCTAATGATATTGATCATGAAACTTCAGATCAAGTTTCTACTGAACATCGTAGGTCTACCAGAGTAAGATCCGCACCAGAGTGGTACGGTAATCCTATTCTGGAAGTCATGTTACTTGATTATGATGAACCTACAAACTATGAGGAAGCGATGATGAGCCCAGATTCCGCGAAATGGCTAGAGGCCATGAAATCTGAGATGGGATCCATGTATGAAAACAAAGTATGGACTTTGGTTGACTTGCCCGAGGATCAGCAAGCCATTGAGAATAAATGGATCTTTAAGAAGAAGACTGACGCTGATGGTAATGTAACTGTCTATAAAGCTCGACTTGTTGCGAAAGGTTTTCGACAAGTTCAAGGGGTTGACTACGATGAGACTTTCTCACCCGTAGCGATGCTTAAGTCTGTCCGAATCATGTTAGCTATTGCTGCATTTCATGATTATGAAATTTGGCAAATGGATGTAAAAACTGCATTCTTGAATGGATTTCTGGAAGAAGAGTTGTATATGATGCAGCGAGAAGGTTTTGTTGATCCAAAAGGTACTAACAAAGTGTGTAAGCTCCGGCGTTCCATTTATGGACTGGTGCAAGCATCTCGGAGTTGGAATAAACACTTTGATAGTGTGATCAAAGCATATGGTTTTATACAGACTTTTGGAGAAGCCTGTATTTACAAGAAAGTGAGTGGGAGCTCTGTAGCATTTATGATATTATATGTAGATGACATATTATTAATTGGAAATGATATAGAATTTCTGGATAGCATAAAGGGATACTTGAATAAAAGTTTTTCAATGAAAGACCTCGGTGAAGCTGCTTACATATTGGGCATCAAGATCTATAGGGATAGATCAAGACGCTTAATAGGACTTTCACAAAGCACATACCTTGATAAAATTTTGAAAAAGTTCAAAATGGATGAGGCAAAGAAAGGGTTCTTGCCCGTGCTACAAGGTATGAAGTTGAGTCAAACTCAATGCCCGACCACAGCAGAAGATAGAGAGAAAATGAAAGATGTTCCCTATGCTTCAGCCATAGGCTCTATCATGTATGCAATGCTGTGTACCAGACCTGACGTATGCTTAGCAATAAGCTTGGCAGGAAGGTACCAAAGTAATCCAGGAGTGGATCACTAGACAGCGGTCAAGAACATCCTGAAATACCTAAAAAGGACTAGGGATATATTTCTCGTATATGGAGGTGACAAAGAGCTAGTCGTAAATGGTTACGTCGATGCTAGCTTTGACACTGATCCGGACGATTCTAAATCGCAAACCGGATACGTGTTTTTATTAAACGGTGGAGCTGTAAGTTGGTGCAGTTCTAAACAAAGCGTCGTGGCGGGATCTACATGTGAAGCGGAGTACATAGCTGCTTCGGAAGCAGCAAATGAAGGAGTCTGGATGAAGGAGTTCATTTCCGATCTAGGTGTCATACCTAGTGCATCGGGACCAATGAAGATCTTCTGTGACAATACTTGTGCAATTGCCTTGGCAAAGGAATCCAGATTTCACAAGAGGACCAAGCACATCAAGAGACGCTTCAATTCCATTCGGGACCAAGTCCAAGTGGGAGACATAGAGATTTGCAAGATACATACGGATTTGAATGTTGCAGACCCGTTGACTAAGCCTCTCTCACGAGCAAAACATGATCAACACCAAGACTCCATGGGTGTTAGAATCATTACTATGTAATCTAGATTATTGACTCTAGTGCAAGTGGGATACTGAAGGAAATATTCCCTAGAGGCAATAATAAAGTTATTATTTATTTCCTCATATCATGATAAATGTTTATTATTCATGCTAGAATTGTATTAACCGGAAACATGATACATGTGTGAATACATAGACAAACATATAGTCACTAGTATGCCTCTACTTGACTAGCTCATTAATCAAAGATGGTTATGTTTCCTAACCATAGACATGTGTTGTCATTTGATTAATGGGATCACATCATTAGGAGAATGATGTGATTGACATGACCCATTCCATTAGCCTAGCACTTGATCGTTTAGTATATTGCTATTGCTTTCTTCATGACTTATACATGTTCCTGTAACTATGAGAATTATGCAACTCCCATTTACCGGAGGAACACTTTGGGTACTACCAAACATCACAACGTAACTGGGTGATTATAAAGGAGTACTACAGGTGTCTCCGAAGGTACATGTTGAGTTGGCGTATTTCGAGATTAGGTTTTGTCACTCCAATTGTAGGAGAGGTATCTCTAGGCCCTCTCGGTAATGCACATCACTATAAGCCTTGCAAGCAATGTGACCAATGAGTTGGTTACGGGATGATGCATTACGTAACGAGTAAAGAGACTTGCCGGTAACGAGATTGGACTAGGTACTGGATACCGACGATCAAATCTCGGGCAAGTAACATACCGATGACAAAGGGAACAACGTATGTTGTTATGCGGTTTGACCGATAAAGATCTTCGTAGAATATGTAGGAACCAATATGGGCATCCAGATTCCGCTATTGGTTATTGACCGAGAATAGTTCTAGGTCATGTCTACATAGTTCTCGAACCCGTAGGGTCCGCACGCTTAACGTTACGATGATAGTTTTATTATGAGTTTATAAGTTTTGATGTACCGAAGTTTGTTCGGAGTCTCGGATATGATCACGGACATGACGAGGAGTCTCTAAATGGTCGAGACATAAATATTGATATATTGGACGACTATATTCGGACGCCGGAAGTGTTCCGGGCGATTTCGGAGAAAACTGGAGTGCCAGAGGGTTACCGGAACCCCCCCGGGAGAGTAATGGGCCTTATGGGCCTTAGAGGGGAAGAGAGAGGGGCGGCCAGGGTGGGCCGCGTGCACCCTCTCCCTCTGGTCCGAATTGGACTAGGAGGGGGGGGGGCGGCGCCCCCCTCTTTCCTTCCCCCTCTCCCCCTTCCTTCCCCCTCCTAGTAGGAGTAGGAAAGGAGGAGTCCTACTCCTACTAGGAGGAGGATTCCTCCTCCTTGGCCCGCCCCAAGGGCCGGCCGGCCTCCCCCCCTTGCTCCTTTATATACGGGGGCGGGGGGCACCCCATAGACACACAAGTTGATCTATGGATCGTTCCTTAGCCGTGTGTGGTGCCCCCCTCCACCATATTCCACCTCGGTCATATCGTCGCAGAGTTTAGGCGAAGCCCTGCGCCGGTAGTACATCATCATCGTCACCACGCCGTCGTGCTGACGAAACTCATCTCCAGAGCTTTGCTGGATCGGAGCCCGGAGATCGTCATCGAGCTGAACGTGTGCTGAACTCGGAGGTGCCGTACGTTCGGTGCTTGGATCGGTCGGATCGTGAAGACGTACGACTACATCAACCGCGTTGTGTTAACGCTTCCGCTTACGGTCTATGAGGGTGCGTGGAAAACACTCTCCCCTCTCGTTGCTATGCCATCACCATGATCTTGCGTGTGCGTAGGAAATTTTTTGAAATTACTACGTTCCCCAACACGCACTAGCTATTCCGAATGACGCTGAGGTACACGCACCCATGTGGAAGAAAAAATCTATATTTTGGGACCTACCCTACTAGAAAGACCTAGAGGTCCGCTCTTCAATCGACGCGATGCACGTGACGAAGAACCTTTCACTAATAGGAAAACGGCTATAGATGAAATGGACACTAATGGCGCACCATATGAGTGGTGCGCCATTAGTATATAGCAATGGCGCACCACATACAGGTGCGCCATTAGTAATATATTACTAATGGCGCACCTGGTGTGTGGTGCGTCATTAGACGTTTTGAAAAAAATAAAAGAAAATTGTTACTAATGGCGCACCGTGGGATAGTGCGCCATTACTAGTTGACATAGTAATGGCGCACCACAGCCACCGTGCGCCATTAGTAGTTTTGAAAAAAAAAGTAAAAAAAAATAAAAATTGTTAGTAATGGCGCACCTATGGACAGTGCGCCATTACTAGTTTTAATGGCGCACCACTGGTGTGCCATTACTAAGTTTTTTTCAAAAAAATTTGAAAAAAAATTCAAAACTTTTTTTTTTCAAAACTAGTAATGGCGCACTGTGGGTGTGGTGTGGTGCGCCATTACTAACTTGGCCCAACACCAAATGCACCCCCCCTCCCCCGTGGACCGCCTTTTCAGTTTTTAAAAAAATAAAAAAAATGATGGAAATGTCAAAAAATAAAAGAAAATAAGTTTCCCATGTGATATGTGGTCTAGTTGTTGGGAAAATTTACAAATATGAATTTCGACTTTATTTGCAAAATCTCTCTGGAAATTTGTAAAATGGGCATAACTTTTGCATACGAACTCGGATTAAAAAGTTTTTTATATAAAAAATCATCTACTCAAAAAGTTACATCCGAATTTAACCGGGGGAACCCCATTAACATTTTCAAAATCCCCAAAAACCTAACAGAAAAAAAGTTACGGGGCTTTCAAGATCTAGAGGCAAAAAATTCAAAAAATTTCAAACTTACTAGTGGCGCACCATGGATGTGGTGCGCCACTAGTAACAGAAAAAATTGATTTTGAATTTTTTTTGAAATTGTTTTTAAAAAATGATACGTAATATGACCGGGAAGTTTGAAATATTTTTCAAAATTTCATCATAGTCATGAACATGAACAAAGTCCTAGACATCAACAAGGTATAATAGGATTGATATGCTAGATATATCAACAAGTGCCTGTGAAGTGAGCTGTTGCTGGGGTTGGGTAAAACTCTGAAGTTAAGCGTGCTTGGGCTGGAGTAGTGTGAGAATGGGTGACCTTTCGGAAAGTTTGACCACGGAGTGCGATTTGACCTGAGATTAAGCCATAGTGACCTAAGATTAAGAAAAAAAATGAAATTAGTAGCGAACACAGGTGCACCATTAGAAAAAATCTAATGGCGTGGTGCTAGTGGCGCACCTGTAGTGCGCCATTAGTAGCGAAAACAGGTGCAAAGGATACACCTGAGGCACGGGAGGACCTGCAACGTTTGCACGAAAAAGACGGCATGCCTCTGAAGTAGTATGAAGGTCCTGCCAGCTACGCTCTTGCGAAAGAAGAGAAAGAAATCTTCTTTGAATGCCTGCTCAGTATGAAGGTCCCGACTGGCTTCTCGTCGAATATAAAGGGAATAATAAATATGCCAAAGAAAAAGTTCCAGAACCTAAAGTCTCATGACTGCCACGTGATTATGACGCAACTGCTTTCGGTTGCATTGAGGGGGCTTCTACCGAAAAACGTCCGATTAGCCATTGTGAAGCTATGTGCATTCCTCAATGCAATCTCTCAGAAGGTGATCGATCCAGAAATCGTACCAAGGCTAAGGAGTGATGTGGTGCAATGTCTTGTCAGTTTCGAGATGGTGTTCCCACCATCCTTCTTCAATATCATGACGCACGTCCTAGTTCATCTAGTCGACGAGATTGTCATTCTGGGGCCCGTATTTCTACACAATATGTTCCCCTTTGAGAGGTTCATGGGAGTCCTAAAGAAATATGTCTGTAACCGCGCTAGGCCAGAAGGAAGCATCTCCATGGGCCATCAAACAAAGGATGTCATCTGGTTTTTTGTTGACTTCATTCCTGGCCTTAAGAAGATAGGTCTCCCTAAATCACGGTATGAGGGGACTCAATAATATGCAGGGACGGATATTCTTGGTCTCAAGCACACTACACAGTTCTACAGAACTCTACCTTGGTGACCCCGTATGTCGATGAACACAAGAACAGTCTGCGCTCCAAACACCCGGAGCAGTGCGACGACTGGTTTAAATGTGAACACATTAGGACTTTCAGCAGTTGGTTGGAAACACGTCTCAGAGGTGACAACACTGTTTGTGATGAGTTGTACTTGTTGTCCAGGGGACCATTTTTGACTGTATTGATTTACAAAGGATACGAGATAAATGGGAATACATTTTACACGATTGACCAAGATCAAAAGAGCACCAACCAAAACAGCGGTGTCCGCTTTGATGCAACAACCGAGAGGGGAAAGGACACATATTATGGTTACATAGTGGACATATGGGAACTTGACTACGGACATGATTTTAAGGTCCCTTTGTTTAAGTGCAAATGGGTCAATCTGTCAGGAGGCGGGGTACAAGTAGACCCACAGTAGGGAATGACAACAGTGGATCTGAAAAATCTTGGGTACACTGACGAACCATTCGTCCTAGCCAATGATGTGGCACATGTTATCTATGTGAAGGACATGTCTACCAGACCGAGAAAAAGAAAAGAGAAGGAAGCGAATACATCATACGATGAGTCAAAGCGCCACATAGTTCTTTCAGGAAAAAGGGACATCGTGGGAGTGGAGGGCAAGACAGACATGTCTGAAGATTATGAAAAGTTTTATGAAATTCCTCCCTTCAAAGTCAAGGCTGACCCAAGCATCCTAATAAACGATGAAGATTATCCATGGTTACAGCGCAATAAGAAAATGACACAAGCGAAGAAAAAGTGAAGACTTTCTCCCGCAACTATTATGATGATACCATGCCAACTTTGTAACAGACGAGTATGATACCATTGTCCGTTTTGTACATGCACATGCTATGTGGGTGAAATTATGATACCATGCCAACTTTCAACTTTTTCAGAGTTCATTTGAAATGCTATAATGTCTTACGGTTCGGCCCTCGTAATACCATTAATCCCGGTTCGCTCCTTGTCAACTATGTTCTCACCAAGAACACTCTCCAGAGGGCAGCCACGTGGGCCATTGGTCCCGGTTCTTCTGGACCTTTTGGTCCCGGTTCCACGCACGAACCGGGATCAATGCGCCTCGCCCCTGGCCCATGACCATTAGTCCCGGTTTGTGCCACAAACCGGGACTAAAGGGTTGGTCCTCGTTGCGCTCAGAGTTTAGTCCCACCACGCCAACCAAAGGGCGCTCACACTGGTTTATAAGCCTGTCCCTCTCTGCCTTGTTGAGCTCCTCTCAAAGTGAAAATAGATGCCCCTATACAGGGAATTTGACCTAAATTCATAGTGAATTTCTCTGAAATTCATAGAAATTTATTATGAATTTAGGTTGAATTTTCTCTATAGGCGCATCTATGTTCATTTTTTTAGTAAAGTTAATCACAAACTTGTGATTCACACAAATTTCAAAGAATTCAAATTTTAACTATTCAAATTTGAAAACTAATGGCACTAACAGAAACTTTATAATTTTTCTAAAACTAATGGCACTAACAGAAAGTTTATAATTTTGCTGACCTAAAAGCAAAAAGAATTAAAAAATAAAGCAAAAAAAAAGAAAATAAAAAATGCAAAAAACAAAACAAAAAAACTCGAAACAAAATAAAAATAGCAATAATAAGTATTTTGTTGTAAGTAGAAACAAAATAAAATAAATAAAGCAAGAAAGAAAACAAAAAACAAAAAAACTATTTTCAAATTTGAAAACTAATGGCACTAACAGAAAGTTTATAATTTTTCTAAAACTAAAAGCAAAAAAGAATTAAAAAATAAAGCAAAAAAAAAGAAAATAAATAATGCAGAAAACAAAACAAAAAACTGAAAAAAATAAAAATAGCAACAATAAGTATTTTGTTGTAAGTAGAAACAAAATAAAATAAATAAAGCAAGAAAGAAAACAAAAAACAAAAAAAGTGTTTTCAAATTTGAAAACTAATGGCACTAACAGAAAGTTTATAATTTTTCTAAAACTAAAAGCAAAAAGAATTAAAAAATAAAGCAAAAAACAAAAGAAAATAAATAATGTAGAAAACAAAACAAAAAAACTGGAAAGAAATAAAAATAGCAACAATAAGTAAAGAAAACAAAAAACAAAAAAAGTGCCTCCTACTGGGCCCCCACGGCCTGAATACGACTAGAAACCCTACCATGGGCCAGGATTCAGGCCCGCAGAAGGCCCAGCAGGCCCACAGGCAAAGCAGTTTCAGATTAGGCCCATAGGCCTGCAGTTCAGAGGAGTTCGAGAGAGAGGAGGAAGCAGTGCTTATAAGCAGGTGGTCGACGCTCTCAACTAGCGAGGTGGGACTAAACTCCCACCACCACGCCACTGTGCAAGGCCATTGGTCCCGGTTGGTGACACGAACCGGGACCAATGCCACCCTTTGGTCCCGGTTCGTGACACCAACCGGGACCAATGCTCCCCTTTAGTCCCGGTTGGTGCCACCAACCGGGACCAAAGGGGCCTTTGGACCCGGTTGGTGGCACCAACCGGGACTAAAGGGGGGCATTGGTCCCGGTTCATGCCACGATCCGGGACCAATGACTTTGCTATATAAGCAAAGACTTAGCGTTTTTCATTTCATCTCTGCAGTTGCCCGCGCCGACGCCGCCACCAGGCTGCCTGATTCACACCCCGTCGACACCGTCGCCACCCCCATCGCCGCCCGCGCCCCGCGCCGTCACCACCCCGCGCCGCCCCGATACCGTCGCCGCGCGCCACCAGGGGCCGTCGCAGTCACCTCCCCGCACCACCCTGACGCTATCATCGCCCCGCGTCGCGCTCTAACGCCGTCGTCGCCCCGCCGACGCCGTCGCCGCCACTCCCTGTGCCCCTGCTCGCCTCGACGCCGCCTGCCGCTCGCCCCTGCCCGCCCCGATGCCGCCCTTGTGAGCACCACCCGCCCCTGCCGGCCCCACTGCCGCCGCTGTTGTTTTTAGTTATATACATATATGTTATTTTTTTACATGTTTTTAGATGTTTTTATATTTTCATATATGTATGTATGTATTTTTTTTAGATATATGTATTTCCTATGCATGTTCATATATATATGTATGTATGTATTTTTTACATGTTTTTTGTATGAATGTACGTAATGGTGTGTCCGAACGTCGTAATCGTACTATAGTAGATATGGTGCGATCTATGATGTCTCTTACTGATTTACCGCTATCATTCTGGGGTTATGCTTTAGAGACGGCCGCATTCACATTGAATAGGGCACCATCAAAATCCGTTAAGACAACGCCTTATGAACTGTGGTTTGGCAAGAAACCAAAGTTGTCGTTTCTTAAAGTTTGGGGCTGCGATGCTTATGTGAAGAAACTTCAACCAGATAAGCTCGAACCTAAATCGGAGAAATGTGTCTTCATAGGATACCCAAAAGAGACCATTGGGTACACCTTCTATCACAGATCTGAGGGCAAGATTTTCGTTGCTAAAATTGGATCCTTTCTAGAGAAGGAGTTTCTCTCGAAAGAAGTGAGTGGGAGGAAAGTAGAACTTGATGAGATAACTATATCTGCTCCCTTTTTGGAAACTAGTTCATCACAAGAACCGGTTCCTGTGACAACTACACCAATTAGTGAGGAAGCTAATGATATTGATCATGAAACTTCAGATCAAGTCTCTACTGAACCTCGTAGGTCTACCAGAGTAAGATCCGCACCAGAGTGGTACGGTAATCCTATTCTGGAAGTCATGTTACTTGACCATGATGAACCTACGAACTATGAGGAAGCGATGATGAGCCTAGATTCCGAAAAATGGCTAGAGGCCATGAAATCTGAGATGGGATCCATGTATGAGAACAAAGTATGGACTTTGGTTGACTTGCCCGATGATTGGCAAGCCATTGAGAATAAATGGATCTTTAAGAAGAAGACTGAGGCTGATGGAAATGTAACTGTTTATAAAGCTCGACTTGTTGCGAAAGGTTTTCGACAAGTTCAAGGGGTTGACTACGATGAGACTTTCTCACCCGTAGCGATGCTTAAGTTTGTCCGAATCATGTTAGCTATTGCTGCATTTCATGATTATGAAATTTGGCAAATGGATGTCAAAACTGCATTCTTGAATGGATTTCTGGAAGAAGAGTTTTATATGATGCAGCCAGAAGGGTTTGTTGATCCAAAAAGTGCTAACAAAGTGTGCAAGCTCCAGTGATCCATTTATGGACTTGTGCAAGCATCTCGGAGTTGGAATAAACGCTTTGATAGTGTGATCAAAGCATATGGTTTTATACAGACTTTTGGAGAAGCCTGTATTTACAAGAAAGTGAGTGGGAGCTATGTAGCATTTCTGATATTATATGTAGATGACATATTATTAATTGGAAATGATATAGAATTTCTGGATAGCATAAAGGGATACTTGAATAAAAGTTTTTCAATGAAAGACCTCGGTGAAGCTGCTTACATATTAGGCATCAAGATTTATAGAGATAGATCAAGACGCTTAAAAGGACTTTCACAAAGCACATACCTTGATAAAATTTTGAAAAAGTTCAAAATGGATCAGACAAAGAAAGGGTTCTTTCCCGTACTACAAGGTGTGAAGTTGAGTCAGACTCAATGCCCGACCACAGCAGAAGATAGAGAGAAAATGAAAGATGTTCCCAATGCTTCAGCCATAGGCTCTATCATGTATGCAATGCTGCGTACCAGACCTGACGTATGCTTAGCAATAAGCTTGGCAGGAAGGTACCAAAGTAATCTAGGAGTGGATCACTGGACAGCGGTCAAGAACATCCTGAAATACCTGAAAAGGACTAAGGATATGTTTCTCGTATATGGAGGTGACAAAGATCTAGTCGTAAATGGTTACGTTGATGCAAGCTTTAACACTGATCCAGACGATTCTAAATCGCAAACCGGATACGTATTTTTATTAAATGGTGGAGCTGTAAGTTGGTGCAGTTCTAAACAAAGCGTCGTGGCGGGATCTACATGTGAAGCAGAGTACATAGCTGCTTCGGAAGCAGCAAATGAAGGAGTCTGGATGAAGGAGTTCATTTCCGATCTAGGTGTCATACCTAGTCCACCGGGACCAATGAAGATCTTCTGTGACAATACTGGTGCAATTGCCTTGGCAAAGGAATCCAGATTTCACAAGAGGACCAAGCACATCAAGAGACGCTTCAATTCCATCCGGGACCAAGTCCAAGTGGGAGACATAGAAATTTGCAAGATACATACGGATTTGAATGTTGCAGACCCATTGACTAAGCCTCTCTCACGAGCAAAACATGATCAGCACCAAGACTCCATGGGTGTAAGAATCATTACTATGTAATCTAGATTATTGACTCTGGTGCAAGTGGGAGACTGAAGGAAATATGCCCTAGAGGCAATAATAAAGTTATTATTTATTTCCTCATATCATGATAAATGTTTATTATTCATGCTAGAATTATATTAACCGGAAACATGATACATGTGTGAATACATAGACAAACATATAGTCACTAGTATGCCTCTACTCATTAATCAAAGATGGTTATGTTTCCTAACCATAGACATGTGTTGTCATTTGATTAATGGGATCACATCATTAGGAGAATGATGTGATTGACATGACCCATTCCGTTAGCCTAGCACTTGATCGTTTAGTATATTGCTATTGCTTTCTTCATGACTTATACATGTTCCTGTAACTATGAGACTATGCAACTCCCGTTTACCGGAGGAACACTTTGGGTACTACCAAACGTCACAACGTAACTGGATGATTATAAAGGAGTACTACAGGTGTCTCCGAAGGTACATGTTGAGTTGGCGTATTTCGAGATTAGGTTTTGTCACTCCGATTGTCGGAGAGGTATCTCTGGGCCCTCTCGGTAATGCACATCACTATAAGCCTTGCAAGCAATGTGACCAATGAGTTGGTTACGGGATGATGCATTACATAACGAGTAAAGAGACTTGCCGGTAACGAGATTGAACTAGGTATTGGATACCGACGATCAAATCTCGGGCAAGTAACATGCCGATGACAAAGGGAACGACGTATGTTGTTATGCGGTTTGACCGATAAAGATCTTCGTAGAATATGTAGGAACCAATATGGGCATCCAGGTTCCGCTATTGGTTATTGACCGAGAATAGTTCTAGGTCATGTCTACATAGTTCTCGAACCTGTAGGGTCCGCACGCTTAACGTTACGATGACAGTTTTATTATGAGTTTATAAGTTTTGATGTACCGAAGTTTGTTCGGAGTCCCGGATGTGATCACGGACCTGACGAGGAGTCTCGAAATGGTCGAGACATAAAGATTGATATATTGGAAGCCTATGTTTGGACATCGGAAGTGTTCCGGGTGAAATCGGCATTTTACCGGAGTACCGGGGGGTTACCGGAACCCTCCCGGGGGTTATTGGGCCTACATGGGCCATAAGGGAGAAGAGGAGAGGAGGCAAGAGGTGGGCCGCGCCCCCTCCCCTCCCTAGTCCGAATAGGACAAGGAGAGGGGGGCGGCTTCCCCCTTTCCTTCCCCTCTTCCTCCTCCTTCCCCCTTCTCCTACTCCAACTAGGAAAGAAGGGAGTCCTACTCCCGGTGGGAGTAGGACTCCCCCTTGGCGCGCCCTCCTTGGCCGGCCGCCTCCTCCACCCTGGCTCCTTTATATACGGGGGCGGGGGGGCACCCTAGGACACACAAGTTGATCTACGGATCGTTCCTTAGCCGTGTGCGGTGCCCCCCTCCACCATATTCCACCTCGGTTATATCGTCGCGGAGTTTAGGCGAAGCCCTACGCCGGTAGAACATCATCATCGTCACCACGCCGTCGTGCTGACGGAACTCATCCCCGAAGCTTTGCTGGATCGGAGCCCGGGGATCGTCATCGAGCTGAACGTGTGCTGAACTCGGAGGTGCCGTACGTTCGGTGCTTGGATCGGTTGGATCGTGAAGACGTACGACTACATCAACCGCGTTGTCATAACGCTTCCGCTTACGGTCTACGAGGGTACGTGGACAACACTCTCCCCTCTCGTTGCTATGCCATCACCATGATCTTGCGTGTGCGTAGGAATTTTTTTTGAAATTACTACGTTCCCCAACAACACTTTCATCAGTGCCATTTATAATGCTTCATTATCAGTTTGATTGACCTCTATTTCTCGTAAAGTGCTTGTGGCAGGAACAAGGGAATATTTTCTGTGGATACTACGTGTGCGAGTTCATCTACAACGCGACTTTGAAAAATAAGCGGGGCTACTCTAAAAGACAATATGAAGTGCGTAAGCAATAATATTCACAATTTCATTTTATTACACCATCATTTCTGCTGAATTTCATTCATATATATGTATTAACCCCCTTCTTCAAATTAGACGTGGCAGATGCGGAATGAACTCCTACTACAAGATTGCATGAAAGCAACTCAAGAGGAATTGGCGGGATTCTTTCTTGACCACGTCATCAATAAAGCCGGAGAATACCATGTGGAAGTTGATTTCAATTGCTAGGGGATTGTAAGAGATCTTACATATTGTATATGTATGTAGCAAGTAGCGTCGGATAGATAATACGAGAACTTGTTGTTCGACCAATCTCTCGGAGAAGGAGAGGTCGATCGATCACTTCTCTCGGTATGCATGACAAACTTCTGTACTTAATGGTTTCCTTCATTTTCTTACTAGCTAGCGTGTCGAGGGCCTCTCTATGTATAGTACGTAGCATCGACCAAGCACGGAGATATGAGAGGACACTTCTCCCTATTAATTAGCTAGCTAACACAATATATGAAACACCTAAATTAACCCCCCAAAACCCCCACCCCCCTTCCAAAAAAAACAAAACCCCCAGCCCCTGAAATGCTGACGCGTGGATGCCTTTTGGTCCCGGTTGGTGCCACCAACCGGGACCAAAGGCCCTCCTGCCTGGGCTCGGCGTACCGGCCACATGGAGGCCCATCTGTCCCGGTTCGTGTAAGAACCGGGACTAAAGGGCCAGGGCATTAGTAATGACCCTTTAGTCCCGGTTCAACAACTGGGACAAAAGGCCCGTATGAACCGGGACAAATGGCCCCTTTTCTACTAGTGGAAGGGGGTACGAACACCACTTATTTTCATAACTTAGTTCTAAAAAAAGAGAAAACCGAATAGTGTGATCCTTTTTTCTTTGTGAAATAGAATAGTGTGATCCTTGACCATAACAATAATATGTTTTGAAATCCTGGTGATATTTTTTTATTTTCTCTAATTTGCTTAGTTATCATTATGTTCTTTCACGCCTTGGCAATAACCTTGAGGGCATGGCAGATTGTTGTTCGATGCCAGACAAAGAACAAATTCTGCGGGTTCTCAAAGGAGTGAACAAGAATGCTTCTCCAGGACCGGATGGCCTTAGAGCATCTCCACCCGTTGGCCCCCTCAGGAGGCATAAAAATCGCCGCCTGGGGGCGAGCCGGCAGTAGAATCGGCGCTGGGACGGTTGGGCATCCAGCCGTCACCCCCAGGTCGCCCCCAGGCGCCGATATCGGCGAGAAACGACCCATATTCGGCATGGTTCGGCATTGAATTCTCAACATAAGTAAAAAAATTATCACCTACTTCATCACAGAAAATCAAATAATTCAACTAAATAGAGCAACAACAAATAGTTCAATACAAATTATATAGTTCAACAAATAAAAACTCATCACACGACGAGTTATGTGTCGCCCTTGATCCTCCATAGGTGCTCCACCAGATCCTGCTGCAGTTGATGATGCACTTGTGGGTCTCTGATCTCCTAACGCATACTGAGATAGGCAGTCCATGTTGCCGGTAGCTGGTGATCAACTTTTTTTTGATTTAAAAGGAAACTTTATTCATTTGAAATAACCAGTACATCGTTTGTGAGGATCATTACAATTTCATTTGGAGGTTCCTCAAACCAGTCGGAAGTCGAAGAAAATCTAGCTAATCTAGCAAGTTCATGAGCTACTTTATTTGCCTCTCTATTACAATGTTCGAATCTAGTCGTGACAAAATCACAGGCATAGTGGTAACAATCCTCGAAAACTGCTGCCGCCGCCCCCGTTGATTGTCCTCCTTCCTGCATGGTCTCAACCACCTCCATGTTGTCTGAGTTGATGATTAGGCGGTTACACCCCGCCCTTTGCGCCATTGTTAGGCCAAACTTGAGAGCTAAAGCTTCGGCCATCAAAACATCCGCACAATAGTCAATCTTTCCATTTCCTCCTGCAATGAACCTACCTTTGTGGTCTCTTAAAACTGCCCCCATCGTACCCTTCAACATATCATGATCAAAAGAGGCGTCAACATTAAGATTCACAAAACCCCTAGGAGGGCAGTACCAACCCCCCTTTTTCATCGTGGCCTTTGGAGATGATGCATTTACAAAGTTGGTTGTGAGAGCTATGATCCCCATTGCTATCTGATTTGCATTCTAAGTTAATTCCTTATGCACTAACTTTCGTCTTTCCCACCATAGGTACCAAGCTGAAATAGCTATCATTTCACGTACATTTTGGTACCCCATAATACTCAAGTCTTGGTCTGGGAGAAGTAGAAGGTATTCCAATATTGCCTCCCCGGCAAGATCAACCTCACAAGCTTTATCAATAATCACATCCATCCCTAGTCTCTTCCAAACCTCCTTTGCTTTACTACAGAGGAAAAGCATGTGTTTCGTATCTTCTAAACCCCGAGAGCAAGTTGGGCAAGAGGGCGAGACCTTCATGTGTCTATTAGCGAGTGTTACCCGGCATGGGAGAGTGCCATGTAATGTACATCATATAAAAAATTTAACTTTTGCTGGGCAGGATAACTTCCATATCTGACACCAAATAGGATTTGGTATGCTTCGCCCCATCCCATTAGAATATTTGAGTCTACTCCCGTACTGATAATTCCATTCCACCGAGTAAGCAGACCTTACCGAGAACATACCATTTTTTGTGTAACTCCAGGTAATGAAATCTGTCATATCATATTGCGAAAGTGGGATTGAAAGAATTCGTTGTGCGTCAATGGGCCACATAGTTTGTCTAATCAGTTCCTCGTCCCAATTGTTGGAAGCAGGGTCAATCAGGTCACTCACTTTTGATAGCAAATGGCTCCCCCTAGGGGTCACAATCTTCCTAGTGACACAGTTTGGGATCCAGACATCTTCCCAGATATTGATGTTATGTCCATTACCCACTCGCCAAATATAGCCACGTTTCAGAGTAGTTATACCAGCCATAGTGTTGTGCCAGGTGAAAGAAGCACCACGCTTTGGCTTAGACTTCAGCAAATCGCCATTAGGGTAGTACTTGGCCCTCAGAATAGTGGCACACAAGGAATCAGGATTATCAATAAGACGCCATGCTTGTTTGGCGAGCGAAGCCAGGTTGAAGCAGTGGATATCACGGAATCCCATTCCACCTTGGTTTTTTGGTACACACATTTTCCACCAGGCCATCCAGTGCATCCTCCTGTGGTTCTCCTCGTCACCCCACCAGAAATGCGCTATCGCGTCAATGATTCCTTTACAATTTTTTTAGGAATTTTAAAGACCGACATTGCATAGGTAAGTATGGCTTGGATCACAGCCTTGAGTAGGATCTCCTTCCCCCTGGCGGACAATAGTTTTTCCTTCCAACCACTAATTTTCTTAACAATTCGTTCAATCAAAAATTTAAAGCAGTCTGATTTGTCAGCACCCACGTTGGCTGGTAAACCCAGGTATTTATCATTCATTGCCTCCGTCATTATATTCAGCGTTGTACACATTTCTTCTCTGATCTCAACCGTTGTATTAGGGCTAAAGAAAACGCTAGACTTTTCCACACTTACCAGTTGTCCCGATGCCGCACAATATAAATCTAATGCTGATTTCAGGGCCGCCGCACTATGCTGATTGGCTTTCATCAAGATCAATGAATCATCCGCAAAGAGAAGATTTGTGACTGGCGGGGCGTCCCTACATACTTTAACTCCTGATATGTTTTCGTTTTCCTCGGCATGTGTCAGCAATGCATTTAACCCCTCTGTGCATAGCAAGAAGAGGTATGGTGATAGCGAATCACCCTGCCTCAATCCTCTAGTAGGCTTGAAGCTCTCACTTTCCTCTGCATTGATCCTTACTCTGTATTCGAAAGTTGAGACACATTGCATAATCAAATTCACCCATTCTTGATGAAAACCCAATCTCAACATAATCTCTTTCAAGAAAGGCCACTCGACTCTATCGTATGCTTTGTGCATGTCAAGTTTTATGGCACACAATCCCTCTCTACCTTCTTTTTTGTTCTTAATTGTGTGAAAACATTCATAGGCCACTAAAATATTATCCGTTATTAGTCTTCCCGGTACGAATGCACTCTGTGTTGGGCTAATGATTTCTGGTAAAAAAAACTTCAAACGGGTAGCCACCATTTTTGCAATTATTTTGTATACCACATTACATAAGCTGATCGGTCTAAATTGTGTTACCTTTTCTGGTGTATTAATCTTAGGAATCATCACGATCGCCGTATCGTTCCAACCTGTCGGGATAGTACATGTGTTGACTGCTTTCAGAACCTCCTCAATTAGGTCCTCCCCCAGCATAGGCCAGAACCTTTTATAGAAAATAGCATGTAGACCATCTGGTCCTGGAGCTTTTAAGTCCCCAATATCGAATAAAGCTTTGCGAACATCTTCCGTGGTATAAGGGGCAAGTAGAGCACTGTTCATTTCATTTGACACTCTCCTATGGACAAGTGATAAAACTTCTTGATTAGGATGCTGAACTTCCAAAGTGAAAAGCTTTGAAAAACATTTGGTGATGTGATTCCTCAATATCTGGTGATCAACTTCAGCTAGAGGACCCTGCCTGTAGTATGTTTCAGTGTCAAACACTGGCTCTTCCTGCTCGCTCTCGATGATCATGTTGTGCAAGATGACACAGCAAGTCATGATCTCCCACATTTGATCTTTCGACCAGGTCTGAGCAGCGTACCGGACAACAGCAAATCGAGATTGGAGCACACCAAATGCCCGCTCGACATCCTTCCTACAAGCCTCCTGCACCTTGGCAAAGTGGGACTTCTTGCCTCCTGGCACATCGTTTGAGATAGTCTTCACAAATGTAGACCATCTCGGATAGATGCCATCAGCTAGGTAGTACCCCTTGTTGTAGTGCCGCCCATTGACCTCGAAGTTCACCGGAGGAGAATGACCTTCAACAATCTTGGCAAAGACAGGGGAGCACTGCAGCACGTTGATGTCATTGTGAGTTCCTGGCATACCAAAGAAGGAGTGTCAAATCCAGAGGTCCTGTGTGGCCACCGCCTCAAGTACCACACTGCAACCGCCTTTGGTGCCTTTGTACATCCCCTGCTAAGCAAATGGGCAGTTCTTCCATTTCCAATGCATGCAGTCGATGCTTCCAAGCATCCCAGGAAATCCTCTTGCTGCATTCTGTGCTAGGATCCGAGCAGTGTCTTCCGCATTGGGTGTTCGCAAGTATTGTGGTCCAAACACTGCCACCACTGCCCAACAGAACTTGTAGAAACACTCAATGGTGATGGACTCGGCCATGCGCCCATAGTCGTCGAGTGAATCACCAGGAGCTCCGTATGCAAGCATCCTGATCGCTGTCGTGCACTTCTGGATCGAGGTGAATCCAAGTTTGCCGGTGCGGTCCTTCTTGCACTTGAAGTAGCTGCCGAACTCCCGGATGGAATTCACAATCTGAGGAAAAGCTTTCGGCTCATCCGATAACGGCGCCGAAATGTTTTGTCGCCGTGTAGTGGAGCGTCGGTGAAGTAGTCGGAGTAGAGCATGCAGTAGCCTTCGAGACGATGTCGGTTCTTTGCTTTCATCCGCCCCAGCGCCGAGCCACCTCGCCACGGCTTTTCATTGCTCGCTAGCAGGCCGGCGAGGGCGGCGAGGACCATGAGATGTTCCTCTTCCTGTACATCGGCCTCGGCTTCCTCCTCCAGCAGTGCGACAAGTGCTTCCTCATCGTCCGAGTCCATTGCCGAGGCAGGCAAATCACCAAACACCTTGCGGGCGCGGTGGGCGCGTACCCGCCGCTACACTGCCCCCCGCAGCCGGAAACACTAGAAAAATCGCCCAGCTGCTGGTGGAGGGGTTGCCTCTGCGACACCTCTGCTCTTTTTCCGGCGGGGATGGGCTATCTAGCGGTGGCAGGCGGTGGGCAGCACCGGGATCAGCCAGTTGGCGGTCGAGCGTGCGGGGGGTTGGGAGGCGAATCTGGAAGAAAGACTTGACTTTTCGCCTGATAGTGTGGGCCAGACGTGCTTTTCCCTAGCGCCGGAGCCCCCGAGCGCCCCCCAATGCGCCGGGTTCGGCCTACGATCCCCAGGCCCAAAAACGGGCCGAGCTGGCGGATTTCGGCGTCCTGGGGGCGCGACTGGGATGTTTTTTCGGCGTCGGCGCTGAAAAAGTCGCCTGGGGGGCCTGTCGGGGGTGCGGCTGAAGACGCTCTTAGCCTTTCTATCGTTTGCTTGGAAATTGATCGATAATGTTGTAACCAAGTTGGTACGAGATTCCTATTTAATTGACACACACTTAGTATAACTTTGTACTAAAGTTGTACTAAGTATGCATCAATTAATATGGACCGGAGGAGTACGTACGTTAGTCGCCCACCAATACAAAACCATATATTACATTGATTTTGGAAAAACGATAATGCGAAAAAGCACAGAGCGACCGCGACCGCGTCGCCCCCGCGGGCGACCGGTCGCGCCCCGATTCCCCTTCCGCCAGCTCTCCCTCTCCCCCCCCCCCTCCCCGCCGCCGTCACCGGCGTTCGCCGCCGGGCCTGGCCTGGGCGGCGCGGGTGGCGGTGGTGTTGGGGAACGTTGCAGAAAATTAAATTTTTTCTACGATTTCACCAAGATCCATCTATGAGTTCATCTAAGCAACGAGTCAAGGGAGTGAGTTTGCATCTACATACCACTTGTAGATCGCATGCGGAAGCTTGCAAGGGGATGGTGATGATGGAGTCGTACTCGACGTGATTCAGATCACCGATGTCCAAGTGCTGAACGGACAGCACCTCCGCGTTCAACACACGTACGGGACGGGAGACGTCTCCTCCTTCTTGATCCAGCAACGGGGGAGGAGAGGTTGAGGAAGATCTCTCCAACGGCAGCACGACGGCGTGGTGGTGTTGGTGCAGCAGTACTCCGACAGGGCTTCGCAAGCGCGTAACGGAGGAGGAGAGGTGTTGGGGAGGGGAGGGGCTGCGCCTTGGAGTTGTGTACAACAGCCCTCCCCTCACCCCTCTATTTATAGGGGAAGGGGCAAGGGGGCCCGACCCCTCTAGATGGGATCTAGAGGGGGGCAGCGGCCAGGGAGGGGAGGCTTGCCCCCCAAGCAAGGGGGGCGCCCCCCTTTGGGTTTCCCCCCCCCCAACCCTAGGCGCATGGGCCCAAGGTGGGGGGCGCGCCCAGCCCTCCAGGGGCTGGCTCCCTCCCCTTTGCGGCCCATGTCGCCCTCCGGGAGGGGTGGCCCCTCCCGGTGGACCCCCGGAACCCCTCCGGTGGTCCCGGTACATTACCGATAGACCCCCAAAACTTTCCGGTGTCCGTATGACAACTTCCCATATATAAAACTTCACCTCCGGACCATTCCGGAACTCCTCGTGACGTCCGGGATCTCATCCGGGACTCCGAACAACATTCGGTAGTCACATACTAGTCTTCCTAATAACCCTAGCGTCACCGAACCTTAAGTGTGAAGACCCTACGGGTTCGGGAGACATGCAGACATGACCGAGACCACTCTCCGGTCAATAACCAACAGTGGGATCTGGATACCCATGTTGGCTCCCACATGCTCCTCGATGATTTCATCGGTTGAACCACGATGTCGAGGATTCGATCAAACCCCGTATATAATTCCCTTTGTCAATCGGTACGTTACTTGCCCGAGACTCGATCGTCGGTATCCCAATACCTTGTTCAGTCTCGTTACCGGCAAGTCACTTTACTCGTACCGTAATGCATGATCCCGTGGCCAACACCTTGGTCACCTTGAGCTCATTATGATGATGCATTACCGAGTGGGCCCAGAGATACCTCTCCGTCATACGGAGTGACAAATCCCAGTCTCGATCCGTGTCAACCCAATAGACACTTTCGGAGATACCTGTAGTGCACCTTTATAGTCACCCAGTTACGTTGTGACGTTTGATACACCCAAAGCACTCCTACAGTATCCAGGAGTTACACGATCTCATGGTCGAAGGAAGAGATACTTGACATTGGCAAAGCTCTAGCAAACGAACTACACGATCTTTGTGCTATGCTTAGGATTGGGTCTTGTCCATCACATCATTCTCCTAATGACGTGATGCCGTTATCAACGACATCCAATGTCCATAGCCAGGAAACCATGACTATCTATTGATCACAACGAGCTAGTCAACTAGAGGCTCACTAGGGACATATTGTGGTCTATGTATTCACACGTGTATTACGATTTCCAGATAATACAGTTATAGCATGAATGAAAGACAATTATCATGAACAATGAAATATAATAATACTTTTATTATTGCCTCTAGGGCATATTTCCAACAGTCTCCCACTTGCACTAGAGTCACCAATCTAGTTACATTGTGATGAATCGAACACCCATAGAGTTCTGGTGTTGATCATGTTTTGCTCGCAAGAGAGGTTTAGTCAACGGATCTGCGACATTCAGATCCGTATGTACTTTGCAAATTTCTATGTCTCCATCTTGAACATTTTCACGGATGGAGTTGAAACGACGCTTGATGTGCCTGGTCTTCTTGTGAAACCTGGGCTCCTTGGCAAGGGCAATAGCTCCAGTGTTGTCACAGAAGAGTTTGATTGGCCCCGACGCATTGGGTATGACTCCTAGGTCGGTGATGAACTCCTTCACCCAAATCGCTTCATGCGCTGCCTCCGAGGCTGCCAAGTACTCCGCTTCACACGTAGATCCCGCCACGACGCTCTGCTTGCAGCTGCACCAGCTTACTGCTCCACCATTCAACATATACACGTATCCGGTTTGTGACTTGGAGTCATCCAGATCTGAGTTGAAGCTAGCGTCGACGTAACCCTTTACGACGAGCTCTTCGTCTCCTCCATAAACCAGAAACATGTCCTTTGTCCTTTTCAGGTACTTCAGGATATTCTTGACCGCTGTCCAGTGCTCCTTGCCGGGATTACTTTGGTATCTTGCTACCAAACTTACGGCAAGGTTTACATCAGGCCTGGTACACAGCATGGCATACATAATAGATCCTATGGCTGAAGCATAGGGGATGACACTCATCTCTTCTTTATCTTTTGCCGTGGTCGGTGACTGAGCCGAGCTCAATCTCACACCTTGTAACATAGGCAAGAACCCTTTCTTGGAATGATCCATTTTGAACCTTTTCAAAATCTTATCAAGGTATGTGCTTTGTGAAAGACCTATGAGGCGTCTCGATCTATCTCTATAGATTTTGATGCCTAATATATAAGCAGCTTCTCCAAGGTCCTTCATTGAAAAACACTTATTCAAGTAGGCCTTAATGTTGTCCAGAAGTTCTATATTATTTCCCATCAATAGTATGTCATCTACATACAATATGAGAAATGCTACAGAGCTCCCACTCACTTTCTTGTAAACGCAGGCTTCTCCATAAGTCAGCATAAACCAAAACGCTTTGATCATCTCATCAAAGTGAATGTTCCAACTCCGAGATGCTTGAACCAGTCCATAAATGGATCGCTGGAGCTTGCATACTTTGTTAACGTTCTTAGGATCGACAAAACCTTCCGGTTGCATCATATACAGCTCTTCCTTAAGATGTCCGTTAAGGAATGCCGTTTTGACGTCCATCTGCCATATCTCATAATCATAGTATGCAGCAATTGCTAACATGATTCGGACGGACTTTAGCTTTGCTACGGGAGAGAATGTCTCGTCATAGTCAATCCCTTGAACTTGTCGATAACCCTTAGCGACAAGTCGAGCCTTATAAATGGTAACATTACCATCCGCGTCCGTCTTCTTCTTAAAAATCCATTTATTTTCTATCGCTCGTCGATCATCGGGCAAGTCTGTCAAAGTCCATACTTTGTTTTCATACATGGATTCTATCTCGGATCTCATGGCTTCAAGCCATTTGTTGGAATCTGGGCCCACCATCGCTTCTTCATAGTTCGAAGGTTCACCGTTGTCTAACAACATGATTTCCAGGACAGCGTTGCCGTACCACTCTGGTGCGGAACGTGTCCTTGTGGACCTACGAAGTTCAGTAGCAACTTGATCCGAAGTACCTTGATCATCATCATTGGTTTCCTCTTCAGTTGGTGTGGGCATCACAGGAACAGTTTCCCGAGCTGCACCACTTTCCCGTTCGAGAGGTAGTACTTCATCGAGTTCTACTTTCCTCCCAGTTACTTCTTTCGAGAGAAACTCTTTTTCTAGAAAGCATCTGTTCTTGGCAACAAAGATCTTGCCCTTGGATCTTAAGTAGAAGGTATACCCGACAGTTTCCTTAGGGTATCCTATGAAGACACATTTTTCCGACTTGGGTTCGAGCTTTTCAAGTTGAAGTTTCTTGACATAAGCATCGCATCCCCAAACTTTTAGAAACGACAGCTTAGGTTTCTTCCCAAACCATAATTCATACGGTGTCGTCTCAACGGATTTAGACGGTGCCCTATTTAAAGTGAATGTAGCTGTCTCTAGAGCGTATCCCCAAAATGATAGCGGTAAATCGGTAAGAGACATCATAGACCGCACCATATCTAATAGAGTGCGATTACGACGTTCGGACACACCGTTTCGCTGAGGTGTTCCAGGCGGCGTGAGTTGTGAAACGATTCCACATTTCCTTAAGTGTGTGCCAAATTCGTGACTTAAGTATTCTCCTCCACGATCTGATCGTAGGAATTTTATCTTTCGGTCACGTTGATTCTCCACCTCATTCTGAAATTCCTTGAATTTTTCAAAGGTCTCAGACTTGTGTTTCATTAAGTAGACATACCCATATCTACTTAAGTCATCAGTGAGAGTGAGAACATAACGATATCCTCCGCGAGCCTCAACTCTCATTGGACCGCACACATCGGTATGTATGATTTCCAACAAGTTGGTTGCTCGCTCCATTGTTCCGGAGAACGGAGTCTTGGTCATTTTGCCCATGAGGCATGGTTCGCATGTGTCAAACGATTCATAATCAAGAGACTCTAAAAGTCCATCAGCATGGAGCTTCTTCATGCGCTTGACACCAATGTGACCAAGGCGGCAGTGCCACAAGTATGTGGGACTATCGTTATCAACTTTGCATCTTCTGGCATCCACACTATGAACATGTGTAATATTACGCTCGAGATTCATTAAGAATAAACCATTTACCATCGGAGTATGACCATAAAACATATCTCTCATATAAATCGAACAACCATTATTCTCAGACTTAAATGAGTAGCCATCTCGTATTAAACGAGATCCAGATACAATGTTCATGCTCAAACTTGGAACTAAATAACAATTATTAAGGTTCAAAACTAATCCCGTGGGTAAATGTAGAGGCAGCGTGCCGACGGCGATCACATCGACTCTGGAACCATTCCCGACGCGCATCGTCACCTCGTCCTTTGCCAGTCTCCGTTTATTCCGCAGCTCCTGCTGTGAGTTACAAATATGAGCAACGGCACCGGTATCAAATACCCAGGAGTTACTACGAGTACTGGTAAGGTACACATCAATTACATGTATATCAAATATACCTTTGGTGTTGCCGGCCTTCTTATCCGCTAAGTATTTGGGGCAGTTCCGCTTCCAGTGACCCTTCCCCTTGCAATAAAAGCACTCAGTCTCAGGCTTGGGTCCATTCTTTGACTTCTTCCCGGTAACTGGCTTACTGGGCGCGGCAACATCTTTGCCGTCCTTCTTGAAGTTCTTCTTGCCCTTGCCCTTCTTGAACTTAGTGGTCTTATTGAGCATCAACACTTGATGTTCTTTCTTGATTTCAGCCTCTGCTGACTTCAGCATCGAGAACACTTCAGGAATGGTCTTCACCATCCCCTGCATGTTGTAGTTCATCACAAAGCTCTTGTAGCTTGGTGGGAGCGACTGGAGGATTCTGTCAATGACCGCCTCATCTGGGAGGTTAATGTTCAGCTGGGTCATACGGTTGTGCAACCCAGACATCTTTAGGATGTGCTCACTGACAGAACTGTTTTCCTCCATCTTACAACTGTAGAACTTGTCGGAGACATCATATCTCTCGACCCGGGCATGAGCTTGAAAAACTAGTTTCAGCTCTTCGAACATCTCATATGCTCCGTGATGCTCAAAACGCTTTTGGAGCCCCGGTTCTAAGCTGTAAAGCATGCCGCACTGAACGAGGGAGTAATCATCAGCACGAGTTTGCCAAGCATTCATAATGTCTTGGTTCTCTAGGACGGGAGCGTCACCTAGCGGTCCATCTAGGACATATTGCTTCCCGGCAGCTATGAGGATGATCCTCAGGTTCCAGACCCAGTCCGTATAGTTGCTGCCATCATCTTTCAGCTTGGTTTTCTCTAGGAACGCGTTGAAGTTCATGTTGACCTGAGCGTTGGCCATTTGATCTACAAGACATATTTGCAAAGGTTTTAGACTAAGTTCATGATAATTAAGTTCTAATCAAATTATGAACTCCCACTCAGATTAGACATCCCTCTAGTCATCCAAGTGTTACACGATCCGAGTCGACTAGCCCGTGTCCGATCATCACGTGAGACGGACTAGTCATCGTCGGTGAACATCTTCATGTTGATCGTATCTTCCAGACGATTCGTGTTCGACCTTTCGGTCTCCGTGTTCCGAGGCCATGTCTGTATATGCTAGGCTCGTCAAGTTAACCCTAAGTGTTTTTGCTGTGTAAAACTGTCTTACACCCGTTGTATGTGAACGTAAGAATCCATCACACCCGATCATCACGTGGTGCTTAGAAGCGACGAACTGTAGCAACGGTGCACAGTTAGTGGAGAACACTTCTTGAAATTTTTGTAAGGGATCATCTTATTTACTACCATCGTCCTAAGTAAACAAGATGTATAAACATAATAAACATCACATGCAATTATATAGTTGTGACATGATATGGCCAATATCATATAGCTCCATTGATCTCCATCTTCGGGGCTCCATGATCATCTTGTCACCGGCTTGACACCATGATCTCCATCATCGTGTCTTCATGAAGTTGTCACGCCAATGACTACTTCTACTTCTATGGCTAACGCGTTTAGCAATAAAGTAAAGTAGTTTACATGGCATTCTTCAATGACACGTAGGTCATACAAAAAATAAAGACAACTCCTATGGCTCCTGCCGGTTGTCATACTCATCGACATGCAAGTCGTGAATCCTATTACAATAACATGATCTCATACATCACAATTCATCATTCATCACAACTTCTGGCCATATCACATCACATGATCAATCGCTGCAAAAACAAGTTAGACGTCCTCTAATTGTTGTTGCATCTTTTACGTGGCTGCAATTGGGTTCTAGCAAGAACGTTTTCTTACCTACAAATAACCACAACGTGATTTTTTCAACTTCTATTTACCCTTCATAAGGACCCTTTTCATCGAATCCGCTTCAACTAAAGTGGGAGAGACAGACACCCGCCAGCCACCTTATGCAACTAGTGCATGTCAGTCGGTGGAACCGGTCTCACGTAAGCGTACGTGTAAGGTTGGTCCGGGCCTCTTCATCCCACAATACCGCTGAAGCAAGATAAGACTAGTAGTGGCAAGCAAGATGACAAGATCCACGCCCACAACAAAATTGTGTTCTACTCGTGCATTAGAGAACTACGCATAGACCTAGCTCATGATGCCACTGTTGGGGAACGTTGCAGAAAATTAAAAAAAATTCTACGGTTTCACCAAGATCCATCTATGAGTTCATCTAAGCAACGAGTCAAGGGAGTGAGTTTTCATCTACATACCACTTGTAGATCGCGTGCGGAAGCTTGCAAGGGGATGGTGATGATGGAGTCGTACTCGACGTGATTCAGATCACCGATGTCCAAGTGCTGAACGGACAGCACCTCCGCGTTCAACACACGTACGGGACGGGAGACGTCTCCTCCTTCTTGATCCATCAAGGGGGGAGGAGAGATTGAGGAAGATTGCTCCAACGGCAGCACGACGGCGTGGTGGTGTTGGTGCAGCAGTACTCCGACAGGGCTTCGCAAGCGCGTAACGGAGGAGGAGAGGTGTTGGGGAGGGGAGGGGCTGCACCTTGGAGTTGTGTACAGCAGCCCTCCCCTCACCCCTCTATTTATAGGGGAAGGGGCAAGGGGGGCCGACCCCTCTAGATGGGATCTAGAGGGGGGCGGCGGCCAGGGAGGGGAGGCTTGCCCCCCAAGCAAGGGGGGCGCCCCCCTTAGGGTTTCCCCCCCAACCCTAGGCGCATGGGCCCAAGGTGGGGGGAGCGCCCAGCCCTTCAGGGGCTGGCTCCCTCCCCTTTGCGGCCCATGTGGCCCTCCGGGAGGGATGGCCTCTCCCGGTGGACCCCCGGAACCCCTCCGGTGGTCCCGGTACATTACCGATAGACCCCCGAAACTTTCCGGTGTCCGTATGACAACTTCCCATATATAAAACTTCACCTCCGGACCATTCCGGAACTCCTCGTGACGTCCGGGATCTCATCCGGGACTCCGAACAACATTCGGTAGTCACATACTAGTCTTCCTAATAACCCTAGCGTCACCGAACCTTAAGTGTGAAGACCCTACGGGTTCGGGAGACATGCAGACATGACCGAGACCACTCTCCGGTCAATAACCAACAGCAGGATCTGGATACCCATGTTGGCTCCCACATGCTCCTCGATGATTTCATCGGTTGAACCACGATGTCGAGGATTCGATCAAACCCCGTATACAATTCCCTTTGTCAATCGGTACGTTACTTGCCCGAGACTCGATCGTCGGTATCCCAATACCTTGTTCAGTCTCGTTACCGGCAAGTCACTTTACTCGTACCGTAATGCATGATCCCGTGGCCAACACCTTGGTCACCTTGAGCTCATTATGATGATGCATTACCGAGTGGGCCCAGAGATACCTCTCCGTCATACGGAGTGACAAATCCCAGTCTCGATCCGTGTCAACCCAATAGACACTTTCGGAGATACCTGTAGTGCACCTTTCTAGTCACCCAGTTACGTTGTGACGTTTGATACACCCAAAGCACTCCTACGGTATCCAGGAGTTACACGATCTCATGGTCGAAGGAAGAGATACTTGACATTGGCAAAGCTCTAGCAAACGAACTACACAATCTTTGTGCTATGCTTAGGATTGGGTCTTGTCCATCACATAATTCTCCTAATGACGTGATCCCATTATCAACGACATCCAATGTCCATAGCCAGGAAACCATGACTATCTATTGATCACAACGAGCTAGTCAACTAGAGGCTCACTAGGGACATATTGTGGTCTATGTATTCACACGTGTATTACGATTTCCAGATAATACAGTTATAGCATGTATAAAAGACAATTATCATGAACAATGAAATATAATAAAACTTTTATTATTGCCTCTAGGGCATATTTCCAACAGGTGGCCCTCGGCCATTCCCCTCTTGGCTGCTCTCCGGCGCGGGGCGGAGGGCGCCGAGGGGTGCTCCCTAGGCGGCGGCGGTCCGGCGTGGTGGCGGGGATTCCTGGCGCGGCGCGGGAGATCGGCTGGACGGCGGCATCGCCGTTGGCGGCGGGGTGGCGCGGCAGCGCGTTCAAGCGGCGCCTGCTCGACCCAGATCTGGGCCCTTCGGGCCCCATCTGGGTCTGGGCGGGCCGACGGCAGGGCGGGCCGACGGCAGGGCGGGCCGACGGCAGGGCGGGTTGGCGGCGTGGCTTCCAGGAGGCAGGGGAGCGGCGATGGGAGTTGGGGTGCTGGCGGTGCTGGCGCCGCCCTGCTGCAGCGTGGCCGGCGGGGCTTAGCGGGCTCGATTCGGGCCTGGCCAGACCAGGGGTGGCCCGGTATGCCCTGCTGCTGCGTCCGAACGGCGACTGCGACGGTGCCGGAGGCATGAGCCTCCTGCACGACGGCGGAGGAGGTGGTCCCCTCCCACGCGGCTACGACGCTGCTGCTCCCGTCAACAAACGCCTCCTCTCCTCGTTTCTTGGCCTCGTGGTGGTGATCTCAGGGAGGCGGCGTGGGTGGCGTTGCGATCGCGGTGGCGCGTGGGTGGGCGGCGAGCTGGCTGGTTGGCTCCGATCCGGTTGGGCGGTGGGTTTGGAGTTGGGAGAAATACTTGCCGGGTATTCCGGTTCCAATGCGGTGACGCCTGCGGGTGCCATCATTCCTCCCATGAGGGTGTCGGTGGTCTTCATTCCCTCTACCCTCCGCATACCGGGGGAAACCCTAGGACACGTTCGGGCAGCAGTGTCGTCGGCGTCGCATTCCTTCCTGGAGGTGCTGCTTGGTATGCGGAGGATCGAAGCCTAGGATCGTAGTGGGTGGATTTCAGAGGGCGCAACGGTAGTGGGTCATCCGCACTTTGTCGAGCTGCCGGTGTTGGCATTGTTTCTTCTTCTTTTTCTTTGGCTTGTTGTGCTGCTCGCCATAATGTTTGCTCTGTGATCGGTGTTGGTGCTTTGGAATACAAAGCAGGGGGGGAACCCTTTTTCGGTAAAACGATAATGCCAAAACTTCTCAATATTCTAGGCCCATTAGCATTTATAATGTTTGTAGTTTATTACATTATCATCAAAACTTTGGCTAATAGGCTTAAGGATCTCCTCCTTGGTTACATATATACATACATGAATGATGAATATCAAGCTTTTATTCAAGGCAGGAGAATTGCTAATAATATTATTGTTGCCCATGAAATCACTCACTAATTTCAGCTAGCTCCCTAGAAACACAAACCTTTAATGCTTCAATAGATCTTGCTAAAGCCTTCGATAGGATAGAGTGGAGCTTCATCAGAGAGGGTGTTGCTACGTAAAGGGTTGCATGGTCATTTTGTGCATATGATATTTGAATGCATATCCTTCTGCCACCTTTGTAGTTAACATTAATAGTCATCTGTTTGGCAGCTTTAGTGGATCTCGAGGTATCCGACAAGGTTGTCCCTGTCTTCATATCTTTTTTCTCGCTGCTAACAAATTGCCGCTTTCCATGCAGGAGACTTTGAATGTCAATCATTTCAGTGGCACTCAGCTAGGCCTCTCTTGTCCCCCTATCCACTCATTGATGTTCACTGACACTGGCGGAGCTAGACAAGATGTGTTGGGGGGGCCAAACAGGAAATGAGGATGTTCGCAGGGGGCAGAAGCCATTATTTTTTTAATCTAATCTTCCCTTAAAAAATCCCATGTAGTTTAACCAAAGCTGGGGGGGCCACGGCACCTGCAGTAACCAACGTAGCTCCGCCGCTGTTCACTGATGATCTAATTGTTTGTGGTAAGGCAAGTAACAATGATGCTAGTCCTATTGCTCGCATAATTAATCAGTTCAGTTTTGTCTCTGTTCAAACCCCCAACTGGAATAAATATGTCATATTATTTAGTAAACATATGGATAATGCCTTTAGGAATTTAATTTACAAAAAACTCCTGCTCCAAATATGGACCTTAGTACTATTCACCTTGGTCACCATCTCATTCCCCTGAGTAGGAATAGAGCTGTAACCTATAGCTTTATTATTAACAAGTTCAAACCTAAACCACATGCATGCAGGTAAACTCACCGTCATTAAATCAGTTTTTGCTTCTTTGCATGCTTAACTGCATATCAACTATTCTCTTGAGCAAATGTAGCATAGCAAAACTTACTTCGATTGTAAGAGAATTTTGGTGGGCTAGAATCTAGAAAGTGAGTCCAATCCTATTTGCTTTAGAGCTTGGGGGGACATTTGGTAAATCTGTGCATGATTGGGCGGGGGGGGGGGGGGGGGTAGAGATTTGTCCCTTATGAAAAAAATCTTTGGTGACTATGGCTGCTTGGAGAATTATCGGTAACCCTTCCTCCTTGATTGCCAACATCCTTAGAGCCAAATATTTCCATAATTCTTCTATTTGGAAACCTAACTCTTCTGCTCCTAAGTCTACTTTTTAGGCCTTGTTATTAAAATTGTTCCTCTTATGCTCAAATCTTGCCAACTTCCAATTGTTAATGGCAACACTTGCATATGGACTGGTCCTTGGTGCAAATGACGGGGAAATATTCATGATCATCTTAAGCCTAACTTGGAGGGGGCTATCCTAGCATATTAGCGACCTTTGAAAACCCAATTGCAAACTTTGGGACGAAGATAAGCTCCTTCTGGCTCTTACTCCGATTCTTCCCCAAGTACAAATTTGCCTAACTAGGTTTGTCCGCCTATGTTGATGCAACATTCAACCCTGTTGTGGCAGCAAATGAAACTTCTCTTGGAGTATTTCTAAGGAATGAGCTTACTGGTCATTCAATTTTCATACAAGCGGCATCCATGAATGTGCATTCGGTTTTGCAGATTACTTCTTGCGGCAGCAATTGCCAAGGCTTTGAATTGGAGCTCGATTTCCTTCTTCTATGGCAGGACACTAGTTGAAGCTGTTGAAGCTAAGAATTTACTTGAACACCCAGGACATTGGAGGATCAGACCAGTTCTAGTAGATTTCCTCAACCTCACTTTTAGCCCCGGCTCTTGCAGGATCAAGCACATTCCTAGGCTCAAACTTCTCCTAGCTCATCCTCTAGCCAAAAAGGCTTTACTTGTGTGGGTCTTCCTATAGTTGCACCTTCTTATGCAGCAAAGCTTCTAGATGTAATTCTAAAATGGCTTTTGAAGCCATCTCCTTTCGGTTAACATTTAAGAAAGCATAAGCTTTGTTCCTATGGGGAAACTTCTGTCTGTACACTATTTAGGTTACTAAATAATAAAGTTTAGCCCTCTTTGAGGATTGCCAAAAAAAGTTGAATTCTGGAGAAGAAGCAAAGCACGAGGTCCGGGGGTCACGACTGTTGAAGTGCATATGTGGATTGACTAGCCCTTTTCATCAATTTGGACTTTTGGTTTCGTTGACTAGTGCATGAAGCTTAACATGGTATCAGAGTAAAGGTCTTGAGTTCAAGTCCAGGCTTTCGCAATTTATCCAAAAATTGTTGCCGCCCTCCCTTGTGTCCACGTATAGGCCTCTTGAACCATACCTCTAAGTCTATCCACGTGTTGACTTTCCACGTCACACATGAGAGGGGGTGTTGAAGTGTATATGTGGATCGACTAGCCCTTTCCTTTAGTTTGGACTTTTGGTTGCGTTGGCTAGTGCATGAAGCTTAACAACGACATGGCCAGATGGGATGGTGATGGGGACATCGCGTCGCCGGTGCATGCGTGGAAGATGGTTCGCGGTGAAGGTGGGTGGGTTTTTTTTTTTTTTTGCTCTTTACCGCTAAGATTAGATAGCATCCGAGCTCGAGCCATGGACGCAGCTGCAAGCCGCAGCATCTCCGATGAGGCCTCACCATGACCTCGCTGGAGGCGAAGACGGCGGCTTCGCAGCCGAAGGGGAGGAAAGGCGTTGACTGGTTCAGGTTTGGGGATTTTAGGGTTCCAGCTCGACGTAGAAAATGAACCAAAGCCGTTGGCTCCGGATGATTCTAATGAAATTTCAAAAAAAAAATCAAACGCCTGATTGTTAGTTGGCCCCTTATATTAGCTTCTGAAAGTTTCAAACTGGAGCATAGAAGCGAAGATCGCCTGTAGCGGAAAAAAAAAGGTTTGACAAATGGGCAACCGTGCATTTTGGAGACTAGGATCGAACTATTATGACTGCACAATTAGGTAGATTTTGATAAAGAAGCGGCCAATAAGAAAGTAACTGTTGTCCAAAGAAAATGACAGTTCTGATTGATCCTACCCACCTGTTGGGGATAACGCAGCTTCAAAAACCAAGGTTCAAAATACAGCTGCAGTCCACAGTGTGCTGAAAAATCTACAGTCATGACCAATCTACAGTCCATCATGCATGTATGAGAATTGCATTCATCATTTGTCACCGTCGACAAAAGGAAACTTGGGACAACTGTGTAAAATTGCCAGTCATATGTAACCCGTAACAATGTTGATTGTAAAGCGGCGATACAGTAAAACTGAGAATACGGTAAATAAGGTGGATTTGTCAGTGGTGAGAAGGTCCTCACGTTGTCCTCACGTCGATGCTCCTAGTCAGAAATTTCAGACAGACGAGAAATGTTGAACAACCTTTATAGCTAAGAGATGTTGATGGGCCATTGACTTGCAAAGAAATACAGTAGTAGCTATCCAGCATAAGTGCAAACATGGCAAATTCTCCACGCCTAGAAAAGCACTCTCCTCCGGGAGGGTGTTATTTATACCCCTCGTTATCCGGTCTCGTACTCCCGACCTCCAGCAGCAAGTAAACACCAGAACACTACGATGTCAAATTACAGGAGCTCCTTACACGTGGAGTATACAAATGCCAGCAGTGGACCAATCTACAGTCATGAGTCATGACTACACGTAACTATAACCCAGAACTCATCAGCGACCATAAACTTCAGCAAAGAGTCAGCTCTTGTAATTTGCCTTGCCCATCTTCAGACCTTCCATCCAGTGTTATGTCTGTTCATAACGAGAACCAACGTTCAATTAGATTAGCAGCAGAAAACTATAACTTGAATGGGGTTGTGTAGGTGTCTATTGATATCAAGCACCCAAAATTATGAACTTGTATGTAGTGATATATGTAGGGTAGTAGTAGTGGTATACTGACATGGCATGGTTCACTACAATGCCGCTGCAACTAGACGAGGTAGAGGTATTTTTAGATCAGGAGTGGGAACGGAGAACAATTGCGACTCAGCATATAAAGCGTAATACTTCTTGGTCCGCATGACAGCCTAATTTGGAAAGGCTGAGTGCTTCAAAGGTGCAAATTCAATGTAAATGGTAGCTAGCTCAAACTAGCCACAGAATTGCACACCCGATGGTAAAAAAAAATGGCCTAATCGGTGGTTATTCCACATATGGAAACCATCTTGAGCTCATAAGCCCCGCATATTCTCATGAAGTACACTATGAGGACCACTGGACAGAGCAAAGCAGGGCAATCCACACTCCACGGGGCACCAAAGAATGGTATGCATAGGAAACTAGTTGGCGAAATTACTTTTCGGGGATAAGTAGCAGAATAAGAAAAATTCAATGGAACTAATGGCATCATGTAGTTTGTCTGAATGAAATATATTTGTCATTATGCAATCATCCCCACAACAGTAGTATTCTTCAAGTTTTTTGCACAAGAAGCACCAATAAAATTATATGAACTATCGACGATATTTCTTGAAAAATGCTTTTGCCAAATGAATCACTTTTTCGGAATAGCTGAAGGGACACCGAACCCCAGTGAAAGGGGAGAATATTTCACTACAAAGTCAGCATGTATCCTCCAAAGGCACTTCTAGAAATGACATGGAGTAACACCACATGCAGGTAGAAAGTAGCTACAGGTTAAGGAAAGTGTCGACTACTCTACATCTCACAATCATGCTACAAGCACAGTTTACCGACTTGAATAGTTGAATTGAGATTCTGTTTGCTATCTTCACTAAAACAAAGCACTAAGTTTATCCGTAACATATAAAGCAAGGCGGATAAATAACAAGATAATGCAATTAAGTAAGAAGATGCCCAACAACCCAGCCCTTTCAAATCTGAGACCTACCACTTATGGTGGATTTCAATGAATAAATTGCTGCCCAATCACAATAATCCCAGGAATGACTGGACATTAACAACGCATACTAGGTTTTCACTGGTGATCTATCAGTAGTCATCTGGTTGGTCAATTGACGACTTGAACCAAGAAGGTCAGCACTAAATGTAAATATCTAATACATTTTGATGATCAGTTCACAACAAAGGCACACAGTAGAACTGTGGCAGTTGGCCACTCAGCATAACTGAAGATTGAGGCTAACCCCAATGTTTGTCATCAATACAAATATGTACCTACCGGAAGGAATAGGAAAACCCTCATTGGTTTAAGATATAACAGTACTCCATGTTAACAAACAACAATCAAGGTTCCTACAGCTAAGAAAAATGATTGGGGAACTGTTTTCATGTTATTAGGAGACCAATAATGTGCACAAGATATACACATTAACTGAAAATAATATGGCTTGTGGATATAGGGAAAGGTGTATACCTCAACAGTCTGCGACGTGAGTCATGTTTTTCTTTGACATCTGGTCCTCCCTCCAGTTACTCAGTACTACAGCTGGAATGACCACAAAGCAAGGTATCGCACTGGAACCAAATATCCCCACATCCACAATCACAGAACCAATCTTTTTCGACATCATGCATTCCACCAGAGAACCAGCTAAAATTAGCAGGATGAAGGGCGTAGAAGCGAACGTTCCAAGGACTGCGGTGCGGGGAGGAACGCCCCTAATCAACTCCTGATTGAAAGCTCCATGAGCTCTCTGAGGGGGACAACAATTTCAGCAAAACCACAACGAGGGACATGATTATGGAATGGGTCGAAAATTGAGCGATGCAGATGAACTCACATGAAACACTACACTACATCTCATTCCTATTCCCATCAGGACAACTTGATTAGAATGGTAGACATGTGAATTTTGTTAGTGTATTAGTCACTATTGGTATTAGTGCCGAGCTCAGCCGCTAAGCTTGCTGCCTATCTACCGCCGCAATTCAATCGAAGGAAATGCTATTTCGACGATACCTTCTGGGACTCTGAACTGGATCCAGATACAGCCGCAACCACGTAGAGCAGGAACTGGCCGCACAGCATCACGGCGCCAAGCGCTTGCAAGACAAGGAAGCTGGCCTTCAGAACCCCGCCTGTGAGCGCCTGGAGGAACACGGCGGGGGCGGAGCCCTCGGCCCAGGCGCGGCTCCCCACCAACTTGGTAGCCGCGGCCGCGGAGATTACCCACAGGGTCGCGAAGACCAGGTAGGGGAGCGCTTCGGCCGCGACGAGGAGGACGCGGCCGAGCGCCAGCGTCAGGGCGAGGACGACGCGCACGAGCGCGAGCACCACGACGACGGCCCCCGCCGGCACCGGCGGCGGCGAGGGCTTCACGGCGGCCATCGGGGTGGGAAGCCCTAGCTCCTCGAAGCTCCGACGCGGGCGGAATGCCGGGGTGGTTGGGGTTGGCGACTTGGCGCAGCGAGGGGACGGGGGTTTGTGGGAAATGGCCAAATGGGGATTGGCGAGGAACATGGGAGGGGGTTTTGCGGCCAGCTGTCCCGCTTCCCTACCGGGTTCTGTTCTAACCCATTTCGCCTAGTGGATTCGGGTTCCAAACGGGTATGCCGAAATGGTGAGGGCCCGATTTTTTTATTTTTTTATTCTTTTTATTTTTTGCGGTTGCCCGATTCTATCCTGCCCAGCTCATAAAAAGCAAACTTACACATAAACAATAGGCAAGGATTAACACTTGTACACTTTAAACACACATAAAGCACTAGAAAGTAGTGCTAAAATAAGCCAGATGTATTAGTAAGAGTGTTAGTAATGAGCTTACGTTTTGTCTCGTCAGCAGAGATAGCATTCACGCTTTGCTAATTAATACTTCAAACTTTACACATAAAGTGTGTATCCATATATTTTTTAAAGGATCGGATTATCTGGCTCGAAAAAAGAAAAAACGACTTATCCTACGGTGTCTTCTATTAGTAATACCATATCTTATACCGTATCATTTCAGTCGGAGTGGGGTTTGGATCGCATTATGTTTGGATGTCAAAATTATCTTATAGCACCCTATTAAAATGGATTTGGAACGATCCTAACCACTTTAACAGAAATGATTGTATTTGTTGCATATTGGTCTGTAGTGTTGAAAATTAGATGATAAAACTTTGTCCCTAGCAAGAAGAGGGTTTTTCAAGTAAACGACGCCAATTTTTCTTAGATGGGTGAAATTATTATGATGCCACAGAAACTGTTGTTCGAAAAAATGATAACTATGGTTGATTTTATTGCTAGTTGGAAAACTAGATTTGGAGGGCGCCCTACAATTTTTTTGGTCTAATCTACCTACCCTCTTGGTGGGATAACGCTATTTCAAGAAATAAATTCACATCAGTGTTACAGTTCAACGTAATTTATACAAAAAAAAGTGTTATGAACAATCGATCATGCATATTGGACAACTGCATTCACGTGTTGCCATCGTATGGACAAATGAAAAACCCTAGAAGAACCACATAACAATGCCTATAGGCCATGTTTGAGCACCGCCCACACTAGGCCATGTTAAGTACTTCTAGGCTCTAATTTGGGTGCATTCTTTCGATGCAAGCAATCCGAAGAATACAGCTTGCCAACATGAATCAAAGGCAACATAAAGAAATACTTACACTAGTAAACCCTTCAATTTAGATTCATGATCACCATCGCTTAAGATATGATCTCCACTTACGAAATATCCAAGATAAAAAAAATGAACATACTCATACTCCACAAATCTGTAGATCGGTAACATCAGTGATCACTACAAACATAATATTCTACAGTAACTGCCACAGGGTGCTCTTGCGAAGAAATGGTAGTCTTCGAACATAACAATACCAACATGGCAAATTCTATATGCCTACAAAAGCATTGTCCTCTTTGGAGGGTGGTATACCCCTCACCGTCTGGTCATGTATTCCAGGCTTCCCAGCAGCAGCAGGTAAACACTTCAACGCCACAATGTCGAATTACGTGAGCTCCTAACACATGGAGTACTCGATACTAGCAGTGGATCAATCTACAATCGTGAATACATGCAACTAACTAAATAAAATCCAGTACTTATCCGTGGCCATAAACTTCAGCAAAAAGTCCGCTCTTGCATTTGTCTTGTCCATCTTAACACCATCCGTTCAGGGTTATGTCTGTCAATAAAAAACCAAAATTCAATTAGATTAGCACCATATACAAGTACTTGAATGAGGATATGGAGATGTTTCTCAATATTAAGCAACCAAAATTATGAACATGTGTGTATTGATATATGTAGAGTAGTATTATCTATTATGCCAATATGTTAAGGGTCGCTACCATGCCACTGCAACTACTAGACCACCGAGAGGAATTTTGAAGATGAAGAGTAGAGTAGGAAGGGCTGGTGTGGAGCCTCAGACCTGATGGAGAATATATGGAGTATAATATATAGAGCGTAATTCTTCTTGCTCCGTATAACAGCCTAATTTGGAAAGGCTGGGGCCTCGAAGGTGCAAATTCAATGTACATGGTAGCTAGCTCAAAATGGACTCCGAATTTCAGCACAATCGATGGTAAAAGATGGCCTAATCAGTAATTATCCCATATATGGAGACCATCTTGAGATCGCTAACCCCATATATTCACATGCATTAGACTATGAAGACTGGTGGGCAGAACAAAGCATGACAATCCACACTCCACGTGGCACAAAAGAATGGTATAAACAATGGAACTAGTGGCATTTGTCATTATGGAATCAACTCCCCGACAGTGGTATTCTTCAGTTTTATTGCACAAGAAGCACCAATATAATGGACGCAGCTGTTCTGGTCTCGAACACACGTGAGTTCGCTATCTGGGCTGCTCGTTTGATCTTTGGGGTTCGGTGCATTAAATTCCTGTGCCCTGTTTGGAGTTCACCCATAAATAAGTAAAACCTGAAATACAGGAGAGACATATGGGCTACGTGGGCCAGGACATATGACGGGAAGGAGTCACCGTGAGGCGTGGGATACTCGAACTGTGGCTCGGGATGTCAATTCCGTTGTGATCCGTGGATCAGAGAACATGCTTTACGTCATCTGGCTCTGCTTAGTAGTAAATGCTGCAGGGAGGTCTGGTTGCAGTTGTCGTCCACCTCGAGCTAATAGGTTTTCTCCATTCTCCTCTGTGATCTGCTGTGAGGTGGAGTTGTTGCTCGAGAAATACTCAAACGGCACAAGGAAATGGAGTTCTTGTTACAGCCGATTAAGAGGTGCTGATTTAGGCATGTGAAATCCATTGATTTACGAAGCTGTTTCTATCCAATCTTTTGCATCATACAAGATTTGGTGGAGCAGGATAACGGGGGTGGAGGAGGTCAACGACAACAACGAGCCATGGAGCCGCTACACAATAACCTGTGGTGCAGCCAACCGGAGATCTCCTGACGCCCATGGATGCAGTGAGTGCGGATGGCCAGATCTGGACCACAGAGGTGCCTGCCCAAGGAGCGGAGCAGCCATAAGGATCTTAGCGTTCTATTGATCAGATTGACCCAAAAACTCCAGCGTTGATGCGAAGGTATGAGCTGTATTAGCATGTTGCTGACTGCGCTGAAGGGGGATTTCCATATGGCACTTGTAGTTACCATGGTTGTGCTGTGAAGATTTCAGTATGGTTAGTGCTACAGTGGTAGTATTGCAGTGTTCTGATGCTGGATATCAGATTCATAGATATATATAGTGCAACCACTGGCAGCTGGTGTAGCTTGGTTTCAGATTCAGAGATATATAATAATGGGGAAGTGTTACGCCCTGAATGTTACGTTACATGTCCTGCAAATGGAATTGTTTTTGGTAGCTATTGTAGTATGAAATAATGGTATAACCTATGCCACAAAACAAAAGCAGTGTTGAGTGTCAATTGGAGAAAATTGCAGCAAAAAAAGGAATGAATATGGGACAAAATTTAGTTGTGGCTGGAATGATTTGTGTGCTCCAGTACCATGGTAGAGAGATAGTTTCTAATCGGTTAAACGATGTGATCACTAGATTCTAGGTAGTATGCTAGTTTGAGAATTTTCTCATGAGCGCTCTTCCATGCAGAGTGAGGATCGAGACTGCTGCACCAGGGAGGACACCATGTCCTGGCAGCATCAGTGCATTAGAGAAAGCAATCTATGATTTTGCAGAGAGCCCAGGCGAGAATGTGATAGTGCCCGCATTAGGGATAAGTTTTGATTCCCTGGGCCGTGGCTCATGATGTCTGTTGCTTTCCTGATCAATGGTCCATGGATCAGCAAACACACTTTCCGTTCAATGGGGGACGGAGATGGAGTAAATGGGAGAATGGTTGGTAGGTGCTAAAGAAACAAAGGGATAATGGTTGGTAGTTGGGATCGTATCCTACCTTCGGCGGCTGCATTTTTCGAGTACCAATTGCGGGCGCATTGTGGATTCAGTTCAGGCAGCAGGCGGAGTGGCACGCTAACACCGAAGGTGAACATGGAGTTCCTAATGCAGCCGATTCAAAGGTTACTCACTTAATCTTTTTGGGCATGCTATATTTGGTTGTGCTTATCGGTTCTAGTATCAATCCAATCCTAACTCATATGGTTGTGCAGAGTGATGGTGCTGCAGAGTGATGGTGCTGGAGGAGATGAACGGCAGGGAAATTCTGATGGAGCCATTGCATTATCTAGGTGTCGCTACGGTGGGCGTCCATCTACCGCTGCGGACGCCGGCATTAAGCGTCAAGGGTCAGATATGTGCGCCGGGCGCTGTGATGAGTGCTGGAAGGTAAGAATACAGAATACCCACGAGCGTCCGAGCAATCGATAGATGAGATGAACCAGCAGCTCCTGGGTGGACGGAAAGGTATGCCCGATTGACAGGATCGAATTGCACAAAATGGAGACATTGTTAACCTGAATCAGCTAGATGTTCCTATCTTATTTGCAGGGACTGGTGGTAATAACGATGAGGCCAATGGTGATACACATTCAGCTAATGAGTCCGACAATAGATTAGCAAGGCTGTTGCCATCATCAGCTAAGAGGAAGGAGATGGGATGGCAACAACAAGCAGGGATAGGGCATCGTACGAAGGTTTAAGTAAACGTATCAGGTTCTGCAAAATATGTCAATGGCAAGTCCACAGGAGGACAACCTGCCCGGACCGAGGTGATGTGCCGGAACAGCCTCGCAAGACAGCTCGCTGCAGGAACTGCGACATGGAGGGTCATCAAAGGAACAATTGCACAAGAGCTGCAGAACTTAGACCGCATGATAGCTCTTAAACATTGTAGATGAGATTGAACAGGTCCGAATGTTTGCCTGACAAACTGTTGCGTATCTGTATGTGCTGATGAAAATGTTGCCTCTGTGATCATGTCTTCAGAACTATGATGTACCTGTTGTTATCTAGTGAACCCATGTTTAAGGCCATGTGTCCGCTGTGAGGGGATATACGTTTTCTGAATGATAGTATCAATACTCTGCTCCAGTTCATCGAACTATATTTGTAGAAAAATGATTTTGCAGATTCTTTAAGCAACCTGTTGTTGTTATATACTCCCTCCGTCCGAAAAAGCTTGTCCCTCAAATGAATGTATCTAGCACCAAGTTAGTGCTAGATACATCCATTTGAGGAACAAGCTTGGGACAAGCTTTTCCGGACGGAGGGAGTACAAATTTGTTGATCTATCCGTCCATATTATGAGCTTGTTCCTTTATCTGGAATCCCGTAAATGTGAAATTTGGCACTGCAATTGCTTACTGTATGGTGCAAAATATTTCATGATGTTGGCACTGAAAGCAAGTTTGGTGACAAATGTAGCCATTTCCCAGGTTCTGTGCTAACAGGTGCAATACACGGCAAGTTTGGAATTTGGACAACAAAGGCGGGAGCCTTCAGCGAGGTGTGTGCACAAGAAGGTGGTTCAGAGGCCGCACTGAAGGCATAGTTTGTAGCAGTCATCTACACAACAGAGTGTAGTGGGGGCAAGATCAAAGTTCAGAGGAAAGAGATGGTCAGTGCATGTGCATGGCTCCTTTGGAGTTCTCTGATGCCTCTTCTTCGACTACGGGGTCCGAGTGATACTCAGTTGTTGACTGTGGATTAACATATGTAAGTTAATAGGTAAACAAGTTGATAGTATTAGCAATGTGCGCTTGTACTGGTTTTCTATTTCCATAATTGAAGATGTCATGACGGTGCAGCATGGGGTTGCGTCCGACTCTTCGGTGAATCAAGCTATAGAATCCGATTCGCTGGAGTGAAAGGGGGCTGCGAAGTTTGATCAATGACGGAGACGAACACCTTATAGATGGGAAAAGTAAGCAAGTCTAGCTGTGCGGGTGTCATAAATGGGACCCCGTGGACGGACGTCGTTGGGAACAGAATAATTATGCATACGGCTCATATCGAAAACATGTCAGAGCCGAGAGTCTAGTCGACAAACAGCATCGCTACTGGTGATTGTCAGATGTGGGCCATGGGCCCAGGAAAATGAAGATATACATTAGCTATAAACGGACCTATACGTCTTGGGCTGTCAATCTCGAGGCGAAAGGATGGGAACAATACCATGCGCACCTGTGCACGAGCACAGAAGAGCACTTTCACAATATAATTGACAAATAATCATATAAACTATCAAACATATTTGCTACAAGTTACACTTGCGAAACCAGTTACTTTGAGGAAAAATAAAGAGACAAAAATCTTACTAGAACAGTAGAACATCAACATGTGTGAATGCACTTCGATAAAAATGCCATGGCACAACACCACATGCAAGTATATATTAGCTGCGAATTAAATGAAGCTCTGTTCTATAATAATAGCATCATAGTTTACTGGAATAATCCAATTAAATTTCTATTTGCTATCTTGACTAAAATAAGACAATAAATTTATATGAACCAGATAAACAGGCAGATAAAATAAGATAACAAATTTATATAGTAACAGATAAATAACAAGATAATGCAATTAAATAAGAGATACCCCACAACCCAGCCCTTTGAAATTTGAGGCCTGCCACTTACGGTGGGTTGCGAATGTTAAATTCAAGCTTCCCGGTCATAATAAATTAATAATCATGGCAATGACTGAACATGGACAATGCATACTAGGTTTTCACTGATGATCTCTCCGTATGGATCTGATTGGTCAAATGGCAACTTGTTTTACCAAAGAAACTCAGTGTTAAATGCAAATACTTTTAGGAAAGCTAACATCTATCAACATGCCGAGTAACCAAACATTCTTGTGGGTCTAAGTGGGATGTACGACAAAATGGTTTGGTATACAGTTATCAACACCAAAAGTGTTACTCGGTTACATGTATAAATGATCATGACGGGAATAAAAACTCGCAAGTTATCAGGATTCATGAAACTAGAAACAGCATGCTCATAAAAAACATATAACGTGGCACCAATAGGTGGACAGAGAAGAGGGCAGGTATATACCTCAACAACACAACCACACAATCCTCTACTTCATCTTCATCCTCCATTGCCTCAGTATCATACTGGGTAAGGTGACAAAACAACATGTTGCAATACCACCCATTAACCCCACATCCCTCACTATTGGACCAATCCGTTCCCTCTGACATCCTTCCACACCCAACAGACCCACCACCTTATCATAATCAATTGCGAGCAGCATGAAGGCGGCCGAAACGAGGACTCCAATCACGGCAGGGTCCTTGAGCATCGAAAAAAAAAGAGAAAAAATCAGTACGAGATCATATTATATGCTCTGAAGATAGACAGGCGCAGAGGCATTTACATATATACGGTAGCCGCTTTTGAAATCAGGAAAACAATGGATCTCAATTTCTAATTTGGAATTGGCAACTTAATTTAAACACACGCATGTAAAATCGGTCGGTTATTTATTTATTTTCGAAGCAAATCGGGTCATACATACATATTCGAAGGCGCAAGGGGAGTTCTTCCGCGATACCTTGTTGGCGTCGGTGGTGTCGTACGGGGAGCGCAAGGAGCGCGAGGAGCGCGCGCCGGCGAGGAACGTGGAAACGGGGGTGAGACACAGAACGATGTAGGCGCAGACCCAGGACGCCGCCCAGAGCGCGGGGGGAATCTCGAGCTTACCCAGGGCAAGACGCGCGATGACCAAGGCGAGGTACACCGCGCAGAGGACCCAGAGCAGCCCGCAATGCAGGAAGATGAGCGCGTCGAACCTGGCGAGGAACAAACGCCTGCGCGCCGACGCCGGCATCTCCGGCTCGGGGACGGTCATGGGGGCGGAACCCTAGGCGGCAGGCGGCGGTGGGTAGGTTGGGTTTAGCGGGAGCGAGGAGGAAGACGGGGGTCGCTTTGGGGGTTTCGGCCTTCGGGAAGCGAAGCGGTCGATCGCAAAGCTGGCCAAACGGGCCGGCCCAACCAGCCCAGCCCGCGAGTGCGTCGGCACGGCCTGCCATGGGCCAGGCACGACACGGGCTAAACGGGCCGTGCCTGGGCATGCGGGCTGGCACGACACGGCCCATTTATCTTATATATACACCTAAAATACAGCCCAATAGGCCTAAAAACCAGCCCAACTGGCTGAAAATGTGCATCCCAGCGTGTTAAACGGGCCAACGAGCCGGCCTGTTTACTAACTCGGCCTAGCCTGGGCCTGGAGGTGCAGTACGTGGGCCGACACGACACGGCCCGCTAGCCGACCCGTTTGGCCAACTTTGGTCGATCGGGTCCCAAACAGGTCGCTACGATGTGATTATGGTCCAGGTCAGCTGAATTTATTGGAAAACTCTTTTAAAACACTGGAGTGATCTTTTCTACTCCCTCCGTTCTTAAATATTTGTTTTTTTAGATATTTTAAATGGACTACCACGCACGGATGTATATAGACATATTTTAGGTTGTAGAATCACTTATTTTGCTCTGTATATAGTCACTTGTTGAAATCTCTAGAAAAACAAATATTTAGGAACGGAGGGAGTATCCGTTAATCGCCTCCTTGCACGCCATATGCCAACCCCTCCGCCCCACAAGCACATAATAAACGCTCCCTCACGTTTCTCCCACACTCCCCACTCCCCCCCTTTATCTTGTCACGCATGGCTAGAGGACAGGCTCACATGGGAGGGACCGTCGCATGATGATCCTCTGCCTAACACCACCGATGTTGCAATCAGAGGGGCGGCACAACCATTGCAATAGCGTGAATGTTGCAAGGTCGAGGGATGGCGATTCCAACCATCGCGGCTACAAGGTTCCCATGCGCCACCATCGCATGTGTTGCAACCCCCTTTTGCAACAACAACACACCATTGTTGCGACAACAACAACAACAACGGGTGGCAAATGTGCTACAATAACAAAAAATGTTGTGATCTTGTGTCATGACGCCAGCAAATGATACTGCAAAAGGCGGCGATGTTGTGTGACAACAAGGAGGTGTCACAAGTTCCACGCCCTGAAGCAAATGTGGTCACCGCGGGGCCTGACTCATCACTATGGCGATGCTGCAATGCAACACGCATGGTGTTGCCTTCAATTGTCACGAGAGACAAAAGGAAACTAAGGACAACTATGTAATAATATGAGTTATATGTAATCCGTAACAATATTGATTACAATGTGGAAATGTAGTAAAACTAAGATTACGATAAAAATGGATTTATTGCCAATGGTGAGAAGGTCCTCACAGTACCCAACAAAAATGGCTTCTTTAACTTTTAAAGAGTAGCCATACATAGATTGATGTTCCTAGTCAGAAATTTCAGACAGACCAGAAATGTCTAAGAAGTTTATAGCTAAGAAATGTCGATGTGCATTGACTTGCAAAGAAATAGTGGTCATCCAACATAAATGCAAAGATGGCAAATTCTACACACCTAGAAAAGCATTCTCCTTCGGGAGGGTGTTATACCCCTCCTTATCCGGTCATGTACTCCAGACTTCCCAGCAACTAGTAAACAATAGAATGCTACAATGTCAAAGTACAGAAGCTCTGAACACGTGGAGTATGCAATGCTAGTTGTGACCGATCTACAGTCATGACTACAAATAACCGTAACTTGAACTAATCAACAGCCATAAACTTCAGCAAAGAGACAGCTCTTGTAATTTGCATTGCCCATCTTCACACCTTCCATTTAGTGTTATGTCTGTTAATAAAAAAGACCATCCAAGTTGATTTCCGTGATCGCAAGAAGGCCCTCCTGAGTGCCATCCAAGTCCTGGACGCCCGCGCTGACACTTCCGGGATCTCTCTGGACGAGTGGATGCTGATATATGATCTCGAGGACCAGCTCTCGGTCATCTACTTTGACGAGGAGGCATACTGGCGGCTGCGCGGCACCCAACGGTAGGTGCTCCGTGGTGACGCTAACACGGCTTACTTCCAGGCGATCGCCAATGGCCGGCATCGACGGAATTCCATCCACTCCTTGTGGGACTGTGATACTCAGCTCGTTCACCCCTCGGACATCCGAGTCCACGTAAACAACTTCTATAAAGCCCTTTTCTCCCCCACCCCTCGGGGTGGGGCTGCGCTGGCCCCCGATACCTAGTCGGGTGCCCAGCTAGTTTCTGACGAGGCCAACGCCGCCTTGGTGGCACCCTTCTCAGAGGATGAGGTCCTATCGGCGATCAAAGGAATGAACCCTTCCTCGGCTCTGGGCCCGGATGGATTGCCAGTCTCGTTTTTCAAAACGTTCTGACAAACCATCAAACCAGAAGTCATGGCCCTCTTCGACGAGTTCTTCTCTGGGACCATGGACCTTGGGCGCCTAAACTATGGGATCATTACCCTCATCCCCAAGGTCCCGGGGGCCTCGGACATTTGCCAATTCCGCCCGATCACGGTGATCAACGTGATCTTCAGGATCTTGGCTAAAGGGTATGCCAATAGGGTGACCCTTCTAGCGGACTCTGTCACCCACCCCAACCAATCCGCCTTCATCCAAGGCCAGTTTATTTTGGATGGGGTGCTGGTCTTTCACAAAGTCCTCCATGAAGTCCGATCCAAACACCACCGCGCGGTCTTCCTAAAGCTCGACTTTCACAAAGCCTACGACACTGTCCATGGGCCCTTCCTTCGGTAAGTTCTGCTTTGTAAGGGCTTCGACGACCGCTGGGTGACCCGCGTTATGCAACTGGTCACCTACGGTCGGACGGCGGCCAACATCAACGGGGAGATCAGGCCTTACTTCCCCACCTTATGTGGGGTTCGCCAGGGCGACCCGTACTCCATGTTTCTATTCAACATGGTTGTCGATGCCCTCGCGGTCATTCTTGATAAGGCCAAAGCTTGTGGCCACATCCACGGTGTAGTCCCCCACCTAGTGGGTGGGGGAGGGGTTTCCCTCCTCCAATATGCGGACGACACCATAGTTATGGTGGAGGGCTCCGCGTCCGACATCGCCAACCTGAAGTTCCTCCTCCTGTGTTTCCAACAGATGTCTGGGCTCACCATCAACTTCGATAAGAGCAAAGTGAAGGTCCTTGGCTATCCTCCGGAGGAGGCTTTGTCCATTGCGGACCGGTTGAACTGCCGCCTGGGTTCCTTCCCCACGACTTACTTGGGGATACCCATTAGTGACTCCAGGCTCACCGTTGCTGATCTCCGCCCGACGGTGACTAGGATGCAGCACCGGGTTGAACCATGAAGGGGGAGATGGCTGTTGAAAGCTGCCAGGGTGATCCTAATCAACTCTTCGCTTGCTAGCCTTCTCTGGTTTCTCATGAGCTTCTACAGACTCCATGAGACCCTCCATCAGGAGGTTGCCAAATACCAGTCGAGGTTTTTTTGGGCTGGTGAGGGAGAAAAACAGAAGTATCATATGGTGAGGTGGCCCGATATTTGCAAACCCAAAGACCAGGCTGGCCTTGGGATCTTGTCATCTCGTCGCATGAACATTGCTCTCCTGACCCGCTGGCTGTGGCGTATCGCCAATGGGGAGGGAGGCCTCTGGCTTACCATCATCTGTAATAAGTACCTTCAGGGCCAACCTCTTGCCTTTTACCAGCGTACGGTTGGATCCCAGTTCTGGCAGTCCGTGATCCAGCTTCTTCCCGTCCTCTGCATCGGCACCTCCATATCAGTTGGCTCCGGGTCCTCGACCCTGTTCTGGTTCGACCATTGGTTAGGGGACTCCCCCCATGGCTGTGCGATTCCCAGAACTCTTTGCCATTGCGGCCGACCCTCGTGTCTCTGTCGAGACGACCCTTATTAACTTAGGGCGTCTCGCTTTCCGGCGTCCCTTCGGCCCCCTCGAGGTGGCTGCTTGGGACTCCCTCCTCCAAGACATCGCGCCTTATGCCGATGAACGTCGAGGAGGACCAGGATGCCCTTTCCTGGCGCCTTGAGCCGTCTAGCCGTTTCTTCACGAAGTCCTTGTTCGCCGCCATTGCGCCCTCGGCGGCCCCGGAACCCTTTAGCCTGATCTGTGATATCCGCCTACCTCTGAAGATCAGGTCTTCCTGTGGCAATGGATCCGTGGACGCCTCCCCTCTGGGGTTGAAGTCCTCAAGCGTAACGGCCCGGGCGATGGGATGTGTCCCATCTGTGGCACGATCGAGGATGCTAACCACATCTTCTTCTCGTGCTCTACTACCCAGTTCATGTGGGCTTGCTTCCGCGAAACGGTCGGTGGACAGTGGTGCAATACCAACTTCCCCGACCTACTTGCGGAGCTCAACGCTTCCCCTACACACTACCGCCATATTAGATGGCTGTGCATTGGGGTTCTCGCCTGGATGCTTTGGAACATTCGCAATAAGCTTGTTATTCAGAAGGTGCCTCTCCGACGTGCGACTGGCGCTATCTTCAAAATGTGTGGTTACTTGCAGCTTTGGCGGCCGCTTAGCCGCCCCCGGGACCGGGACGTCATCACCACCCTCCTCACCGACCTTCGCTCGATGGCTCTTCGCATGGCACCCCCGCTGCTGCCCCCTCCCCCAGTGCCGGACTAGGCCGTCTGGTGGCTCTGTGGAGTGTGTGTTTTTGTGTTTAGGGCTTGTTGTGTTGTGCCCTCAGCATTGACCCTTATGCCTTCTCTGTGTGCTTGTGGACCTTCGTGTGCGTGTGTGTGTATACTTGTTGAACCTTGTTGGATGCTTGGTATGGGCGGTATGCTTTATAATATAAAGCGGGGCGAAAGCCTTTTTCGGTAAAAAAGACCAACGTTCAAATAGATTAGCCGCAGAAAACTATGACTTGAATGGGGTTGTGTAGGTGTCTATAAGCACCCCAAATAATAAAACTTGTATGTAGTGATATATGTACAGTAGTAGTATTAGTATACTGGCATGGAAAGGATAACTAAAATGCCACTCCAATTGGACCTGGTAGAGATATTTTTTATATCAAGAGTGGGAAGGAACAAGAATTGAGACTCATCTGATGATTTGAACCAAGGAAGATCAATACTTAATGTAAATATCTAAAATCTATCAACAACTGAGGAAAAAAACTCTCTTGTAGGACTAACTGGGATGCACAGCAGGATGATTTGATATAAAGTTATAAACACACCTTAAGTGTTGCTCAAATTCATTTATAAATGATTGCAACATAGAAATGAATAGCTTATCAGGTTTCATGAAACTAGAAACCTCATGCTTATAAGAAAGGTGTGTGCAAATAGTTTAGAAGAAGCAAACATCTTTAGTTTTTATCTCGCTATTTGCATAGATAGAAACAGGGCAACATAAAATTACCTTTGCCCCTCTCTAATCATTTTGATGATCAGTTCGCAATAAAGGCATATATAATATATTAGAATTGCAGCAGTTTGGCCACTCAGCACAAATGAAGGTTGAGGCTAACCCCAATGTTTGTCATAAATGCAAATATGCAGCTACCAGAGGGAATAGGAAAACCCTCATCGGTTTAACGTATGTATAACAGTACTCATGTTAACAAATAACAACCAAGAATCCTACATCTAAGAAAAACGATTGCAAATTCACAATATTGGGGAACACTAGATTCATGTTATTATGAGACCAATAATGCACACAAAATATACACATTAGCTGAAAATAATATGGTTCCTAGATATAGGGATAGGTATATACCTCAACATTCTATGAGGTGAGTCATGTTTTTCTTTGACATCTGGTCCTCCCTCGAGTTACTCAATACTACATCTGGAATGACAACAAAGCATTATTTCTGGATTTATTTCAGGATTTCCGGCGATGTGCTTTCAGTGGGAGGAGGTGTTTCCGTCCACGACGAGGCGCATAAGGCGACTTCGTAAATCTCAATATTATATGCCAGCTCAGTCTCTCAAAGGTGCTCATAGGGGGTAGGGTGTGTGTGCGCGTGTTTATAGGGGTGAGTGTATGCGCGCATGTATGAGCGCTTTGCGTTTGTACTGTGTTAAAAAAATGACAACTAAGCATGGTACCGCAGCCAAATACCTCCACATCCACAATCACACAATCACAAAACCAATCTTTTACGGGCCGGCGGGGATATAGCGGATCTACTAGAGTTGCTCTAAATACTTTAAAGTAAAATTACGAAAACAGCAGGCAAGTATTAATACTTGTACACTTTAAACATACATAAAGCACTAGAAAGTACTCAAATAAGCCAAAGAAATTAGTAACAAACTTAGTATGTTCTCATAAGCAAAGATATCATTCACGCTTTGCTAGTTAATACTTCAAACTTTACATATAAATTGTATATCCATATTTAAAATGTCGGATTATCCTACATTCCTACAGTGTCGTCTATTAATATTACCATTTCCTATAACATATCCTATCAATTGTGTTTAGATGTCAAAAATTATCTTGCAGTACCCTATTAAAATGGATCCGGAAATTTCGGTCGGAAATTATCCTAACCACTAACGCTTTACTGCTCACAATCGAGCGAACTGATGAAATGTTCGTATTTGTTGCAGATTTTCCCCCAAATTTTTTTGAACATTGTGACTTCCTTTAGGAATTTTGTAATTCCTAGCTATAAACGCGGTTGTAAATTATCTTTATAACAATCACAGTTGGGATTCTAAAATCAAAGTTGGAACTTTATGAGAAAAACGTTAGTATTTTAATTGTTTAGTCCAAATAACATAGGAACTCGAATTATTTAGTTCAAACAGCATATAACCTTGAATTATTTGTTCCAAATTGTTTATTGGTTTATAGTGTTGAAAATTAGATGATAGAAGTTTGTGAGAAAAGGGTTTTGCAAGTTAACCACATCGATTTTTTTGACATGTCGAATCTATTAATTACACTATTAGTTACACCATGCTCTGTAATTTTTAAGGTCTCACGGTCAATTGAGGTCTCCAGTTTAGAATTGGGTCACTCTATTTTGACCGGGTCAACAATTTCTCAAGGAAATCACATTCAATTATTTGAACTCACCATGCTTCCTATTTTGAAGTGCTGGGGAACGTGGTAATTTCAAAAAAATTCCTACGATCACGCAAGATCTATCTAGGAGATGCATATCAACGAGAGGGGAGAGTGTGTCCACGTATCCTCGTAGACCGAAAGCAGAAGCATTTAGTTAACGCGGTTGATGTAGTTGAACGTCTTCACGATCCAATCGATCCAAGCACCGAACGTATGACACCTCCGCGTTCAACACACTTTCAGCCCGATGATGTCCCTCGAACTCTTGATCCAGTTGAGGACGAGGGAGACTTCTGGCAGCATGACGGCGTGGCGACGGTATTGATGATGTTACCGACAGGGCTTCGCCTAAGCACTACGACGATATGACCGAGGTGTGTAACTGTGGAGGGGGGCACCGCACACGGTTAAGAGAACTTGATGTGCTTTGGGGTGCCCCCTGCCCCCGTATATAAAGGAGGAGAGGGGGAGGCCGGCCGGCCCTTGTAGGGCGCGCCAGGAGAAGGGAGTCCTACTAGGACTCCAAGTCCTAGTAGGATTCCACCTGGAGGAAGAGGGGAAGGAAGGGAGAGGAAGAGGGAGAGGGAAAGGGGGGCCGCGCCCCCTTCCCTTGTCCTATTCGAACTCCCCATGGGGGGACGCCTCCCCCATGTGGGCTGTCCTCTCTCTCCTCTATGGCCCATGTTGGCCCATTGCTTCCCCGGGGGGGGGGGGGGGTTCCGGTAACTCCTTTGGCACTCTGTTTTTACCCGAAACCACTCGGAACTCTTCCGGTGTCCGAATAATACCGTCCAATATATCAATCTTTATGTCTCGTCCATTTCGAGACTCCTCGTCACGTCCTTGATCTCATCTGGGACTCTGAACAAACTTCGGTCATCAAAAATACATAACTCATAATACCAATCGTCATCGAATGTTAAGCGTGCGGACCCTACGAGTTCGAGAACTACGTAGACATGATCGAGACACATCTCCAATCAATAACCAATAGCGGAAACTGGATGCTCATATTGGCTCCTACATATTCTACGAAGATCTTTATCGGTCAAACCTCATAACAACATACATTGTTTCCTTTGTCATCAGTATGTTACTTGCCTGAGATTCTATCGTCGGATTAAGCCATGGAAAATCTATATTACAGTAGACACAATGCAAAAACAAAATATGAATTGGTTTGCTACAGTACTTAGAGTAGTGATTTGCTTTATTATACTAACGGATCTTACCGAGTTTTCTGTTGAAGTTTTGTGTGGATGAAGTGTCTAATCGAGGATGACTCGATATGAGGAAAAGGAAGAGAGGCAAGAGCTCAAGCTTGGGGATGCCCAAGGTACCCCAAGTAAATATTCAAGGAGACTCAAGCATCTAAGCTTGGGGATGACCCGGAAGGCATCCCCTCTTTCTTCAACAAGTATCGGTATGTTTTCGTATTCGTTTCGTTCATGCGATATGTGCAAGTCTTGGAGCATCTTTTGCATTTAGTTTTCATTTTTGTTTTATGCACCATGCTGGTATGAGATAGTCCTTGGTTGATTTATAGAATGCTCTTTGCACTTCACTTAAATCTTTTGAGTATGGCTTTATAGAATGCTTCATGTGCTTCACTTATATCATTTGAAGTTTGGATTGCCTGTTTCTCTTCACATAGAAAACCGCCATTTGTAGAATGCTCTTTTGCTTCACTTATACTTGTTAGAGCGTGGGCATATCTTTTGTAGAAAGAATTAAACTCTCTTGCTTCACTTATATCTATTTAGAGAGATGACAGGAATTGGTCATTCACATGGTTAGTCATAAAATCCTACATAAACTTGTGGATCACTGAATATGATATGTTTGATTCCTTGCAATAGTTTTGTGATATAGTGATGATAATATGTGAGAGGTACTAGTAGATGGTTGTGTTTAGTAAGGATGTTGGTGTTAAGGTTTGTGATTCCCGAAGCATGCACGTATGGTCTACTAACTATGTAACCAAATTGGTGCGCATTGTATTTTGATTGTTTATCTTTGCGTGAAGGTCGGGGGCGCGCGATGGTTAACTCCTACCAACCTCCCTCCTAGGAGCATGCGTGCAGTACTTTGTTTTGATGGCTAATAAATTTTTGCAATAAGTATGTGAGTTCTTTATGACTAATGTTGAGTCCATGGATTATACACACTCTCACCCTTCCATCATTGCTAGCCTCTTCAGTACCGTGCATTGCCCTTTCTCACCTCGAGAGTTGGTGCAAGCTTCGCCGGTGCATCCAAACCCCGTGATACGATACGCTCTATCACATAAGCCTCCTTATATCTTCCTCAAAACAGCCACCATACCTACCTATCATGGCATTTCCATAGCCATTCCGAGATATATTGCCGTGCAACTTCCATCATCATCATATACATGACTTGAGCATTCATTGTCATATTGCTTTGCATGATCATAAGATAGCTAGCATGATGTTTTCATGGCTTGTCCGTTTTTTGATGTCATTGCTATGCTAGATCATTGCACATCCCGGTACACCGCCGGAAGCATTCATATAGAGTCATATCTTTGTTCTAGTATCGAGTTGTAATATTGAGTTGTAAGTAAATAAAAGTGTGATGATCATCATTATAGAGCATTGCCCCATGAAAAAAAAGAAAAAAAAGAAAAAAAGAGAGGCCAAAGAAGCCTAAATAAAAAAAGGGGGGCCAAAGAAGCCCGCCCAAAAAAAGAAAAAAAAGAAAAAAAGAAAGGGCAATGTTACTATCCTTTTACCACACTTGTGCTTCAGAGTAGCACCATGTTCTTCATATAGAGAGTCTCCTATGTTGTCACTTTCATATACTAGTGGGAATTTTCATTATAGAACTTGGCTTGTATATTCCAACGATGGGCTTCCTCAAATGCCCTAGGTCTTCATGAGCAAGCAAGTTGGATGCACACCCACTTAGTTTCTTTTGTTGAGCTTTCATACACTTATAGCTCTTAGTGCATCCGTTGCATGGCAATCCCTACTCCTCGCATTGACATCAATTGATGGGCATCTCCATAGCCCGTTGATTAGCCGCGTTGATGTGAGACTTTCTCCCTTTTTGTCTTCTCCACATAAACTCCACCATCATATTCTATTCCACCCATAGTGCTATATCCATGGCTCACGCTCATGTATTGCGTGAAGGTTGAAAAAGTTTGAGAATACTAAAGTATGAAACAATTGCTTGGCTGACACCGGGATAGGCATGAGGGGTACCTTGTGTTAAGAAAAGGGAGCATACAAGACTATATGATTTTGTAGGGATAACATTCTGGAAGCATTGATATTTTGAAAGACATGATTGTTTGTTGGGATGCCCTAAGTATTATTGTTTTTATGTCAAATGATAGACTAGTGCATTGAATCACCCGTGTCTTAATATTCATGCCATGATTAGATTACATGATCAAGATTATGCTAGGTAGCATTCCACATCAAAAATTATCTTTTTATATCATTTACCTACTCGAGGACGAGCAGGAATTAAGCTCGGGGATGCTAATACGTCTCCGTTGTATCTATAATTTTTTATTGTTCCATGCCAGTATTATTCAACTTTCATATATTTTTGGCAACTTTTTATATTATTTTTGGGACTAACATATTGATCCAGTGCCAGTTCCTGTCTGTTGCATGTTTTATGTTTCGCAGAAACCCCATATCAAATGGAGTCCAAACGGGATAAAAACGGACAAAGAATTATTTTGGAATATTTGTGATTTTTTGGGAAGTAAAATCAACGCAAGACGGTGCCCGAGGTGGCCACGAGACAGGGGCCCACACCCACTCCAGGTGGGCGCGCCCCCAGGCCCCTCGTAGGCGGTTGATGCCCTTCTTTGGCAGCAAGAAAGCTAATTTTTGGAAAAAGATCTGGGTGAAGGTTTCAATCCAATCGGAGTTACGGATCTCTGGATATAAAAGAAGCGGTGAAGGGCAGAATCTGAGAACGCAGAAACAGAGAGAGACAGAGAGATAGATCTAATCTCGGAGGGGCTCTCGCCCCTCCCATGCCATGGGATCCAAGGACCAGAGGGGAAACCCTTCTATCATATAGGGAGAAGGTCAAGGAAGAAGAAGAAGAAGAAGGGGGGCTCTCTCCCCGTTGCTTCCGGTGGCGCCAGAACGCTGCCGGGGGCCATCATCATCACCATGATCTTCACCAACACCTCCATCATCTTCACCAACATCTCCATCACCTCCCCCCATCTATATTCAGCAGTCCACTCTCCCGCAACCCGTTGTACCTTCTACTTGAACATGGTGCTTTATGCTTCATATTATTATCTGTAAGTGCATCTAGTGCCCCTTAGTGATTTTGGTGTATTGAAGACTTATAGGTTAAGTAACTGATGCGTTTGTGAGTGTACACAGGTCTATAAGTCTATGAGGAGTTTGATATTTACAGAGAAAGTCGACCCCTAAAAATGAAGTTCTTTGACTGAAGACTTTCTGAAGACTTTGAAAGTGAAGAAATTGGTGTGACCTTGAAGACTTGATATTCATTCGAGGAATATGAAGCGTGAAGACTTTTGTTTTCGTAGTTTCATTTTCTCTTTCTTGAATCATAGGAAACACCATACTGTTAAAGGGGGTCGAGGAAATACTAAGGAAAAATTTCCATGTGATGCTCAACTCAAAATCCTACACCTACCAATCCCTTCGAGTGAAGCCATTGGAAATCTCATACAGTTCAGTCAATTTCTTCAATGACAGAGACGCAGTTCTTCTGGTCACTGAGGACTTTGCTCTGACTGAGGATTTAGGAATTCGCCAGTGCGAATTGCCTACACAGTGAGGAACATGATAGCCCTGAGGAATTTGAGAGTCAAATTTCCGACCGTTGTTGTGCTGCATGCCGGCTGTCCAAAATATCTTATCCAACTAACGGTCATATCATTGAAGGGCATTTATGTCTTATCATGTCGGGCTGCTCCCTAGGCTATAAATAGCCGCCCCCTACAACCACTAGCTGGTTGGCTGCTCCGAGAGAACTTGACACTTGTCATCTGAGAGCAACCCATCCTCCGAGGGCTTTGAGTGAAAATCATCAAGTGAGGAAAATCCCAAAACCAAACCCCCACAAACCCAAAGTGATTGAGCATCACTGAAGAAATTGATCCTGCGTGGATCCGACGCTTGTTACCTTTGAAGACTGTGCTTCTTCCAGATGGTTAGGCGTCAAGGTCTAGAGCATCCAAGAGGAATTGTGGATCGCCGAGTGACCAAGTCTGTGAAGGTTTGGAAGTCACCTGAAGACTTACCACGAGTGATTGGACGAGGCCTGCGTGGTCTTAGTTCAAGGAGAATACGGTGAGGACTGGGTGTCCTGAGTTGCGGCTCAGAGACTGGGTGTCCGAGACTGTGTGTCCTCGAGTTTAAATACTCAGCCACTCCAACCAGACGTACAACTGAGATAGCAGTTGGAACTGGTTTACCAAATCATTGTCTTCACCAACTGACTGGTTCTATTTCCTCAACTCTTTCATTTCCTCATTACTGTGTTGAATGTTGTTCATATCTATGTTTGAAGACTTTGACTGAAGACTTTCACAAATTCCTCAGTTCAATTTCTTCAGTCTGTTTGTCTTCATCTTGTTATCCTGTGTTTACGCTTTCCGTACTCTGTGTTAGTCTTCATTTCATCATGATGACTATGTTTGTATCCTGTTATGTTTACTTCTGAGTACTTATTCCGCTGCAAGTAGTTCTTCGCTAAGGAATTTCCTCACCAGCAAATTCCTCAGTGAAGAATTCATAAAAATCGCCTATTCACCCCCCCTCTAGTCGATATAACGCACTTTCAATTGGTATCAGAGCAAGGTACTCCCTTGTTCTGTGTGATTTTGGTTTAACCGCCTGGAGTTTTAGTTATGTCGACCGCAGGTATGAAGAAAGTGACATGCCCTATCTTTGACGGTCATGACTATCCCAAGTGAAAGGCCATGATGAGGAAGCGCCTCATGGCAAAGGATAGCGAGCTGTGGACCGTCACTGAGATTGGTCTTGCTGATCTATGCAAGATGGCGAATGCTGATGATATTCGCAAGTACACTCGACTTGATATCATAGCGAAGGATATCATCTGCTCCTGCCTATCCAGAGATCAATTCGGGCGAATTATGCATCTTGGCAATTCGAAGCTCATCTGGGACCGAATCTCTGATGTCTATGAAGGTCATCGAACTCTTCATGATCCCTGGTTTGAGGACTTCAAGGAATCTCTCAAAACAATGACTTTCGAGCCAGAATCATCATCTTCTGCATCTTGTCTCATGGCAAACGGTGCTGAGGTAACCGAATGCTCCTCATCTGAGTCTTGTGATAATGAATCTGATAATGATGAATCTGACAATGATGAATCTGATGATGATATTGAATCCTGCTATACCAAACTTATTTGCGTTGCCACTAAACAACAAACGGTTTTAGAACAAACTCAAGATATGCTAGAAAGAAGTGATAATATGTTGCGCAAAGAAATGGATCAGTCAAAAGCATTGGGTGAATGTCTTCAGAGAATTCACTCCAAGTTTGACGTCCTTCAAGATCAACATAATACCCTCTTAACTGATCATGAGAAACTTTCTCTTGAATCTCTTCAAAGAAAGGAAGATCTTGAAAAGCTAAGAGTGTGTTATGAAGATCTTCAGAAGGAGCGCGATTCATTACTAGCTCAACAAATCAGCGCTTCTCAGGAAGAATTTGTTCCTCCATGCTTAAAGTGCATTGAACGTGAATCTGCTAATTCTTCACCTGAATGTTCAAATGCTTCAAATGTTACAAATTCTTCATCTGCTATCACTAATTCCTCATCTGAGGACATTGCTAGTATCACTGACAATGCAGGGCTAAAGGAATTGTACATGACAGGCATGTACAAAAGTCTCAAAGGGCATCAGACACTTTGTGATGTGCTCAAAAAGCAGATCCTCAACAGAAACCCTAGGAAAGAGGGTATTGCCTTTGAGAGGAAACTCAATGCCGATGGAACATATTGGAAGCCTGAGCAGTACCCCAAAACCTCATGGGTTGCTGCAAAGGGACCTCCAGTTGATCCATCTAACTTATCTGGCTTTACATGTGAATCTCCTCATTCTTCTGATGAGTCATTTGACTCCAACTATAAACTGTTTAAAAATCAGAATGGTGAAGTATTTGCTAGATATGTTGGCACTAACTGCAGGAACGGTTCCCCAATGAAGAAAATCTGGGTTCCCAAAAGTTGCGTTGAAAGTCTTCAGGTGAATGTCCTCATGACACCACCTGTGAAGAACAGGAACCCCAGATCAAATTCTTCATACAGATCAAATTCTTCACATGCATCAAATTCCTCAACTGGATCAAAGTCCTCATATGATTATCATCGTGCTAACAACTCTGTCTCGCAGGGTAGAGCTAAGGGCTATGAATATGTGCATTATTCTTCAAACCATTATGTTCATAAGTCCTCGAAGAATTACTCTGCTTATTCATATGCTTACCCTAACCCCTCTTATCTGAAACGAAATGGTTTGGCATCTTTGCCACCTTTCTCACATGGTGCTCGCAGGATGATGAACTCTTTGCCACCCCTCCAGATGTGGGTGGTGAAGAAAAAGAACTAATCTCTTCTGCAGGGTCAGGTCTCCAGACGTGCTCTAACGTCTGAAGAATTTGCTGGGGACCTGACAAAAATGCCTGAAAGGACGCAAGAGAATCATGATGAAATGAACTTTCATTTCACACGTCCTCATACTGCTATATCTGTTTACTGCTTGATGAAATTCATCTGATGAACTTGATATCATATTCTTCACTGATGAAGCATATGAGATTGTAAGCTACACTAATTCATCTGCAGGATGATCAACCCAAAACCACTGAATGGGTCCTCGATAGTGGATGTACAAATCACATGACTGGTGACAAGAATCTATTGATGGATGCTCCCTTATCACCGTCACCTCTGAAGCATATCATCTTTGCTGACAAAGGCAAAAGTCAGGTATTGGGTCTTGGTAAGGTTGCTATCTCTAAGGATAAGCACATGGACAAAGTCATGCTTGTTGAGTCCTTAGGATACAATCTCATGTCAGTCTCAATGCTTTGTGATCTTGATATGGTTGTTGTCTTCGGCAAATATCGCTATGTTGTGATTATGGAAGCTGACAATTCCAAAGTCTTCGAAGGCTTTAGGAGAGGAGATCTGTATATTGTTGATTTCTCTACAGGACCACAACCAGCTGTGTGTCTACTTGCAAAAGCTTCAGAAGGCTGGCTATGGCATCGACGACTTGGTCATGCAGGCATGAGGAATCTGAACACGCTTGCGAAGAAGAAGCATGTCATTGGCATTGAGAATGTCAAATTCCTCAAGGATCACTTATGCGGAGCATGTGAAGCCGGAAAAATGACCAAGGCCAAGCATCCAGCGAAGACTATCATGACCACGACCCGTTCATTCGAATTGCTTCACATGGACCTCTTCGGACCTAATCATTATTCAGCAGTCACTAATGATGCATCTCTATATGGTTTTGTCATTGTTGATGATTATTCTCGATATACATGGGTACACATTGTTACTTACAAACATGAAGTGCAGGAAGTCTTCAGACGATTTTCCTCGAGGGCTTCAACCAACTTTGCTGTGAAGATCAAGCATATCAGAAGTGACAATGGAACTGAGTTCAAGAATTCTGGTCTTGATGCTTATCTTGATGAACTTGGTATTACTCATGAGTTATCTGCTCCCTATACTCCTCAGCAGAATGGCGTCGTGGAGCACAAGAACAGAACTCTTGTTGAGATGGCTCGCACTATGCTTGATGAATACAAAACGCCTCAGCATTTTTGGATTGATGCAATTGATACTGCCTGCCACATCATCAACAGAGTATATCTTCACAAATTCTTCAAGAAGACTGCCTATGAACTCCTCACTGACAAGAAACCCAATGTGAGTTATTTCAAAGTCTTCGGTGCTAAATGTTGGATTAGAGATCCTCACCACAACTCTAAATTTGCACCGAAAGCACATGAAGGTTTTATGCTTGGTTACGGAAAGGACTCGCACACCTACAGAGTCTTCAACATTGTTCTTCACAAGATTGTTGACACTGTAGATGTGCGGTTCGATGAAACTAATGGCTCGCAACGAGAGCACCTACCTTCTGTGTTAGATGAACCAACACCTGAGGATGCTATCAAGCTCAAGGCAACTGAGGATGTCATTCCTACTGAAGAATCTGCTGAAGAATTCATTCCTGTTCGTGAAGAACGTCGAGCTGATGCACCTGAAGAACAAGATGAGGAAAATGGTGCTGAAGAAAATGCTGATCAAAATCCTCAACGACAACCAACTCATCCACGCGTTGCAAAAGAAGTGCAAGTGGAGAAGATCATCGATGACATTAGCGCACCAGGTCCTCTCACACGCTCAAAAGCCTCACACTTATCTAACTTTTGTGGGCACTATGCTTTTGTCTCTATCACAGAGCCCACTAAGGTAGATGAAGCATTTCTGGAGCCGGAGTGGATTCAGGCTGTGCAAGAAGAATTACATCAGTTCGAGCTGAACAGTGTCTGGGAATTGGTCAATCGCCCAGATCCTCGCAAGCATAATATCATTGGCACAAAGTGGATCTACCGCAACAAGCAAGATGAAAATGGCCTTGTGGTGAGGAATAAGGCACGACTAGTAGCTCAAGGCTACACACAGGTTGAAGGAATTGATTTCGATGGAACTTTTGCACCTGTTGCTAGACTTGAGGCTATTCGCATTTTACTTGCCTATGCTAACCATCATGATATCATCTTATATCAAATGGATGTGAAAAGTGCATTCCTCAATGGTAAGCTTGAGGAAGAAGTATATGTTGCTCAACCCCCAGGTTTTGAAGATCCCAAGAATCCTGACAAAGTCTTCAGACTCAATAAAGCCCTCTATGGCCTCAAGCAAGCCCCTCGGGTGTGGTATGATACATTGAAGGAATTCTTCGTGAAGAATGGCTTCACACCCAGTTCACTCGACCCTACTCTCTTTACTAAATCATATGATGGTGAACTGTTTGTGTGCCAAATATATGTTGATGATATTATCTTTGGCTGTACTAACCAACGGTATAGTGATGAATTTGCCTATATGATGAGTGAAGAATATCAAATGTCTATGATGGGAGAGTTGAAATTCTTCTTAGGTCTTCAAATTCGTCAGCAGCGCAATGGCAATTCATATCTCAGGAGAAATACCTCAAAGATGTACTGAGGAAATTCAGCATGCAAGATTGCAAAGGCGTCAAAATTCCTATGCCCACAAATGGCCATCTATGCACTGATGAAAATGGTATTGACTTCGATCACAAGGTAGAACGCTCCATGATTGGTTCTTTATTGTACTTATGTGCATCTAGGCGAGATATAATGCTTAGTGTTTGCATGTGTGCCCGATTTCAAGCTGCACCGAAGGAATCACACCATAAGGCTGTGAAGCATATTCTTCGATATCTAGCTAACACACCAACACTAGGATTATGGTACCCCAAGGGCTCTGCTTTTGATCTCATTGGATATTCTGACTCTGACTATGCTGGTGATTGTGTGGACCGCAAGTCAACATCTGGCACTTGTCATTTCCTCGGACGATCTTTGGTCTGTTGGTCCTCGAAGAAATAGAACTGCGTATCACTGTCTACTGCTGAAGCTGAATACATTGCTGCTGGCTCATGCTGTGCTCAACTGCTTTGGATGAAGCAAACCCTCAAGGACTATGGCGTCAACGTGAAGAATGTGCCTCTCCTCTGCGACAATGAGAGTGCCATCAAGATTGCTCACAACCCAGTTCAGCACTCGAAGACTAAGCACATCCAAATTCGTCATCATTTTCTTCGTGATCATGTGTTGAAGGGCGATATCTCTATCGAGAATGTGAAGACTGAAGAACAGCTAGTTGATATCTTCACTAAGCCCTTGGATGAGAAGAGATTCAGCAAGTTGCGGTGTGAGCTAAATATCTTAGAATCTTCGAATGTTCTTTGAAAAGGACACACATCCTAACCCTTATGCAGAATTGATGACTTAGATGTGCAACACATGAAGAAACGTTTTTCTTCAATCAATGAAGAATAACACTCTAAGTGTGAAGAAATTAATGAAGAATTTGATTCTCAGAACCCTACGACAATTGTACGCGGTGTCTGAAATCATCATTCTTATACGGTGGGTTACGCCACCACAGAAGTTGAAAATCTTAAATTTGAGTTTTTCCTCATTTTTGAAATTCTTCAGTTTTACAAATTCTTCAACTTTGCAAAATCTTCACTGTTTCCGTCGTTTTTCTTCATTGGCTATATATATATGTGAGTTTATGTCCTCTACAGCATTCACTTATTGCTATTTCTTCAAGTTGCGATTTCTGCTAAGTGAATGTGATCGGACCCTTCCCCCTCTATGCTATACTCAACCCAATCTATTCACAAATTCTTCATGTGCGTTCTGATTGAAACTCGTTCAAAGTCTTCACTGTGTCCTTGTCAGCTGAAGAAATTGCGAACGGAATTTTTAAAACAAATCTTATCCAGATTTTCAGTTTTACTGCTCAAACCATTCCGCATCCCACAATGCATTAGTTTATTCACCCACGATCTTACACGATCTCATCTACACAGTATGTGGGTGACACATGTCGCGTGAAGAAGAAAGGGCAGGGGCATGTTCGTCCCAAAATCTTCGGGCGAACAGTTTTTACCGTGGCTATAAATACCCCTCTCCCTTCCTTACTTCATTTACTCCGCTCGGTCGCTGTCTCTCGCTCGAGCTCTCCTCAAACCCTAGCGCCGCCGCTACTCCATCGCCGTCGGTGAGGAAGAGCTTCACTGCCTCGACCTCGTCACCGTCGTACTCGCGCCGGCTGCGGAAATCTTCACTCCGCCGCCGCCGTAGCTGTCTCCCTCTGCCAAGTTAGGGCGTGGGAGATCTAACTTGACGAACTTCACCACGGTTCATCTCTGTTCGTCGTGTTCTTTAGTTCAGGTAATTAAAAGTCACTTTTATTACTCGCTTTGATTCTCAAACTTTTCTGAAAATCTTCAAAGGTGTTTTATTCTTCAAATCTTCACATATGAACACCTCACACACTGTATGCTCTTGATTCATCTCTCTAAGCACTCATTTCTTCAAGATTCCTCAATTGTGCGGATTTTCAATCTGTACAACTCTGGAACCTAAGACAAGAACGCTTAGTGAAATTCCTCAAGGCTCAACTGGTCAAATTCCTCAAAACTTGTCTTTTCAAAAAACCTTCTGAGAACGCATATGACCTCTCCAAATTCCTCGCACCTACACTCTGTTCACAGGTACTCATGTCCGCTGCTGAATCACTAGGTTCTCATCAACTTAACTCATTTGCAGCGTTCCTCGAAGAAAAACTGCATACTTCTTCAGAGTGTTCTATTGTTCAAATTCCTCATCTGAAGAAAATGGCAGAAGGAAAGAGACCGCAGAAAGGAGGAAAGAAACCGGAGGTCATGACTGCCTTCGAGATCCCTGATGAAATATACAAAGATTATTGCACACCTGATGAAGCCAAATTTGGCAAAGAGAACAAAAATCAGCGCAAAGTGCGCATCCAGAGGATAGAACGAAGATGGGCACGAGAATGGAGGGAATATCGCTATGTTACTCCCAAGTACATGAAGAAATTCGCCTTAAACCCTCCATGCCCAAGAGCTCCATTGGCACCTGGCCAAGTCGCTGATCCCACCAGCATCAAGCATGGTGAAGACTTTCCTGAAGAATGGTCTAGGCGCCAAGCCAAATTGGCAAGACAGGCCAAGGAGGCAGTGAGGAAATTCAATGAGGATTCTGCTGCTGCTGCTGCCACTGAGACCTCGGTCAAGCCGAGGAAATCAATGCCAAAGAAGCCTGCTCGCAAGCCAAGTGCTTCACCATCAGTGCCCTCACAACCCAGTTCCTCAGCCGCGCCCTCACGGCAAATTCCTCAGACTACTGCTGCTCCATCAAAGTCCTCAGCAGCTCCCTCCAAGTCCTCAACTCCTGTGCATCTGGCTACATGTCAAAGGACTCAGGGTTTCTCGATTGCTTCTGGTGTCTCAGCAAGTTCCTCAGCTGCACCAATGTCCTCATCAGGCCCCACTCTGCTGAAGACAAAAGCAACAGCTGGACGCGGTCCTCGGCCAAGTCCAAGGAAGAAATAGGTTGATTTCCAAGTGCCCTCTGATGACGAGGCTTCTGATGAAGAACTTGCAGAAATCATCAGAGACCGACTGGCAAAGGCCGCTAGAGCCAAAGGAACAACTGTGCCTCTGCTTTTGGATCCGAAGAAGATCCTTGACTTCATCGACTTATGGCATCAGGATCCAAACACTCCCATGCCTGATCTGCCTCTGACTCCTGGTCAAAGTCATATGCTGAACCATTTCATCTCTGAAGAGAAATGGAAATTTGAAAAGGCTCATGAGATAAAGAGAGCACAAGCCAGAAAGGAGAAGCTTCTGAAGAAGAACATTGTCAACCTGACTCCTGAAGAACTTCTCAAAGCTCAATCTGAGATCCAAGCCCTCAGCGAAGATTTCGATGCTTACAATGCTGATTGGCAAGGAGCCAAAGTGAGATTCGTCAATTTGACAAAGAAAATGACAACTGTTGCAGCCCCATCGCAACAAGAAAATCCTCAGGCTGCAGACTCTGCTCAGCCTGCTGAAGAACATGCCAGCACTGCTAATGACTTTCAGCCTGTTGATGAGAATACAAGTTCCAGGGCTGATGACTCCATCCCAGGGCATCCACTAGTGGTGCGCCTGAAGAAACTGAAGAGATCAGGGCAACTGCACCAGTTGCGCCTGAAGAAACTGAACCACAGTCCTCAGCTCCTCCTGCGCCAACACCAACTCCAATTCTTCCTTCTGCCTATGAAGTGAAGAAGACAAAGGCTGCAGAGCGAGCTGCAGTGAAGAAAAGGAAGGCATCAGCTGCGTCAAATTCTTCGGCTGCGAAGAAAATGAAGCCAATGACTAGCTCGCTTGAAAATCCTATTGATGCCGTTCCCGTTTCCTCCATGTCGTCTAAGGAAATTGTTCCTTATGGAGAAGACTACAAGATCCCAAGCGGATCTGATGAAGAAAATCAATCTGTTGCTACCTCAGAACAGTTTGATGAAGAAATTAAAGTGGAAGCATTCCCTTTACCGCCAGTCATTTCCTCAACTATGCCTCAGTTCACAGCTGAAGAGCCTGGTGTTGAGGAAATTGAAAAAGAAGAAGAAGATGTGGATATTGGATGCACTACACCAGTGATGAACGATGACTTTTGGGAAAGTCAGCATCCAAATACTCCTCTCTTCACTCCAATTCAACAAATTCCTTAGTCCCCGGCTACAACTGTTCAAATGGGCTCTGAAGAAACTCATCCCACATCGTCTGTTCATGAAGAAATTCTAGCCGCTAGTGCTGAAGAACCTGCTGCTGATCCCCAAACTGCACAAGAAGAGGAACCAGAAATTCCTCAGCCTGAAGCACCTGAGATCGCGATTCCTGAGGTTGTGCTGCAAATTACTGACATTCCTCTGCCCAAACCGAAGAATCCGTTCTCGAGCAAGCAAAAATTCAAGGCTGAAGACTTCTTTTCTGAGCATGTGTTCTTCACTGATTACAATCCATATGACTCTGCTCGCATAAGGAAAAGACGCTTCTGGACTGCTACTCAAGCCAACTTCTATTCCTCAGTGCTCTTTGACAAGGACAAAATCTTCGATCATGAGCATATTCCTCATGTGGATATGGAATCTCTGCCGTGCTTCGAGCCAGTACTCCGAGTTATTCACGATGCAGGACTCCTGAATTTATGCACTGATATCTGTGATTGGAATGAAGAACTCATTCTTCAGTTCTATGCCACTTTGCATATCACCGGAGATGCTGAAGATGTCAATTCATGGGTGCTGGATTGGATGACAGAAAACACTCACTACAAGGCACCAGCAACTGAATTGCTTCGTGTCCTTCCTCTTGATCCTCCCCATGACAGTGCACGTTGCATTTACAATGACCGCGAACTGACTGATCATTATATGCAAGTGCTCATGAAGCCTTTGAAGCCAGGGCAGTCCCCTCGAACCAAATTCCTCGTCAAGGAATTGCTGTATGTGCCTCGGACTGTCTATCGAATCCTGACGAAGACAATGAGTCCTATCAAAGGCCATGACTCAAATGATGAAGATGTCGTTGGCATCATGAAGAACATGCTTTTCAACATCATTCATGGCGTTCCCGTCAACTTCCATGATTTCTTCATGAGGACTCTGGCTAATGTTGCAATGTCACCTTTTGAGCTGAAGCCCTATGCGCCTTGGATTATGAGATTCATAAGGGCAAGATCTTCACTGAATTACAAGGCTGACACTCTGAACCATGGTAGCTACTTGCCGCCCATAGAAGTCCTCAAGCGACTAGTTTCATCATCTGATGATAAGGGCAAGGCAGCTGCTGTGCTTGATGAAGGCACTCGTCCATTGGATGGTCAATTCCGTCTAGCTACATCTTACTCCACCAATGACGATTCTGCAACACACGACTCTGCCGCAAATACCTCAGCTAAGCAAAAGCCTCAAGCAACAGCACCCAGGGTGATGACTGACCGTGAGTTACTCCTCAGTCTTCATCAGATGGTTGATCGCAATCACAAATGGGTGAAGCGTCAATTTGCTGCAATTCTTCACAACATGACCTCAACCCATAATGCAGTGAAGAAAAATCAGTATCACCTTCATGAAACCCTCAACCGCACCTGGGCTGTTCTCACTCATGTGTATTCCGCAGAAGAACTGAAGACTATGGGTCTCCAGGAAGCATTTGACTGGTCTGCACCACCTCCGAAGAAATTCAAGAGAGTCAAAGTTCCTGATCTGGTGGCCAGTTCTTATTCTTCATCGTGTGAAACTGATGAACATGAAGAGTTGGACGACACTGCGGCAGGCCCTACTTCAACAAACAACCCCAACAACGCTGGCGCCCCTCCATCGACTTGAAAATCTTCAGGGGCGTTAGTCCTCAGTTTCGACCCTTTTGGTCATTGATGACAAAGGGGGAGAAATCTGAGTTAGTCTTCAAGCGGGTTTATATTATGGGCGTTTTTGTTAAGTTACAACTCTCGTTCTTCTGAAACTTTTATTGGATCGAGTTGTAATCTTAAATCTGATGGTGCCTTGATACTTTTGGTCGTGCTCTGATGCTTTTGATGCACTGAGCTCTGAAACTTTTGATGTGCTATTCGCATGCTTATTCCTTGTTAATATTATTGCACGCATGCTGAATCTCATCAGGCACCATATTTCATCATGCATTTCAAATTATTCATATTATATATCAAATGCGTGTATGAATTACAAGATATAGGGGGAGATCTCCATGATTTGATTCTTAAAATGTGCATTGCCTCAAAAGCAAATTCCTCACTATGCACATATTCAGGGGGAGTTCTTCTATATCTTGCAATCAAAGTCCTCAATATCAGTATTTACACTTCATATGTTTATCCCCGTTGAAAACTTAACCTATGTTGTCATCAATCACCAAAAAGGGGGAGATTGTAAGTGCATCTAGTGCTCCTTAGTGATTTTGGTGTATTGAAGACTTATAGGTTAAGTAACTGATGCGTTTGTGAGTGTACACAGGTCTATAAGTCTATGAGGAGTTTGATATTTACAGAGAAAGTCGACCCCTAAAAATGAAGTTCTTCGACTGAAGACTTTGATATTCTGAAGACTTTCTGAAGACTTTGAAAGTGAAGAAATTGGTGTGACCTTGAAGACTTGATATTCATTCGAGGAATATGAAGCGTGAAGACTTTTGTTTTCGTAGTTTCATTTTCTCTTTCTTGAGTCATAGGAAACACCGTACTGTTAAAGGGGGTCGAGGAAATACTAAGGAAAAATTTCCATGTGATGCTCAACTCAAAATCCTACACCTACCAATCCCTTCGAGTGAAGCCATTGGAAATCTCATACAGTTCAGTCAATTTCTTCAATGACAGAGACGCAGTTCTTCTGGTCACTGAGGACTTTGCTCTGACTGAGGAGTTAGGAATTCGCCAGTGCGAATTGCCTACACAGTGAGGAACATGATAGCCCTGAGGAATTTGAGAGTCAAATTTCCGACCGTTGCTGTGCTGCGCACCGGCTGTCCAAAATATCTTATCCAACTAACGGTCATATCATTGAAGGGCATTTATGTCTTATCATGTCGGGCTGCTCCCTAGGCTATAAATAGCCGCCCCCTACAACCACTAGCTGGTTGGCTGCTCCGAGAGAACTTGACACTTGTCATCTGAGAGCAACCCATCCTCCGAGGACTTTGAGCGAAAATCATCAAGTGAGGAAAATCCCAAAACCAAACCCCCACAAACCCAAAGTGATTGAGCATCACTGAAGAAATTGATCCTGTGTGGATCCGACGCTTGTTACCTTTGAAGACTGTGCTTCTTCCAGACGGTTAGGCGTCAAGGTCTAGAGCATCCAAGAGGAATTGTGGATCGCCGAGTGACCAAGTTTGTGAAGGTTTGGAAGTCACCTGAAGACTTACCACGAGTGATTGGACGAGGCCTGCGTGGTCTTAGTTCAAGGAGAATACGGTGAGGACTGGGTGTCCTGAGTTGCGGCTCAGAGACTGGGTGTCCGGGACTGTGTGTCCTCGAGTTTAAATACTCAGCCACTCCAACCAGACGTACAACTGAGATAGCAGTTGGAACTGGTTTACCAAATCATTGTCTTCACCAACTGACTGGTTCTATTTCCTCAACTCTTTCATTTCCTCATTACTATGTTGAATGTTGTTCATATCTGTGTTTGAAGACTTTGACTGAAGACTTTCACAAATTCCTCAGTTCAATTTCTTCAGTCTGTTTGTCTTCATCTTGTTATCCTGTGTTTACGCTTTCCTTACTCTGTGTTAGTCTTCATTTCATCATGATAACTATGTTTGTATCCTGTTATGTTTACTTCTGAGTACTTATTCCGCTGCAAGTAGTTCTTCGCTAAGGAATTTCCTCACCAACAAATTCCTCAGTGAAGAATTCATAAAAATCGCCTATTCACCCCCCTGTAGTCGATATAACGCACTTTCATTATCCAATGATGTGTTGCCATCCTATGATGTCTGAGTAGATTTTCGTTGTCCTATCGGTGATTGATGAATTGCTATGATTGGTTTGAGTTGCATGTTTTATTATTTGTGCTGTCCTATGGTGCTCTTCATGTCGCGCAAGCGTGAGGGATTCCCGCTATAGGGTTTGCAATATGTTTATGATTTGCTTATGGTGGGTGACGTGAGTGACAGAAGCACAGACCCGAGTAAGTAGGTTGTTTGCGTATGGGATAAAGGAGACTTGATACTTTAATGCTACGGTTGGGCTTTACCTTAATGATCTTTAGTAGTTGCGGATGCTTGCTAGAGTTCCAATCATAAGTGCATATGATCCAAGAGGAGAAAGTATGTTAGCTTATGCTTCTCCCTCAAATAAAATTGCAATAGTGATTATCGGTCTAGTAAAGTAGTAAATTGCTTAGGGACAATTTCACAACTCCTACCACCACTTTTCCACACTCGCTATATTTACTTTATTGCTTCTTTATCTAAACAGCCCCTAGTTTATATTTACGCGTTCTTTATTATCTTGCAAACCTATCCAACAACACCTACAAAGTACTTCTAGTTTAATACGTGTTCTAGGTAAAGCGAACACTATTCATGCGTAGAGTCGTATCAGTGGCAGATAGGACTTGAGAGAATATTTGTTCTACCTTTAGCTCCTCCTTGGGTTCGATACTCTTACTTATTGAAAGAGGCTACATTGATACCGTATACTTGCGGGTTATCAGTTATCTTTGCAAGTCTCTTCGAATTATCAGTTTGGTTTGTCCTACTAGATTGATCTTTCTTGCAATGGGAGAAGTGCTTAGCTTTGGGTTCAATCTTGCGGTGTCCTTTCCAAGTGACAATAGGGGCAGTAAGGCATGTATTGTGTTGTTGCCATCGAGGATAAAAAGATGGGGGTTTATATCATATTGCTTGAGTTTATCCCTCTACATCATGTCATCTTTCTTAATGCGTTACTCTGTTCTTATGAACTTAATACTCTAGATACAGGCAGGAGTCGGTCAATGTGTGGAGTAATAGTAGTAAATGCAGAATCGTTTCGATCTACTTGTCGCGGACGTGATGCCTATATACATGATCATGCCTAGATATTCTCATAACTATGCACTTTTCTATCAATTGCTCGACAATAATTTGTTCACCCATCGTAATACCTATGCTATCTTGAGAGAAGCCACTAGTGAAACCTATGGCCCCCGGGTCTATCTTTTATCATATAAGTTTCCGATCTAATTTTATTTGCATCTTTAATTTTCAAGCTATATCAGAAAAATACCAAAAATATTTATCTTATCTTATTATCTCTATCAGATCTCACTTTTGCAAGTTATTGTGAAGGGATTGACAACCCCTTTATCGCGTTGGTTGCGAGGTTCTTGTTTGTTTGTGTAGGTATGAGGGACTTCTGTGGAGCCTCCTATTGGTTCTCAAAAATTGGGGAAATACTTACGCTACTTTGCTGCATCACCCTTTCCTCTTCAAGGGAAAACAAACGCAGTGCTCAAGAGGTAGCAGACACCGCAAGATTGAACCCATTACAAAGCACCCCTCCCATTGCAAGAAAAATCAATCTAGTTGGCCAAACCAAATCAATAGATCGGAGAGAAATACAAAGCTATCAAATCATGCATATGAATTCTGAGAAGAATCAAATAATATTCATAGAAAATCTGATCAGAAACTCACAATTCATCGGATCTCAACAAACACACCGCAAAAGAAGATTACATCGAATATATCTCCAAGAACATTAAGGAGAACATTGTATTGAAGATCAAAGAGAGATAAGAAGCCATCTAGCTACTAGCCATGGACTCATAGGTCTGTGGTAAACTACTCACACATCATCGGTAGGGCAGCAAGATTGACATAGAGGCCCTCCATGTTCGGATCCCCCTTCGGCATAATATCGAAAAATGCCCCAAGATGGGATCTCATGAGGTTAGAGGATTGCGGCGGTGGAAAAGCATTTTTGGTGTGCCCTCTGGTCTACGGGGAATATTTGGGTATTTATAGAGTTGGAATTAGGGATGGGGGAGCCGCGAGGTGGCGACAAGCCTGTAGGGCGCCCCCTAGGAGCTTGTCGTCAGCTCGTAGGTCTCCTGACCTTCCCCCGAAGCTTCCTGGGTGTCTTGTGGTCCAAGAAAAATCGTCAAAAAGTTTGGTTCCGTTTGGACTCAGTTTGATATTAATTTTCTGTAAAAGATAAAAACAAGGAAAAAACAAAAACCGACACTAGGCATTATGTTAATAGGTAAGTCCCAAAAAATGATATAAAATATCGTAACAATGCATATAAAACATTCAAGATGGATAATATAATAGGATGGAACAATAAAAACTTATAGATACGTTGGAGATGTATCAACCAGCACCGCGCCAGCAACAACAGCAGAAGCGCCGACGACGAGCACGACCATCGCCACGACCCCAGTCGTAGCCCGCCCCTGTGCCACCCGACGCCCACACCCCCACCAGACCAGATCGGATCTAGACGGGGCCGCCACCGCACACACTCTCCACCGTCGGCAAGCATGCACCATCACAGCCGGGCACGCGCCCCAGCTAACGCCATGGAGCCCTTCACGTCGTAGCATTGCCGCGCCCCCCAAAACGCCACCCCCCGATGGAGTAGCCGTCCTGCGCCGCCCACGACCACGCGAGGAGGAGGGAAGGCCCTGCCACCGCTGACGACCAGGCTTTTCCCGTCAGCGAGCTCCGGCAGCCGCAAGGAGAGGGAAGGGGAGGGGGAACGGGAAGAAGTGGCGGCTAGGGTTGGCCCCCGTCGCTCATGGGAGCGACGCGGGGGGTCAGTCCTCGTAGATGCTATTCTGCCAGCTTCAGTTGCTAATTCATCACTGTGTTCTTTGCAAAGCTACATTCTCTAAGTGGTACCAACGCATGGTTGGAATCATCCATGTTGTGGAGTTATAAAAATCACAACGGTGAATGGTTACAATATAAATGAGTTGGAATTGCAGTGCCTTTGATTTGCCAAAGGCCAACAAATGCTACCAATCACACCACTTGAATAAGAAATGCTAAAGTTTGTATGTCTGGTAAGCACTTTTTTGTGGTTGATTTAAGGATCCAAAATCAGAAATATTTGAATTAATAGAAATGTTCGCTATTTAAGAATCATGAAATTTCTGTTGTTGTGAATGAATTTTCTATTAATGGGTTATTGGTTTGCCATTTTATTGTATGAACATGACTAGGAAAGCCATATTTTGTCAACTCCATTATTAATAGCCATTTAATGTCTTTTTGTTTAATACTCCCTCCATTGCTTGATGTAAGGTGTATAGATTTTTGAGAAAAAGTCCGAAATATAAGGTGTATTGCGTTGCGCCACTCGTCTAGATAATGTTTTTAGGGATTTGATTACATTTCCTTATGTTAGGCAAGCTACTCTATTTTCTCATGTCAATTAGTTAGGTGTAATCTCGTCCAAAACTTGTGAAATTTTCTCTCCATGTGCGTTCTTTAATTTCCGTGCCAAAAACTATACACCCTATATTTAGGAATGGAGGGAGTAATATATTATTTGCAAGCATGCGTGAGTGAAGGAGGCATGATGGGACATGTAAGGAGTGAGATTATGAGGCACGGTGTATGAAAAAACATGTGCGGAGAGGGACCCATGGAGGCGGCCCTCATCTCCAGCTCGAGAGATTAGTTTAAACATTCCCTTCCACTGGCGGGGTTCAGCGACAAATATGTCACGAAGTAGTTTTTTTAAGAGAAAAGGCGAGTGCCCAACTTTATAGATAAAGCCACCAGACAGCGTCATAATACCAGCACAAATCACCACATAAGTTTAGCAGACTAGGGATAAGAAGTACGAGTACAAGGCATCCAACCTAACATGGCACGCAGGCCAGCACGACGAGCAGCAGAGACATTTAGGAATCCGTCCTCCTAGAGCGCCGTAGCAGGGAAGACGCCGTAGATTTCATTTTAGATAACATGTCGTCGAAAGCCTCTAGGTCCCCTTCCTTAGTCAATGATCTCCACTGCTGCAAAAAGACATTGGCTTTAAATAAGCAACTCACAGGGTTAGCCGGGAAAATGTGTTCAATAGTGAACTTGTTTCTAGTAGTCCATAGCAACCAACAAATCGCAGCCCAGCCCACCAAGAATACCCTCTTAGACCGGCCTGATAGAGAATTAATACAACGCCGCAAATCCTCAAAAGAAGATGGGTTCCAATTAACACGAAGCCAAAGTCTAATGCAACTCCAAATGAATTTAGCTAGAGAGCAATGAAAAAAATATATGTTCGGTATTCTCAAGAGTGCCACATAACTCGCATCTATCAGAGCCCGACACGTTCCTCTTCTTAGTTTGATCAGCCGCAGGGAGTTTACGACAGAAAGCTTGCCATAGGAAGATTTTAATCTTAGGAGGAATGCGAGCTGACCAGATATCCTTAAACTTAGCAGTGCGGCTGCCGGAGATAAGTTTTGAGTACGCCGATTTAACAGAGAAACGCCCCGAGGAGGAATGGGGCCAAACAACGGAGTGATCTTCCTCCGAAAGCAAGGGGAAGCAGGCAGTAAGGCGCTGCCAATCTTCCAACTCCACAGGGGAAAGAGAACGCTAAAAATCTAAAACCCAGTCCTGAACCGAGAGCTCAAAGATAGAGATCTCGGGATCAGCACAAAACGAGAACAAAGTCGGATAGGCAATCGCAAGCGTGGTATCCCCTACCCACCAGTCTAACCAAAAACGAGTAGATTTACCATTCCGGACTACAAATTTAACAAGAGATCGGAAAATCGGTCGAACTTTAACAAGCTGATGCCAAAATTGAGAACCACAAGAAGAGGGGGCGAACATAGGGCTCGAGGAAGGGAAGTATTTAGCTTTGAGAAGAGAAAGCCAAGTAGGACGATCCTCAAGGTACATTATCTTCCACCACCATTTTAACATAAGGCACTTGTTCATGACCAGAGTATTTATGATGCCAAGGCCCCCCATGTTCTTAGGTCTACAAATGAGGTCCCACTTAACCATCCTATATTTGCGTTTATTATCGGAGGAATTCCAATAGAAAGCACCCATGTGCTTGTCGAAACCAGTGTGTATCCCTCCGGACAGTAGATAGAAGCCCATTAGAAACATCGGAAGGGAGGAGGGCCACGAGTTAGTAAGGGAAACCTTGCCCGCCTGAGAGTTATAGCGGCCTCTCCACGGCAAAACTCTATTGCCAACTTTAGTCACTGCCGGGGCGAAATCTTTTGCCAAAAGCTTGAGAGGGGAAATAGGTAAGCCCAAATATTTGAGAGGGTAAGACCCAAGAGAGCAATTCAGAAGATGTGCCACCCGCTGAGCTTCCGAATTAGACACCCCAGTAACAATGACCTCGCTCTTAGAGAAGTTAATTTTAAGACCCGAAAGAGCTTCGAAGCATAGGAGAAGAAATTTCAAATTCGTGAGACTGCTCTCATTAAGTTCAACCATAATGATGGTATTGTCCGCATACTGGAGGTGAGTGATGCCATTAGGGATAAGGTGAGAGCTAACAGGCGAAATGTGTCCAGCAGACGCAGCACGAGATAGGATATGAGATAGAGCATCGGCTACAAAATTAAAAAGCAACGGGGATGCAAGATCCCCTTGTCTAAGGCCCCTACCATTAGCAAAAAAAGTTACTAGTTTGACCATTCATAGCCACAGCCGTGTGCCCACTGGAGACAAGCTGCATCAGGCGGTGCACCACCGAACCCTCGGAGCCCTTAGCCAGCAGAACTTGGCAGAGGAAATCCAACTCACCGAGTCATACGCCTTTTCGAAATCAAGCTTAAGGACCACGGGCTTAGTGCCCTTAATTCGCAGATCATGAATTATCTCATGTAAGCAAAGCACCCCATCCAAGACGAATCTCCCCTTTATGAACGCAGATTGGAAAGGGCTAATGACCCGATTGGCGATCAGAGAAACCCTAGTAGCCATGCCCTTAGTGTGAATCTTCGCAAAGTTGTTAATTAAAGCAATGGGCCTAAATTGGGAGATCAAGTCAGCACCTTTGACCTTAGGGATGAGGGTGAGTACCGCGTAGTTGAGTCTCGAGATGTCAATAGTTCCCAGCCAAAACCCTTGTGTAATAGCCTTAATGAGGCCTTTTAACTGAGGCCAGAATTGCCGGAAGAAAGGAATTGAGAACCCGTCAGGTCCTGAAGCCGCATTAGAGTTTGCAGTACGAACCGTCTCGAAAATTTCCTCTTCAGAAGGGGGAATCAACAGACTATCATTTTCAGCACTCGAAATCTGTTCGAGAGGAGACCAGAAGGACGGTGCTAACCTAAAACCCAGCTCAGATTTAGCCGCTAACAGGTTAGAGAAGAATTGAACCACATGGCGCAGAATCACCGAAGGGTCAGAGACCCTGACGCCATCAATAAGGAGGCTATCAATCAGGCATCTCCGATGTCTACCATTTGCAATAGAGAAGAAATAAGCCGTGAGCAAGTCACCCTTTAATGTCCAGTTGATAGTGCCTCTCTGCCTCCAGTACACTTCCTCCTGCCGATGAATACCCAAGAGAGCCTCTTCTAAGCCATAGCGGATTTGCCATTCGGCCACGGACAGACCAGAAATATCTGCGCGATCGTCAAGCTCGCCAATTTGAGCAGCCAGCCTAGCTCTGTCTCGCCTTGACTCAGCATAGTGATTTTTGGACCAACCTCTAAGGAATCTACGAAGAAAATAGGAGCATTGATGCCAGTCATCCATCGGGCCAAAAGAGCGGCGATTAGAAGATAGGAAAGCCGAAATCTTTTGCGCCAACAAGTCAGTGAAGCCCTCCACTTGTAGCCAGGAAGCATCAAACTGAAACCTCGGGAAATCAACCGAGCACGAGCCATCGTCAAGAATCAGGGGTGCGTGATCAGAACCCACAATGGCAAGAGCTCTGAGACTCACACGGGGGAACATCGAATCCCAACTAGGACATAAAAAACCCTATCAAGGACAGAACGAATGGGGAAGGTTTGGCGGTTAGTCCAAGTGTAACGGGCCCCAACCCTAGGAATTTCACGAATAGCTATGTCCCTAATGAAAGCATTGAAGGCATCAGCCAGAGACCAAGAAAAATTAGAGGAGCTCTTATCAGAAGGATATCGTATCAAATTAAAATCACCCCCAATCAGGAGAGGCAACTGACAGGATTCAATTTTATTACTAAGTTCATCCAGAAAAATGTATGACATAGAGTGTGTTGGGGAACGTAGTAATTTCAAAAAAATTCCTACGCACACGCAAGATCATGGTGATGCATAGCAACGAGAGGGGAGAGTGTTGTCTACGTACCCTCGTAGACCGAAGCGGAAGCGTTGACGCAACGTAGAGGAAGTAGTCGTACGTCTTCCCGGTCCAACCGATCCAAGCACCGTTACTCCGGCACCTCCGAGTTCTTGACACACGTACAGCTTGATGACGCACCCCAGGCTCCGATCCAGCAAAGCTTCGGGAAGGAGTTCCGTCAGCACGACGGCGTGGTGACGATCTTGATGTTCAACCGTTGCAGGGCTTCGCCTAAGCACTGCTACAATATGACCGAGGTGTAATATCGTGGAGGGGGGCACCGTACACGGCTAAGGAACGATCACGAAGATCAACTTGTGTGTCTATGGGGTGCCCCCTGCCCCCGTATATAAAGGAGTGGAGGAGGGGAGGGCCGACCCTCTCTATGGCGCGCCCTAGGGGAGTCCTACTCCCACCGGGAGCAGGATCCCCCCTTTCCTAGTCCAACTAGGAATCCTTCCAAGTAGTAGGAGTAGGAGACAAGGAAGGGGAAGAGAGAAGGGAAGGAAGGAGGGGGTGCGGCCCCTCCCCCTAGTCTAATTCGGACTAGGCCATGGGGGGGGGGGGGCGCGGCCTGCCCTAGGCAGCGCCTCTCTCTTTCCCGTATGGCCCAATAAGGCCCAATACTTCTCCCCGGCGAATTCCCGTAACTCTCCGGTACTCCGATAAATACCCGAATCACTCGGAACCTTTCCGAAGTCCGAATATAGTCGTCCAATATATCGATCTTTACGTCTCGACCATTTCGAGACTCCTCGTCATGTCCCCAATCTTATCTGGGACTCCAAACTCCTTCGGTACATCAAAACTCATAAACTCATAATATAACCGTCATCGTAACTTTAAGCGTGCGGACCCTACGGTTCGAGAACAATGTAGACATGACCGAGACACGTCTCCGGTCAATAACCAATAGCGGGACCTGGATGCCCATATTGGTTCCTACATATTCTACGAAGATCTTTATCGGTCAGACCACATAACAACATACGTTGTTCCCTTTGTCATCGGTATGTTACTTGCCCGAGATTCGATCGTCGGTATCCAATACCTAGTTCAATCTCGTTACCGGCAAGTCTCTTTACTCGTTCCGTAATACATCATCTCGCAACTAACTCATTAGTTGCAATGCTTGCAAGGCTTAAGTGATGTGCATTACCGAGAGGGCCCAGAGATACCTCTCCGACAATCGGAGTGACAAATCCTAATCTCGAAATACGCCAACCCAACAAGTACCTTTGGAGACACCTGTAGAGCACCTTTATAATCACCCAGTTACGTTGTGACGTTTGGTAGCACACAAAGTGTTCCTCCGGTAAACGGGAGTTGCATAATCTCATAGTCATAGGAACATGTATAAGTCATGAAGAAAGCAATAGCAACATACTAAACGATCGGGTGCTAAGCTAACGGAATGGGTCATGTCAATCAGATCATTCAACTAATGATGTGATCCCGTTAATCAAATAACAACTCTTTGTCCATGGTTAGGAAACATAACCATCTTTGATTAACAAGCTAGTCAAGTAGAGGCATGTATTATGTTTCCGGTTAATACAATTCTAGCATGAATAATAAACATTTATCATGATATAAGGAAATAAATAATAACTTTATTATTGCCTCTAGGGCATATTTCCTTTAGTCTCCCACTTGCACTAGAGTCAATAATCTAGATCACATCACCATGTGATTAACATCGATAGTTCACATCATCATGTGATTAACATCCATAGTTCATATCGCCATGTGACCAACACCCAAAGGGTTTACTAGATTCAGTAATCTAGTTCACATCGCTATGTGATTAACACCCAAAGAGTACTAAGGTGTGATCATGTTTTGCTTGTGAGAGAATCTTAGTCAACGGGTCTTTCACATTCAGATCCGTTATGTATTTTGCAATTTTCTATGTCTACAATGCTCTGCACGGAGCTACTCTAGCCAATTGCTCCCACTTTCAATATGTATCTAGATCGAGACTTAGAGTCATCCAGATCGGTGTCAAAACTTGCATCGACGTAACCCTTTACGACGAACCTTTTGTCACTTCCATAATCGAGAAACATATCCTTATTCTACTAAGGATAATTTTTACCGCTGTCCAGTGATCTACTCCTAGATCACTATTGTACTCCCTTGCCAAACTCAGTGTAGGGTATACAATAGATCTGGTACACAACATGGCATACTCTATAGAACCTATGGCCAAGGCATAGGGAATGACTTTCATTCTCTTTCTATCTTCTACCGTGGTCGGGTTTTGAGTCTTACTCAATTTCACACCTTGTAACACAGGCAAGAACTCTTTCTTTGACTGTTCCATTTTGAACTACTTCAAAATCTTGTCAAGGTATGTACTCATTGAAAAAACTTATCAAGCGTCTTGATCTATCTCTATAGATCTTGATGCTCAATATGTAAGCAGCTTCACCGAGGTCTTTCTTTGAAAAACTCCTTTCAAACACTCCTTTATGCTTTGCAGAATAATTCTACATTATTTCCGATCTATTCACATATACTTATCAGAAATGCTGTAGTGCTCCCACTCACTTTCTAGTAAATATAGGCTTCACCGCAAGTCTGTATAAAACTATATGCTTTGATCAACTTATCAAAGCGTATATTCCAACTCCGAGATGCTTGCACCAGTCCATAGATGGATCGCTGGAGCTTGCATATTTTGTCAGCACCTTTAGGATTGACAAAACCTTCTGGTTGCATCATATACAACTCTTCTTTAAATCCATTAAGGAATGTAGTTTTGTTTATCCATTTGCTAGATTTCATAAAAATGCGGCAATTGCTAACATGATTTGGACAGACTTAAGCATCGCTACGAGTGAGAAAATTTCATCGTAGTCCACACCTTGAACTTTGTCAAAAACCTTTTTCGACAAGTCTAGCTTTGTAGATAGTAACACTACCATCAACGTCCGTCTTCCTCTTGAAGATCCATTTATTTTCTATGGTTTGCCGATCATCGGACAAATCCATCAAAGTCCATACTTTGTTCTCATACATGGATCATATCTCAGATTTCATGGCCTCAAACCATTTTGCGGAATCTGGGCTCATCATCGCTTCCTCATAGTTCGTAGGTTCGTCATGGTCAAGTAACATGACCTCCAGAATGGGATTACCGTACCACTCTGGTGCGGATCTCACTCTGGTTGACCTACGAGGTTTGGTAGTAACATGATCTGAAGTTACATGATCATCATCATTAGCTTCCTCACTAATTGGTGTAGTAGTCACAGGAACAGATTTCTGTGATGAACTACTTTCCAATAAGGGAGAAGGTACAATTACCTTATCAAGTTCTACTTTCCTCCCACTCACTTCTTTCGAGAGAAACTCCTTCTCTGGAAAGGATCCATTCTCAGCAACGAATGTCTTGTCTTCGGATCTGTGATAGAAGGTGTACCCAATAGTCTCCTTTGGGTATCCTATGAGGACGCATTTCTTCGATTTGGGTTTGAGCTTATCAGGATGAAACTTTTTCACATAAGCATCACAACCCCAAACTTTAAGAAACGACAACTTTGGTTTCTTGCTAAACCACAGTTCATATAGTGTCATCTCAACGGATTTAGATGGTGCCCTATTTAACGTGAATGCAGCTGTCTCTAATGCATGATCCCAAAACGATATTGGTACATCGGTAAGAAACATCATAGATTGTACTATATCCAATAAAGTACGGTTATGACGTTCGGACACACCATTACGATGTGGTGCTCCAGGTGGCATGAAATTGTGAAACTATTCCATATTGTTTTAATTGAAGACCAAATTCGTAACTCAAATATTTGTCTCCGCGGTCAGATCGTAGAAACCTTATTTTCTTGTCACGATGATTTTCCACTTCACTCTGAAATTCTTTGAACTTTTCAAATGTTTCAGACTTATGTTTCATCAAGTAGATATACCCGTATCTGCTCAAATCATCTGTGAAGGTCAGAAAATAACGATACCCACCGTGAGCCTTAACACTCATCGGATCGCATACATCAGTATGTATTATTTCCAATAAGTCAGTTGCTCGCTCCACTGTTCCGGAGAACGGAGTCTTAGTCATCTTGCCCATGAGGCATGGTTCGCAAGCATCAAGTGATTCATAATCAAGTGATTCCAAAATCCCATTAGCATGGAGTTTCTTCATGCGCTTTACACCAATATGACCTAAACGGCAGTGCCACAAATAAGTTGCACTATCATTATTAACTTTGCATCTTTTGGTTTCAATATTATGAATATGTGTATCACTACGATCGAGATCCAGTGAACCATTTTCATTGGGTGTGTAACCATATAAGGTTTTATTCATGTAAACAGAACAACAGTTTATTCTCTTACTTAAATGAATAAGCGTATTGCAATAAACACGATCAAATCATATTCATGCTCAACGCAAACACCAAATAACATTTATTTAGGTTCAACACTAATCCCGAAAGTATAGGGAGTGTGCGATGATGATCATATTAATCTTGAAACTACTTTCAACACACATCGTCACTTCACCCTTAACTAGTTTTTGTTTATTCTGCAACTCCCGTTTCGAGTTACTACTCTTAGCAACTGAACCAGTACCAAATACCGAGGGGTTGCTATAAACACTGGTAAAGTACACATCAATAACATGTATATCAAATATACCTTTGTTCACTTTGCCATCCTTCTTATTCGTCAAATACTTGGGGTAGTTCTGCTTCCAGTGACCAGTCCCTTTGCAGTAGAAGCACTTAGTCTCAGGCTTAGGCCCAGACTTGGGCTTCTTCACTTGAGCAGCAACTTGCTTGCCGTTCTTCTTGAAGTTCCCTTCTATCCCTTTGCTCTTTTCTTGAAACTAGTGGTCTTGTTAACCATCAACACTTGATGTTCTCTCTTGATTTCTACCTTCATCGATTTCATCATCATGAAAAACTCGGGAATCATTTTCATCATCCCTTGCATACTATAGTTCATCACGAAGTTCTACTAACTTGGTGATGGTGAGTAGAGAATTCTGTCAATCACTATCTTATCTGGAAGATTAACTCCCACTTGATTTAAGCGATTGTAGTACCCAGACAATCTGAGCACATGCTCACTAGTTGAACGATTCTCCTCCATCTTTTAGCTATAGAAATTGTTGGAGACTTCATATCTCTCAACTCGGGTATTTGCTTGAAATATTAACTTCAATTCCTGGAACATCTCATATGGTCCATGATGTTCAAAACATCTTTGAAGTCTCGATTCTAAGACATAAAGCATGGTGCACAAAACTATCAAGTAGTCATCATATTGAGCTAGCCAAACGTTCATAACGTCTGCATCTGCTCCTGCAATAGGCCTGTCACCTAGCGGTGCATCAAGGACATAATTCTTCTGCGCAGCAATGAGGATAAACCTCAGATCGCGGATCCAATCCGCATCATTGCTACTAACATTTTTCAACACAATTTTCTCTAGGAACATATCAAAATAAACATATGAAAGCAACAACGCAAGCTATTGATCTACAACATAATTTGCAAAATACTACCAGGACTAAGTTCATGATAAATTTAAGTTCAATTAATCATATTACTTAAGAACTCCCACTTAGATAGACATCCCTCTAATCCTCTAAGTGATCATGTGATCCAAATCAACTAAACCATAACCGATCATCACGTGAAATGGAGTAGCTTTCAATGGTGAACATCACTATGTTGATCATATCTACTATATGATTCACGCTTGACCTTTCGGTATCCGTGTTCCGAGGCCATATCTGCATATGCTAGGCTCGTCAAGTTTAACCCGAGTATTCTGCGTGTGCAAAACTGGCTTGCACCCGTTGTAGATGGACGTAGAGCTTATCACACCCGATCATCACGTGGTGTCTGGGCACGACGAACTTTGGCAACGGTGCATACTCAGGGAGAACACTTTTATCTTGAAATTTAGTGAGAGATCATCTTATAAAGCTACCGTCGAACTAAGCAAAATAAGATGTATAAAAGATAAACATCACATGCAATCAAAATATGTGACATGATATGGCCATCATCATCTTGTGCCTTTGATCTCCATCTCCAAAGCATCGTCATGATTTCCATCGTCACCGGCATGACACCATGATCTCCATCATCTTGATCTATATCAATGTGTCGTCACATGGTCGTCTCGCCAACAATTGCTCTTGCAACTATTGCTATCGCATAGCGATAAAGTAAAGCAATTATTTGGCGCTTGCATCTTATACAATAGAGAGACAACCATAAGGCTTTTGCCAGTTGCCGATAACTTCAACAAAACATGATCATCTTATACAACAACTTATATCTCATCATGTCTTGACCATATCACATCACAACATGCCCTGCAAAAACAAGTTAGACGTCCTCTACTTTGTTGTTGCAAGTTTTACGTGGCTGCTACGGGCTGAGCAAGAACCGTACTTACCTACGCATCAAAATCACAACGATAGTTTGTCAAGTTGATGTTGTTTTAACCTTCGCAAGGACCGGGTGTAGCCACACTCGGTTCAACTAAAGTTGGAGAAACTGACACCCGCTAGTCACCTGTGTGCATAGCACGGCAGTAAAACCAGTCTCGCGTAAGCGTACGCGTAATGTCGGTCCAAGCCGCTTCATCCAACAATACCGCCGAACCAAAGTATGACATGCTGGTAAGCAGTATGACTTATATCGCCCACAACTCACTTGTGTTCTACTCGTGCATATAACATCAACACATAAAACCTGGCTCTGATGCCACTGTTGGGGAACATAGTAATTTCAAAAAATTTCCTACGCACACGCAAGATCATGGTGATGCATAGCAACGAGAGGGGAGAGTGTTGTCTACGTACCCTCGTAGACCGAAGCGGAAGCGTTGACGCAACGTAGAGGAAGTAGTCGTACGTCTTCCCGGTCCAACCGATCCAAGCACCGTTACTCCGGCACCTCCGAGTTCTTGACACACGTACAGCTCGATGACGCACCCCGGGCTCCGATCCAGCAAAGCTTCGGGAAGGAGTTCCGTCAGCACGACGGCGTGGTGACGATCTTGATGTTCAACCGTTGCAGGGCTTCGCCTAAGCACTGCTACAATATGACCGAGGTGTAATATCGTGGAGGGGGGCACCGTGCACGGCTAAGGAACAATCACGAAGATCAACTTGTGTGTCTATGGGGTGCCCCCTGCCCCCGTATATAAAGGAGTGGAGGAGGGGAGGGCCGGCCCTCTCTATGGCGCGCCCTAGGGGAGTCCTACTCCCACCGGGAGTAGGATTCCCCCTTTCCTAGTCCAACTAGGAGTCCTTCCAAGTAGTAGGAGTAGGAGACAAGGAAGGGGAAGAGAGAAGGGAAGGAAGGAGGGGGTGCGGCCCCTCCCCTAGTCCAATTCGGACTAGGCCATGGGGGGGGGGGGGGGCGGCCTGCCCTAGGCAGCCCCTCTCTCTTTCCCGTATGGCCCAATAAGGCCCAATACTTCTCCCCGGCGAATTCCCGTAACTCTCCGGTGCTCCGATAAATACCCGAATCACTCAGAACCTTTCTGAAGTCCAAATATAGTCGTCCAATATATCGATCTTTACGTCTCGACCATTTCGAGACTCCTTGTCATTTCCCCGATCTCATCCGGGACTCCGAACTCCTTCGGTACATCAAAACTCATAAACTCATAATATAACTATCATCATAACTTTAAGCGTGCGGACCCTACGGTTCGAGAACAATGTAGACATGACTGAGACACGTCTCCGGTCAATAACCAATAGCGGGACCTGGATGCCCATATTGGTTCCTACATATTCTACGAAGATCTTTATCGGTCAGACCGCATAACAACATACGTTGTTCCCTTTGTCATCGGTATGTTACTTGCCCGAGATTCGATCGTCGGTATACAATACCTAGATCAATCTCGTTACCGGCAAGTCTCTTTACTCGTTCTGTAATACATCATCTCGCAACTAACTCATTAGTTGCAATGCTTGCAAGGCTTAAGTGATGTGCATTACCGAGAGGGCCCAGAGATACCTCTTCGACAATCGGAGTGACAAATCCTAATCTCGAAATACGCCAACCCAACAAGTACCTTTGGAGAAACCTGTAGAGCACCTTTATAATCACCCAGTTACGTTGTGACGTTTGGTAGCACACAAAGTGTTCCTCCGGTAAACGGGAGTTGCATAATCTCATAGTCATAGGAACATGTATAAGTCATGAATAAAGCAATAGCAACATACTAAACGATCGGGTGCTAAGCTAACGGAATGGGTCATGTCAATCAGATCATTCAACTAATGATGTGATCCCGTTAATCAAATAACAACTCTTTGTCCATGGTTAGGAAACATAACCATCTTTGATTAACAAGCTAGTCAAGTAGAGGCATACTAGTGACACTCTGTTTGTCTATATATTCACACATGTATTATGTTTCCGGTTAATACAATTCTAGCATGAATAATGAACATTTATCATGAAATAAGGAAATAAATAATAACTTTATTATTGCCTCTAGGGCATATTTCCTTCAGAGTGGTCAGCCGGACCATAGACCACCATGATTTCTAGTAAAGAGTTGAGAGTTCGATGATATACCACCGTGCTAGCCCAAAAGATGCCATGGTCAAAAGCAACAAAATCGAAAACATCTTTTTTGGTACCAAGGAGTATACCACCCGAATATCCAGCAGAGGCCACAAAGTTCCAACTAAATCTATCTATCCCAGCAACGGCCGAGACTTGGCTAGGGAGAAAGAGGATTTGAGAGTCTCGACAAGGCCAATAAAATAAACATTTTCAGAACGCACCAGATCTTTAAGCTGGTCCCTACGCCCCCTAGCGCCGAAACCTCTAATGTTCCAGAATAAGGCCTTCATCTGAAGGATAAGTTTTTAATTCTAAGACTCGACCTGCTCGGAGCCTTGCAGGGTTTAGCACGTTTCCCAGCCCCACGTTTAGGAACCACAGGGGAAGCCTGACACATGTCATCTCCCCCCTCATCCCCACCGGCCAGAACCAGTGGGGCATTCGTACCCACCCCAGCCTCCTTAGCTTTAGCAATGTCAGACTGAGCTAATTCATTAGCCCTAATAATACCAAGTAAAGAAGAGGGGGATCCCACACTAGAATCTAAGCAAATGCCCACATCATCTAAAATTTTAAGAAAATGATCATCAGACTGCGACAGAAGAACTAAACGAACAGGGGAGTGAACAGCGGGGAGGGAAGAGGAGGGGACTGGGCGCGAACCTGAAGGAGGCAGATCCCGAGCCGCAGCGCGCCGAGCAGCCTGATCAGCCACCCGCTCGCCGCTGTTGGAGACATGGCCACTCTTGCGAGCAGTGGAGGCAGGCGAATGCACAGGCACAGGGAGAGCACGGCTGGGGGAAGCCACAGCAGAAGATGGGCCCGTGGCCGTACCCAAGTCAGCATCAAGCCTGCGGCACAGCCCAGCCGCAGACTGCCTAGAATCGCCAGAAGCCCTGCTCTTTGTAGAATACTTCTTGACCGATGACTTCTTCTTCTTCTTGGACGTAGAGGGGCCAGCCGGGGGCAAATCTTCAATGCCAGAAAGGGAAGGAGAGGCAGGGCGGGCAGGAAGATTAGAACACACCACCGAGAATGGTGTGCCCTTTGCCCCACCAGAGGCCGCATCCCCTCCACCCAAGCCAAACATTGAGTCATGAGCCCCCCGGCCAGCCGGAGCATTTTCCTTCAACAAATCCTGGTCTTCAGGGGATAGCCCATCCCACTCCGACTGGGTAAAGCGATTATTAGCACCATGCATAGAGTCGTCTAGGCATCCATCCCCATCTTTGCTCTTGTCGTCATTGCCGGAGGCCGGGGGCGCAGGGGGAGGAGGGGGCGACAGCGGGCCCGGGGCACCCTCCACCCGAACCCGAAGCCGAAAACCACCAGCCGCAGGGAAGACATCAATGGAACCACGGATACAAAGAGGATCTGAAAGAACATGCGGTGCCCCCATGTTTGGTTTTGGCAATTGATGACAATCTCTATGGACTAATGGTTGCCTTGAGTTATAATTGAAGGGTTTGTCCATAGGCTTTTCTTGGAGTCCATTTGTTGGTCTCAAGGAGAGTTTGTGATGACCACGGTTGCCTTGAGTTATATTTGAAGGGTTTGTCCATAGGCTTTTCTTGGAGTCCATTTGTTGGTCTCAAGGAGAGTTTGTGATGACCATGGTGCTATTAAGGAATTATCCAAAGATCGGTCATGTAAGTGTTGAGCTTATTGCAAGCATGTCTTGAAGAAGAAGATTGTGTGATCATTCATGTCTACCTTCAAGACATCATCCAAATGAAGAGAGTTGGAAAGATTCAAGGTTGATCAAGACTAAGTCAAGAGTGAATAAAGTTGATCAACTCACAAAGCGTAGAAGATGTACCGAGAGGGATCAAGTGATCCCATGGTATGGTAAGCATTGTCCATTGCACTCTGTGTACTAACCCATGGTCTATGTGGGAGTTCTATGTGGGGTTAGGTACGTGTCCATGGGCTTGCTTCAAGAGGCAGATATCATACAACCCATGGAAAGGATGACATCAAGTGGTGATCGTCATCAAGATTGCCGTGTGCAAGTTCAAGTGGAGCATCACGAAGAGATCAAGTGCTTGAATCTTGCCATCCATTGTGGTGTCAATGGACTTGCGAAGATGTGCCTAAGAGTGGCTCACCCATAGTGGACTATGGGGGAGCAATCATCTAGTCTTCATCGAGCCAACGCAATCAAGAAAGGTGGTCCAACTTGAGGGACTCAAGATCGTCTTCATCTAGCTCAAGTGGACCATGTGCAAGGCAAAGGTTTGCCCTTGATAGGTTTTCTATTTTACCGGTCTCGTGTTGGTAGTTGGGAGACCGAGTTATAGGATCGTTTGCCGTACTATCAAGGGGGGCTCTCAAGTTGGTAGCTTGATCGTATCGCTAGTAGAGAGCTCAAACCATTGCATGCTTGCATCATGTTTCTTGGTTCTTGTTTGGTTATCTTTTTGAGTCTTATATCTTATGGTCATCTTGATGACAAGCTTGAGTTCATCGAAAACGGAGTTCGCATGCGTCTTCTATGATGTTTTCGGTGTTGGAGGTTTTACCGGTCTTATCCGATGAAGGGTTCTCACCATTTTCTTATGGGACTTTTCTCATTTGCTTATTATTGATATTTCTATCAAGATTGTGTTATCCCATGTCATTAGCTTTCCAACAAACTTGGTTTCGTTGAATTTGGAGTCCGTTTGCAAAAGTTGTGGCTGTTTTGGTAAAGGCTGCAGCGGTACTACCGCGACTAGAGCGGATGTAATTATTTACTACCCCTCCAGAGCAGTACTACCGCGGCTCCTGAGTGGTAGTACCGCTCCAGAGCAGTACTACCGTGGCTCCTAAGTGGTAGTATCGCTCCGGACCAAAATCTCGTGTTTTGCTCAGCGGAAGTAGGCACAGAAGTATTTTCTTAGTACCGCTCGCAAGCAGTAGTACCGCTACCATTTGCGGTAGTACTGTGAGGTCGAGCGGTAGTACCATGAGGACGAGCGGTAGTACCGCTCCGGCGGTTCTACTGGCCTTTTGCCTCCTCGCTGTTATTTTTCAAAGGGGTACTACCGCCCTAGCGGTAGTACCGCTCCTTGGAGCGGTAGTACCGCTCTATGCGGGCTATAAGCATAACGGTTGGTTTTTTCCCCACCTATAAAAGGGGGTCTTCTTCCCCATTGAACCTTATCATTTTGATCTCGTGTTCTTCCCCCATTGTTGACCTTCTTCGAGCTTGCTATCTCTCAATCCCTCCAATGATTCTTGCTAGTTCTTGAGGGAAAAGAGAGAGGAGATCTAGATCCACGTTTCCACCAATCACTTTCTCCTCTTAATGAGGGGAACCCCTTGGATCTAGATCTTGGAGTTCTTCGTGTTCTTCTTTCGTTCTTCCTCTCATTTTCCTCCCTAGCATTAGTTGCTTTGGTGGGATTTGGGAGAGAAGGACTTGGGCACTCCGTGTGCCCTTGCCATTGCATTTGGTGCATCGGTTTGAGTTCTCCACGGTGATACGTGGAAGTTACAAGTTGAGAAGCTTATTACTCGGGTGCTTGGTGCCCTTGAGCTTGTTCCTCTTGGGTGCTTGGGCGCCCTAGACGGTTGGTGGTGTTCGGAGCTCAATCATTGTGGTGTAAAGCTCCGGGCAAGCGTCGGGGTCTCCAATTAGGTTGTGGAGATCGCCCCGAGCAATTTGACGGGTACCGGTGACCGCCCCCAAGGGTTGCCAAAATGTACGGGTTCGGTGACCGCCCCCAAGGGTTGCCATTTGTACGGGTTCGGTGACCGCCCTCAAGGGTCCCTTAGTGGAATCACGGCATCTTGCATTGTGCAAGGGCGTGAGGAGATTACGGTGGCCCTAGTGGGTTCTTGGGGAGCATTGTGCCTCCACACCGCTCCAAATGGAGATTAGCATCCGCAAGGGTGTGAACTTCGGGATACATCGTCGTCTCCACGTGCCTCGGTTATCTCTTACCCGAGCCCCTTTACTTATGCACTTTACTTTGTGATAGCCGTAGTGTTCCTTGTTATATATCTTGCTATCACATAGTTGTTTATCTTGCTTAGCATAACTTGTTGGTGCACATAGGTGAGCCTAGTTGTTTTAGGTTTTGTGCTTGACAAATTAACCGTTAGGTTTATTCCGCATTTGTTCAAGCCTAAACCGTGATTATTTTAAAGCGCCTATTCACCCCCCGTCTAGGCGACATCCACGATCTTTCAATTGGTATCAGAGCCTTATCTCTCTTTGTTGGGCTTAACCGCCTAGAGAGTAAAGATGTCGACTAGAGGATTAGGATTCTCTGACACTCTTAGTTTCGATGGCACAAATTTTGATGTTTGGGTAATTCGCATGCTTAATCTCTTTAGGGTCATGGACCCAAATTTAGAGCGAATTGTAGATATGGGTTTTTTCTCCTCCAAAGGATCCCCAAAGATTATCTTCAGAGGATGAGAAAAACTCTTATCTCAATGCTCAAGCCTCTAATGTGCTTTTCGATGCTTTGAGCAATGTATTTATATTTCAACTCATGCCGTTCCGGGATGCTCATGAGTTATGGACAAAGCTTCAAGATAAATATGGTGTGTCCAAGATTTGTGGGGATGGTTGTTCTCCCTCCACCTCCAGTCATATAGTCTTCTCAACTTCTTCTACTTCACCTACATGTGGTTTGCCACAAGGTAATGATATGGTGAGTAGTGTTGGTCATTGCAATGATGATAGTATGCTTATTGTGGATGATCCTTCATAACTATATTATTGCAATGCTCCCTCTTTGGGCTTTAACACTTTGAGCACTCCAAATGTTTCACATGCTTGTGTTGATAGTCCTTGCATATCATGTAGAAATTGCTTGACTAAATATCATGATGATATGCTTGCTATGTCTTGTTGCCATGATAAAAATGCATCTATTTCCTCAAATTGTTGTGCTAACAATGTAGAGGAAACCGAACACTCCATGGAACAAGATGTGGTGTTTAATGGTGCCTCAAGGGATCCTACATTATCATCTATTGCATTTTGCCTTATGGCTAAGGCGTCAAAGGTATCTCCTACTTTGTACCCCAATATGTCTCTTGATGATGATGTTGATGTTAATGATGATGAGGATAATGATGAAGAGAATGATAATGTTGCCTCCTTAAAAATTAAGGGGGAAATGGTTTTGAAAGCTCTTCATAAAAATAAAATTGCTCGTTCCAACTTCATGGAAATTATGTCCATTGCTATTGAGAGCAAGAAATATATTGATGAGTTGGAATCTCGTCTTGAGGAGCATGAGGTCACCATTGATAAAATGGAAGGTCATGGGCGTGATTACGCTAATGAGATTGCGGACCTCTCTCAAGCTCTTGAACTTGAACAAACCACCAAGGAATCTCTTGAGGAGACTTTTGCTCTAGAATTGTCTAGAGTGAAGGAATCAACTGATAGAGCCCTTGAGGTGGCCAATGTTTTTGAAACTAAAAATGCTAAGCTTGAAGTTGCTCATGCTAGACTCCTTGAGGATTTTGAGCACCTCGAAAATGGCTCAAGGGTCATCAAGGGTGAGCTTATCAAACTCACCGAGTCTCATGCTCAACTTGAAGCTTCTTATTTAAAAGAGCTTGCCAAGTTGCCTTCTCCTATTATTGTTAATGATGATGCTTGTGCTACTAATTCTGTTACTTGTGAAGCATCCATTTTGAAGGAGAATGTTGAGCTACGGACTCAACTTGAGGTGCTATCTTGCAATTATGGGAAATTGGAAGAAAGTCATGAAAAGCTCTCAAGCTCTCATGATGATCTTCTAGTATCCCATAGTGTGCTAAAGATAGCTCATGAGGCCATGATTGCTAAGGTAACATCTAGTGAGCCTCATGTGGATACTAGCACTACTTCTAGTCAAAATAGTATATTGCCATGTGCTAGTCCTTGTAATTCATCTACTCACAATGTTGGTACATCTTGTGATGAATTGCTTTCCTTGCCTTGTTGTTCTAACGATGAAGCTTATACTTCCTCTAGTACTTGTGTTGAGACTAACCATGTAGAGGAAATCAAAGAGCTGAAGGCCCAAGTCACTTCTTTGAAGAAAGACTTGGAAAAGTGTCATGAAGGGAAACCCGCACTCAACAATATCTTGAGTGTGCAAAAATCCCCAATGACAAAGGTGGACTTGGATTCAACTCCAATAAGAAGAAGAAGTCCAAGATGAACAAAAAGAAGGGCCAAGAACAAGTCAAGAATTCGGCCAAGATTGTTTGCTTCAAGTGCAAAGTAGAAGGGCATCATGTTAGATCTTGCCCATTGAAGAAGAAGGCCATTAGTGTCAAGCAACAAGGGAAGAGGGCACAAGTTCAATATCATGCTCAACCTCAAGTTGAAGAAATGCCACTTCCCAAGAAGACTCAAGATAATGCTTCTCTTGTGGAAAAATCAAGTGAGAAGAAAGTGAAGAGTAGACGTTGCTACTTATGTCGTGAGAAAGGTCACGCCGCTTCTTCATGCACTAGTGGTAACTTATCCAACCCAATTATTATTGATGATATCTATTCTCTTGGGAAGGATAAGGTTGGCAATGTGTTTGCCAAGTTTGTTGGTACTCAAAGTGGTGTCAAGAAAAGAACCATTTGGGTAGCCAAGCCTATTGTGACTAACCTTTTAGGACCCAACTTGGTTGGGGACCAACAAGCTCAAACTTGATCAATAGGTGTTTATGGAGGTCATTGGAGACTTGGCTGCATTATGAAGAATTAAGGGGACTTCATCTTTCTTGTTGTCTCAAGCCAAGTCAATTGGTTTGTCAAGTTTATATCTTATATCCAATGTGCCTCCTTGCGGTAACTTGTACTTAAATTGTTTACATTGAAAGTTACTTGCCCCTTTGCATGTTTTGGTTTTGTTCCTTGCATGTGTTTGTATATGATGTGTCTCCAAATTGCCTTTGTGTATGTTGGTTTGCACATCATGTACTTGTATGTCGTTCGTTGAGCCTTAGTGCATCTTGTTTATTTCTTAGTTGGCTCTTGTGAGAGATTAACGGAATATCCATTATGGGGGAGTGGTGTGCTTTGTGCACCTCACAATCCTATAAATGTGTGCACATGAGTAATACCATCTAGTATTGATATTTCAAGATTATCTAGTCGCTAGGTGGTATATCTCTCATGAGAAATTCAAATTCTAAAAATTCCATTGATTATCTCGTGTTGGATCCTCTTATTGCCTCTTGCTAAGTTTTCTTCATTGGTATCACATTATGGGGGAGTAATATGCTATGTATATTACCAGCCTAGAAAATGTGTACATTTGAGATGTTGTCACCTAGTGTTGATATTGTAGATTATCTTGTTCCTAGGTGGCATGTTAGCTCTACAAGTTACAATTTGCTTGTGTGTGGTGTGAAGATGATGTTGTATATCCTTGCTATCTACCACCGGGAATTCTTTCCATCTACTTCTTGTCTTTTGACAATTGGTAGTCATTTATGTGTGGTAGAATTTATTGATCATCTTTACATTGGCTTTTGTTTTACTTGCCTTTTCTCTTGCCAAGGATTTTGTCAACTCCCGTTGTCTTCCATACCACTTGTGGATCTTGTTTATTTCTTGTTCTTGTCTAGTGTTTTCTAGATATAGTGAAAGCGGTGATCCCACCTTGTGCATTTTGTATTCAAATACACATCCTATATAGTGCACAACTCGTGGGGGAGCTATTCTATTTTCTTCAGAACACTCTTCTTGTGATCCTTATCAAGTGTGTTTTGGTGGAAGGCAAGCCATTTCTTTTTGGTACTTTGTGCCATCATGAAACTTTGTTGAGGGCTTGGTTTGTTTGGAACCATCCTCTCTTTGGGAGTCTGACATCTTTAGTTTAGTGTGTATCAATGGATATCTCATTCCTTGATGTATCTTTAATGATATCTTCCAAGTGATGATTTCTCCATTTGGTATCCTTTTCACTTGGCATTTCTTTGTCTTTTGGTTTCGGGTTTTGAAAGTCTTGAGCATGCATGTTTACTTCATGTATTTCATTTGGCATGCTTTCTTTCTTTGACTCAATATATAGGCGAAACTCCACCTAGTCTCAATTTGGATGAGATGTGCATGAAATTCATTTTCATATCTATATGCACATATTTATGTGGAGTTTGTCCTATGTATTGGTGTTTCTAACCATTTGGTCCTGATGAGTTTGGGTACCGTTTAGTTTGTGTTGTTCTTCTAGGAACATTTGGAGATGCATTGGATGCTCGGCTCACTCACAAGGAAGGTGTTGTCACCATGTGCATATTGGAGTCAAGCTAGGATGATCAATGAACTACTATCTACCTTCAATTGGTATCTACTACATCCTTCCAATGATATCTCGGTAACAAGTATCTATTCATGCTTTCCCCTCTTGCATTCAACCTTGTGTAGGTTGTATCTTGGCATGATATTCATTTCATATCTTGTGATACTTGTTTCCTTTCTCAAAGCATCCCAACGATGATCTCTATTGCTAGTTGTGATGCCCTTGATGGATGTGTGTTTGTACTTCATTTATATACAATAAGACCATATCTAGCCAAGTGTTATGCTTTCAAGCAAATATCTTATTGGTATATTTATGACTTCCTTGTGGATATCTTGTTCCTTCGTGTTGTAACTATTTCGGGTGTACATCCTTCTTTGTAGATATATATATCATCATGACTTTGTCTACATAGAACCTTATACACTTGAGAGAAATTACATCTCTAGTTGATATCTTTTCTTTCACGTCCACCTTGTCTTTCTTATGTTATTTCTTTGGTGGCTCCGTGAAAGCTTTTGCCTTGAGTGCGTGTCCTCTATCGTTGCATCTTGATGCACTCTTGTGTGGTGAAGATTATTTTCCTCATGCTTATCTTTACGAGGCTTTTGCCATCTTAATTGGCATCCCTCGTCTTGATGAGGCTTTCATCTTCTATCTTCACCACGGGTTGTCACAAGCATAAGTTCTTTATATGCTTATTAGTAAGCTTGTGAACCCATTTGCTAGTTGTGTGTGGGAATGATAGGCCTTGCACCATGTGCCTCATTCTTTCAAGACTATGTTGATGCTTAATGCTCATCCTAATTTTAGTCTTCTCAAGTGCTTCGCCATGACTCACACACATCATTTTGGTTGAGCCTATTCTTAAGTTGCCTCTTTTACATGTTGCTCAACCATGTGCTTGTTGCAAGCGCTAGGCTTTGTTTCCTATATGCTCACTTGCACTGGATGTGAGTTTCTATTGATTTTTGGGGAGCTATGATCCTATTTTGTGCACTTTGTATTCAAATACAAAAATTCTTATGTGTGCACAAATCATGGGGAGCTTCTCTAGTTTCTTTAGAACACTCCTTTGCGCTTATCATAATATCTTTATTCTTGTGGCATGTAGGATCATTGGTCTAGTTGGTTTAATTGATATCCGTTGATTTCTTGCTTCAATTGGTATCTTCTGATTGCTTGTGTCTCTCTTTGTTATGTCTTTGTGTCATATCTTTTTGTTACAATCTTTGGGCCTCAATATAGTTTGTCTTCCTCCAAGTATTGGCAGTTGGATATGTGTATTGCATTCCACTCTCTTGTTGATAAATACACAATTTATGGAGGAACACCTTTTATTTTGGCCTTCTCAGCTTTTCACCCATTTTGGCAATCGATGCCAATGAGGGAGGAGTTTCAGAGAGTTTTGTGGAGAAGTCTTCTGAGTTTTCTCCTTGCTTTGGTTTTGGTTCCTAAGCATTTGCATCTCATTCTCATGCATCATTGGTTGTTGCATTGCATGGTGATGCATAATTCCTTGTATAAACTCTCTTGAAAGTGATTGTCATCAATTACCAAAATGGGGGAGATTGAAAGAACATGCGGTGCCCCCATGTTTGGTTTTGGCAATTGATGACAATCTCTATGGACTAATGGTTGCCTTGAGTTATAATTGAAGGGTTTGTCCATAGGCTTTTCTTGGAGTCCATTTGTTGGTCTCAAGGAGAGTTTGTGATGACCACGGTTGCCTTGAGTTATATTTGAAGGGTTTGTCCATAGGCTTTTCTTGGATTCCATTCGTTGGTCTCAAGGAGAGTTTGTGATGACCATGGTGCTATTAAGGAATTATCCAAAGATCGGTCATGTAAGTGTTGAGCTTATTGCAAGCATGTCTTGAAGAAGAAGATTGTGTGATCATTCATGTCTACCTTCAAGACATCATCCAAATGAAGAGAGTTGGAAAGATTCAAGGTTGATCAAGACTAAGTCAAGAGTGAATCAAGTTGATCAACTCACAAAGCGTAGAAGATGTACCGAGAGGGATCAAGTGATCCCATGGTATGGTAAGCATTGTCCATTGCACTCTGTGTACTAACCCATGGTCTATGTGGGAGTTCTATGTGGGGTTAGGTACGTGTCCATGGGCTTGCTTCAAGAGGCAGATATCATACAACCCATGGAAAGGATGAGATCAAGTGGTGATCGTCATCAAGATTGTCGTGTGCAAGTTCAAGTGGAGCATCACGAAGAGATCAAGTGCTTGAATCTTGCCATCCATTGTGGTGTCAATGGAATTGTGAAGATGTGCCTAAGAGTGGCTCACCCATAGTGGACTATGGGGGAGCAATCATCTAGTCTTCATCGAGCCAACGCAATCAAGAAAGGTGGTCCAACTTGAAGGAGTCAAGATCGTCTTCATCTAGCTCAAGTGGACCATGTGCAAGGCAAAGGTTTGCCCTTGATAGGTTTTCTATTTTACCGGTCTCGTGTTGGTAGTTGGGAGACCGACTTATAGGATCGTTTGCCGTACTATCAAGGGGGACTCTCAAGTTGGTAGCTTGATTGTATCGCTAGTAGAGAGCTCAAACCATTGCATGCTTGCATCATGTTTCTTGGTTCTTGTTTGGTTATCTTTTTGAGTCTTATATCTTATGGTCATCTTGATGACAAGCTTGAGTTCATCGAAAACGGAGTTCGCATGCATCTTCTATGATGTTTTCGGTGTTGGAGGTTTTACCGGTCTTATCCGATGAAGGGTTCTCACCATTTTCTTATGGGACTTTTCTCATTTGCTTATTCTTGATATTTCTATCACGATTGTGTTAGCCCATGTCGTTAGCTTTCCAACAAACTTGGTTTCGTTGAATTCGGAGTCCGTTTGCAAAAGTTGTGGCTGTTTTGGTAAAGGCTGCAGCGGTACTACCGCAACTAGAGCGGATGTAATTTTTAACTACCGCTCCAGAGCAGTACTACCGCGGCTCCTAAGCGGTAGTACCGCTCCGCACCAAAATCTCGTGTTTTGCTCAGCGGAAGTAGGCACAGAAGTATTTTCTTAGTACCGCTCGCAAGCAGTAGTACCGCTACCATTTGCGGTAGTACCGTGAGGTCGAGCGGTAGTACCGTGAGGACGAGCGGTAGTACCGCTCCGGCGGTTCTACTGGCCTTTTGCCTCCTCGCTGTTGTTTTTCAAAGGGGTACTACCGCCCTAGCGGTAGTACCGCCCTAGCGGTAGTACCGCTCCTTGGAGCGGTAGTACCGCTCTATGCGGGCTGTAAGCATAACGGTTGGTTTTTTTCCCACCTATAAAAGGGGGTCTTCTTCCCCATTGAACCTTATCTTTTTGAGCTCGTGTTCTTCCCCCATTGTTGACCTTCTTCGAGCTTGCTATCTCTCAATCCCTCCAATGATTCTTGCTAGTTCTTGAGGGAAAAGAGAGAGGAGATCTAGATCCACGTTTCCACCAATCACTTTCTCCTCTTAATGAGGGGAACCCCTTGGATCTAGATCTTGGAGTTCTTCATGTTCTTCTTTCGTTCTTCCTCTCATTTTCCTCCCTAGCATTAGTTGCTTTGGTGGGATTTGGGAGAGAAGGACTTGGGCACTCCGTGTGCCCTTGCCATTGCATTTGGTGCATCGGTTTGAGTTCTCCACAGTGATACGTGGAAGTTACAAGTTGAGAATCTTATTACTCTTGGGTGCTTAGTGCCCTTGAGCTTGTTCCTCTTGGGTGCTTGGGCGCCCTAGACGGTTGGTGGTTTTCGGAGCTCAATCATTATGGTGTAAAGCTCCGGGCAAGCGTCGGGGTCTCCAATTAGGTTGTGGAGATCGCCCCGAGCAATTTGACGGGTACCGGTGACTGCCCCCAAGGGTTGCCAAAGTGTACGGGTTCGGTGACCACCCCCAAGGGTTGCCATTTGTACGGGTTCGGTGACCGCCCTCAAGGGTCCCTTAGTGGAATCACGGCATCTTGCATTGTGCGAGGGCGTGAGGAGATTACGGTGGCCCTAGTGGCGTCTTGGGGAGCATTGTGCCTCCACACTGCTCCAAACAGAGATTAGCATCCGCAAGGGTGTGAACTTCGGGATACATCGTCGTCTCCGCGTGCCTCGGTTATCTCTTACCCGAGCCCCTTTACTTATGCACTTTACTTTGTGATAGCCGTAGTGTTCCTTGTTATATATCTTGCTATCACATAGTTGTTTATCTTGCTTAGCATAACTTGTTGGTGCACATAGGTGAGCCTAGTTGTTTTAGGTTTTGTGCTTGACAAATTAACCGTTAGGTTTATTCCGCATTTGTTCAAGCCTAAACTGTGATTATTTTGAAGTGCCTATTCACTCCCCCTCTAGGCGACATCCACGATCTTTCAGGATCAACACACCAGACCTTGAGACGAGCCGGCCCAAGGATGGCCAGAGACGCTTGATCCAGCTCAATAGGCTTGCCGATGAGAACCCTGAATGCCATCAGAAACGCCGTGGTGCGCACGTTAGGAGGGACATCTTCAACAAGCACCCAAACATCAGACAGGGAGGAGATAACCTTGGACCCATTGGAAGCAGCTTTGACCGAAACCACCAGTTGATTCAAAGGAAGCGTGAAGTTGGTACAGGAGGAAATCATGCGAAGACTTTCTTTGGAAGGGAATGTTGCAGCAAACTCGAAATTAGAAAGTTGGCGGATTTGCCAATCCCACCCTCCCTCATCCCACAGCCGAAGCTCATCAAGAAGAACCTAAGGAGAGATGCGTTTAGACTAGGAGAGATGATGCCAACGTTGGACAACGAAGGAATATGAGCTGCCTCAGGGACCTCCCTGTCTAAGGCAAAAAAAGAACATCCAGGAAGGCCAAGACCATAGTGAACGAAAGCAGGAGGTTTGAGACGGTTTTGACAGTCCACCGTGAGGTGGCCGTCTTCCCTGCATATGAGGCAGAAGGGAGGGTTTTCACATCGAGACTGGAAGTGGCCAGGGAGATGACATGCGAAGCAGGTGAGGATGGGGTTGGAGACGTGAGATCGAGGAGGGATGCGACCAGGACCGTGAGGAGGAGGAGGAAGAATACCATCACTAGACGCACCAGGCCCAGATCCGGCGCCCCGCCCGGCAGCAGATCCGACGGGGCGGCGAACCGGAGCCCCCGACGCACCACGAGGAACGAAGCGGGACGGACCACCACCAGCCACCGCCGGAGCCCGCAGCGGTCGCCACCCGGGGGACAGCACCCTGCGAAGGAGACGGTGGGGCCGGCCCCGACGAGCCCGCCCGACTGCCCGCCGCCACCAACTCCCAGGGGTCGACATCAGTCGCAGAAGCACCATGCACGGGGGGCGGAGGGTTCGTCGGGCCAGATCCAGAGGCGCGGGGGGACGCACCGGCCGACGCCGCCGCAGAACCCGCCACCGGGGCGAGCGAGGCCTAGAGCTTAGCACGAAGCACGGCCTCATACTCCAGATCAGCGGCAGCCTCACCGGAGCCATCGCGCCCCTGCTTCTGGCCGGAAACCGCCTTGCTGGAGGACCCACGGGAGCGATCCATCGCGGCCACCGCCGCGAAAGTGAGGGAAAGGGGAGGAGGAGGAGCAGATCTGACGAAGCAGCGAATGGGCAGGCGGTGCCAACGCAAATCGGAGGAGGAGGCAGGAAACCCTAGAAATGGGGGAACCGCACCCTTTCGAACCCATATATACCTGGTCCGAGCCAGGCCCGTCTCGACATAAGGCACCACGGGAGGGGGGGCTGGGCCTGGGCCAACCGCGGCCCAGAAGCCAAAGACGGGAAGGGGGGGTCAGAAAAAGAAGCCAACACATGGGCCGAAACAGGCCCACCAGGCCCATCAACAACGATAGGGGCCCGCGGCCCAGACGAGGGCACCAACGCCAGCCCCGATCCCATATCTAGGGTTGGCTCCGACACCGACGCCGCCGGAGAAGCGGGGGCTGCGACCGAGGGCGAGCAGGAGAGGGGAACCACCGGAGAGGAGGACGCCGCTCCGCCACATCGACCCCACCGTAATCCAGCAATGTCTAGAGACCAGACCGAAGCACGACGACGACCACGAGAGATGCGGCGCCAACCATCCATGTCCACAACGGGCCCGACGAGCCGTCCCCGCCCACCAGGAGCAAATTTACGCCGATGACCCGCCGCCGAAGCCATAGAGATACCACCCACAGGGGCCGGACGAGGGGGGAAGGGGGAACCTCAGAGTCCGACCCGGATCCATCCGAATCGAGCGCCCAAAATCTGTTAGCCCGGGGCAGAGCGAGGGAAACGAAGCGAGGCAGGGAGGCCAAGGAGAAGGGGGGGGGTCGAGACGCGTCGCCGGTGAGGAGCCCAGAGGAGTCCGCGGAGGGGAGGGAGAAGGGGAGGCCGCACGAGGCAGGGACGCCGCCGGGGGGAGCCGGTGGCAGGCGTCGCTACAGGAGAGAGGGGGGGGGGGGGGGGGGGGAGAGGAGCGCCATCTGATCGTCGCGAGGTAGTTGAACTCATCCCCTTGGCCTTGACAATGTCTAGACGTGATGTGACTAGATGGACAACTCAGCCACATTCGGCGAAGGCGAGAAGGGGAGGATAGGCGGTGACACGGCAGGACGCTTTGTTCAAATAGAGGTCATGGAATGAGAGCGGGGGATATGTCCTAGAGTCATGCCTATTAGATTAGGGTGTATTACAATTTTGTGTTTCTCCCGTTGCAACAACGCACGGGCATTTTTACTAGTACATATAAAACTGTGTATGATATGTTAAATGTTCATATTGTCCTTTATACATTTTGTGAGGGATGGTGAACCGAAGCGGTGCTCTTACGAACTGAAAAGAGGATCGATATAAGTGAGAGAGGATGTTGTTGGAATTATAATGTGATCAAATGGTCAAAATGTTAATTACCATAAGTTAATATGGGTACATTGATTAATTTCGGAATTAATACCAATTAAATGACAATTAACAAATGGGGCCCGTGATTGGGGCACTGAATTAACGCTAATATGGTTAAGGAGCAGACTTGCACGTATGCATCAGTCCATAGCATTAGCCATCGTCTACTCCAAAATCGCTCCTCTTCCAATCCGGAGAGCAAGGCTCATTGACGTGAAGACTTTCCATTACTCCGGCGAGGTGCCGGTGACGTTGTCGAGTTCTTCGTCCTCTCTAGACCCGAGATGGCATCACCAAACGGAGGTATAATCAATCTACTGCACCTAATTTCCGCATCAGATCAAATTGTGTTTATGCATATTAGATACAATCCGATTAGTAGTTAAATATTCTCAGCAATTAGTCTAACACTAGTAGAATGCCTGTGCGTTGCAACGGGCTTTTAAAGCGCTCTTCATTTGTTTTTTTTTCTTCCCTTAACTAAAATGTTTCTTACAGTGATATGTGAACTCATAAATTTACAACCAAACTAACATATCAAGAGGTAAAAACATTTTTATCGAAGAGCATATGTATATCAGATTCGACATTAAGGTTCTGATGTCTGGTAGATTGAGAACGAAAAAAATGGTGACTTACCAACAAATCTCATTTATATTTCAGAACATATGGTTGTCCTACAATTGTGTGCCTACAAGATCTTTCTCCCCCTTCTTCCCTCCCTCCCTCGATCTATCACCCCTCTCTCTCACTCACTCTCTCTTGATCTTTCTTAATCTCGAATGTGTTGCCTTCTGAAGAGGGCTCTAGCGGTCTAGTAGCCGTCTCGTGAGTTGGTCGTCATTCTTGTTGTCGGGGGGCGACGGCGGATGAATGAGACATGGGTATGTGAGGCATCACAAAAATGCGTTTTCAAAATTTTATTTGAAAAAATTTTCTAGCTCAAACTACTTATTCAAGTTTGAAAATCAAATCATATGTATAGAAAACATTTTTTTTCACGAACAGTATGGGTGCAAGGAGAGATGTATTAGGGCATATGTTGTAGAGGAATACCGACTTTTTATACATGGGAGGAACCAACAAAGAAATAAAAATTTGAGAAAATGTTAGGCACAACTGTATTCTCACATGTGGACCTACAATAGATGTTAGTAAATATATACTCCCTCCGTCGTCCCAAAATAAGTGTCTCAACTTTATAGTTATAGACGGGTATTTTAACTGCTTCATTTCTTGAGACACTTATTTTGGGACGGAGGGAGTACTTCAGAAGTCACAACGACATTCTTAAAAGTGTTATTACCCATCGAAAGAAAGATATTTATGTTGCATAAACATCAAAAACCAAAATTCAGCCCAATAAAGTGTACTGATCTTAGTTATTAGCATTACTCACTTGATAGGAGCCGTAATAATCTGCTCATATGTTGCTCCCTTAAGTCTAAGGGTGAGATCAATAACAGAAAAAAATCGACAGTGGGAACATAGAAGGCCATTCCAATCAATTTTCTAACGAGTTCTGGAAGCACCTTATCAACAGCATGCAAGAAATGAAGCAGTTAAAATACCCGTCTACAACCATAAATGACGTAGTTTACGTACCACGAAAAAGTATATTCAGTCCTAGCTTGTCCTAGCTTGTCTTACGAGTAATATACTCCCTTCGGTCCTTTTTAGTCTACATATAAGTTTTGTCTGAAGTCAAAGTATCTCTATTTTGACTAAACTTATAGAAAAAAGTATCAACATTCACAATGCCAAATCAATATTATTAGATTCATTATGAAATGTAGCTTCATAATACATATATTTGATATTGTAGATGTTCATATTTTTTAATATAAATTTGGCCAAACATTGCAAAATTTAACTTGACACAAATCTAATACGCGGAGTAAAAATGCCCGAGGGAGTATGTAAAACAATTGTTTTTAAGGCTGACAATACTATGTTGTGTCCACAAGACTGAAGATATACTATGCACATGTCACCTTCTAACATGCCTGCAACTCCTGAATTTACTTCTCGGAGGATGATTCAACAATCTTCAAGTGTCCAGTAGAAGCTCCATCTTTTCCTTTCCCCACACCCGTGCAAGAATGCCGCAAGTTCCACGTCCACCTCCCTCTCCAGCAAGACTTGACCGACTGCCTCTCCCCTCCGGCTTCCTGCACCTCAAGACCACATAAAAAAAATCAGAAACCACATAACAAAGCACTGAACAAAATTAGAACATACTTGAAGTCGCATACACCATGTTTTCCATCGATGGCGCCTACATCCCATGGCACATCAATCATAGGCTAGAACGCTCAGAACTTCCAATGATGACATGATAAATATCAAGCATGTGATAACAGTGCAGTGTGATGTACAAGAACTCTGATGAAAGCATCACTAAATCTAGCAATACTTGGTTATGTAGTTTCATGCATGAACAATTGAACATTCATACACGCTCAAATAAAGAGGGCATGTTATATATTCAAATTTCGAGCTTGGCACAGAAACTGAACATAGTCTAAAAATTCAAGTATTGGTGTTTTTGATGATCCTGCTAGTAAAACTTTTATAGTTAGGATAGTCACCTTGCTATTTCCATTTGAAAGAGAAAAAAAAACACCAACAATTGGGATGGGTATGGCGATGCGACCCCTCACCCGCGTTCTGCAAAAGCTTGTTAGTTGCTAGAATCCATAGCTCCAGCTCACCCCTTCGACTGGCAGCGTGCGAGAGAGCGCACCGGCCGGCCGCTGCTGACTGGCGGGAGCAGGTGAGGAATGCAGCGACACACACACATCATCAAGCAAGCAGCCAAGCACACATAATTATAGAACTAAAACTACGGTTGAAAGTTAAAAACAGGGTGGACGTTGTTGGAGCTGATCCCCATCTCCTTCTTCCTCTCAGCTTCTCACAAGTTCGCACAGGAACAATGGAACACAGAAGTTTTTTGGCGCCATGCTGCTTCACACAGCCACGACCTTTTCTCTCTATATTTCTCCTTCTCAAAGCAAACATACGTACAACTCTTAAATAAAACACACGCACGCACGCACGCAGCCGGGGCAAAGGCGCCCTGAGTTTTGTGGCACTAACCCACGCACCAATGCACCACTAACCAACTATCCCATGCGGCTAATCTTCTTCCTGGACCTGGCATGCAATACTAACAAACTCACCCGTCTACTCCTCAGGGCCTTGGCTTTAGCTTGCCGTAATCAAAAACCAAATGGGAAACCAATTCGGTTTTTGATGGGAAAGTGATCCCAGGTAAGAAGGTAAGCAAATTAGCACCTACCAAAGAAAGAAGCGCGAGAATTATTACCTGATATAAATCAAGCGGAGTATTAAAGGGAATTACTTCGGTTCTAGTGGCAGGGTGAAAAAATCTATGTATAGGAGAGATGGTGGGAGGGAGGACGAAAAAAACTCAGCAAAAATAATTCGTGGATACTATTCATCAACTCAGACATTAGGAGTAGAGATTTGGTATCAAAGCCGGTTGGATCTAATTACATGAATCATTTTGATAATCCGCAGTAGAGTAATCCTACTGAGCAAAGGAATTGCAAATCTGATAGAACTTGCCTGTAAAATCATGTCGGCGTACACAAGTATCCATCGGCGCCACGCGTTTTGGGCAGCATCGGCAGAAAATCGCACCTTGTGTACGCATGGGACCTCGGCATCCGCTAATCAGCTTCGAGCAACATCGTCTTCACTTGCGCATGAGCGCTACTTGCATCACGAGCATATCATGTCATGCGCCACCGCGCACCTCAGGGTCGTGCATTCGTCGTGGCACACATCACGGCCGTGCATTAGAGCACGGCGCCGCGCCTAAGGTAGCGCCTCGGCCTCCTCCTCCTACAGCGCGCATCAGGGCGGTACTCCCCACCGCCGTGCATTATGGGGACGCAGTAGCCCAGATCGCGTGCTTTTCCCACACTTCGGGCTCACTACCGTAACGGCCGCCGGCGCTCGATCTTTTGCGAGTAGTGGCGGCGGAGCAGAGAGCTGGCTAGGTTGATTAGGGATTTGGCTTTGCACTTTTAGAGAAAAGGCACAACCCGAGCCCGAGAAGGGTTCGAGCATAGCCCGGATTTGAATTAACAAAGCCATCAACCGGCCAGGATTACAACGAAAATAGACGATACAACAAGGAAAGAAAAGAAAGCAGGGATGCAACCCTGAAACCGCCGATACAAGGAGTTAAAGGAAAGCACAAACGCGACGAACATAAAACAAGGCTACAGCTTGAAGATCTAAGTTCTTGAGGAGAGTCGTGCCACCGGAAGGGAACGACTTGCACCCAAAGCCAACAAGATTGAAAGCCACCACCACGGGGCCAAGTCTTCACGCACAGGCTTGAGTGATGCGGCGCCGTCGACAAGGAGGAACTTCTTCCCGAGAGCAAGTTCGACATATATGTCAGGCCGGCGGAGGCAATGGGCGCGACCACCCCAGCAAGCAACATCTAACACAAGCAGCCGCCCACAATTGAAGCAAGTCATTGACGTAAGGCAAGGACCAGAGACGTCCCACGAAGACACGACATTGATTGAGCAACACAGCCACCAGGAAGAACCAGAGCTCGCCACGACCACCGCCTCAGAACCACCGTCACGTCCTAGTCGCCGAAGAGAGGACCACTATCCCCTCTTGCCCAGGCCGTGTGCATCGAACCGCCAGACAGACAGGACCACACGGGGGAGAGCACGGCGACCATAGGAGGGAACCGGTCATCCATGGCGAAGAGTCACCACCGGAAGGAGAAGACGCCGCCACCGGGAGCACCCGAAGCACACAGCAGCCTACCCGCCTCCCCACGGACCCAAAGTGGCGCCTTCAAGAAGGTAACGACGCCGCCATGGCGCCGCCGCCGCCGAAACCAAAGTTGTGGGCTTTCACCCGGGTGCAGGGGAAGGGGGAGGACGGGGAGGTGAACCTCAACGCCGCCTTCAGGAAGGAGAGCAGCGCCCGAGGCGCCGCCGACAAGGTGGCCGCCACTGTTGCCGGAGGCCAAGGGGTTACCCCGATCCAGAGCACCCCACTCCACATCCACGCAGTCAACGACCAGATCGGGTCGAACCTGACGAGGAGGAGCCTGCTGCAAGCGTCGGGACACCATCTTCAGATCTGGCGCAGAGGGACCAGGGGGGGGGGGGGGGGGGGGGGGGGGGGCGTCTGATCCACCGCCGGCTCGCCACCCATGCACGGCGCCGCGCACACCACCAGGCCGCTGCCTCCGGTAGCGGCAAGGGGAGAGGCAAGGAACAGGGGTAGCGGCGACCGGGATCTGGGTCGCCCCCGCCAGGGGCGACGCGAGGGAGGGTGGGGAGAGAACCTTGGCTCTGCACTTCGCGTAACTGACTTGCGTATCACTAATTTGACTGGGCATTAGACGGGCCTGCTTATAACTGGGCCACATAGTGGCATTTTGTGTTAGTAACTAGTGATGGCAGCAGGCAACATATCGGGAAAATCCTACTTGCCGCTCATTGCGGCAAGCTGTCGTCGCTTCGCACAGGACGAGGTGCGAGCGAGCGACCGAGTGGGCCAGCCCGTTTTAGCATTTCAGTAGACACCGGTTTTTCGGAACCTTCTATGATGTTTTCAGTTGTTTTTTTTTTCTGAACTTTTTATGGTTGTTTTTTTTCCGGCTTCTCAAAAAAAAAGTTTTTTTTTCTGGTTTTGGGAACCTTCTAGAAGGTTCCTGAACCGGCCTTTTTTTCAGTTTCTTTTTCTTTTTCTTTTTTTTCTATTTCTCTTCTTTTTCGTTTTTCTTTTCTTTTTCCTTTTTTGTTTCCTTTTTTACTTTCAAGTTTATTTTCATTTTTTGTTTCGAATTTCAAAAAATGTTCCTCTTTTGCAGATTTTGTTCACAAATTCAAAAAATGTTTCTATTTTTCAAAAAATCACAAATTTAAAAAATGTTCCCAGTTTCAAAAAACTTGTTCCGAATTTTCAACAAATGTTCTTGTTTTCCAAATTTTGTTCATAAATTCAGAAAATGTTCATTGTTTTACAATTTTATTCAGAATTTAAAAAATGTTCCCTTTTTCCAAAAAATAAAAATTCAAAAAATGTTCGCATTGTAGAATTCAAAAAATATTCACGTTTCAAAAGTTGTTTGGAATTTCTGAAAATGTTTGTTTTTCCAAATTCGTTTAGAAATTCAAAAATTGTTCCATTTTCAATTTTTTTTGGGAATTTTCAAAAAATGTTCCCAATATTAAAAAGTTCGGAATTTCAGAAAATGTTCGCATTTTTGAAAAAAATGTACGGTTTAAAAATTTGTTCAAAAATTTGGAAAAAATGTTCATGGTTTAAAATTTTGTTCGGAATTTCAGAAAATATTCACATTTTTGAAAAAAATGTACGGTTTAAAAATTTGTTCAAAAATTTGAAAAAATGTTCATGGTTTAAAAATTTGTTCATAATTTTATAATTTGTTCAAAACTTCAAAAATGGTTCAAAATATGTTCTGCAGTTTTAATTTTTTTTGTTCTCATATGCGAAAAAAATATTCCTCTCTACGATTTTTTTTTCAGATATTCAAAAAATTGTTCGTACTTTTTCAAAATATACACTTTTCAGTAAAAAAATGTGCACTTTTTTTAAGATGTTCACTAGAGTAACTAATTCCGGTTCGATACAGTAGACAGGTCGATGACTCGAACTCAGGTCGCGTCTTCGAAAGATGGTTTAGCTAACCACTTCAGCCCGCCGATCACTACGAATAAAACGAACATGAATACTTAAAGAACTATTGAAGCCGCGTTATTTATTACGCAATAAACCTTGCATTTTTTATGTTTTATATGAAGATTTATTTATCAAATTTTGAAAAAAAGTTCATCATTTCTGAAAAAAGATCATCCAATTTGATAAGAAAAGTTCATCTATTAGAAAAAAGTTCATCAATTTTGAAACAAGTTCACAAAATGTGAAAAAAGTTCATCGGTTTTAGAAAAAAGCTAATAGAATTTGAAAAAAAATGTTCATTGAATTTCGAAAAAAGTTCACCAAATTTGAAAAAGTTCATTGTTTTTCAAAAAAGTTCACCGAAGGTATAAATAAGTTCACCAATTTTTTTAAAAGATCACAAAATTTGAAAAAAATGTTCATCAAATATGAAAAAAGTTCACCAAAATTGAAAAAAAAGTTCACTAAAGCCATAAATAAGTTCACCAATTTTTTAAAAAGATCATAGAATTCGAAAAAAAGTTCATCAATTTGGAAAAAAGTTCACAAATTTGAAAAAAAATTCATCGAAATTCAGGAAAAGTCCATTGAAAATAAGTTCATTGAATTTAGAAAAAGTTCATCAAATTTGAAAAAAATCGTCAAATTGGAAAAAGTTCATCCAATTTGAAAAAAACCATCAATTGTTAAAATTAGTTCACTAAAAAGGTTCATTTATCTTGAAAACAAAATTTCATCAAAGTTCAAAAAAGCATCATCGATTTGGAAAAAGTTCACGCATTTAAGAAAATAAAAAACATGAAAATCAATGAGGGAGGAAACCTGGAAGAAAAAAAAACAGAAAACAAAAATGCAAAAAAGGACAAAGAAAAAAAAACAGAGAAAGAAGGAATAAAGAGTAAAACAGTTGTAGGTTAATAGATCATTCTCGGTAGCGCCGTGGTTGTTCGAACGATGTTTGACGTTGTAGGTTGCTGGTTCGAAACCTGTCGAGTGCGCTAAGCGCCAAATAGGATTTGCCCAACATATCAGAGTTGGATAAAATGGCCTAGTACTAGCACGTGTAGCTTGTGCCCGGCTGTACTTTTGATACTCCCTCCGTCACGGTTTAGAAGGCATAGTTAAATTTGCGTGCGTTTCCACAATAGACAAGGTTTAGGGCGCATTGCATTTATTTCTAGTGCTAATTAGTACTCCGTATACTATTTCTATATGCATGCGTAGTGTGAATGCTATTTTTAAACTCATCTCACAACCAATAGATAACCACCTAGGTCCTAGAGAATTTCCAAGCATGCCTTCTAAACCGTGACGGAGGAAGTAGAGGTTACACATGCATTTGTTCCGTTTAATGCCGGTTATAAAGTTAGCTGCTCATTTAAGCGTCAGCCCCGTGATGCCTAGGCTGCACTACTATCATCTCCTGGGATGCACAAAAGTTAATCACGCGATGTGCCTTATTATTTAATTCTGCTCACTAAATTGCACGCTTAATTTTGGTTTAACACTGCTATATATTCTTACAATAATTGTGATGATTACTTTTAGTACTGCATGGTTACATACTGACCAACGTTGTATGTGATCATGATTATTATGATTTTTTTGGACCTTTTATCTAAGGCTACTATATATCTTGGGATAAGTACAATGATTAATTTTTATGACGCATGCTTATATTCTGACCAAAGTTAGTTATTATCATGATTACTATAATTAATTTTCCAATAAAGATATTTCATTTTGTTCCTTTTCGTTACTGCCCAACGGTGTTGCGAATAAGGATTTTATTAAATTTGCCATGCTATTAATCAGACCAACGTAGGATTAATATCATGCATTAAGTTTCCTTATATATGGATATTTTCATAATGCATAATTTTAATATTCATGTTATTTATGTTTTATTCAGCTTTGAACCCATCAGTTATTTCTGGGCACATCAATGGAATTGAACATCTCAATGAAACTAATTTTCCTTCATGGGAGGAGCACATTCTGAATGCCCTTGTGGTCATGGACCTTGACTGCGTACTTAGAGAAAAAGATCCTATTCCTTCGCCTTCTGATGATGAAAGTCTTCTAGTGAAAAGTAAGGTTTATGAGGCTAATCTGGAGAAATGAGAGCGCTCCAACCGCATGGCCGTCAAGCTCATGAAAAGCAAAATAAATCATGGGATCAGGGGAGCAATTCCTGACTCTGTGTGTGTGCTGAAACTTACCTGGCATTAGTGGATGGAGGAGAAATTCAAGAACTCCTCAAAAGCACATGCCAGCACACTGATCATGAAAATACTCACCACTAAGTATGATGGTGTAAGCGGCATTAGAAAGCATATCATAACTATGAACGATATGGCCGCGAAATTAGAGGGCATGTGCATTGAGATTTCTGAGGGCCTTTTGGTAGACTTCATTATGAATTCCCTTCCTCTGGAGTATGGTCTATTTAGGATCAATTATAACACACGGAAGGAGAAGTGGACCATGAGTGAGCTCATAAATATGTGTGTTCAAGAAGAAGAACATCTCATGGGCATGTTATGAAAGAGTTGGGCTCAAAGGCTTGCTAGTAAGGGTAATGAAAATTCCTAAAATTTCTGAATCATTGGTTTACTTATCTTCCCATAAATCATTGTGAGTTGACTCAGGTGCCACTTGCACACTTCGAACTCATTTCAGGGATTCCATTCTGTGAGGACACTCAAAAGGATGGCTCCAAGTCTTAGATTTTTCCAGTTGGATTGATGTTCAAGCATTTGGATTTATGCTTAAGCGTTGAAGATTTGTTCATCCTCCATCCTAATAATATTGTTATGTTCCTAGCATAAAGAGGGACCTTATTTTGTTTCTCTATTAGATGATGGATTTAAAACAATATTGTGTTATTAGGAGTTGTCATGATAATTCTGGTTGTGATGTCTCTTGTGAATCCTTGAATGTATATTATGAGGTATATATCTCATCAAAATGACGTCACTATCATTAAGACTTATCATGATGGTTCTGATTGCAATGTCTGATCATTAAGATTTGTCATGATGGTTCTTATTGCGATGTCTCTTGTGAATCCTTGAATGTGTATTACGAGTGCTCATCAAAATGATGACACTATCATTATTTCGAAGGGGAGAAATGAACACTCTCATTAAGTAAGAGGCACATTCCTTTCATCTACTTGGCTTATCTGATTTAGGTTAAACTATTAGTTACATTGAGGGAAATAAGTAAAGAAAACTGATACAGGAGTTTTCCATAGTACTCGGGATATGGAACTAACACGCATAAAAAAAAGTGGTCTAGTTCCTAGCACTTATAGGTGTTTTACTCTTTCATTACCTTAACACATAATTATTTGCATTGGCTCTTTTTTCCAGAAGAACAATGTTTTTTTTGTTATTGTTGCCCAATATTCACCGGTTTAAACACTCTAATTCTTTATAGAATGTTATGCATCAGTGGGAGCTATATACAAAAGGGCAATGGAAAATTAAAATTGATGGGTTCATGTAGGAAATAAGAAGGGAGATTGCATGTACGCTAAGATGAGTGGGAGCTAGTATATCACATTCGTACTTTATGGTACGATACATATAAAATTAGTTTTCCACTACTAAGCCTACTGTCTAAGGTGACAATTTCTTTTTGTATTTTAGCTATGTTGTGATACAATCAGGCAAGCCTTGTGGCTTAACAATTTTGCCCGAACTTAAATTGGTACACTACATAACTAATATTTTTGTGCGATAAGAAATCCGCACATTAGTTCGTGAGTAACAACAATTAAGTGAGTATCATGTTGTGAAAGATATTGTCCAAGAACAAATATGACATTCAGCATATATGTACTAAGTGCATGATAGCTGATCCCCAAACTATAGGCTTACCATTAATTTTGCTAGCATAAGTATAACTCAAGGCCTCTAATTGTTGGGATAATTATGTAAATGAGATCTCGAATTTTGATCTGGACAATAAGAAAGTTTGTTTCGCTAAATAAGTGCACATGATGATTAATAAAGAAACAAACTATTAGGACCATAATTAAGTAGGGAGTATGCCCGCATGCACATACAAACTCCCAACCATGAATAATTATCCGTGTCAAGATGGAGTATTATGCTATAGATAATGGGGTTCCGGTAATAACTATTCGATTACTATGAATACATTACCTTGGCATGGTATTTTGTCGAGATATGGACTAATGATGATTAAGCATTCGATCAAGTGGGAGAATGTTGGAATTATAATGTGATCAAATGGTCAAAATGTTAATTACCATAAGTTAATATGGGTCCATTAATTAATTTCGGGATTAATACCAATTAAAGGGCAATTAACAAATCGGGCCCGTGATTGGGGGGCTGAATTAACGCTAATATGGTTAAGGTCCCACGGTCAAAGCCAACACATTATATAAGGAGCAGACTTGCACGTACGCATTAGTCCATAGCATTAGCCATCGTCTACTCCAAAATCATTCCTCTTCCAATCAGGAGAGCACGGCTCATTGACGTGAAGACTTTCCATTACTCCAGCGAGGTGCCGGTGACGTCGTCGAGTTCTTCGTCCTCTCTAGACCCGAGATGGCATCACCAAACGGAGGTATAATCAATTTACTGCTCCTAATTTCCGCATCAGATCAAATTGTGTTCATGCATATTAGATACAATCCGATTAGCAGCTAAATATTCTCAGCAATTAGTCTAACAGATGCCTCACCTCGGTTTGAAGTTTGAACAATGTACCCTGAAGAACAGTGGCGGAGCTACGTTGAGACCTGCAGGGGCCGTGGCCCCCCAGGCTTTGTAAAAGATATGAAGAAACTGTTTTTTAGCCTGCTTAGATTAGAGAAAATAGAGCTTTTGGCACCCCCCAAACATGCATAATTTGTGTTTAGCCCCCCCTGAAGATCTGTTCTAGCTCCGCCACTGCTGAAGAAAGAAAAAACATAAGATGGCCAGGCCGCCCAAGGTACAAGTAACATTGTATTGAGCCTAATACGAACGTACGGCCTACATACATATAAAATTGTGTATGATATGTTAAATTTCTCTAATACGAACGTACTGCCTACATACATATGAAAATGTGTATGATATGTTAAATGTTCATATTACTCTTTATACGTTTTGTGAGGATGTGTACCGAAGCGGTGCTCAATATTATTTTACAATACCTTTTACTACTCCAGAAGAGAGACGTCGGGATTTTTACACTACCTTTTACAACCGGTATCAAAATCTTCTGCATTGCACAAGCCGACGTCGGGATTTTTTTGTTGCTACAATCGCTGTCACGCCGTTCTACAACCAACACTTAAAATTGCTACAACTGGTGCTGCGAGGGTGAGCAATGGCATTGAGGCAATGGAGGTCGAGAGCGGGGGGGGGGGGGGGGGGGGGGGGGGGCATGGCCGGTCCTGATATTTCGGGGGCCCAAGGCGAAATTACAACCAGGGGCCCCTACTATAAAGATCAAAATAATAATGTCATTTTTTAGTTCATTCCTTTACTTAACTTATTATTGTCTATTGTTCCAAAATTAAAAAAAATGTAAATGGTGTATTCCTTTACTTAATTAGACAAATCGAATACCTGATAGAGGGCAAACATCAAGATGAAAGGTTTATAAAGTTTAAAAGCTTCATTTGCAACAATAAAAGATCATTTACCTACCCGATGGCTATGGGAGTCTGAGTGGCTTTATTATATAACCATGCTTAGATTGAAGTTATGCGTGTAAGAATAGCTGAGACCTTCTTCGAATTTTAAGTTAAATTTGCAGTCATGATGATTTGGAGAGAGAATGCAAAGACCGACAATCGAACACATAGCAGGCAATTTTCTCAATAGATAAGGCGATTGGTGTTGTGTTGACAAAGTACAAATTGAAGTAAGAAATAGAGCAACGGGCACACGAAATCAAAATTTTGTACTGCATCATATGCGAGACCTTCTAAGATCTGACTGTTGCTGCACCATATGAACGTGACCAACTAGCTAGAAAGAGGAGGTTAGGGATGACCTTATAAGTGGGGTGGCATCGTCTTGCACATGAGAGACATCTCATGAATGCGGGATAACACAACGGGCCCGGGGACCTGGAGGAAGACCAGCCGGCCGCATGGCGGAGAGCGATCTACATCGGCGGCGCGTCTCACGATCGGGGCCCTTGGGGGAATAGTATCATCGCGAAGCGGCAAACTCGCGATGGAAAGAAGGAAAACAAGACTACTCGTGGACTACGTGCGTCTAGGTCGCTGCCTCCTTATGGTCTGGGCCATGGGCTCCTTGTGAACCCTGGAGGGGCCCCCTAGATTTCGGGGGCCCTGGGCGGCCGCCCCCTGCCACCCCCTCAGGGCCAGCCCTGGGGGGGAGGGGTTCTTCTGCTGTGTTGCGGCTGTAGCAATGCATCCAGCGGCGATGGCAAACTCGCCGCCGAGGATGCAGGGGTTATGCGTGTGCGAGATGCGGGGGGAGGAGGAGACGTGGGCGCTGAGCGAGGAAGAAGAAAATGAACGAACCATTTTTACCTAGATCTGACGGTCAATACGACTGGTATCCGAAGGCCCGTGCGCGGCCAGCCAAAACTTTGGGCCGGCGCGCTGGTGCCTATCAGTGCCCTTAAGATAAAGGAGTTGCACTTCTACCATACATCTACGTCTACCTAGTCAACCACAATACTCCTCGTCCTAGATCTAAAAAATAATAATTTGACTCTCCCATCCTCAAGATCAGATGAAAAATACTGCGAGGGTATCTTCTCACCGTGAATTGGCATGTTCATCGCCAAAGTGGCTAAAGCCTCCTCGTGCTCAAAATTTGATCAAGTACATATGCCCACCGACATATAGTAGGACTACAAAGTCCCGATTAATATATTTGTAGTACTAACCAAGGTTTATGAAGCAGCAAGATCCTCTCTCCCTGGCACTGATGGCCAACTGGGTGGTTAAGCTGGCAGTACGATGTGTTCACATTCGACAATCGGTGATGTTACGTCAGTTGCACTATCCAAATGCTAGACATGATCATCCATGTAGATTTTAGTACTTCTCAATTTTTATTCCCTCTATTTTTTTCTTGTTCATTCTTTCATTTTGTATACTACCATCACCAGGTCACTACCACGATTCAAACGGAAGCCATTGCATGAAACATTTCCGGCATTACATGAACAGATTGAATGCAGAAACAAGGTAGTACATGCATTCTTAGTGATCTAAAAAATCTTATATTTCTTTACAAAAGGAGTATATGCATATTATATACTTGTTTGGATGCATGCATGGAAGAAAGAAGTTGCTACTGAATCCTTTAATAAAATACGTAGACTATACATCTAGGCGTGGCTAGTCAACCACATCACTCCTCGTCCTGGTTCTTGGTCGGAAAAAATAAAACAGGTTGCCTTCGAGATTCGATGAAATACATATCCTAAACATCTAGTACAAGGGATCTTTAACCACAAATTTGCAAGTTGATGGTCAAGTGGCTGAAGCCTCCTTGTCCTCAAGATTCGATGATCATATGCCCACTGACATCTGGTCTATGGAGTCTTCATTTGTAACCACAGTTTAGAAGCATGGCAGTGTCCTTCCCGCTGGCACTATGATCTGTTCACGTTCGAGATTCATCCGTGAGCATATCTGCATATGCATGGTTCAGAAATCCACATGGTCTGAATACATTTGTAGTAGTACTATACTAACTAAAGGTTTAGGAAGCTGCCCTACGAGGTACACTGTTCAAAAGAGTACATTTGTGTCTAGCTAGATTAAAGCTAGCTAGCAGTACGATGTGTTCACATTCAGAACGAAAGCAAGTTGCGCTATTAACAGGTCAGATCCGATCATCCAGCTATCTTTTACCCCCTAATTTTTCCTTCTTTGTCTTCTTCATTAACAATAATCAGATTAGAGTCAAAATGCGTTTGTATACCGGCTGTGTCATATGGTCATGCATGGCCGGGGGTGCCAGCCGCATCCACCGGAGAAGCTTCAATTTGTCGGCAGCCGAAAGTGAATTGGCGGCTGCAGCCGGCGGGCCTGCGAGGCAGGCGGCGGGTGACAGGGGGCGAAGTCGCGACGGGCCCGACGGCCATCAGGCGGGCGGCTGCGATTTGATGCGGATTCGGCCGGCGGCGGAGTTGGGCTGGCGGCTGGTGGTCGTGCTGAAGAGAATGGAACGACGGTTGACGGACGGTTGTTTTTTTACATCTCGTGTAGGTGAAGATGCAAATTTACACCACGAGTTTACATCTCCCGGCGGCAAAGATGTAATTTTTTTCACATCTACATCATCTATTGGAGAGGTGTTTTTAGGCCTTGGACATATATAATGTACTCCCTCCGTTCCATAATGTAAGACTTTTTTGACACTAGTGTAGTGTCAAAAAACGTCTTATATTATGGAACAGAGGTAGTCATTTTTGCATATGCATCTTCTATTGGAGATGCTCTTATACTCGGCTCAATATTTTTGCTAGCCACGTCTAAACGCTCGGTTTCCATGAGGACCAAATCTTGTGTATCGCTATTAAATTTATTGGGTGGTCCCACAACACAGGCTCCAAACGGCCACTATATAGTACTGGCCATGATTCAATGCTTTCCCATTCAATCATTTCTCCAATCAAGAGAGGGACTTGGAGCCGGGAAGGGGGAAGACAAGCCATTCTCTAGCGCTAGAATCACTTCCACAGTGGGATCACTCCCTCTCCCTGTCTTCCTCGAACTCCCCCAGGTCCGCACGAACACGACCTTCCCCTCTCAGATCCGAGCAGCGACGGGACAACCATAGGCGGGCAGGAATCCATCCAGGTAAACCCACACATCGATCCACGCTTTCCCATTCCTGCTCAATCTTTGAGAACTAGCTAGGTCTCATTTCATTCTTTTTGCCAGCGAATTTCCACGCTCTTCATGCCATGCATGTCTTTCACGCCCGCCCCCCCCTCCCCCCCCCCCAAAAAAAAATATATAAGTTTTTTTAGAGATTGCACTATGTGTTAGAGGAGAATAGAGAGATTAGTGCAATTGTTGATTGTATGACAGATGTTTATTGCTTGAGCCTCGTGGGCATATATATAGGAGTATATGATATACTTGGAGTACAAGACATGCCATGCATGTCTTTTACTCCCCCGTTCCTAAATGTAATTTTTTTAAGAGATTGCAACTACATACAAAGTAAAATGAGTGAATGTACACTCTAAAATATGTCTATATACATCCGCATGTAGTAGTTTGTAGTGGAATCTCGGAAAAGACTTATACTCCCTTCGTTCCCAAATATTTGTTTTTCTAGACATTTCTAATGGACTATGATATACGGATGTATGGAGATATATTTTAGAGTGCGGATTTACTCATTTTGCTTCGTATGTAGTCACTTGTTGAAATCTCTAGAAAGACAAATATGTAGGAACGAAGAGAGTATTTAAGAAGGGAGGGAGTAATTAGATTGGGGGCTGGTTGGCATAAGTTGCTGATGTGCTCTTTTGTTTCATGTTTTGAGTAGCGGGGGCAATGGCAGCCGGAGGGGTGTTGCATCTGTGGAGCGAATGGGGGATTCATATCCTTGTCCTTTTGAGCTTGGCGCTGCAAGTACTCCTCCTCGTCTTCGGAGGGATGCGTCGGCGTGGCCTCTCCACCTGGCTTAGGGTAGCCCTCTGGTTAGCGTACCTGACGGCAGACTCCACGGCGATATACATCCTGGGCCATCTATCCATCACCAGCCGGACACGTGAGCACCAGCTGGCCGCGTTCTGGGCGCCCTTCCTCCTGCTGCATCTCGGCGGGCCGTACAACGTCACCGCCTATGCGCTCGAGGACAACCGTCTCTGGCTGCGCCACCTGCAGACCCTTGTTGTGCAAGTCCTCGGAGCTGCTTATGTCCTCTACAAGTACATGGCCGACAGCGGGACCTTGCTTCAGCTGGCCTCAATCTCCATGTTTGTTGCCGGCATTGTCAAGTACGGTGAGAGGACATGGGCACTCAAGCGTGCCAACGACAACAAGAGCAGCTCTGGTAAGAAGGTTAACCCTTATGAATTATTGAGACAGGATATGAGTGACGATGAAATCCTGCTCCGAGCGCACTCCCAGTTCGCCATCTGCAAGTCCGGCTTCGATGATACCAAGGTGGTAATTAGCCCAAAGCACCCAGGCGCGGCTTCACCTCCTCTCTCACCTTTCTATGACGAGGATATATTCAAGTTGGTGGAGATGGAGATGTCTCTTATGTATGACACACTGTACACCAAGGCAGTAGTGACCCACACATGGTATGGCTTCTGCATCCATTCCATCTCGCTGGTTGGCACATCAGCTGCCTTGTGCTTGTTTCAGCTCGGGCTCAGCAAAGGGGATCATGCGTACAACAGGGCAGATGTAGCCATCTCTTACATTTTGCTGGCTGGGGCTTTGGTCCTGGAGGTCATATCAGCATGTAGGGCAGTATTGTCTAGCTGGACATGCTATTTCGTTCTCCGCAAGGCGGAGGATTACAGCGGGAGCACTCAGGCTGCTTGGCTAGAGTGGCTTCACTATTATGTACTCTCTTCACTTCGCAAGCTTTTGAAGCCGGCAAACAGGAGGCTGTGGCGGGGCACCATTGGGCAGTATAACATGTTCCATCTGTGCACCCAGGACCGGACCGACCTCGGGAGCAAGCTGGCAGCGAAGATAGGGCAGGAGGACTGGTGGAACAAGCTGCATTTCTCGGGCACTTTCTGTGGCAGCGATTCATTGTCGATGCAGCAACTCAAGGGATTGCTCTTCAAAATGATACGACAGGATGGGTTTGTGAAGCTCCCGGGCCCTTTGAGCACACTGACCACAAGAGGCAGCTTTATCCTGGAGCGGAAGCAAGCGTTCAAGGGTGTTGCCAAATGGACTGTGCTCGACGTTGAGTTGGACGAGAGCATCATTATATGGCACATCGCAACTGATTTGTTCATATGGGAATCCAAGGCTAGCCATGAAGTAGAGCTTATTGAGGCTACAAGGGTGCTATCCAATTACATGATGTTCCTGCTGGTGGCAAAACCCAACATGCTACCTGGCCGTGAACGCCGCACGGTACATCTTAAGCCCTCTGGTATCCTGGAAACAATATGGCGGGTACATGTCTTAGGTGACGAGGACAAATCTGTGAGGGCATCTCCCGGAAGCTGGAATAAGTGCTGCGTAGTACTTAAGGAATTGTTTCACCATGAAGGCCCAAATGGCACCAGGATCACTCGGGCTCAGAGGGAGAAGCTTGCCGAGAGACTGCTTGCCAACTGGTCTTATGAGCAGGTATGTGCATGTTGCTGTTCGGGCCCTCAATTTAATTATCTCATATTGTTTGAAATTACTTTACCACATGCACTAATTTTACCCCCTCTATCTTAGGCGCAGCAACTTGATTCGTATCCAGAGGTTCTTGAAGGGTCACGTGACGAGTTGTACACGTGTGCAGTCAATCTCGCCAAACAGCTCCTCCACTTGGGTAGGCCTGACACGTTGGAACTCATCTTCTCCGTGTGGGTGGAGATGATGCTTTATGCTGCGGATCACTGTCCCCGAGATTCCCATGCCAGGGAGCTCAGTAATGGCGGCGAGTTTATCACCATCCTGTGGCTTCTGGTACAGCACTGGACGTACGTCTACAAACACAAAATAGCATGTTAGTGACATGTTGATCAACGGAAAAGAAAAATAAAATAAAGGAAGCATTTCTTTTGCAAAAAGACTAGAGTTGGTTTAATGTGCATGTAAAGATATGAAAGGATCCAAGGTGCACAAAAGACACAGAACAAAAAAAAAAAAAAAACTAGCGTTTGTTGAAATTACATGGAGCTTCTGAATTGAGACATATTGTCAGCCTCTCCTCACGCCACTTCACCATTTTAGAGCCGTACAAGGAGCTCGATGATCTTGCTGATGATTAACGACATGTAATAATTGTGTTTTCTTTAACTGTATGTTGTGTTTGCTGTTGGAAACTGTTTTCGACTGTATTGTATTAGACTCTCTGCTATCCGATCTGGGAGGCTTCGATATTGTGTTCTCGATCGATTAATTTTCGAGACATGGTAACCTGATCAGTGACTTGTATTTTTAGTGTTTATTTTGAAATGAATAATAAGATTGGGAGCGTGGGTTTCTTAATTTGAAAAAGTCCAAAACGAACACTCAAATTCAAATTCCTGAAATCAGCACACCCAACTATCTAATCCCGGTTCATTTTAAACCTTGAGCATGCTGCGATTGTCGGGATCGTTGTCTGCGGCCAGACTGGGCCGGCCCATCAGGTGCAAAGCGTGTGTTTTTTCTTTTTGCAACATTTTTTTTGAACCGCGCGGCATAAAAACGTCGAAAAAGAAAAGCTGCCCTGAATCGAACTTACAACTAGGCGCTCGTAAAACGCCCCTGCTAGCCAATTTAACTGATGGCGATTGGTGACATAAGAGAAGTACGGAAATATTTAAACACACACAACGTCGAGATCTAAACTTTTTTTGTAACTTTTTGAAACATTTTCTTGAAATCCAATATTCTTAAAAGAAAAAACATATTTATAAATGATTCTTTTTGGAATTACGAACAGTTTTTGAAAACGTGAACCATTTTTTAAAGCCTCAAATGTTTTTTGAAGTGCAAACACTTTTTGGAAAAGAAGAACAAATTGTTGAAAACATGAAGAGAAATTTTGAAGTAACAATAAATTCTCCCATTTTGAAGTTTTTTGGAAAGTGTTGGCATTTTAACATATCGTTCAGGTTTCCAAATTTGTTCAAAGTATGTTTATGTTTTAAAATTGTTCATGTTTTGAAAAAATTGTTCTCACATTAAAATTTTGTTTAGGATTCAAAAATTGTTAGTGTTTTGAAAATTTTGTTCATGTTTAAAAAATGGTTCATATATATAAAATATTCAAGGATTCCAAAAATGGTCACGTTTGAAATTTTGTTTGTGTTAGAAAAAAAATCGTAATTCTCGAAATCGTCCATATTTTTGCAAAACATGTTTGGACTTTGACCTGATTTTTGCTGTTAAGAATATTCGGATTTCGAAATCGTTGATTATTTTCAAGAAAATAAATATTCCAAAATGTTTTCGAATCACGATGCTAAGTAGACTGGTTAAATATTTTCGTGATTCACATTTATCAGCAGTAGTCATCAGTTCGAGTGGCTACATGACAAGTTTTGCAGTGCCAAATCTCAAGTCTTTGTTGGTTTTTTTGAGAGAGTTTTGGTATTTTTATAAGTCAAAGGAAAAACACGCTACCCGCTTGGTGGGCCAGCCCAGTCACCAACGACCCCGGCTTGACCTGCTGCCCCATCGACAATCCCTTCGAAAAAGCGCCCAAGGTTTACAATAGAGTGAGAGTAGAGAGTTCGGTGTGCTGATTTCAAGAATTTGAAGTTCATGGTTTGATTTAGCTTTCATTTATAAGTTGAAGGTTTATTTTGGACTTTTTTCAATTCTCCTAATTATAAGCATAACTGGAACATCACCACCACGAGGAGGTCTCTCTTGGTCTAGCTCTATCCCACGCTCACAGGGTTTTTTTTTAGACAATCAGCGAAACTTTATTAAGACGTCACCATGTTTACAGGGACGAAAGGGAGGTCCCCGGGGTGGCCTAACCAAACATGGCAGCCAGGGCCCAGCTGTAGTGCATGTTGCGCTAGATTGTGAGCTTCGAAATTCGAGCTCCTAAACTCATGAACAAAATTACATGAAACAAAAATCTTAGCATACTCTATAATCTCTTGCACGATTGCTCCATATTATGCTCCACTCTTACCCTTGATGTCATCTATCACCACCGAGCAGTCTGAGGCCACCTGGATAACGGAGATGTTCAAATCTTCCGCAAGTGCCAAAGCTTCCCTCACCGCTAGTGCCTCCAGTGTAGTGGGGTCGATTATACCTCTGAAAACGATCACCGAGCCCCCCCTGAAAATTGCTGCCCCTATCTCTGAAAATTGCACCAACTGCTCCTACACCCCTCCGGGCTGCCACCACTGCACCTACATTGAGCTTCATTGTGTTCTCTAGTGGCTGAATCCACTGTCTCGGCCGGGACTTCCTTGCTGGATTATGATGCTGGTTCGGTTTCTTTGTGAGTTGAAGATCATTCCAATAAGACTGGATGAAGAGGTGGGTCGACATGGGACTTTGGAAGATGTCTTCATAAATTGCTTTCCTCCTTGCTCCCCAAACAGCCCATAGAGTGATTGCCATTTGAATTAGTTGTTCATCAGACAACATTACTATCATTTTGAACAACCAATCTTTGGGGTTGTCACTATCACACTGGATCATTTTTTTCCACAATATCCTCTTCCGCCAAGGCCCAAAAGCTTCTGCACCATAGAACAGTTTAAGAGTGTGTGTCTCCATGAATCTGCCGCCCCACATAATTTGCACGCCCCAGACGTGGCCATGTTTCGATGCTGAAGGATATCCGCCGTTGGTGTAGAGCATCTCGCAAGGCGCCATACGAATATCTTGATTTTGGATGGAACCTGTATCTTCCAGAGTTTCGTCCAGTCATTTGCTTGTTGCTCCTCTGTTGACGAGCTCTCTACCCCATCGATCCAATTTTCTATCGTGATTTTAGTATGCAAAATCAATCTGTACACCGACTTGATTGTAAACATCCCCTTCTTCTCAGCACTCCATGCCCAAAAATCATCAATTGATCTTGTGCATAGCGGGATGGAAAGGATGACCTCCGCATCTATTGGTAAGAACACCTGGCGAATAACACTCTCGTTCCACGATGCAGTTGCTGTGTTGATTAGCTCTGAAACCATTTGAGGAGGGTTCGTCACCAATGAGGTAATCATCCTTAGCATACCTTGGCGCGAAAGCCAGTTATGTCTCCAAATTTCTGTTGTAGTACCATTGCCGATTCTCGTGATTATGCCTTGCCGCATGACGTCTCGGCCATCCAGTACCGCGCGCCATATATGCGAAGGCCGGCTCCCTAATTCAGCCTCAAGGAACGATACTTCTGGAAAGTATGCTGCCTTCAAGATACGTGCAATTAGTGAAGTTGGTTAAACCAGCAACCTCCAAGCCTGTCTTGCTAGTAAAGCAAGATTAAAAATTTCCATGTCCCGGAAGCCAAGCCCTCCAAGGTGTTTTGGTCTCACCATAATGTCCCATGCAACCCAACTAGGCTTGCGTTTCCCCGCTTTACTTCCCCACCAAAACTGGCGGATTATGGATGTGATGTTCTCGCAAAGGCCTCGGGGTAACCTGAAACACGCCATGGAAAACACGGGCAGAGCTTGGGCGACTGCCTTAATCAAAATCTCTTTTCCAGCCGATGATGAGAGTTTCGCCATCCACCCTTTAACTTTCTCCCAGACTCGATCCCTGAGATATTTAAAGTGCCCATCTTGGTCTGCCCTACATTCGTAGGCATGCCCAAGTATCTTTCGCTTAGGGACTCATTCTGTACATTAAGGGTGTTCTTGATTTCTTACCTCATCTGTTGCGGACACCCTCTGCTGAAGAAAATTGATATTTATCTTGATTTACTCTTTGACCAGAAGCATTGCAATAAATATCTAATAGGTTTGACACCGCTGTAGCCCCCTCCGCACTTGCTCTGAATAGAAGCATGCTATCGTCAGCAAAGAGAAGGTGGTTCACAGCCGGAGCTGTCGGCGCCACCTTAATCCCACTGAGCACTGACGATTGAGAACTGAGTTTTAAGAGGCACGAAAGGCCCTCTGCCGCTATCAGAAACAAGTAGGCGGATATCAGATCTCCCTGTCGAGTACCACATGTTGGTTTAAACGATTCTAGCTTCTCTCCATTAAACAGGACTGAAAAAGATACTGAGCTGATCATCCTCATAATTACCTCCACCCATCTTGGATCAAAGCCCAACTTTGTCATGATCGCCTGAAGGTAAGCCCACTCCACTTTACCATACGCCTTCATCATGTCCAGTTTCAAAGCACAGTAATTGTTTGATTTGGCCTTACTTCTCTTCATGAAGTGCAAACATTCGTATGCACATATGATGTTATCTGTAATGAGTCGTCCTGGAACAAAGGTAGATTGCTCCTCTGATATGATGTCAGGAAGAATAACTTTTAACCTGTTTGCCACAACCTTGGATGCAATTTTGTATAAAACATTACACAAGCTAATAGGGCGAAATTAGGACAAGAGAGTTGGGTTCATCACCTTGGGAATTAGCACAAGGACAATGTCGTCCACACATTCTGCACTCTCTTCTCCCCGCACAATACGAAGGACAGCATTAGTTACCTCATCTCCACACAAATCCCAATGACGCTGGTAAAACTATGCAGGGAAACCGTCCGATCCCGGGGCCTTTGTTGGGCACATTTGGAACAAAGCTGTTTTCACTTCTTCCTTACTGTATGGTGCCATCAACAAATCGTCATGCTCTGTGTGACCTTCCGTGGGGCGTGTTGAAGTACCTGATCCATGTTATTCACTCCCACAAAGGTGTATAAATTTTGGTAAAACTCGGTCACCATTGCTTTTAGTTGGACCGGATCTGTCACAGCAGTTCTGAGGGCATTTGCTAGGGCTTTGATCATGTTTTTCTTCCTCCCTCATGCTAGCCCTCATATGGAAAAACTTCATGTTCTTGTCCCCCGATGACAACCTTTCTAGCCTTGACCGCTGTCGCCACATCATTTCCTCCCGGTGATAAAGCTCAACCAACTTTTCATTGATCTTAAGCTCCGGATGGGATGGCCCAACCCTGGCTGGATCGCTTCTCAATCTCTCCAATTCTGAAGTTAGTTGTTTAATTTCTTTCCGCACACTACCAAAGGTGTCTCTATTCCAGCGGCCGAGGTTCTTTGATATGTCCGTAAGCTTAGCTTGCAGCTCCTGCTCACTAGAAATTGTCTGGCCATCTGTCTAGCACCGAGATATTGTATCATGCCATTCCGCATGTGTTTCCCACATGACCTCGTACCAGAAGGGCAGCTTAGCTGGCGGCCTTGCTTCTTCGTCATTCAACGTCAGCAAGATCGAGCAATGGTCCGAGGAAGCAACTGTGAGATGTTTCAAACAAGCCGTCGGGAAACGCAACACCCACTCACTCGAGGCCAGCGCTCGATCAAGGCGCACTCGGGTGTAAATTCCTCCCCTAACTTTCTTTTCAGAAGTCCAAAATTTGCCCTTGTAGCCCAAGTCTTCCAACATGCAAACATCAACCGCATCTCTGAACCCCTGGATCTGAGCATTACTCTGTTCTCCAATACCCTCCTGTTCATCCGGACGTAACACCTCGTTAAAATAACCCACACACACCCAAGGGAGACCGCTCAAATTTGCAATCCCCTTCATTACATCCCAGGTTCGATATCGCATGTGGGTTTGCGCCTCCCCATAAATAGTTGTAGCTCTCCATGGCTCCTAGTCCGAAGCTATAACCTAGTAGTCAATGTGATAATCAGAGTATCCCAACACCTCAATTTTTATTGGATTATTCCAGAACATTCCAAGGCCCCACTACGGCCCCTACTACTAATAGCAAAAGCATTATCAAAACCAAGACTAGTAGCTAAGTTTTCTACCCGAGCTCTTTCAAGCTGTGTTTCTACAATACAAAGTAGGGTAGGAGCAAGTTTCTTCGCTAGCCCGCGGAGCTCTCGAACTGTCGTAGCCTTGCCCACGCCACGATAGTTCCAACTGAGGATACTCATTGTGCCCGGCGGTGCTCCCCTTGGGAGCCAGCCGATGTTGCATCAAAAATCTTTCCTCCCTTCCTGTTGTTTCCCAGGTCTTGGTCTTGCTGCTCCCCAGATGATATTTTTGAAGGAAATATGCCCTATAGGCAATAATAAAGTTGTTATTTATATTTCCTTATATCATGATAAATGTTTATTATTCATGCTAGAATTGTATTAATAGGAAACTTAGTATATGTGTGAATATATAGACAAACATAATGTCACTAGAATGCCTCTACTTGACTAGCTTGTTGAATCAAAGATGGTTATGTTTCCTAGCCATAGACATGAGTTGTCATTTGATTAACGGGGTCACATCATTGGAGAATGATGTGATTGACTTGACCCATTCTGTTAGCTTAGCACTTGATCGTTTAGTATATTGCTATTGCTTTTTTCATGACTTATACATGTTCCTATGACTATGAGATTATGCAACTCCCGAATACCGGAGGAACACTTTGTGTGCTACCAAACATCACAACGTAACTGGGTGATTATAAAGGTGCTCTATAGGTGTCTCCGATGGTACTTGTTGAGTTGGCATAGATAGAGATTAGGATTTGTCACTCCGATTATCGGAGAGGTATCTCTGGGCCCTCTCGGTAATGCACATCACTATAAGCCTTGCAAGCAATGTGACTAATGAGTTAGTTGCGGGATGATGCATTACGGAACGAGTAAAGAGACTTTCCGGTAACGAGATTGAACTAGGTATGGTGATACTGACGATCGAATCTCGGGCAAGTAACATACCTATGACAAAGGAAACAACGTATGTTGTTATGCGGTTTGACCGATAAAGATATTTGTAGAATATGTGGGAGCCAATATGAGCATCCAGGTTCCGCTATTGGTTATTGGCCGAAGACGTTTCTCGGTCATGTCTACATAGTTCTCGAACCCGTAGGGTCCACACGCTTAACATTCAGTGACGATCGGTATTATGAGTTTATGTATTTTGATGTACCGAAGGTAGTTCAGAGTCCCGGATGAGATTGGGGACATGACGAGGAGTCTCGAAATGGTCAAGACGTAAAGATCGATATATTGGACGACTATATTCGGACATCAGAAATGTTCCGAGTGATTCGGGTATTTTCTGGAGTACCGGGGACTTACGGGAATCGAGGGAAGAAGTACTGGGCCTCATGGGCTAAGTGGTGGAAGAGAGGAGGCAGGACAAGGCAGGGCGCGCGGCCCCCCTAGCCCAAACCGAATTGGACCAGGGGGCCGGCCCTCCTTTCTTCCTTTCCTCCCTCTCCTTCCTTCTCCCTTCCTCTTGGTGGACTCCTACTAGGACTTGGAGTCCTAGTAGGACTCCACACTTGGGCGCGCCTCTAGGGCCGGCCGACCTCCCCTCCTCTCCTCCTTTATATACCGAGGCAAGGGGCACCCCATGGACACACAAGTTGATCATTGATCTTTAACCGTGTGCGGTGCCCCCCTCCATCATAATCCACCTCGGTCATATCATAGCGGTGCTTAGGCGAAGCCCTGCGTCGGTAGCTTCATCAACACCGTCATCACGCCGTCATGCTGACGGAACTCTCCCTCGAAGCTCTACTGGATCATGAGTTCATGGGACGTCACCGAGCTGAACATGTGCAGATCGCGGAGGTGCCGTACGTTCGGTACTTGGATCGGTCGACCATGAAGATGTACGACTACATCAACCGCGTTGTCATAACGCTTCCGCTTAGGGTCTACGAGGGTATGTGAATGACACTCTCCCCTCTCGTTGCTATGCATCACCATGATCTTGCGTGTGTGTAGGAATTTTTTTGAAATTACTACGTTCCCCAACAATGGCATCCGAGCCTGGTTTATGTGTAGATGTTATGTGAACGAGTAGAACACAAGTGAGTTGTGGACGATACAAGTCATACTGCTTACCAGCATGTCATACTTTGGTTCGGCAGTATTGTTGGATGAAGCGGCCCGGACCGACATTACACGACGCTTACGCGAGACTGGTTCTACCGACGTGCTTTGCACATCGGTGGCTGGCGGGTGTCAGTTTCTCCAACTTTAGTTGAACCGAGTGTGGCTACGTCCGGTCCTTGAGAAGGTTAAAACATCACTAACTTCACGAAATATCGTTGTTGTTTTGATGCGTAGGTAAGAACGGTTCTTGCTCAGCCCGTAACAGCCACGTAAAACTTGCAACAACAAAGTAGAGGACATCTAACTTGTTTTTGCAGGGCATGTTGTGATGTGATATGGTCAAGACATGATGCTAAATTTTATTGTATGAGATGATCATGTTTTGTAACAGAGTTATCGGCAACTGGCAGGAGCCATATGGTTGTCGTTTTATTGTATGCAATGCAACCGCCCTGTAATGGCTTTACTTTATCACTAAGCGGTAGCGATAGTCGTAGAAGCAATAGTTGGCGAGACGACAACGATGCTACAATGAAGATCAAGTTGCCACGCCGGTGACGATGGTGATCATGACAGTGCTTTGGAGATGGAGATCAAAGGCACAAGATGATGATGGCCATATCATATCACTTATATTGATTGCATCTGATGTTTATCCTTTATGCAACTTATTTTGCTTTGATACGGTAGCATTATAAGATGATTTCTCACTAAATTTCAAGGTATAAGTGTTCTCCTTGAGTATGCACCGTTGCCAAAGTTCATCGTGCCGAGACACCACGTGATGATCGGGTGTGATAAGCTCAACGTTCAACTACAACGGGTGCAAGCCAGTTTTGCACACGCAAAAATACTTGGGTTAAACTTGACGAGCCTAGCATATGCACATATGGCCTCGGAACACTGAGACCGAAAGGTCAAACGTGATTCATATAATACATATGATCAACATAGTGATGTTCACCATTGAAAATTACTCCATCTCACGTGATGATCGGACATGGTTTAGTTGATTTGGATCACGTGATCACTTAGATGATTAGAGGGATGTCTATCTAAGTGGGAGTTCTTAAGTAATTTGATTAATTGAACTTTAATTTATCATGAACTTAGTCCTGATAGTATTTTGCAAATTATGTTGTAGATCAATAGCTCGCGTTGTTGCTTCCCTATGTTTTATGTGTTCCTAGAGAAAACTAAGTTGAAATATGATAGTACCAATGATGCGGACTGGGTCCGTGATCTGAGGTTTATCCTCATTGCTGCACAAAGAATTATGTCCTTGATGCACCGCTAGGTAACAGACCTATTGTAGGAGCAGATGCAGACGTTATGTGCGTTTGGCTAGCTCAGTATGATGACTACTTGATAGTTTAGTGCACCATGCTTAACGGCTTAGAATCGGGACTTCAAAGACGTTTTAAACGTCATGGACCATATGAGTTCCAGGAGTTGAAGTTAATATCTCAAGCAAATACCCGAGTTGATAAATATGAAGTCTCCAACAAGTTCTATAGCTAAAAGATGAAGGAGAATTGCTCAAACAGTGAGCATGTGCTCAGATTGTCTGGGTACTACAATCGCTTGAATCAAGTGGGAGTTAAACTTCTAGATAAGATAGTGATTGACAGAGTTCTCCAGTCACCATCACCAAGTTAGTAGAACTTCATGATGAACTATAGTATGCAAGGGATGACGAAAATGATTCCCGAGCTCTTCGTGATGCTAAAATCGACGAAGGTAGAAATCAAGAAAAGAGCATCAAGTGTTGATAATTGATAAGACCACTAGTTTCAAGAAAAGGGCAAAGGAAAAGAAAGGGAACTTCAAGTAGAATGGCAAGCAAGTTGTCACTCCCGTGAAGAAGCCCAAAGCTGGACCAAAGCCTAAAACTAAGTGCTTCTACTGCAAAGAAAATGGTCACTAGAAGCGGAAATGCCCTGAATATTTGGTGGATAAGAAGGATGACAAAGTGAACAAGGGTATACATGTTATTGATGTGTACCTTACTAGTGTTTATAGTAGCCCCTGGGTATTAGATACTTGTTTGATTGCTAAGATAAGTAATTCGAAATAGGAGTTACTGAATAAACACAGACTAGTTGAGGATGAAGTGACGATGTATGTTGGAAGTGGTTCCAAGATTGATATGATCATCATCGCACTCTCCCTATACTTTCGAGATTAGTTTTGAACCTAAATAAATGTTATTTGGTGTTTGCGTTGAGCATAAAATATGATTAGATCATGTTTATTGCGATGCGATTATTCATCTAAGACAGAGAATAAATTGTTATTCTGTTTACATGAATAAAACCTTCTATGGTCATACACCCAATGTTGATGGTTTATTGAATCTTGATCGTAGTGATACACATATTCATAATCTTGATGCCAAAAGATGCAAAGTTAATAATGATAGTGCAACATATTTGTGGCACTGTCATTTGGGTCATATAGGTGTAAAGCGCATGAAGAAACTCCATAAAGATGGACTTTTGGAATCACTTGATTATGAATCATTTGATGCTTGCGAACCGTAACTTATGGGCAAGATGACTAAAACTCCGTTCTCCGGAACAATGGAATGAGCTAATAACTTATTGGAAATAATACATACTGATGTATGCGGTCCGATGAGTATTGATGCTCGTGGTGGGTATCGTTATTTTCTGACCTTCACAGATGATTTGAGAAAATATGGGTATATCTACTTAATGAAACACAAGTCTGAAACATTTGAAAAGTTCAAAGAAGTTCAGAGTGGAGAATCATCATAACAAGAAAATAAAAGTTTCTATGATCTGATCGTGGAGGAGAATATTTGAGTTATGAGTTTGGCCTTCATTTAAAACAATGTGGAATAGTTTCACAGCTCACGCCACCTGGAACACCAGAACGTAATGGTGTGTCCGAACGTCGTAACCACACTTTATTGGATATGGTGCAATCTATGATGTCTCTTACCGATTTACCACTATCGTTTTGGGGTTATGCATTAGAGACAATTGCATTCACTTTAAATAGGGCACCATCAAAATCCGTTGAGACGCCGCCTTATGAACTGTGGTTTGGCAAGAAACCAAACTTGTCATTTTTTAAAGTTTAGGGTTGCGATGCTTATGTGAAGAAGTTTCAACCTGATAAGCTCGAACCCAAATTGGAGAAGTGTGTCTTCATAGAATACCCAAAGGAAACTGTTGGGTACACCTTCTATCACAGATCCAAAGGCAAGATATTCGTTGGTAAGATATTCTAGAGAAGGAGTTTCTCTCGAAAGAAGTGAGTGGGAGGAAAGTAGAGCTTCATAAGGTAATTGTACCTTTTCCCTAATTGGAAAGTAGTCTATCACAGAAATCAGTTCTAGTGATTCCTACACCAATTAGTGAGGAAGCTAATGATGATGATCATGAAGCTTCAGATCAAGTTACTATCGAACTTTGTAGATCTTCCAGATTAAGATCGCACCAGAGTGGTATGGTAATCCTATTCTGAAGTCATGTTACTAGACCATGATGAACCTACGAACTATGAGGAAGCGATGATGAGCCCAGATTCCGCGAAATGGCTTGAAGGCCATGAAATCTGAGATGGGATCCATGTATGAGAACAAAGTGTGGACTTTGGTGGAATTGCCCGATGATCGGCATGCCATAGAAAATAAATGGATCTTCAAGAGGAAGACAGACACTGATAGTAGTGTTACTATCTACAAAGCTCGAATTGTCGCAAAATGTTTTTGACAAGTTCAAGATGTTGACTACAATGAGATTTTCTCACTTGTATCGATGCTTAAATGTATGTCCGAATCATGTTAACAATTGCCGCATTTTATGAAATCTGGCAAATGGATGTCAAAATAGCATTCCTTAATGGATTTATTAAAGAAGAGTTGTATATGATGCAACCAGAAGGTTTTGTCAATCCTAAAGGTGCTAACAAAGTGTGCGAGCTCCAGCGATCCATCTATGGACTGGTGCAAGCATCTCGGAGTTCAAATATACGCTTTGATGAGTTGATCAAAGCATATAATTTTATACAGACTTGCGGTGAAGCCTGTATTTACAGGAGAGTGAGTGGGGGCACTAAAACATTTCTGATAAGTATATGTGAATGACATATTGTTGATCAGAAATAATGTAGAATTTTCTGGAAAGCATAAAGGAGTGTTTGAAAGGAGTTTTTCAAAGAAAGACCTCAGTGAAGCTGCTTACACATTGAGCATCAAGATCTATAGAGATAGATCAAGACGCTTGATAAGATTTTTCAATGAGTACATACCTTGATAAGATTTTGAAGTAGTTCAAAATGGAATAGTCAAAGAAGGAGTTCTTGCCTGTGTTGCAAAGGTGTGAAGTTGAGCAAGACTCAAAACCCGACCATGGCAGAAAATAGAAAGAGAATGAAATGTCATTCCCAATGCCTCAGTCATAGTTCCTATAAAGTATGCTATGCTGTGTTTTGTATACCTTGCTCTGAGTTTGGCAAGGGAGTACAATTTTGATCTAGGAGTAGATCACTGGACAGCGGTCAAGAATATCCTTAGTGAGGACTAAAGAAATGTTTCTCGATTATGGAGGTGATAAAAGAGTTCGTCGTAAAGAGTTACATCGGTGCAAGCTTTTACACTGATCCAGATGACTGATGTCTACTACACAACTTTCTTCTTGTAGACGTTGTTGGGCCTGCAAGTGCACAGGTTTGTAGGACAGTAGAAAATTTCCCTCAAGTGGATGACCTAAGGTTTATCAATCCGTAGGAGGCGTAGGATGAAGATGGTCTCTCTCAAACAACCCTGCAACCAAATAACAAAAAGTCTCTTGTGTCCCCAACACACCCAATACAATGGTAAATTGTATAGGTGCACTAGTTCGGCGAAGAGATAGTGATACAAGTGCAATATGGATGGTAGATATAGGTTTTTGTAATCTGAAATAATAAAAACAGCAAGGTAACTAATGATAAAAGTGAGTGTAAACGGTATTGCAATGATAGGAAACAAGGCCTAGGGTTCATACTTTCACTAGTGCAAGTTCTCTCAACAATAATAACATAGATAGATCATATAACAAGCCCTCATCATGCAACAAAGAGTCACTCCAAAGCCACTAATAGCGGAGAGCAAACGTAGAGATTATGGTAGGGTACGAAACCACCTCAAAGTTATTCTTTCGGATCAATCTATAAAAGAGTTCGTACTAGAATAACACCTTAAGACACAAATCAACCAAAACACTAATGTCACCTAGATACTCCATTGTCACCTCAAGTATCCGTGGGCATGATTATACGATATGCATCACACAATCTCAGATTCATTCAACCAACACAAAGTACTTCAAAGAGAGCCCCAAAGTTTCTACCGAAGAGTCAAGAACGTGTGCCAACCCCTATGCATAGGTTCCCAATGTCACGAAACCCGCAAGTTGATCACCAAAACATACATCAAGTGGCACATGTTATCCCATTGTCACCACAGATAATCACGGCAAGACATACATCAAGTGTTTTCATAAAATACTCAATCCGATAAGATAACTTCAAAGGGGAAACTCAATTCATCACAAGAGAGTAGAGGGGGAGAAACATCATAAGATCCAACTACAATAGCAAAGCTCGGGATACATCAAGATCGTGCCATAGAGGAACACGAGAGAGAACATGAGAGAGAGAGAGAGAGATGAAACACATAGCTACTGGTACATACCCTCAGCCCCGAGGGTGAACTACTCCCTCCTCGTCATGGATAGTGCCGGGATGATGAAGATGGCCACCGGTGATGGGATCCCCCTCCGGCAGGGTGCCAGAACAAGGTCCCAATTGGTTTTTGGTGGCTATAGAGGCTTGCAGCGGCGGAACTTCCGATCTATCTTCTGTTCTGGAAGTTTTACGATACGTAGGTATATATGGATGCAGGGGGTACGTTGGTGGAGCTACGGGGGGCCCACGAGGTAGGGGGAGGGCCCGGGGGGGTGGGCGCGCCCCCACCCTCGTGAGCACCTCCCGTATCTTCTGACGTGGGGTCCAAGTCCATTAGGTGGGTTTCCTTCCAAAAAGAACTTCTCCAGTTGATTTCATTCCGTTTTGACTCCGTCTGATATTCCTTTTCCTCGAAACACTGAAATAGGCATAAAACAACAAATCTGGGCTAGGCCTCCGGTTAATAGGTTAGTCCCAAAAATAATATAAAAGTGGATAATAAAGCCCAATATTGCCTAAAACAGTAGATAAAGTAGCATGAGCAATCAAAAATTATAGATACGTTGGAGACGTATCAAGCATCCCCAAGCTTAATTCCTGCTCGTCCTCGAGTAGGTAAATGATAAAAAGGAATTTTTGATGCGGAGTGATACTTTGGCATAATTTCAATGTAATTCTTCTTACTTGTGGTATGAATATTCAGATCCGAAAGATTCAAGACAAAAGTTCATATTGACATAAAAATAATAATACTTCAAGCATACTAATAAAGCAATCATGTCTTCTCAAAATAACATGGCAAAAGAAAGTTCATCCCTACAAAATCATATAGTTAGGCTATGCTTCATTTTCGTCACACAAAGATGTTCCCAACTTCTATACCCCCGATGATAATCTCAAACTCTTTCAACTTTCACGTAATACATGAGCGCGAGCCATGGATATAGTACTATGGGTGGAATAGAATATGATGATGGGGATTGTGTGGATAAGACAAAAAGGAGAAAGTCTCACATTGACGAGGCTAATCAATGGGCTATGGAGATGCCCATCAATTGATGTCAACATGAGGAGTAGGGATTGCCATGCAACGGATGCACTAGAGCTATGAATGCTCAAGAAAAGAAAACTAGTGGGTGTGCATCCAACTTGCTTGCTCATGAAGACCTAGGGCATTTGAGGAAGCCCATCGTAGGAATATACAAGCCAAGTTCTATAATGAAAATTCCCACTAGTGTAAAAAGACAACTTATGAGACTCACTACATGAAGAACAAGGTGCTACTTTGAAGCACAATATATGAGACTCACAACATGAAGAACAAGGTGCTACTTTGAAGCACAAGTGTGGAAAAGAGATAGTAGCATTGCCCTTTTTTTGGGCCTTTCTCTCTTTTTGTTTTGTTTGGTCAATGCTCTAATAATGATGATCATCACACTTCTATTGGTTACAACATAAGGATTACAACTCGAAACTTAGAACAAGATATGACTCTATATGGATGCCTCCGGCGGTGTACCGAGATGGTGCAATGAATCAAGAGTGACATGTATGAAAAATAATGCATGGTGGCCTTGCCACAAATACGATGTCAACCACATGATCATGCAATGGCAATATGACAAAAGTAAAGTATGTCATGAATATGATGATGGAAGTTGCATGGCAATATATCTCGGAATGGCTATGGAAATGCCATAATAGGTAGGTATGGTGGCTGTTTTGAGGAAGATATAAGGAGGTTTATGTGTGATAGAGCGTATCGTATCACGGGGTTTGGATGCACCGGCGAAGTTTGCACCAACTCTCAAGGTGAGAAAGGGCAATGCACGGTACCAAAGAGGCTAGCAAAGGTGGAAAGGTGAGAGTGCGTATAATCCATGGACTCAACATTAGTCAAAAGAACTCATATACTTATTGCAAAAATTTAGAAGTCATCAAAAATCAACTACTACGCGCATGCTGCTAGGGGGATAGATTGGTAGGAAAAGACCATCGCTCGTCCCCGACCGCCACTCATAAGGATGCACAAGCCAGGTACACTTCATGTTTCAAATTTGTTACACAACTTTAACCATACGTGCATGCTACGGGACTTGCAAACTTCAACACAAGTATTTCTCAAATTCATAATCACCCAACTAGCACGACTTTGATATTATCACCTCCATATCTCAAAACAATTATCAACTTATCTTAGTATTCAACTCACTCAAAAGAAAGTTTCACATATCTTGAATACCAAGTATATTAATATTAAGCAAATTACCATGCTATTTAAGACTCTCAAAATAATATAATTGAACTATGAGAGTTCATCTATTTCTTCAAAATAAAACTACCACCATGCTCTAAAAGATATAAGTGAAGCACTAGAGCAACAACAAACTACTCCGAAAGATATAAGTGAAGATCAATGAGTAGCTAAATAATTATGCAACTATGCGAAGACTCTTTCTCATTTAATAATTTCAGATCTTGATACTTTATTCAAACAGCAAGCAAAGTTAAAGGAAACTACATTGCAAGGATAGCACAACTCATGTGAATAAGCAAAAACTTAGGCTCAATCGATACTACCCGATAGTTGTTGAAGAAGAAAGGTGGGATGCCTACCGGGGCATCCCCAAGCTTAGATGCTTGAGACTTCTTGAAATATTATCTTGGGGTGCCTTGGGCATCCCCAAGCTTGAACTTTTGTGTCTCCTTAATTCCTCTCATATCATGGTTTCTCTTTTTATCAAAAGCTTCATTCACAACAAACTCAACAAGAACTCGTGAGATAGGTTAGTATAAACCAATGCAAAACCTTATCATTTTCTACTGTAACAAATCACAAAAATTATAATTCAACATTGCATACTAAATGCCTATGCATATTTAATACTCCTATCCTCAAATAGAATCATTAAGCAAGCAAACATATGCAAACAACGCAAACAAAACAGCAATCTATCAAAACAGTACAGTCTGTAAAGAATGCAAGAGTATCAATACTTCCCTGACTCCAAAAATTATGAACTAAAATTCCAACTGTAATAAATTTATCATAGCTCAAAATGCAAATAGTTTCAACACTATACCACTCTCTGACTTTTCTAGGGAATTTTTGCAACAGCGGTAAACTTTCATTTTTCAAACAGCAACATGCATACTAGAAAAATAAGCATGGCAAAGGCTATCCTTGACTTCTTTATTGAAACTAAAGATGCAAAAAATTATTCTAATTAACAGCAAGCAAATACTAACAAAAGAAAATGACGCTCCAAGCAAAACACATATCATGTGGTGAATAAAAATATAGCTCCAAGTAAAGTTACCGATGGTACGAAGACGAAAGAGGGGATGCCTTCCGGGGTATCACCAAGCTTAGGCTCTTGGTTATACTTGAATATTACCTTGTGGTGCCTTGTATATCCCCAATCTTAGGCTCTTACCACTCCTTATTCCATAGTCCATCGAATCCTTACCCAAAACTTGAAAACTTCACAACACAAAACTCAACAGAAAACTCGTAAGCTCTGTTAGTATAAGAAAATAAAACCACCACTTAGGTACTGTAATGAACTCATTCTAAATTCATATTTGTGTAATATCTACTGTACTCCAACTTATCTATGGTTCATACCCTCCGATACTACTCATAGATTCATCAAAATAAGCAAACAACACATAGAAAACAGAATCTGTTAAAAACAGAACAGTCTGTAGTAATCTGTATCAAACGTATACTTATGAACTCCAAATATTCTACCAAATTATGAAGTCCTAAGCAATTTGTGTACCAATCCGGAGCAAAAAGAATAATATCAGGATCATGTTTTTGTGAATTAACAAAACTAATTTACTGGGTGCAAAAGTTTATGATTTTCAGCAGGATCAACACAACTATCACCGTAAGCCATCCTAAAGGTCTTACTTGGCACTTTATTGAAACAAAAGCTATAAAACATGATTACTACAGTAGCATAATCATGTGGACACACAAAAACAGTAAGGATAAATATTGGGATGTCTCCCAACAAGCGCTTTTCTTTAATGCCTTTTAGCTAGGCATGATAATGACAATGATGCTCACATAAAAGATAAGAATTGAAACATAACGGGAGCATCATGAAGCATATGACTAACACATTTAAGTCTAACCCACTTCCTATGCATAGGGATTTTGTGAGCAAACAACTTATGGGAAAAATAATCAACAAGCATAGGAAGGTAAAACAAGCATAGCTTCAAAATTTTCAACACATAGAGAGGAAACTTGACATTATTGCAATTCCTACAAGCATATGTTCCTCCCTCATAGTAATTTTCAGTAGCATCATGAATGAATTCAACAATATAACCAGCACCTAAAGCATTCTTTTCATGATCTACTAGCATAGAAAATTTACTACTCTCCACATAAGCAAAATTCTTCTCATGAATAGTAGTGGGAGCAAACTCAACAAAACAACTATCATGTGATTAAAAATTAAGATCAAGATGACAAGTTTCATGGTTATCATTATTCTTTAAAGCATACGTGTCATTGCAATAATCATCATAGATAGGAGGCATGCTTTCATCATAGTAAATTTGCTCATCAAAGCTTGGGGGACAAAAAATATCATCTTCATCAAACATAGCTTCCCAAAGCTTGTGGCTTTGCATATCATTAGAATCATGGATATTCAAGGAATTCATACTAACAACATTGCAATCATGCTCATCATTCACATATTTAGTGCCAAACAATTTAAAGATTTCTTCTTCTAACACTTGAGCACAATTATCCTTTCCATCATACTCACAAAAGATATTTAAAAGGTGAAGTGTATGAGACAAACTCAATTCCATTTTTTTATAGTTTTCTTTTATAAACTAGACTAGTGCTAAAACAAGAAACAAAAAGATTCGGTTGCAAGATCTAAAGATATACCTTCAAGCACTCACCTCCCCGGCAACATCGCCAGAAAAGAGCTTAGTTGACGGGGTGTGAGTGAGTGCCCTTTACCTTTGCCTCCCCGGCAACGGCGCCAGAAAAGAGCTTGATGTCTACTACACAACCTTCTTCTTGTAGACGTTGTTGGGCCTGCAAGTGCACAGGTTTGTAGGACAGTAGCAAATTTCCCTCAAGTGGATGATCTAAGGTTTATCAATCCGTAGGAGGTGTAGGATGAAGATGGTCTCTCTCAAACAACCCTGCAACCAAATAACAAAAAGTCTCTTGTGTCCCCAACACACCCAATACAATGGTAAATTGTATAGGTGCACTAGTTCGGCGAAGAGATAGTGATACAAGTGCAATATGGATGGTAGATATAGGTTTTTGTAATCTAAATAATAAAAACAGCAAGGTAACTAATGATAAAAGTGAGAGTAAATAGTATTGCAATGATAGGAAACACGGCCTAGGGTTCATACTTTCACTAGTGCAAGTTCTCTCAACAATAATAACATAGATAGATCATATAACAAGCCCTCATCATGCAACAAAGAGTCACTCCAAAGCCACTAATAGCGGAGATCAAACGTAGAGATTATGGTAGGGTATGAAACCACCTCAAAGTTATTCTTTCGGATCAATCTATAAAAGAGTTCGTACTAGAATAACACCTTAAGACACAAATCAACCAAAACCCTAATGTCACCTAGATACTCCATTGTCACCTCAAGTATCCGTGGGCATGATTATACGATATGCATCACACAATCTCAGATTCATTCAACCAACACAAAGTACTTCAAAGAGTGCCCCAAAGTTTCTACCGGAGAGTCAAGAACGTGTGCCAACCCCTATGCATAGGTTCCCAATGTCACGAAACCCGCAACTTGATAACCAAAACATACATCAAGTGGCACATGATATCTTTGAAAGAAATATGCCCTAGAGGCAATAATAAAGTTATTATTTATTTCCTTATTTCATGATAAATGTTTATTATTCATGCTAGAATTGTATTAACCGGAAACATAATACATGTGTGAATACATAGACAAACATAGTGTCACTAGTATGCCTCTACTTAACTAGCTCGTTAATCAAACATGGTTAAGTTTCCTAACCATAGACATGAGTTGTCATTTGATTAATGGGATCACATCAGTAGGAGAAAGATGTGATTGACTTGACCCATTCTGTTAGCTTAGCACTTGATCGTTTAGTATGTTGCTATTGCTTTCTTCATAACTTATACATGTTCCTACAACTATGAGATTATGCAACTCCCATTTACCGAAGGAACACTTTGTGTGCTACCAAACGTCACAACGTAACTGGGTGATTATAAAGGAGCTCTACAGGTGTCTCCAAAGGTACATGTTGAGTTGGCGTATTTCGATATTAGGATTTGTCACTCCGATTGTCGGAGAGGTATCTCTGGGCCCTCTCGGTAATGCACATCACTATAAGCCTTGCAAGCAATGTAGCTAATAAGTTAGTTACGGAATGATGCATTACATAACGAGTAAAGAGACTTGCCGGTAACGAGATTGAACTAGGTATTGGATACCAACGATCAAATCTCGGGCAAGTAACATACCGATGACAAAGGGAACAACGTATGTTGTTATGCGGTTTGACCGATAAAGATCTTCGTAGAATATGAAGGAGCCAATATGAGCATCCAGGTTCCGCTATTGGTTATTGACCAGAAACAGTTCTAGGTCATGTCTACATTGTTCTCGAACCCGTAGGGTCCGCACGCTTAAGGTTTCGATGACAGTTATATTATGAGTTTATGAGTTTCGATGTACCGAAGGAGTTCGGAGTCCCGGATGAGATCGGGGACATGACGAGGAGTCTCGAAATGGTCGAGATGTAAACATCGATATATTGGACGACTATATTCGGACCTCGAAAGGCTTTCGAGTGATTCGGGTATTTTCGGGGGTACCGGTGAGTTACGGGAATACGAGGAAGAAGCAATGGGCCTCATGGGCCGAGTGGTGGAAGAGAGGAGGCAGGGCGCGCGGCCCCCCTAGCCCAAACCGAATTGGACTAGGGGGTCGGCCCCCCTTTCCTCCTTTTCCTCCCTCTCCTTCCTTCTCCTTCTCCTTCCCTTCCTTCCCCTCTCCTAGTTGGACTAGGAAAGGAGGGAGGCCTACTCCCGGTGGGAGTAGGAGTTCTCCCTGGTGTGCCCTCCCTTGGCCGGCCGCCCCCTCCGCCTTGCTCCTTTATATACAGGGGCAGGGGGGCACCTCTAGGCACAACAACACAAGTTGATGTTCATGACCGTTCCTTAGCCGTGTGCGGTGCCCCCCTCCACCATATTCCACCTTGGTCATATCGTAGCGGTGCTTAGGCGAAGCCCTGCGTCGGTAGAACATCATCACCGTCACCACGCTGTCGTGCTGACGGAACTCTTCCCCGACACCCTGCTGGATCGGAGTTTGGGGATCGTCATCGAGCTGAACGTGTGCTGAACTCGGAGGTGCCGTACGTTCGGTACTTGGATCGGTCGGATCGTGAAGACGTACGACTGCATCAACCGCATTGTTCTAACGCTTCCGCTTTCGGTCTACGAAGGTACATGGACAACACTCTCCCCTCTCGTTGCTATGCATCACCATGATCTTGCGTGTGCGAGGAATTTTTTTGAAATTACTACGTTCCCCAACAGTGGTATCAGAGCCAGGTTTTATGCGTAGTTGTCATATGCACGAGTAGAACACAAGTGAGTTGTGGGCGATTGTGACACCCCAAAATTTTAACCTTGTTTTGTTAATTAAAATTTGCTAGGAAATTAAAACTTTTATTTTCTAGATTTAGTCCTGATTTCAGAACCATTCTTTTCTTTATTATTATGGAGTTTTGAACCCAAGTGAAAACTTTTCAATCAGTGTTGGACTTATTTTTCTTTCCTCTCAAATAAAACAATTCTTTTATTAGTGGGATCATCTATAAAATTATTTTTCCCTGAGCTTTGTTTCTCTAAAATAGTTTTCATGAGTTTTAAGGTCCCATTTGCACTACAACCATTTGATAAATTTATTTAAAAATCCCACCGAAATTTGGAGAGGTCATGTAATGTTTCTAAATCACTTCTATGCAAAAAGATATTTCATACCTTGGATATTTTGAGTTCTACACCAAGTTTTCAAATCTGGTCCAGTGGGCAATTTTACAATACAACCTATTTAAATATTTCTTTAAAACTTCTACCAAAATTAGGGGAGGTCAATAGGAGCATGTTATTCATCTTTATGCAAAAACCTATTGAGGTTCTTTGAAAATTTTGAGTGAATCAACCTCATCTTCATTCTGGTCCAACTTGAGGAGTTGTACTGCAACCATATTTTTACTTGCTCTTCTACCCATGGTTATTTTTCCTACTTGTAGTCCTTCCTACAAAACCATTAAGTCCAAGAGACTGGACTCATTGGAGCAATTTTAGTACTTGCAATCTTGCCCTTTTCTTTCTGTCCAAAACTGGAGTTTTGCAAAAGTTACACTAACAAGTTTTTCCTTTTGGCAAAATGACTTTACCACCCTCTTTACCTTCCAAAGAGACCCCAATCTAGAGACTCTGGCCACTCCAAGAAATGCCTAGGTGCCCCTGACATTATGACAAACACCTTATGGGCATGATCAGTTTTGACATGATTTTTGGTTATGCACTGAGACCTTGCACCTCTGGACAATCTAGCATGTCCAATGAGCACCTAGATGATCCTAACCTAGGTCTGCTAAGTGCCAGCCTGACCCAAGCTCTGTGGCATGCACTGGCATTTCGCCGAGCACCTGGTGGGCGTGTTCTGGGCATGCCCAGAGCGTGCGTTTTGCACGTGTTGCACGCGCGTGCACCGAGCCGCCGCGTCTCCCCCCGCACCCGTTCTGGCCCTTGGCCAACCACAGCCAGCACGCCACGTCTCCTCCTGCATTGCAAGGCCACCCCGATCACCCCTGGCACCCCACAGCGCCACCGTCAGGTCGGCCGTGGCGGCTAGCTGACGGCCGCATGCAGGCCCCGGCCGTGTCGGCACCGCCCGAGCCACCCAGCGCGCCAGCTGCCCTCAGGAACAACACGAGCTTATCCACAAGTCGTCTTCTAGCTCACGTCGCCGCCACGTCGCCCTATAGCACAGAACGGCGGTCGCCGACGATCTTATCCACGGCCACCACAAACCGACCTCGTTACACTATAAAAGGAGGCCCCCGAGCGCATTCGAGCACTCAGGCAGCCTCAGGCCACTCTCATGGCACCCCCACAGTCGGCAATCGTCGAGGGGAAGCCGTCTTCCCCGATTCCGGCCGGTTCGGCCGCCGCCACATCCCAGCTCCGTTCACCTCAACCAGAGCCCCTCCAGTCCAACCAGCGCCACCAACCTTCTCCCCTCACCCTTGCGGAGCCACCCAGCACCTCAAACGCGATCCAAAGCCACCGTAGTCCAAACCCCCAAAACTCCCGAAGCCACCGGCCGCCGCGAAGGTCGCCGCCGGCGAGTCACTCCGTCCCCACCGGCAAGGCGACTACCGGGAGGACCGCCCATATCTTGCGGATCTAACCTTGCCCTTGGATCCCCGTGGGGAGCCGCCGTTCGACGGCGGTGGTCGCCGGAGCCCCGCCCCGGTCGGGCAGAGGAGGGAGAAGACGCGGGCGACTGGTCAAACCTGACCAGTGGGCCAGGCGGGCCCACCGTCAGTGACCCAGCGCCGGTCCACGCTGGATAAGTGGAAGCGTATTTCCAGAGTACGTCTTCGACGTGTATTTTTCCGAAGCGTTTTTCTTTTTCTATTTTATTTTTTGAAAAACAAGAAATTTGACTAAACTTTGACTGGCTATATCTTTTTAAATAAAACTCCAAATGAGTTGATTCTTTTTCCTACCTCTCTCAAATTTAGTCTAGTTTATTTTAAGATTTATTTGAAAAAAATTCAGAAAACTTCTTTGCACTATTTTTGAAGTATGTGTTATTTGAATATTTTCAAAATAGGATTTTTGGAGAAGAAGAAAAACTTTCAAAAGTTTTAGGATGCACCCTGCCTCTACACAACTTGAAGGCAAGCATTCTGAACCCTGGCATAATATTTTTGTGTGTTAGTTGGCACGCTTATAACACCGCCCTAATACGGAGAATGCGTTATTTTATGTGGTGACGCGATCATTTACTTGAATTGCATATTTGTGATTTCCTTGCTGCTGGAAATCAATATACTTGTGATGGTAACCATCCTCGTGTGCCTTGCATGCATGCCGGAAAGGAATCTGGGAAAGCCTCTGCCTTGGGTAGGCGTGAGCTTGTCCCCGGTATCCATCGGGACGGTTATGTCCGGTATGGCATGGTAGGGTATAATGAGTGGTGGTTCTGTTGATTGAAATATTTTTGTTACACATTTCATGTAGGGAATTTATAAACCTCCTGAGTCGACCATAGATCGAGTCTTGTTCCAGTAACCCCCATACTTGTTTTGTACTACCACTTGCCCTGCCGCAGGTAGGGTGCGGTTAAGTAAGTTGTCAACCCCTTTCTTGGCACACACCGTACAGAGAGGCCATGGTGGAAGATACCGGCTGCATCCGGTAGGTAGGCCACCTGGTCTGGGGGCATGGGTGTTTCTGGTTGGGACCGAGAGGGGGGCACCCCTTAGAGCGCGCGTCATAAATTTGATCCCATGCTATGCGAGGTTGTAGCCTCCCCACTTAGAGTTTTACTTGACAAGTGTCATGGGTGATTCCAGACACCGGTAAGTTAAGCTGGTGTGTGCAAGTCAGGTGCGTTTTCAATTAAAAGATCGTAGACGGAATTAGTCCGATGGATTAAAGGAATCTGTTACTCATGGGTAAAGAGTACACCCTCTGCAGAGATAATATCTATTCGAATAGTCGTGTCCATGGGTAAGGACTACAGTCTGGGTCGGGTCAAGTGTCGGTCTTAGTGTCGGTCTTCGGAGGAGAAACTACTAAACCAGAACATGGATCATAACATGTGACTTATGATGATTGTGATTATTATTGTTATGGACTAACACTTTTTATTATTGGATTTATTGAGTATCCCTGGGAAGGTTCTACCTCCTAGATATTCACAGTGATTATTTTTCTTACAAGCCCTTTATGTGGTGTCACTCAGACGCCCGACTGTGGCATGCTTGTTATTTACTTTACAAGCCCTTTATGTGGTGTCGCTCAGACGCCCGACTGTGGCATGCTTGTTATTTACTTTACAAGCCCTTTATGTGGTGTCACTCAGACGCCCGACTGTGGCATGCTTGTTATTTACTTTATAAGCCCTTTATGTGGTGTCGCTTAGACGCCCGCCTGAGGCATGCTTCATATCATGATCCTTTCGAGGCGTCGCTTCAGACACCCGATAGGTGCATGATATTTCTATTCCATTATTGCATATTCAAGTTGTATATAAATAACCTTCTTGCATGCATCATGGATTTTATTTTATGACTGACGTTATGAGCATAGGTTAATTCAGAGCAGGATTATCGTTTGTTATATTATAACCGGTGTTCAAAATGTTTGCGAGTACATTCAAAGTACTCACTGGCTTGTCCCTGGCTATTGTCTTGGCCAGATTTCTTGCTTGGAGAGGAGTGTTGCGATGACAGCCTCGGAACCTAAGCAACGGTGATAGCAGCCTCGCGAAGATAGGAGTTATCCTGGTCAGCTGTTCCTGTTGGGAAATGGAGTCCCATAGACACCGATGATACACAGACCGCTTTCGCCATCAACCACTAGTAATCACTTGTTGTACTCATAGGCCAGAATGGTCTTGTACTACATATTTGGTATTTTGCTTGGAATTTCTGTATCAAGTTGGTGCCTCATCAGCTAACAGTAATCCTGGGGCTGGTGAGCACAATGGCCATTTTCTAGAAATTAATACCCGAAAAACCGGTCATGACAAACTTGGTATCAGAGCCAGGCTGACCATTGGCTAATCCTATCTCAGCCAGGTCAATAAACCTAGGTTAACCAACCCAGCAGACCATAAACTAACCCCAGCCAAGCTTCTCGTGCAAGATAGCCACGCGGTGACCCCGACACCTCTGGCAGTCGGTGCCCAACCTATCAGTCTAGCCTGTCGATCACGCGCCAGTGATCGACCCCTTAATTGTCTTATTCGCAAGCGTGCGAAGGAAGACTCCGTTCCCTTTTTCTATAAAAAGGGCACGCTAGCCTCAACACAACACAGCCTAGCCTCTTCCTCAAACCAAGCTATAATGCCTGGGCCCGTCGTGCACAATGAGACCACAGCAACCAACCTTGGAGGTTTTGTGACCGTGCTCGCGAACCTCAACCGTCGTGCCTTTGCATGAGAAGAGCCCCCAGAATATGTTGTGTACCAAGGACCCATGGGCGGTGAAAGCCGTCAATTCTGGGCCACCGTGCATGTCTATGGTAGGGGTCTATCTCTAGAACGCCCCTACAGGTTCACCGGAAGAACAACTTCCTTTGAGCCACAAGCCATCCAACTAGCTGCTCGAGAGGCTGTAGTTCAACTCCGGCACTTATCTCCCAGAGTTAACTGCCGCTTGTTCTACTATTACCCCAGCCGTGACAGGTATGGTAGGCCACCCCAGGTCGCCAACGGAGATCACGAGACGGATCATGCTTTGCTGCATCTAGTGTGCTATGTAAGTGCACTAGAGAATCTGTTCGATCAAATCACTCTTGATCTGATCGCAGCTCATGGAGAACTGATCCGCCAAGCCCCGGCAGGAGGAGGAGATGAGCCCAACACCGACAACCCAGTCGTTCTATTCGGACAACCGATCGAGTCTTTGAGGTCTGCCCCAGTCCTTGACCAAAATACCTTGATGACCCCAGAAGCGCTTCGTCGCCTTTTGGGAACACACTCCAGCGGGATTGTGGCCAACAATCCCCGAGATGGTCATCATCGCTACCCCGACCCTGCAGCCTCTCAACACCCTCCAGCTAATCACGGCAGTGAAAACCGTGGAGAAGCCTTGGCGTCCACAAGGCAAGCCCGCTTAGATGTTAACGAGGTAGATGTTAACGAGGTAGACTGAGTCACCCGAATTGTACCGAGCCTTAGTATGTCCACGCCCTGTAATTGTGTGATCTTGTATCGCCGTAATTAAATGATGTTTGCTTGTGTGCTCCTATTTTTAATAGTAGCCATGCATGAGTATGTTAGTGTACGGTTGCAATTTTAATCCCAAGCATAGCTAGCAAAGACCAACCTCGACGACGCGAGTTTGTGCTATGAATAAATCTTTTGGTTCCAGCTAACAGGAAAGATATTTTCAAAACTACTCTTAACAAATCTCGAGGACGAGATTTTTCTTTAAGGGGGTTAGTGTTGTGACACCCCAAAATTTTAACCTTGTTTTGTTAATTAAAATTTGCCAGGAAACTAAAACTTTTATTTTCTGGATTTCCTCCTGATTTCAGAACCATTCTTTTCTTTATTAGTATGGAGTTTTGAACCCAAGTGAAAACTTTTCAATCAGTGTTGGACTTATTTTTCTTTCCTCTCAAATAAAACAATTCTTTTATTAGTGGGATTATCTATAAAATTATTTTTCCCTGAGCTTTGCTTCTCTAAAATAGTTTTCATGAGTTTTAAGGTCCCATTTGCACTACAACCATTTGATAAATTTATTTAAAAATCCCACCAAAATTTGGAGAGGTCATGTAATGTTTTTAAATCACTTCTATGCAAAAGGATATTTCATACCTTGGATATTTTGAGTTCTACACCAAGTTTTCAAATCTGGTCCAGTGGGCAATTTTACACTACAATCTATTTAAATATTTCTTTAAAACTTCTACCAAAATTAGGGGAGGTCAATAGGAGCATGTTATTCATCTTTATGCAAAAACCTATTGAGGTTCTTTGAAAATTTTTAGTGAATCAACCCCATCTTCATTCTGGTCCAACTTGAGGATTTGTACTGCAACCATATTTTTACTTGCTCTTCTACCCATGGTTATTTTTCCTACTTGTAGTCCTTCCTACAAAACCCTTAAGTCCAAGAGATTGGACTCATTGGTGCAATTTTAGTACTTGCAATCTTGCCCTTTTCTTTCTGTCCAAAACTGGAGTTTTGCAAAAGTTACACTAACAAGTTTTTCCTTTTGGCAAAATGACTTTACCACCCTCTTTACCTTCCAAAGAGACCCCAATCTAGAGACTCTGGCCACTCCAAGAAATGCCTAGGTGCCCCTGACATTATGACAAACACCTTATGGGCATGATCAGTTTTGACATGATTTTTGGTTTTGCACTGAGACCTTGCACCTCTGGACAATCTAGCATGTCCAATGAGCACCTAGACGATCCTAACCTAGGTCTGCTAAGTGCCAGCCTCACCCAAGCTCTGTGGCATGCACTGGCATTTCGCCGAGCACCTGGTGGACGTGCTCTGGGTGCGCCCAGAGCGCGCGTTTTGCACGTGTTGCACGCGCGTGCACCGAGCCGCCGCATCTCGCCCCGTACCCGTTCTGGCCCTTGGCCAACCGCAGCCAGCACGCCACGTCTCCTCCTGCACTGCAAGGCCACCCCGACCACCCCTGGCACCCCACAGCGCCACCGTTAGGTCGGCCGTGGCGGCTAGCTGACGGCCGCATGCAGGCCCCGGCCGTGTCGGCGCCGCCCGAGCCACCCCACCGCGCCAGCTGCCCTCAGGAACAACATGAGCTTATCCACAAGTCGTCTTCTAGCTCACATCACCGCCACATCGCCCTGCAGCACAGAACGGCGGTCGCCGACGATCTTATCCACGGCCGCCGCAAACCGACCTCGTTACACTATAAAAGGAGGCCCCCGAGCGCATCCGAGCACTCAGGCAGCCTTAGGCCACTCTCATGGCACCCCCACAGTCGGCAATCATCGGGGGGAAGCCGTCTTCCCCGACTCCGGCCGGTTTGGCCGCCGCCATGTCCCAGCTCCGTTCACCGCAACCAGGGCCCCTCCAGTCCAGCCAGCGCCACCAACCTTCTCCCCTCACCCTCGCGGAGCCGCCCAGCACCTCAAACGCGATCGAAAGCCAACATAGTCCAAACCCCCAAAACTCCCGAAGCCACCGGCCGCCGCGAAGCTCGCCGCCGGCGACTCACTTCGTCCCCGCCAGCAAGGCGACTACCGGGAGGACCGCCCTGATCTTGCGGATCTAACCTTGCCCTTGGATCCCCGTGGGGAGCCACCGTTCGACGGCGGTGGTCGCCGGAGCCCCGCCCCGCTCGGGTAGAGGAGGGAGAAGACGCGGGCGACAGGTCAAACCTGACCAGTGGGCCAGGCAGGCCCACCGTCAGTGACCCAGCGCCGGTCCATGCTGGATAAGTGGAAGCGTATTTCCAGAATACGTCTTCGACGTGTATTTTTCTGAAGCGTTTTGCTTTTTCTGTTTTATTTTTAAAAAAACCAGAAATTTGACTAAACTTTGACTAGCTATATCTTTTTAAATAAAACTACAAATGAGTTGATTCTTTTTCCTACCTCTCTCAAATTTAGTCTAGTTTATTTTAAGATTTATTTGAAAAAAATTCAGACAACTTCTTTGCACTATTTTTGAAGTATGTGTTATTTGAATATTTTCAAAATAGGATTTTTGGAGAAGAAGAAAAACTTTCAAAAGTTTTAGGATGCACCCTGCCTCTACACAACTTGAAGGCAAGCATTCTGAACCCTGGCATAATATTTTTTTGTGTTAGTTGGCACGCTTATAACACCGCCCTAATACGGAGAACGCGTTATTTTATGTGGTGACGCGATCATTTACTTGAATTGCATATTTGTGATTTCCTTGCTGCTGGAAATCAATATACTTGTGATGGTAACCATCCTCGTGTGCCTTGCATGCATGCCGGAAAGGAATCTGGGAAAACCTCTGCCTTGGATAGGCGTGAGCTTGTCCCCGGTATCCGTCAGGACGGTTATGTCCGGTATGGCATGGAGGGTATAATGAGTGGTGGTTCTGTTGATTGAAATATTTTTGTTACACATTTCATGTTGGGAATTTATAAACCTCCTGAGTCGACCGTAAATCGAGTCTTGTTCCAGTAACCCCCATACTTGTTTTGTACTACCACTTGCCCTGCCGCAGGTAGGGTGCGGTTCAGTAAGTTGTCAACCCCTTTCTTGGCACACACAGTACAGAGAGGCCATGGTGGAAGATACCGGCTACATCCGGTAGGCAGGACACCTGGTCCGGGGGCATGGGTGTTTCCGGTTGGGACCGAGAGGGGGGCACCCCTTAGAGCGCGCGTCATAAATTTGATCCCATGCTATGCGAGGTTGTAGCCTCCCCACTTAGAGTTTTACTCGACAAGTTTCGTGGGTGATTCCAGACACCGGTAAGTTAAGCTGGTGTGTGCAAGTCAGGTGCGTTTTCAATTAAAAGACCGTAGACGGAATTAGTCCGATGGACAAGGAATCCGTTACTCGTGGGTAAAGAGAGTACACCCTCTGCAGAGATAATATCTATTCAAATAGCCGTGTCCATGGGTAAGGACTACAGTCTGGGTCGGGTCAAGTGTCGGTCTTCGGAGGAGAAACTACTAAACCAGAACATGGATCATAACATGTGACTTATGATGATTGTGATTATTATTGTTATGGACTAACACTTTTTATTATTGGATTTATTGAGTATCCCTGGGAAGGTTCTACCTCCTAGAAGTGATTATTTTTCTTACAAGCCCTTTATGTGGTATCGCTCAGACGCCCGACTATGGCATGCTTGTTATTTACTTTACAAGCCATTTATGTGGTGTCGCTCAGACACCCGACTGTGGCATGCTTGTTATTTACTTTACAAGCCCTTTATGTGGTGTCACTCAGACGCCCGACTGTGGCATGCTTGTTATTTACTTTATAAGCCCTTTATGTGGTGTCGCTTAGACGCCCGACTGAGGCATGCTTCATATCATGATCCTTTCGAGGCGTCGCTTTAGACACCCGATAGGTGCATGATATTTCTATTCCATTATTGCATATTCAAGTTGTATATAAATAACCTGCTTGCATGCATCATGGATTTTATTTTATGACTGACATTATGAGCATAGGTTAATTCAGAGCAGGATTATCGTATGTTATATTATAACCGGTGTTCAAAATGTTTGCGAGTACATTCAATGTACTCACTGGCTTGTCCCTGGCTATTGTCTTAGCCAGATTTCTTGCTTGGAGAGGACCGTTGCGATGACAGCCCCGGAACCTATGCAACGGTGATAGCAGCCTCGCGAAGATAGGAGTTATCCTGGTCAGCTGTTCTTGTTGGGAAATGGAGTCCCATAGACACCGATGATCCACAGACCGCTTCCGCCATCAACCACTAGTAATCACTTGTTGTACTCATAGGCTAGAATGGTCTTGTACTACATAATTGGTATTTTGCTTGGAATTTCTGTATCAAGTTGGTTCCTCACCAGTTAACAGTAATCCTGGGGCTGGTGAGCACAACGGCCATCTTCTGGAAATCAATACCCGGAAAACCTGTCGTGACAGCGATACAAGTCATACTGCTTACCAGCATGTCATACTTTGGTTCAGCGGTATTGTGATATGAAGCGGCCCGGACCGACATTACGCGTACGCTTACGCGAGACTGGTTTCACCGTTACGAGCACTCGTGCTTAAAGGTGACTGGCGGGTGTCTGTCTCTCTCACTTTAGTTGAACCGAGTGTGACTACGTCCGGTCCTTGCAAAGGTTAAAATAGCACTAACTTGACGAACTATCGTTGTGGTTTTGATGCATAGGTAAGAGCGGTTCTTGCTCAGCCCGTAGCAGCGACGTAAAATTTGCAACAACAAAGTAGAGGATGTCTAACTTGTTTTTGCAGGGCATGTTGTGATGTGATATGGTCAAGACGTGATGCTATATTTTATTGTATGAGATGATCATGTTTTGTAACCGAAGTTATCGGCAACTGGCAGGAGCCATATGGTTGTCGCTTTATTGTATGAAATGCAAACGCCCTATAATTACTTTACTTTATCACTAAGCGGTAGCGATAGTCGTAAAAGCAATAGATGGCGTAACGACAACGATGCTATGATGGAAATCAAGGTGTCGCGCCGGTGACGATGGTGATCACGACGGTGCTTCGGAGATGGAGATCACAAGCACAGGATGATGATGGCCATATCATATCACTTATATTGATTGCATGTGATGTTTATCCTTTATGCATCTTATCTTGCTTTGATTGACGGTAGCATTTTAAGATGATCTCTCACTAAATTATCAAGAAGTATTCTCCCTGAGTATGCACCGTTGCGAAAGTTCTTCGTGTCGAGACACCACGTGATGATCGGGTGTGATAGGCTCTACATTCAAATACAGCGGCGCAAAACAGTTGGACACGCGGAATACTCAGGTTAAACTTGACGAGCCTAGCATATACAGATATGGCCTCGGAACACGGAGACCGAAAGGTCAAGCGTGAATCATATAGTAGATATGATCAACATAGTGATGTTCACCATTGAAAACTACTCCATCTCACATGATGATCGGACATGGATTAGTTAATTTGGACCACGTGATCACTTAGATGACTAGAGAGATGTCTGTCTAAGTGGGAGTTCTTAAGTAATATGATTAATTGAACTTAAATTTATCATGAACTTAGTACCTGATAGTATTTTGCAAATTATGTTATAGATCAATAGCTCGCGTTGTTGCTTTCATATGTTTATTTTGATATGTTCCTAGAGAAAATTGTGTTGAAAGATGTTAGTAGCAATGATGCGGATTGTATCCGTGATCTGAGGTTTATCCTCATTGCTGCACAGAAGAATTATGTCCTTAATGCACCGCTAGGTGACAGACCTATTGCAGGAGCAGATGCAGACGTTATGAACGTTTGGCTAGCTCAATATGATGACTACTTGATAGTTTAGTGCACCATGCTTAACGGCTTAGAATCGGGACTTCAAAGACGTTATGAACGTCATGGACCATATGAGATGTTCCAGGAATTGAAGTTGATATTTCAAGCAAATACCTGAGTTGAGAGATATGAAGTCTCCAACAAGTTCTATAGCTAAAAGATGGAGGAGAATCGCTCAACTAGTGAGCAGGTGCTCAGATTGTCTGGGTACTTCAATCTCTTGAATCAAGTGGGAGTTAATCTTCCAGATAAGATAGTGATTGACAGAATTCTCTAGTCACCATCACTAAGTTACTAGAATTTCGTGATGAACTATAGTATGCAAGGGATGACGAAAACGATTCTCGAGCTCTTCATGATGTTGAAATCGATGAAGGTAGAAATCAAGAAAGAGCATCAAGTGTTGATGATTGACAAGACCACTAGTTTCAAGAAAAGGGCAAAGGGAAAGAAAGGGAAACTTCAAGTAGAATGGCAAACAAGTTGTCACTCCCGTGAAGAAGACCAAAGCTGGACCAAAGCCTGAAACTGAGTGCTTACACTGCAAAGGAAATGGTCACTGGAAGCGGAAATGCCCTGAATATTTGGTGGATAAGAAGGATGGCAAAGTGAACAAGGGTATATTTGATATACAGGTTATTGATGTGTGCCTTACTAGTGTTTATAGTAGCCCCTGAGTTTTTGATACTTGTTCGGTTGCTAAGATTAGTAACTCGAGACAGGAGTTCAGAATAAACAGAGACTAGTTGAAGGGGAAGTGACGATGAGTGTTGGAAGTAGTTCCAAGATTGATATGATCATCATCGCACACTCCCTATACTTTCGGGATTAGTGTTAAACCTAAATAAATGTTATTTGGCATTTGCGTTGAGCATGAATATGATTTGATCATGTTTATTGCAATACGGTTATTCATTTAAAGTCAGAGAATAATTGTTGTTCTGTTTACATGAATAATACCTTCAAATGGTCTTACACCCAATGAAAATAGTTTGTTGGATCTCGATCATAGTGATACACATATTCATAATATTGATGCCAAAAGATGCAAAGTTAATAATGATAGTGCAACTTATTTGTGGCACTGCCGTTTGGGTCATATCGGTGTAAAGCGCATGAAGAAACTCCATAAAGATGGATCTTCGGAATCACTTGGTTATGAATCATTTGATGCTTGCGAACCGTGCCTTTTGGGAAAGATGACTAAAACTCCGTTCCCCGGAACAATGGAACGAGCTACTGACTTATTGGAAATAATACATACCAATGTATGCGATCCAATGAGTGTTGATGCTCGTGGCGAGTATCGTTATTTTCTGACCTTCACAAATGATTTGAGCAGATATGAGTATATCTACTTAATGAAACACAAGTCTGAAACATTTGAAAAGTTCAAAGAATTTCAGAGTGAAGTGGAGAATCATCATAACAAGAAAATAAAGTTTCTACGATCTGATTGTGGAGGAGAATATTTGAGTTACGAGTTTGGTCTTCATTTGAAACAATGTGAAATGGTTTCGCAACTCACGCCACCTGGAACACCATAATGTAATAGTGTGTCCGAACATTGTAATCGTACTTTACTAGATATGGTGCGATCTATGATGTCTCTTATCGGTTTACCACTATCGTTTGGGGGTTATGCATTAGAGACAGCAGCATTCACGTTTAATAGGGCACCATCTAAATCCGTTGAGACGACACCGTATGAACTATGGTTTAGCAGTAAACCTAAGTTGTCATTTCTTAAATTTGGAGTTGCGATGCTTATATGAAAAAGGTTTTCAACCTGATAAGCTCGAACCCGAATCAGAGAAGTGCGTCTTCATAGAATACCCAAAGGAAACTGTTGGGTACACCTTCTATCACAGATCTAAAGGCAAAACATTCGTTGCTAAGAATAGATCCTTTCTAGAGAAGAGTTTCTCTCGAAAGAAGTGAGTGGGAGGAAAGTAGAGCTTGATAAGGTAATTTGTATCTTCTCCCGAATTGGAAAGTAGTTCATCACAGAAATCAGTTCCAGTGATTCCTACACCAATTAGGGTCTGCACGCTTAAGGTTTCGATGACAGTTATATTATGAGTTTATGAGTTTCGATGTACCGAAGGAGTTCGGAGTCCCGGATGAGATCGGGGACATGACGAGGAGTCTCCAAATGGTCGAGACGTAAACATCGATATATTGGACGACTATATTCGGACATCGGAAGGGTTCCGAGTGATTCGGGTATTTTCGGGGGTACCGGGGAGTTACGGGAATACGAGGAAGAAGCAATGGGCCTCATGGGCCAAGTGGTGGAAGAGAGGAGGCAGGGCGCGCGCCCCCCCTAGCCCAAACCGAATTGGACTAGGGGGGCGGCCCCCCTTTCCTCCTTTTCCTCCCTCTTCTTCCTTCTCCTTCTCCTTCCCTTCCTTCCCCTCTCCTAGTTGGACTAGGAAAGGAGGAAGTCCTACTCCCGGTGGGAGTAGGACTCCTCCCTGGCGCGCCCTCCCTTGGCCGGCCACCCCCTCCCCCTTGCTCCTTTATATATAGGGGCAGGGGGGGCACCTCTAGGCACAACAACACAAGTTGATCTTCATTATCGTTCCTTAGCCGTGTGCGGTGCCCCCTCCACCATATTCCACCTCGGTCATATCGTAGCGGTGCTTAGGCGAAGCCCTGCGTCGGTAGAACATCATCACCTTCACCACACCGTTGTGCTGACGGAACTCTTCCCCGACACCCTACTGGATCGGAGTCCGGGGATCGTCATCGAGCTGAACGTGTGCTGAACTTGGAGGTGCCGTACGTTCGGTACTTGGATCGGTCGGATTGTGAAGACGTACGACTACATCAACCGTGTTGTTCTAACGCTTCCGCTTTCGGTCTACAAGGGTACATGGACAACACTCTCCCCTCTCGTTGCTATGCATCACCATGATCTTGCGTGTGCGTAGGATTTTTTTTTGAAATTACTACGTTCCCCAACAATCCCATTGTCACCACAGATAATCACGGCAAGACATACATCAAGTGTTCTCATTAAAGACTCAATCCGATAAGATAACTTCAAAGGGGAAACTCAGTTCATCACAAGAGAGTAGAGGGGGAGAAACATCATAAGATCCAACTACAATAGCAAAGCTCGGGATACATCAAGATCGTGCGATAGAGGAACACGAGAGAGAACACGAGAGAGAGAGATCAAACACATAGCTACTGGTACATACCCTCAGCCCCGAGGGTGAACTACTCCCTCCTCGTCATGGATAGCGCCGCGATGATGAATATGGCTGTCGGTGTCAAAACCGGCGGATCTCGGGTAGGGGGTCCTGAACTATGCGTCTAGGCGGATAGTAACAGGAGACAAGGGACACGATGTTTTTACCCAGGTTCGGGCCCTCTCGATGGAGGTAAAACCCTACTCTTGCTTGATTGATATTGATGATATGGGTAGTACAAGAGTGGATCTACCACGAGATCAAGGAGACTAAACCCTAGAAGCTAGCCTATGGTATGATTGTTGTTCGTCCTATGGACTAAAACCCTCCGGTTTATATAGGCACCGGAGAGGGCTAGGGTTACACAGAGTCGGTTACAATGGTAGGAGATCTACATATCCGTATTGCCAAGCTTTCCTTCCACGCCAAGGAAACTCCCATCCGGACACGGGACGAAGTCTTCAATCTTGTATCTTCATAGTCTTGGAGTCCGGCCAATGATGATAGTTCGGCTATCCGGACACCCCTAGTCCAGGACTCCCTCAGTAGCCCCTGAACCAGGCTTCAATGATGACGAGTCCGGCGCGCATATTGTCTTCGGCACTGCAAGGCGGGTTCCTCCTCCGAATAATTCATAGAAGATTGTGAACACTAGGATAGTGTCCGGCTCTGCAAAATAAATTCCACATACCACCGTAGAGAGAATAATATTTACACAAGTTCAATCTGCTGACGTATTTTGTGGCCTGACGTCACACCACAACCAAGCCTTTACTCGAATCGTTTTTATTATTCCACCTCAGCTCGTTTAGCGAAGCGGTTTCCTTGGCACGTCTTGTCGAAGCAGAGATCGTGTCCCCTTATTCCGGGATTCTCATCAATACGGACGTGGGTAACCCAACCGCTCCATTGATCGCGGCGCTTGGGAGATAAGCGAGTTTTACCAGGCTTGTGGGGACGCATAGTTTCGTTCGCCCATATATAAGGGGATAAGGATCCACCTTTTTACCTACGCCTTCTTCCTCCTTTGCTTATCCATCTCCGCGCACTCGAGCTCCAGCGCCCAAGTCCGCACATCTCACCTCAACCTTCTCCAACCATGTCCAGAGCGAGAGGCAAGTGGATGGCCTCCTCCGTTACGGAGGGGCACATCAAGAAGCTGCGCAGCGCCAGATATTTGTCCAGCGACATCGCGCACCGGCTCCCCGACAAGGGGCAGCTCATCCCCACCCCCGGGCCCCATGAGAGGGTGGTATTCCTTCCCCATTTCCTCCGCGGACTGGGCTTCCCACTCCACCCCTTTGTCCGGGGGCTCATGTTCGACTATTGCCTGGATTTCCATGATCTAGCCCCGAATTTCATCCTCAACATCTTGGCGTTTATCGTCGTGTGTGAGGCCTTCCTCTGCATCCAGCCCCACTTCGGCTTGTGGCTCAAGACCTTCAATGTCAAGCCGAAGGTTGTGAAGGGCAGCCAAGCGGAGTGCGGAGGCGCCATGGTAGGCAAGATGCCCAACGTCACTTGGCTTGAGGGCGCCTTCATGGAAACCATCAAAGGGTGGCAATCGGGGTGGTTCTATATCACCGAGCCGCGTGACCCTGAATGGGCAGCGGTCCCCGAATTCAGATCTGGCATCCCCATGCGGCTCACTTCTTGGAAAGAGAAGGGCCTGTTGTGGGGTAGTTCGGAAGAGCTGACCGGACTCCAATCCTGTCTTCAAACCCTGGTGAACAAGAAGCTCAAGCTTGTCAATGTGATCCAGGTCATGCTCATCCGCCGGATTCTCCCCTGCCAATAGCGGGACTTCAATTTGTGGGAGTTTGATCCGGCACAGCACCGGACCTTGAGCGGGCTCTTCGACACTACGTACGAAGATGCCTGGAAGGTGCTGTTCAAGGGCGCCGAAGCTCCCGCATCCGCTACCGAAGATCGCGGATTCAGCTCGCAGCGTCCGGCTGGCGAGGTAAGCCATGTTATCCTATATGGGACACTTGCTTTTCATAGTTTGACTCCATGCGGGATCTAAACTCCCAATACCTTTAACAGGCCTGGCAGGAGACGTCCGGACAGGTTAACTGTCCGGCTCCCCTTCCAGAAGACCCAGCGATGCCCGTTTGACAGGGCTGCTGGTCCCGGCGCCTTACGTGGTGCCGGAGAAGAAGGCCAAGAAGAAGGCCACGGTAACCCGGAGGAGTTCCCGGCGTCAGGTGTTATCGGATTCATCATCCGATGACTCCGAGGCAGACTCCTCCCACGACGACGAGGAGGAGAAGAAAGAGGCCTCTCCCCCAGCGGGGGGAGAGAAGAAGAGGAAGGCCTCCCCAACGAGGGAGGCCGAAGGGTCCAAGAAAGGAAGGACCCTTCCCCCGGACTGTTCCGCCAACGTCGGCGATGGCGACGAGGAGTGGCCCTCAAGGGCTAAGCCCCTGGCAAGATCGTAAGTATCCGGACCCCTGAATAACCCATAATTTTTCTTTTTCTCACATGGTGTCTTTCTAATGCCGCATACAACCCTGTAGTCCGCCCAAGGACGATCTTCCCGCTTCGACGAGCGGGTCCTTGGGCCCGTCGGATGTGGATAGCACTTCACTTCCGACCGCCTCCTCCCCCCGTGACGCCGACGACGCCGAGGTGGGATCCCAGAAAGGGACCTACCAGGAGGAGGAGGTCCCGGAGGTGCCGCAGGGCAACCTCCCGGACATTGGACCGGACTCCGCACCGGAACCTGCAGTGGTTCCGAAGTCCGGCGGGCGGCCCCTTCGTAAGAAGGGCAAGACTGTGACGCCAGTGGCCTCTGTCCAATCAAAGAGGAACACCGCACTGTTATGAGTGCGGTGATTCAGAAGGTTCAGCTCGCAAAAAGCGGGCTGACCGAAGCCTGCAGCAGCCTTCTAACAGGCTTTGAGGTAAGAATTTTAAGATATGTAAAATAGTACCGCATAGACAGTAGCCCCTGATGCTCGGTTCGGTGTTCGGAAAGAAAAGCCGGACTGAGGATCTAAAAAGATATACGCAGGAGTCTTAATAAAAATATGTCAATATGGGAATGCAGGCTGCGCTGCTGACCTCTGCCGCACTGACTGCGGAGGTCAATGCCTTGAAGCAGAGCCTCGAGCGGTCCGAGAGCGAGCTCGGCCGTGCCAAGAAGCAGCTCGAGGACAAGGAAGGTGAGTAACACCTTATTAAAGTTGTACCTTACAGAAAAGGATTTGGTTGCAAGAGGAATGACAAGGATAACGTGGGTACTCCAGGGGCTACGAACGAGGTGGCGACCCTGAAGGAGGCATGTCCGCGGCCGAACGCAATGCAGCCGCAGAATGCACTGGGCGAGAGAAGCAGGAGGCGCGGGTGGCGGAGGTACAGCAAGAGCTCCAGGCTCTCGTGGAAAAACACGAGAGTTTGGAGCGTGACTCGAAGACTCGAGAGTCCGAGCTTGCGTCGGCTCTTGAGAGTGCCAAAGCCGCTAAGGCCGAAGCCCACAAGGCCCTCCAGGAAATCGATGCATTGAAGAAAATAGCGGCGGGTAAGGCATTCTTCATGCAAAGCAAGCATGTAAAAGTGAATTACCTATTACTTACCCGAATTCGAAGCTCTCCAGGAGCGTTCGCAGATCTGCCCTGTAGCGTGTCCGATGCTACCGCTTTCTACAGAGCCGAGGAGGGGAGCTCGATAGAGAAGGTGTTCTGGTCTCAGTATGCTGAGGCCGGACATCCGGTGCCCCTTAGCGACCAGCTGAAGCAGCTGGTCGAGCTCCACAAGGTGGCTGAACAGGCCATGAAGGGCCTCATAGTTCGGCCGTGTCCCAAAGAGGCCATGCCTGGGAGCTACTTCGGCCTGGTGCGGCGGCTGGTGGATGCTTGTCCATGGGTTGAAGTCATCAAGCACTCCGCCTGCATTGAAGGTGCCCGTTGGGCCCTTGCCCGTGCTAAGGTGCACTGGGGCAGGATGGACGCTGAGAAGCTTGTGACGGACGCGCCACCGACGGGCAAGGAGTATCGCACGCCCGAGATGTATTATAAGGGTGTCCTGAAGGGTGCCCGCATTATTGCGGGTGAGTGCTCCAAAGATGTAATATTTGAGTAGACTCGCATTTTGTTATCCTGTGCGCTGAAAACTTTGTTCATATGCGCTAAGCAACGCTTGTTAATTTAAAATATTACCTTCTGTGCGGCCGTTTATCAAATTTGAGAGATGGCAAGTCGTCGGCTTCAGCCCCCATGCCACGAGTGCTGGGGTGTTCGGGATAAACTTGAGCGCTCTTGTTCCCATTTTTGGGTCCATCTAGGGAGGCGCTCAACACAACGAACGAGGCAACCGGACTTATAATGCTTGAACACTCTCACTTAGCCATAGAATTCTATAATTTTAAATTTCGGCGAAGCCCCTAGAGTTCGGAAGGCCGAATTCGGGGCGCTATCCACGCCTGGGCCGGACAAAGCCGGTTCCTCGCTCTAAGCGGCATAAGTCTTTAGGGACTCAAAAAAACCTCTCGAACAGCGACCGGCTCTCGCCCCATCATGACGGTCAATTTTAGCTTTCTCCACTAAGGTGCTCGCCCAGCTCAACTGGGGCACAATCGCAGTGGTTCTCCCAGCGCTACCTTAGCCGATATAACGGAACGTAAGGTACCAAAACATGGGAGCCGGGCAAACCCAACTATTGACCCAAGACATGATTCGGAGCCGATGCATATAATGCTATAAGTTCGGGGTGCCACACTTGTGAAAGTGTTCGGACTTATCACACCATAATGTGGGGAACTTAAGCCCCTGGTGTATTTGGCCGTACCAAAGTGTACAGATGCAACATGTCATAAATGAACATATGTGTAAGAAAGGAATGCAATTATAGGCTAAAAAGCAATGCATTGTTTATATAAAAAATACTGCCGTGGATGCAGAACGATACAAATAGTGCGATAAGCAAGGGGTGGGACTATTTAACATGTCCCCCTCCAGGGGTAGGCTGCGGAATGGTGTATAAAATATGTATGATGCTCATAATGGAGACCACCTGGATGTTCGGCGTGGCCCTTCTTCTCCCCTGGCTGTTGTATCGTGAGTTCGGCAGGTCTGCTGCCGGACTGGGCCTCTGGTAAGCGGAGTCCTGAGAAAAAAGGAAAAAGAAAGATGATTACCTATTTGGGAGCCCCTGGTGTGGTTGAGCCGCACTCTGGGCCTGCCATGGTAGTGCCCCTCCCCCTTTGCCCATGGTATTTCCAGAGCGTAGTGATGTACGCGGAGCACGGGTTTTGCAATTTTGCAAGGGCTGGGGTTGGGGCCGCATTGGTACGCGTGCTCGGAACGTGCCAGGTGGTCTTGTTGTAGGTTACTCCGGGCATGCTTGCGGTGTCCGGTCGCTTAGCAGCCGGACTCGAGAATTGCCTTAAGAGGCTACTCTGAACTTCCGTCGCGAGAGCTGTTGTATGCTCCTCTGTGCGGAGAGAGCATTCGGTGTTTGCGTTGACCGTGATGACTCCTCGAGGGCCTGGCATCTTGAGCTTGAGGTATGCGTAGTGCAGCACCGCGTTGAACTTTGCAAACGCGGTTCGTCCGAGCAGTGTATGATAGCCGCTGCAAAATGGAACTATGTCAAAGATTAACTCCTCGCTTCGGAAGTTATCCGGGGATCCGAAGACCACTTCCAGTGTAACTGAGCCTGTACAATTGGCCTCTACACCTGGTATGACGCCTTTGAAGGTCGTCTTTGTGGGCTTAATCCTTGAGGGGTCTATGCCCATCTTGCGCACTGTATCCTGATAAAGCAGGTTCAGGCTGCTACCGCCATCCATCAGGACTCTAGTGAGGTGAAATCCGTCGACGATTGGGTCTAGAACCAATGCGGCGAACCCGCCATGGCGGATGCTGGTGGGGTGGTCCCGTCGATCAAAAGTGATCGGGCAGGAGGACCATGGATTGAACTTTCGGGCGACTGGCTCCATCGCATATACGTCCCTGAGTGCATGCTTCCGCTCCCTTTTGGGTATGTAGGTTGCGTATATCATGTTCACCATCCACACTTGTGGGGGGAAACCCTTCTGTCCTCTGTTGTTCGGCGGCCGGGTCTCCTCCTCGTCATCGCTATGCAGCCCCTTGTCATTGTTTTCAGCAATTAACTTGCATGCCTGCTTGAATACCCAACAATCCCTGTTGGTGTGATTAGCTGGCTTTTCGGGGGTGCCGTGTATCTGGCACGAGCGGTCGAGTATTCGGTCCAAATTGGACGGACCCAGAGTAGTTCTTTTGAATGGCTTTTTCCGCTGACCGGGTTTGGAGCCTCTGACTCCGGCGTTGACTGCCGTATCCTCAGTATTATCGCCGTTAATGCGGCATTTGTGCTTGTTGCGACGCGACCTGCCATTGCGGTCCTTGGTATCCGGACTGCCAGAATTTTTGCTGAGGTTGTTACTGCGGGCTAGCCAGCTATCCTCTCCCGCGCAGAAGCGGGTCATGAGTGATGTGAGGGCTGCCATGGATTTCAGCTTTTCCTGTCCTAGGTGCCGGGCAAGCCACTCGTCGCGGATGTTATGCTTGAAGGCTGCGAGGACCTCTGCATCCGGATAGTCGACGATTTGATTTTTATTGGTTAAGAACCGTGTCCAGAATTGTCTGGCCGATTCGTCTGGCTGCTGAATTATGTGGCTTAGGTCATCAGCGTCTGGTGGTCGCACGTATGTGCCCTGGAAGTTATCAAGGAATGCGGCTTCCAGGTCCTCCCAACACCCAATTGATTCTGCTGGCAAGCTGGTAAGCCAATGCCGAGCTGGTCCTTTAAGCTTGAGTGGGAGGTATTTGATGGCGTGAAGATCATCACCGCGGGCCATGTGGATATGAAGGAGATAGTCTTCGATCCAAACCGCGGGGTCTGTTGTGCCATCGTAGGATTCAATGTTCACGGTTTGAACGCTTCGGGGATTTGATGATCCGTTACTTCATCTCTGAAGCATAGTGGGTGTGCGGCGCCTCTATATTGGGCTATATCACGACGTAGCTCGAGTGAGCTTTGTCTACTGTGTTCGGCCCGGCCAGAGTTGCTGTATCCGGCGCGACGGTCATCGTCGCGTATCATGGGGCGACCACGCGATTCGTAGATCGATCTTGATTGTCTTGCCTTATCCTCCAATATGTCTCGTAAGTCCGGTGCATTCCCCCGTGGCTTTGTGCTTTTCGAGCGATGTCGGGGTACGGCTTTAGTGGAAGGCTTAGAGGCCTCTCTGTCGCGGCCACGAGGTGGCCGGTCGGCCGTGTTGTGCGCTGGTGATGTGGGTTTATATGCTTCCTCCTCTAATCGGGGCAGCAGCTTGCGTTTAGGGTAGCTTTTGGAGGGGCGTTTGAGCTCGTACTCTTCGGCCGCAAGGACTTCAGTCCATCTGTCGGCTAACAAATCTTGATCAGCTCTGAGCTGTTGCCGCTTTTTCATGAGGTTGCTTGCCGTGGCCATAATCCTGCGTTTAAAACGCTCTTGTTCGACGGGATCCTCAGGCACGAAGAATTCATCGTCGTCGAGGCTTGCCTCATCTCCGGAGGGAGGCATGTAGTTATCGTCCTCTACCTCTTTGTCTACCGCTCTCTCATGAGGGCTGGCTTCTTCATCCTCCTGTGCTGAATCCTGCTAGAGGGGGTTGTCTTCGGCACTGTCAGGGGTGTTATTGTCTCCGGTGCCGGAATCTCCATTCTTGCAATGGCGGGATTTAGAGCGGCGCCGCTGACGCCGGCGCTTAGGTTGTTTCTTGGAGGGGTCTTCCTCTGTTGTTCCATCGCCATTCCCATCCTTTGGGATGTCCACCATGTATATGTCGTATGACGAGGTGGCTTTCCAGTGCCCCGTAGGCGCTGGTTCTTGGTCGTCTCCGGCATCATCGTCCATACCGTCGATATCTTCGGAGTCGAAATCTAGCATGTCGGTTAGATCGTCGACAGTGGCTACAAAGTGGGTGGTGGGTGGGCTTTGAATTTCTTTGTCGTCCGCATCCCAACCATCCTGACCGCAGTCCGGCTAGGGCTCTCCTGATAACGAGAGATACTTTAGTGAATTCAGGATGTCGCCAAAAGGCGAGTGCTGAAAGATGTCCGCAGCGGTGAACTCCATGATCGGCGCCCAATCGAATTCGATTGGTAGGGGCGCGGGGGGTTCGGAGTCCAGCGAGGAGTCCGGCACCTCGGAGTCACGAGCTTCACAAGGGACAGGGTCGGTATTCGGCTCCATCGCCGTAGAGGTAGCCGCCCCCGAGGCGGTGTCTAGCCACCCATCCTCGACCTGCGCAGTCGGCTCCGAATTAAGGGTCGGAGCGGACTCTTGTGCGGCCTCCAGGGCACTGTCCGACAGCAGAGCTAAATCATGCCCATCGCGACAGTGCGGCGCGCTCGGCTGTGGCTCGAATCCGTCGAAGAACAAGTCTTCGCGGATGTCGGCCGTGAAGTTCAAACTTCCAAATCTGACCTGATGGCCGGGGGCATAGCTTTCGATCTGCTCCAGATGGCCAAGCGAATTGGCCCGCAATGCAAAGCCGCCGAATACAAAGATCTGTTCGGGGAGAAAAATCTCACCCTGGACCGCGTTGTTGTTGATGATCGAAGGAGCCATCGGGCCTATAGGTGACGACACAGAGGAACTCTCAATGAAAGCACCAATGTCGGTGTCAAAACCGGTGGATCTCGGGTAGGGGGTCCCGAACTGTGCGTCTAGGCAGATGGTAACAGGAGACAAGGGACACGATGTTTTTACCCAGGTTCGGGCCCTCTAGATGGAGGTAAAACCCTACTCCTGCTTGATTGATATTGATGATATGGGTAGTACAAGAGTGGATCTACCACGAGATCAAGGAGGCTAAACCCTAGAAGCTAGCCTATGGTATGATTGTTGTTCGTCCTATGGACTAAAACCCTCCGGTTTATATAGGCACCGGAGAGGGCTAGGGTTACACAGAGTTGGTTACAATGGTAGGAGATCTACAAATCTGTATTGCCAAGCTTGCCTTCCACGCCAAGGAAAGTCCCATCCGAACACGGGACGAAGTCTTCAATCTTGTATCTTCATAGTCTTGGAGTCTGTCCAATGATGATAGTTCGGCTATCTGGACACCCCCTAGTCCAGGACTCCCTCAATGGCCATCGGTGATGGGATCCCCCTCCGGCAGGGTGCCGGAACAGGGTCCCGATTGGTTTTTGGTGGCTACAGAGGCTTGCGGCGGCGGAACTCCCGATCTATCTTCTGTTCTGGAAGTTTTACGATACGTAGGTATATATGGGTGCAGGGGGTACGTCGGTGGAGCTATGGGGGGGGGGCACGAGGTAGGGGGGCACGCCCGGGGGGGTGGGCGCGCCCCCACCCTCGTGAGCACCTCCCGTATCTTCTGACGTGGGGTCCAAGTCCATCAGGTGGGTTTCCTTCCAAAAATAACTTCTCCAGTTGATTTCGTTTTGTTTTGACTCCGTCTGATATTCCTTTTCCTCGAAACACTGAAATAGGCATAAAACAGCAAATCTGGGCTGGGCCTCCGGTTAATAGGTTAGTCCCAAAAATAATATAAAAGTGGATAATAAAGCCTAATATTGCCTAAAACAGTAGATAAAGTAGCATGGAGCAATCAAAAATTATAGATACGTTGGAGACATATCAATGACTCTTAGTCTAAATCTGGATACATATTGAAAGTGGGAGCAACTAGCTAGAGTAGCTCCGTGCAGAGCATTGTAGACATAGAATATTTGCAAAATACATACGGCTCTGAATGTGACAGACCCGTTGACTAAACTTCTCTCATGAACAAAGCATGATCATACCTTAGTACTCTTTGGGTGTTAATCACATAGCGATGTGAACTAGATTATTGATTCTAGTAAACCCTTCGGGTGTTGGTCACACGACGATGTGAACTATGGGTGTTAATCACATACAGATGTGAATATTGGTGTTAAATCACATGGTGATGTGAACTAGATTATTGACTCTAGTGCAAGTGGGAGACTGAAGGAAATATGCCTTAGAGGCAATAATAAAGTTGTTATTTATATTTCCTTATATCATGATAAATGTTTATTATTCATGCTAGAGTTGTATTAACAGGAAACTTAGTACATGTGAGAATACATAGACAAACATAATGTCACTAGAATGCCTCTACTTGACTAGCTCGTTGAATCAAAGATGGTTATGTTTCCTAGCCATAGACATGAGTTGTCATTTGATTAACGGGGTCACATCATTGGAGAATGATGTGATTGACTTGACCCATTCCATTAGCTTAGCACTTGATCGTTTAGTATATTGTTATTGCTTTCTTCATGACTTATACATGTTCCTATGACTATGAGATTATGCAACTCCCGAATACCGGTGGAACACTTTGTGTGCTACCAAACGTCACAACATAACTGGGTGATTATAAAGGTGCTCTACCGGTGTCTTCGATGGTACTTGTTGAGTTGGCATAGATCGAGATTAGGATTTGTCACTCCGATTGTCGGAGAGGTATCTCTGGGCCCTCTCGGTAATGCACATCACTATAAGCCTTGCAAGCAATGTGATTAATGAGTTAGTTGCGGGATGATGCATTACGGAACGAGTAAAGAGACTTGCCGGTAACGAGATTGAACTAGGTATGGTGATACCGACGATCGAATCTCGGGCAAGTAACATACCGATGACAAAGGGAACAACGTATGTTGTTATGCGGTTTGACCGATAAAGATCTTTGAAGAATATGTGGGAGCCAATATGAGCATCTAGGTTCCACTATTGGTTATTGGCCGAAGACGTGTCTCGGTCATGTCTACATAGTTCTCGAACCCGTGGGTCCGCACGCTTAACGTTAGGTGACGATCGGTATTATGAGTTTATGTGTTTTGATGTACCGAAGTTAGTTCGGAGTCCCGGATAAGATTGGGGACATGACGAGGAGTCTCAAAATGGTCGAGACGTAAAGATCGATATATTGGATGACTATCTTCAGACATCAGAAATGTTCCGAGTGATTCGGGTATTTTTTGGAGTACCGGGGAGTTACGGAAATACGGGGGAAGAAGTACTGGGCCTCATGGGCCAAGTGGTGGAAGAGAGGAGGCAGGACAAGGCAGGGCGCGCGCCCCCCTAGCCCAAACCGAATTGGACTAGGGGGCCGGCCCCCCTTTCTTCCTTTCCTCCCTCTCCTTCCTTCTCTCTTCCTCTTGGTGGACTCCTACTAGGACTTGGAGTCCTAGTAGGACTCCACACTTGGGCACGCCTCTAGGGCCGGCCAGCCTTCCCTCCTCTCCTCCTTTATATACTGAGGCAAGGGGCACCCCATGGACACACAAGTTGATCATTGATCTTTAGCCGTGTGCGGTGCCCCCCTCCACTATAATCCACCTCGGTCATATCGTAGCGGTGCTTAGGCGAAGCCCTGCGTCGGTAGCTTCATCAATACCGTCATCACAACGTCGTGCTGACGGAACTCTCCCTCGAAGCTCTACTGGATCGTGAGTTCATGGGACGTCACCGAGCTGAACGTGTGCAGATCGTGGAGGTGCCATACGTTCGGTACTTGGATCGGTCGATCGTGAAGATGTACGACTACATCAACCGCGTTGTCATAACGCTTCCGCTTATGGTCTACGAGGGTACGTGGACGACACTCTCCCCTCTCATTGCTATGCATCACCATGATCTCGCGTGTGTGTAGGAATTTTTTTGAAATTACTACGTTCCCCAACAGTTTTTGACCTCTTCTGATCCTGCTTGGGCGGGGGACTCATGGCTGTCTATGGCGGTAAGAGCATCAAAACTTTCCCTCTGCCCGTGTTGCCCACTTGGGGCGACATCAAAGTTGAGCTCTGGGCTGTCCTCTTGCTGTTCTGTTCCCCGTCCATCATAGCCGCATCATCGGTCCTCACTGGTTCACCCCTGTCTACCTTCGAGCTAGGGTTACGATTGTTCTTCCTCTCCTTATTCCTTGCTCCTCCTGGCCCCGGTCCCGCTCGACGGAACCACGATGCCTTCAGATTTTTGAAAACTAGCGCAGATGGTGGATGCACCCCGCCTCCGTGCTCCTTGTAGAGATGGCCAAGTTTCCCACATACGGCACACCAATCCGGGAGATGCTCGTACTTCACACGGAACAACATCCTCTTTTCTCCAATTCTGAGGGAAACTGCGTTCTTCAGGGGCTGATTCACGTCGATTTTGACTCTGACTCTAAAGAAGTTTCTCTCAAAATCATGTGAGGCGGGTTCAGCATACACAAGTTCACCAATCTTGGCTGCCAGCGAGGGGATTTGTGAGACATATCCATCTGGGAAATCATGGATTTGAGCCCATATCTCCAGCTTGTCCAGGTTGATTGTTGACGGCTTTGTGAACCCGTCATACTCAGCGATCACCACCGCATCACCCCTAAACGCCCGTGGTCCTTCCTGCATCACACATTCCCAATCCCCTAAGCAAGAGAACTGCAGAGTGTAGAGATTGTCCTCCAAGGGACGGATGTTCACTTTTTGCACCAGATCCCACGCAGCCCTCATGTTTTTGTAGAACCAGAATTGACTATAGGGTTTTTCGTTATGAACCCTAGCAATCGTCATCCACCGAGTTGCCTCCGGCGGAACCGATCTCTGATCTATCACCACATCATCAAGGTCCTCCTCAGAGAGCCCCAATTCCTTCAGCATCGCCTCCAGATCATCTTGACCCGCCTAATCCCGAAGCCTCTGTCGCCACACTTGATCCCTAGCCCGAAGAAAAACACTCCGCCGGGCCCCATTCCAAACCCTAGCCATCCCTCTAGCCGATAACACCTACGTCCAAGATCGGGTAGTAGTGCCAGGACTGCCCCTTAGTCGATCCGAGACGGAGAGATCACCAGCTTGGATGCTGGAGGGAAGAGGAATCTCAACGTCGGCCCAGATCGCCGCCGAGAGGAGAGGAACCCTAACGAGAGGGGGAAAAAATCTATTCCCAATTAGCAAATATCGGGCGCATCCCACACTCACCAAAGACCACCCTAAGGCCCCGCTTGGATGGCCATTTTTTAGGCCAAAATTAGCGTAAAATACGGCTCTGGATTGTTAATCCCCTCCAGCTGGAAAAACGCACTTGGTTGGTCAGGTGCAGCCTAAAACGATCATTTTTTTCGTTTACACTCATGATACACCCGTAAGAAATTAGCGTCTTCAGATGTTCATATTGTTGGTGGACGGGTGGACGGGTAAGATACAACTGTATCTTAGGCCCTGTTTGGAATTACCCCACTCCACGGAGCTGTGGAGCTGGGCTTGAGCCGCTCTGCGAAATCGAGCTATAGCCTGCTCCACTCCGGGAGCGGAGTCAAGGGAGTGGAGTGGAACCGAACAGACACTTAATATACAGGCGGAAAGCAAACATGGCCATCCAAGCGGGGGATTTTTGATTTTTTGCCACTAGTTACTTCACACTTTGACGATTAGCCACTCGTTACATTGTACTCCCTCCGTTCGGAATTACTCGTCTCGGAAATGGATGTATCTAAAACTAAAATACGTCTAGATACATCCATTTGTGCGACAAGTAATTTCGAACGGAGGGAGTATTTGCTTATTTGCCACTCCTTAGTTTGGAATTGCGTGTTTTGCCCCTGTCATGTGGGACCCGCGTGGAAATCACCAGAGTGCCCCTGCCCGTTCAATTTACCAAGGAGACGAGCTCGTCTCCTCCCTCGTTCCCCATCTGGCTCTCGTCTGTCGCTACTGGTGCTCGACGGAAGACGGCGGCGGTTCGTCCCGGCGATTCCCCCCCCCCCCCTCTCTCTCTCTCTCTCTCAGCCCGCCGCCCGGCTTGACTTGGGCTCCGTCGTGTTCAGCCTTGGCGTGGACCTGGGCGCCGCTGTCTTTGCTGCTGCTCCCTGCTGGCGCCGGCCTTGTTCTCTGCTCGTAGAGGAGCGTCGCCGTCTACTGCCGTGTGAACAAGGGATGGGATTGAGTTCTTCGTGTGCGTCTGAGTTCCTGGCAAATAGACACATAAGGGTATACTTGTCCACTGCATTGTGCAGGTAATATGTTTATCATTTGGAATTATTGTTTTTGTGTTGAAAAGTGGCAAAAAATCAAATGGCAAACAAAAGAGTGGCAAAAAATCAAATACAATCTAAGCAGTGGCAAATTGTCAAAGTCCAAAGTAAGTAGTGGCTGAAAATCGAATCGCCCTCCAAGCGGGGCCTAAACCGGCTGCAAGAGCGCATCCCCAACAATCCAACATGACTTTGCTTAATAAAAGTACAAGAGTCCAGGCTTGCTGTGCTATGCTCGATGCAATTCCTAACAACTAAAGTTCATTTTGCACGGGAGGCATGTGCCAGGTAATGTGGCCCGAGGCTGAATCGATCCAGGCTAGAGACAAATGCATTTTGAAATTAGACAAGGGATGGTAGAACGTGAAGAGACTTAGTGTTGGAAATATTAGCATTTTTCTGACTAATCTAATCGACGAGTATACAGTAAAGATGGCAAATACAGTATGCATCTCATACCGATACCTAAGCATGTGAGCACGTACAGTACATAAAACCGAAACATCTATGAACAACATATATACGGCCAGCATATGAACGAGCAGATAGGGGGTGAATGATTCATACCCTCCGATTGGCCAGGTCAATGCGGCGGCAGCAACAACAGCCACGGCATCGGCCGAGGCCTTCTTATTGGCAATTTCGTCGTCAGCCATGGAGTCGATGCAGAGGAAGTAGTGGAAGCAGAGGCGGACGGAGACGGGGACGGATTGGGAGTAGTCGCGTCGAGATGCTCCCCAAAAACCTTATTGCCGTTCTCCGGGGCAGGATCTCGAACGACAGGGTTCCGGAGGCACCTACTCTCCCGACCAACCATGCACGCAGTCGTCAGGATGGGATCGCCGGAAGCAGCACAGAGAGGAACAATAGATGACGGCTAGGGTTGTGCGAGAGGGAGTGAGTGAACTGAGTTAGGGTTCACTCCACTAGCCAGCGCCTTCTTATATAGGTCGTCGGGTAGATGGGCCTGGGCTCAGGCCCACGACCAAGTCCGAGAACAGCCCACGGTCCAACGTCTCAGACAGTGGCACTTCCGTAAGTGATTCGTTAATTAATCCAAGATTAATTAACCATTCCTGACCGGCAAAAATAAGCTTCGCCTCTGGTCATTCCCGCAACCCACGGCGCGTGCGTGCATCGTGAAGAGGCGAGGCGAGGCGGGCGACGGAGGAGGAGGAGCTCCCAATAGCAAGTGGTAGAGCAGCCCTTATAAAGAGGTCTCACTCTTCTTACTGTAGCAGTATGATACTAAACTTCCCACCACTTGCCCTGCACATTCATGGGCCTTAGAGATTAACCAGGGATTATTGTCTTATATGGGCCTAAGGGGCTGTTTGGTTGCTACCCTGAGTCCGATTGCCTGGCCGGAGCCTTTGCCTGTATCTTGCCTGAGGTCTGTTTGGTTGATATCCTGAGATTTTAGCCTGAAGATTTGTGCATGTGCAAAGCGGCCTGTGTCAGGCCTAAAGAATTGGATGCCTGAGCATGGCTACTCTCCACTGTTTGCTGCCTGAGTCACTCCATATAAAATATTGCTTTGATGCAGCTCAGGCCAATCATGAGCCAAACACTGCCTGCTTCAGGCGTGGTTTCAGGCTGTCAACCAAACACTGGTTTGAAAGAGAGATGTGCCGGATCAGTCAATTTGTGATGCAACTTCAGGTCATCTTCAGGCAGGAGAAAAACTCAGGCATGTTGCTCAGGGCTGCAACCAAACAGCCCCTAAGCCCATCCATAATCCATCACTTAGTACCCTGAGTTGTGCATAGGCAGTTGTAGTCTTCCCGACGGCAAGGCTTATCAGAGGACTACTGCAGACAAGATACCAACATACAAGACCGTGAAGAAGAGCTCCCGGCAGGTCATCGAGAAGTACTAAGTTGGTACTGAAGGACAAGACCAGTTGCCGGCAAGCTCCGCACCGGCAAGCCAAGACTCGACAAGCTCCTTGCCGGGAAGTACCCCCTTCTCGCTTTTTGACCACTCCACCTCATCGACCAGCTGATGGCTTTCGGTATCGAGCGAACAGACAGCTTGGGGAGAATCATCAGGACGCGTGTCAGCATGTTGCATAAAGGTTAACTTTATTGACGCCCGTCTAGTGGACGTGTCAAGACGATAAGACTCGGCCTGGCCGATGGCTCAAAAGGTGAGACGTCTTTTGCCAAAGGATTGTTATCAGCTAACGATGCATTACCCTTATCCCAGTCCTGTGCGGTTTAGTTGGATAGCATCGAGACCACTCTTTCATAAGATGTAATGACCATGTTGCCACTGTGGTGACCCCTTTTTCTCTATAAAAGGAGGCCCGTGACTACCTGGACATGGGTTGCCACTTTGCTCACTCTTACACAGTAACTACACCTTGCACGCACCTTTCTGACAAGCCGCGCTTGTAATTTGTGCCCCAAGTCAATCCACCCAAAGGCAGGAGTAGGTTTACGCCCCCACAGCGGCCCGACCTGGGAAAACCTCGCGTGTTAACCTCTGGATTTGCTCTCCGTGCTTGTTGATCTCCCCAGCCCGATTGCAAAAGAGGCCTCGCTGGTCCCATAGACCGTCGTACCCCGACATACGTGTGCCGGGCTTCAGCGTCGGAGCGAAGAGCGCAACAGAGGCGAAGGTGGTTGCCCTAGGCGGCAAAGCAGGTGTGGCATACGCTGTGAGGAGGCGCGTGGAGGCCGAGCTGCGCTGGGACTCCACGGAATTCAATGTGGAGGCCAAGCTGTTCCGCAGCGGCGACGGCAGCCAAAGAGGCGGCCCCACCGTACTGTCGTGCAAGGTTGCATGGTGGGTGCTGCATCAGCCGTCAAGGTGCAAGACCTTCACCGACTTCATGACTAGGGGAGACGAGGAACTTTGACTGATCTGTACGTGCGTGCATCACTGCGTCTGTTATTTTCTTATTACGAAAAATATGAAGTGCTTTATTCAGACAAAATAGCTTCATCAGAATCTGCTACGAGGCTTGTTACAAGAAAACTACTCCCTCTGCCCCATAATATAAGAATGTTACCAGCAGATTGTCACCTGTTGGGTGCTAGCCTGTTTGGCATAGAGATGTGCCACAAAAAATGTTGATTGAAGAACATGCTCAATAGTAAAAGAAGTAAACGATGAGGCAAGCTCTTCAATTTAGGTCTTTTGATTTTCAACCACACTGGTGCTTCCATCCAAAGCCCTCTCGCACGAGAACAATCCAATAGCGCATGCATACGTTTTCATCGGCATGCAAGACAAATCTTGCACTTGCTAGCGTATGCGTCTGTCATCACATGAGGACATGCACACCTTTATAATCCTTTTTTACATCAATAAGACTTTATCTCTCAAATGATAGACATTTCATTTGCAAGAAGTTGAGAAATAAAATCGGGGATAGAACTTTCCTAAAAATCATAGGATCTAGTAGAAAACAAATGGCGTAGAAACTGAAAGCAAACCTATTACATGCTCAAAGCCCTATCAACTGTTTGTTGACATGAAAAGATCAGAGCCCGCCTTTCAAATTGGTGACATGATTTATATCACATTTCAACCATATAGACAAAATGCTTTTGGACCTTGTGGTTCTCTTAAACTCAGATCAGAGTTCTATTGTCCTTCCTAAGTGTTGCCAAAGTGAGCAATGTCTCGTATGCACTGGCGGAGCTTCATGAGGGCAAAACAAGGCCGTGGCCTGCCCAGCTCCAAAGAAGAAGAAGAATTTTATACATGTAATAGCTCAATCCAGTAGTTGACCAGTGCATGTCTCCTTACACATCTGTCCAGCAACAATGCGCCGACTCGACTCGCATCCATCCATGACCCAACATTGTCGTGCCTTGCATCAGCTCTGAGTTGTCTGCCCCCGATTGAGCGCCGAGCAAGCCTAGGGCACAACCGCTCAAAGTACTACAGAAGAGGTAGAGAGGTCCACATGCGGCGGCGACTCAAACGACCCAGGCAACCAACACAACAAATTTCCTTTTTTTCTCCGAGTTTTACTAAAACAAATCATCACGGTATCAGTTTCCCTATATTGTCATAGGTTGTATCGCAGTATAGCATTCTGAAATTTCAACTAATGGCTACTTAATTGTATGGTTTAGAATAAAAAAGTTGGCCCGCCCAACTTATTTGTTGTAGCTCCACCACTGCTCTTATGGATTACATCTTCCAAAGGGATCCGACATCCAACCCATGTTCCGCGTAAGCCAGCTAAAGAAACATGTTGGCAACAAAGCCATTTCCCTGCCCCATGCCCCATCAGTCATTCTTGAAGGCTATGCCAAAACATACCATATTGGTGTCCTATATAGAAGGATTATTCCGCGGACCAAAATCTAGTTGGACAATGCCTTGTTCAATGGGAAAGCCTATGTCCTTTGCTAACCCGCGTGCTGCACCCTTAGGCCCTGACACGACCCCTTTGCTAATCGGGCCAGCCTGCTGGCACTTATGCCCACGTGTTGTCTGGCCTGCTCTGGTGTTATTGTGCCACATTTATGTACTGGCTTTGTATTAGGCCATATATATAAATTAAAAATATATAAAAAAGATAAAGGGCTGTGTCATGTCGGTCCGCGTGCCTAGCTTAGCAGTCCAGGCACAGCCCCCTGCCGTGCCGCACGCGAATGCTATTTATCGCACTAAGCGATCGCGCAGGGATGTATCGCTGAAGGAGTCGGGTAATTGGACCGGCCCATTCGCTGGCAGTCAATGAAGAAAAAAGGGCAAGAGAATTGGGGCGCGCTAGGATTAGAACCCTGCTATCCCCGATTCACAGGAGATGCGACTAGCCAATGTGCTAGGCACATGTTTGTGACCAATGAGAAGGAGGTATTTCTTAACTCGAAACAAGCCGGGGTTTTCACTAGTTATTCTCTGCCCCACCCCCCCCACCCCCCAATTTTTTTGGGTTTTTCTCCGGTTTTCTCTCTTTTCTCCTTTTTTTGTTTTTATTATGTTTGTTTTTGTTTTCACTCTACATTTCCATATAAGCCAAAAACATTTTTTAATAAGTGACCAACATTTTTGTATACACGTTCAACATTGTCCGAACGCTTAGTCAACATTTTTCAAAAACTTGTTCAACATTTTAATACTTATGCAACATTTTCAAAAACTTTTTCAACATTTTTCATATCCTCTTTCAACATTTTCTAATACTATTCAACATTTTTCAGAACTTATTCAATATTTTCAATACTTATTCAATATTTTTAAAATACTTGTTCAACAATTTTCAAATTATTTTTCAACATTTTTCATATACACGTCCAACATTTTTTAATACCTAATCAACATTTTTTAAATTATTCAGCATTTTTAATATTTATTCAACATTTTCAAATACTTGTTTAACATTTTAAAATTCTTGTTCAAATTTTTCTAATACTTATACAGCATTTTTCCATGCATTTTTAAAAGTGTGTTTTTTGTAATATGTACACATATATATGTAGAATATTTGAAAGTATAAAGAAAAGTACAAAAATAAAGCAGAAAATGATAACAGAAAATAGAAAAAATAGGTAGTGGCTCTCCGCCCCTAGGCCGGCCCGTCCAGGACGCCCCTAGAAGCGAGCGCAGCACCCTGGCTCGCTGAACGCGAGAAATAGTAGCCCCCTGTGCCGCATAACGGGCACGAGAGCACCTGTATGACGCCCGCGAGCGTCAAGTTGTTGAGCCTTCACTGAACAGAACCGCGAACGGGCCGGCCTAGTTGGAGCTAGCGAAATCCAGACACGTAAAAAAACTCACTAGAAAACTGTTGCGCGAGCAAAAAAACTCGAAACTCGTGACCTCCGGCTAGTGTATAGCTCGTCCAAACCAATAGACCTGACGTATTCTAGTACAAGATTTGCGGCGCACCACTTTAAGAACCAATTTACATCGCCTTGATCAGTTAACTACTATGTACAATGACAAAACTATTTCTTTTTTCAAACTTTTCAACATTTCTTGGGAAAATGAAAAAAAAACTTAAATTTTGTAATAACATTTGAAATCATGATTTTTTTAGAAACTTGATCAAACTATTAAAAACGTCAACATTTAATGAAAACATGAACAAAATTTTTGGAATTTCAAATGACGAACAATTTTTAAATAAATATTGGACGTTTTGTGCTATACGCTGAACAATTTTTAAATACACACAGAACATTTTTAACGTATGCTGAACAAATATTTAAAAACACAATGAACATTTTGGTGATATACGCTGAACAATGTTTAAATACTCATTGAACATTTTTGTGAATAATTGTTGAACAATTTTAAAATACACAATGAACATTTTTGTATATAAATATGCAAGGAAATGTGTATAATACACGACAAAGAAATAAAAAGAATAGAAAGAAAGACGGAAAAGAAAAGAAAAGAAATAAAAACAGAAAAACAGAAATGAAGGAAACATTAAAAGGAAGAAAAAGCATCGCGACCGTGGGCCGGCCCAAACTGGGGCGTCGGGTCGCCTGCGGGCGTCAAATAGGATCTGCCACCGGGCACACCCGTGCCGTCCTGGCGTGCTAACGGGCTGGCCCAGCTGGCACGGCCAGATGGCCAGCTCTGGTTTGGACACGATCGACCCTTCTCTTTTTCCCTTCCTAAACCCCCGAACTGACCCCACGTCCCCCTCCTCTCGCTCCCGCTACACTACCCAGGCATCCACATCTAAAAAAAAAAACTCTGCCACCTGCGCCTAGGGTTCCGCCCCCATGACCGTCGCCGAGCCGGAGATGCCGGCTTCGGAGCGCAGGCTCGTGGCCCTCGCCAGGTGGGACGCGCTCATCTTCCTGTACTACGGGATCGTGTGGGTCGGCACCGCGGCGTCCCTCGCCAAGGTCATCGCGCGCCGCGCTCTGGGCGAGATCGAGGGTTCCGCCGTGCTCGCGGCGGCGTCCTGGCTCTCCCACCACTCCCTTATCTTCGCTGCTCTGTTCACCCCCGTTGCCTTGATTCTCGTCGGCGCCACCGGAGTGCGCTCCGCGCACAACACCAGGAAGGTAATCGCGGAAAATGTTCCTCTGTGCCGTTTTGAACAGATCCGATTTGCTTCAAACCGGACAGATTTTACAGCAGTTGAAATAGGATTTTACAATGTATGCGGTTTAAACAAGTTGCCAATTCCCAATTAGAAATCAAGATCCGTCATTTTCATGAATTCAAAACTGGCATTTGCTTTATGTAAATGCCTCTGCATCCGTCTAGCTTAAGTGCATATAATATGACCTCGTTCTGACCTTTTTTTATGTCGAATATGCGTAAATTCTTATCAAGGATATCAAAGAGCCCCCGAAAACTCTTCACCAGGTTGCGCAGATGATGCTCCAGGATCCTGTCATTGTTGGAGCGCTTGTTTTGCTGGTCTTCCTCCCGCTCATAAGTCATGAAGATTTGGTGGTCGGTCTGTTGCCTGTGAAAGAATCTCAGAGGGAACATGTTCGTTCAGTATTGAGGGATGTGGGGTCCTTGGGTGTCGGTGCAGTATTTTGTTTCATCATGCTACCCACTACGGTGCTGAGGCAGTGGAGGATGAAGTAGAGAGTTATGTGGATGTGCTGTTGAGGTATATACCTGCCCTCTTCTCTGTTCTCCTATTGGCGTGACATTATATGTTTTTTTTAATAAGCCTACTGTTTCTAGTTTGGTGAATAATCCTGATAACTTGCGAGTTTTTCATTTCTGTCCCTATCATTTATAAATGTAAATGAGTAACACTTATTGGTGTTGATAACTTTATGCCAAACCATTTTGTTGTACATCCCAGTTAGACCTACAAGAAAGTGTGCTTTCTTGGCTTGTTGATAGATGTTAGCTTTCTTGAAAGTATTTGCCGTTAACACTGATCTTGTTTGGTACATGTTGCTGTTTGACCAATTAGATCCATATGGAGAGATCATTTAGTGGAAACCTAGTATGCATTGTCCATGTTCAGTCATTCCCATGCTTATTATGATCGGCCAGCTTTGAATTTATCTACCGAAACCCAATGTAAGTGGTAGGCCTCAAATTTCAAAGGGTTGGGTCGTGGGGTATCTCCAATTTAATTGCATTATCTTGTTATTTATCTGCTTTTATTTTCTGTTGCATATAAACTTATTGCATTGCTTTAGTGAAGATACAAATAGAAATTCAATTGGACTATTCAAGTAATCCATGATGGTAATATTATAGAACACACCCTTCATTTAATCCTCAGCTAATATATACTTGCATGTGGTGTTGTTCCATGACAGTTTTTATGTTGTACTAAGATTTTCTTCTCTTTCATGGGTTATCAGTGCCCTTTTATTTCCCCAAATTAACTTCAGCCCCTTTATTTGCCCAAAAGTAACTTCTTTCGCAAGAGCAATCTGTAACAAATATTTTTGATAGTTTATATGATTACTTGTTAATTATACGGTGCTTATTGTGCAATAAAATTGAAGAATACCACTGTCGGGGAGTCAATTCTATGAAGACAAACGCTGAAATTCCACTTCATAAAAAAAAATCCTATCCTGCTGTTTATACCATTCTTTTGTGCCCTGTGGAGTGTGGATTGCCATGCTTTGTTCTGTCCACTAGTCTTCATAGTGCAATGCATGTGAATATAGGGTTCATGATCTCAAGATGGTCTCCATATATCGAAAAAGGCTTTGCGCCGCTTTATTGATAAAGCATCGACCATCATGCAACCCGATTCAAACACACGCCACCGTAACACACGCGCACACCAAAGGTCGGGTACATATGCGTTGAATTTAGCACCACCACCCCATACAACTCCAAGCAAACATCATGTGGACAATAAGCATCACTATGGAGTTACCGGGGCCCTCAACCGTGAACAAGCCAGCACATTGAGACAAAGCCGTGCACGACGAACCACGAGCTCCAAGGTGGCGCCTTCAGGAAGGTCACGACACCGGGGCGCTACCACCGCCCGATCCAAGGATTAGGGTTTCCCTTGGAGCAACACGACAAATAACGAGTAACCGCAACGACACCTTCAATAAGGGGCCGCCGTCGAAACGCCATCGCCGCTGGCCTGACCAAAGTTAGAACGGGTTTTCACCCCGGCCAACACTAGCCACCGAAATGTGGCCGGCCTGCCACACCACCACCACCGAACGTCGCACCCTGGTCACCATGCCGCCCACACGGCCATGGCCACCAGATAACACCTGGGCCACGGGCTCCGCCGATGAGCACCGCGACTCCCACCACTAGGGCCGTTGGCCCGACATCCAAGACCGCCCCTCAACCATTGTCACAACATGCGGAGGCCATCGACCGGTAAGGGGCAGAAGACCCCCAATCCGCCCCAAAACGGGCACCTTGGCAAGATTCGAGCCCCACTAACCCGGTCTGGGCAAGGAAGCTCTGGCAGCCGCAAGCCATGTTGCAGCCGCCCATCGTGCCTCCAGACCACGTCAACGTCGAGGACGGGAAGCCCCTGCCACCTTCCGCCAGCCCCCGTGCGCCGCGAGATGAGCCACCAGACCAGCCCATCGATCCGCCCCTGGCCGCAGAGCAATGTACCTGCACCAGCAGAGGAGGGAAAGGCCGAATCCACCACCACCGTGCAGCGCTCATCCCTCACCAATCGAATCCTGGATCGGGCCGACGTAGCCACCACGCTGGCCGTGCACCACCGACGCGCAGCCCCTCTTGCTGCCGCCACACCCGCTCACCATGACCTGCGCCGGTGACTAGGCCGCTCTCCCATCGCATGCCAGAGGGGTTAAGGTTCTATTTTATGGTCTCCATATATGGGATAACTACTGATTAGGCCATTTTTACCATTGATTGTACTGAATTCAGAGTTCATTTTGAGGTAGCTACCATGTATACATTGAAATTGCACCTTTGAGGCAGCCTTTCCAAATTAGGCTGTTTTACGAAGCAAGAAGAATTATGCTCTACATGTTGAGTTTCAATAGTTGTGTTCAATGTTTTTATGGCGTAACACGTTTTATGGCGACCTACCCCCTTCATAACATTACTAGTTGAATGCCCGTGCGTTGCCACGGACCAAAACAATTTACAAAGACAACAATCTATCGACTTGTTATTCTATGACAAGTGAGAATGCTCATGCAATTTAAGATCGCATCCCAACCAATGTTGACATCTTCTTACTTCATTCTTGCAAAACCACATATTCCTTTGGTTTTCTTCATCCATTCCAAGTGTTGCCTTAAAACTCCCAACCCTGGACAAGATAAGGCATTGGTTCCTCATACATCTCAAATTGTCGCTGGCTCCCTATCAATCTATCTCTAGTTCCACGCATTGTGTGTCATCTCCTCGTAAGCCCCGCCACATCTCCACCATGGCTCTTTCTTTTTCATGTGCCATCATGCCTCGAAATCAAAAGGATACACATGACCGAGCATTAAGCCTGTCATATACTCGTATTGATACGCTTAATGAAGTAGGAGTCTGAAGAATAGCAACATATAACATTGGTAACAAAAGGGTGACCAGGGTTGCAATCGTTTTATATGATGGTCGCGCACTAAGCAGCTCGGGTTACAAAATGGATAATGAAGGGTTGGACATCTGGCGACAACATCTGTCACTACTTTTTGAAAGCGGTGACCATGATGAACCAAAGATGGAAAGCATGTTGGGTTCCTGATATATAATCATAGGTTCTTCCCATAATTTTTACTCTTACTCATCTAACAGATGCTTACTTATTGCAATCATCTCAAGCGTAACAAAATTCGGTTATTGACTTCTAAATGCATGGTTTCTGTTAGATTATAGGCATACCTCTGTATATGGTAGACTATGATTAGTAATCATTTCCTGCCTTATCTCTAGAAAGGCTTCTTTCCCACTAAGCCTTGTACTCTATATGAACTGCCCGAGAGGCTCAATACGACATACATCATATTCTGCCATTCTCCTCTCTATCCCTTCTAACATGGTATTAGCCGCAAGTTCCGAGACCTAGCCGCCGCACGCTTCCGCATCGCGCCGCCCTTGGGAAGGTCGATCATCATGATCTCTTCCGAGGGTGCGCGACCCGTAGCAGGGTTCCTCCGCTGATCCGTGAATGGCTGCCCTGGAGAGTTTTTCCGATCTCTTGATCGGTTTTCTCTCCGCCGGTTGCTTGCCCGGTATTTTCTATGTTGGGTCGTAGCACTGTGGCACGCGGTCCCGCCACTGCTCGAGGCTGTCCTCGCGGCTGCACTGACCAGCGCACCGCCACTGCGTTGCCCCTTCGGGACGTAGTGCCACGGCTCGCGGTCCATGCCGCCACCCCGAGGTCTTCCCGCCGTCATCCCGACCCGCGAGTTGCTACTGCATCACCCCTTCAGGCCGTACCGCCACGGCGCGCGGTCCCTGCATGTCGACTTTCACGAGGCATGCGCCGCGCCGCCTCCCTTGGTGCGGGAACGCCACCGTCTGCGCCGATCTTTGTCACGCCGTCGGGTTCCTCGCCTACTTCCAGTATCGGCGCCGCGCTCCTAACCCAGCCACTGCTGCCGCTGTCAGGCCGCCGCCACCGCTCTTCTTTGGCATCGCTGCCGCTCACTCACGCGAGCCATGCCGCTCGTCCACCCCCTTTGTCTTCGTCTAGCACCAGCTCATGGCCAACATCGTCATCATGTTCCCCGATCACTTCATCTACTCCGACCACCGTCGACAACATCGGCCCCTCACTGATTGGCGCCGCAACCGTCGTTGAGTAATTCTTTGATGGCCCTCCGACTCCTCCGACATGGCATATAGCTTGTGCAGGTCCCCATTTTCGCATGCTTGGTGCTGACAACACCGACGCGTGCCATCATCCCCGGTGTGTTCCTAGGCCCGGCAACTCTGGAGCGGCGCATCGTCAACATCGACATCGTGCGTCTACGCATGCCCAGTGCTGGCAACATCAACGTGTGCCTTCGTCCATGATGTGTCCCCAGGCTTGGCAAACCTGGCGCGACGCCTCGTCAACAACGTCTTCTTCCCGGCGCACCACTACTTCGACACCACTGCACCCATGACTAAGTCGGCGCCTCCTTGCGCCAGTGGCTCCACGGAGACTTCCTCAACACCGGCCACCAAACTCGACATCGATCGCGGCGTTCTTCGCATGAGTACCTCGACCACGGCTACACCACCCACGCTCTCGGCTACCTCGACAACGGCAAAAAGGGCCACCACCTTGCTTGAGCTACTCGTCGGCTTCCTCTACAGTTAACGCATCCGCAATGCGACATCGTCCATGATGCTCCCGCTGCGACTGCGGGGGGATGTCAGCCCGTCGGCTGCTATTCTCTTCAGTCGGATCGTCTGCGACGCTCCTGTTGTCTGCGCGACGCTACCGCTACGACTGCGCGGGGGGTGGGGGGGGGGGGGGGGGTGGGGATGTTAGAGTATATAGGCATTTCTCTGTATATGGTAGATTATGATTTGTAATCATCTCCTGCCTTATCTCTAGGAGAGGCTTCTTGCCCTCCAAGCCTTCTACTCTATATAAGCCATCTGTGAGGCTCAATACAACATCCATCATACTCCGCCAATCTCTCTCCTCTATCCCTTCCAACAGTTTCCTTGCATCATGTACATCAAATATAAGAAAATAACATGCACCTATGTTTTTAGTTTGCAAGAAGATTGTCTAATAGAGATTATACTTAGTTATATGTGACGAATATCACTCAACAAAATCAGGCCCTAGTTTTGGTCTCCACCTCTAAACTTCTTTGCTGGACCATCAGCTTCAGCCTCTTCTTCTAAAAATAGTACAACTATGGGTTAAATAACTGAGAGATGCTTCTATTATGCTATCTTCGGTGTTAAATTTTTTATTTTACAAATCAAATGGGCAATTATTTAAGCATCTCGTTTTCAGCATGGCTCAATGTATACATCATGCGTTGCTGCTACTTAAGAATTATTATTCTAGTATTCAGATAATCAGATAATCAGAAGTTGCACATCCGTCAGCCGGACGCACCATAGAATGTAGATGACCTATGCTAATTTGTTAACATCTACTCCCTTCATTCCTAAATATAAGTCTTTGTAGAGATTGCACTATGAACCACGTACAGATGTATATAGATGCATTTTGAAGTGTAGATTCACTCATTTTGCTCTGTATGTGGTTTATAGTGGAATCTCTCCAAAGACTTATATTTAGGAACGGAGTAGCATGCATGTCATTTTTTCCTCCCAAAAGAATTATGCATCTTCTTTGCCAACAACATGACCATATACTAACTAAATATTGGACAATCAATTAAATCGTTCATTGAGACACCTGAGTTATACCAAAGCATAGTTGCTAACTGGTGAATAATATCCTACAAGAGACACACAGAAATATCCTATGCTATTGCAAAACATGGTAGTAGAAATAGTGGCTCATGAAGTAATTGATACTTCAATAAATTTATATATAGGAAAACTACCCAAAACATGATATCCAGAAGGTAGCTGACTGGTTTGGCATTTACCTGGCATAAATACAAAGAAATATGAGACGATATATATGATTGAAGGAGCTACACTGAGGGCAACAATTCACCGACAAACTCGGTGACTCGGTGTACTTCATCATGGTCAGCAAGTTATCAGGAAGAAACTAAAAAAACATGCACACATGGCTCCCATTGAGGATGCCAGCCATGTACTGCTCCTCCCTGAACAACGTGGGCAGAACCTACAACGGCAAGACCATGTTCCCTCCTTCACGGAAGAGCATCGCCGGGCAAAGCCCACCCATCCCTCCAGCTGGGGTGGGCGTGGTTTTGGCAGTGACCAGCGGTCATCAAAGAGCATCACGGCTCAACTCGGGGACATGGCCATGGTAGGTTCGGCATCTAGCGGATTCGGCATGGCTGGGTCATCTCCATGTTACATGTTGCCTGTCTCCCTCCCTCTTTCTTTGTCTTAGATCTTCCCACCTTCAGAAGCACATACCTCTGCACGTATATACAACTAAAATATTTAGAAACACCAGACAAAGGCAGCTGAACCTCTCCAGAACAGTGGTAAAATAAAATAAAAATCGCTTGCATGAGGATAGAATTGTCGGATCGAACAGTAATTATTACGATAGATGAAATAATTTTTCTTCTTATGCTCCAAGGCAAAAGAGCAAGCATCTGGTGGGCAGGGAAACTGCTACACCCAGATCGATATTTTCCTACATATCATCACGAATCATAGAACTAATAGAATGACTTAATAGGAGAATTCGAGACAAGGGGTTAGCACGTACAAAGTAGGCGGTCTCGTAGATGAGGCAGATGATGGAGAGAGGGGCCCCCAGCCGAGCATGGACTGCACGACGTGTAGTCGACGCTATGCCCGTTCCCTTCCCTGCCGCCGGCTCCTCCTCCATACGGCTCACCACCGGAAGCCTCGGGAATTGCGGGGAGCCCCGGATTTGGGCGCCCAGAGAAGCGGTGGTGCGCAGGATGGCATCGCTGGGGCGCATGGACAGGAGGCTGGGGGGAGGGCACGACTGGTGAGGCGCCAGTGCGAATCGTGGTGTGGCGTCGTCGATGCGGAGCAGCATCAGGAGGCAGGAGGGCGCGTCGGGCCATCACGAGGAGCTTTGGTTTCTTTCGTGCTGTGTGAGGGACGTGGGATAGTCTTCCAGATCGGGGAAGGACGTGGGTGACGTGTGGTTTTTCTAATTCGCGAGTTGGGTGCCGGATCGATGTATGAGAGGAGGTTTACCTCTGGTTTTCGGAGGGTTTGAAAAAAAAAATCGGTAGGAGGACGTGGGTGGGAAAGCTAGCGAGGAGGGGGCATCGAAGGGGCATCGAAGGAGGTCGAACCATCACGACGTTCGATTCTCCTTTAATAGTAGAGATAACGCTTATAGCATATGGCGTGGCGACATCATAGACACAACCTTATGGCGAATGATAGCAAATTAAATCACAACTTCACAAACATATAACCTAACTCAAAACTGAACACTACATATAGCAGCAGCGCAACAGGCAATCAGGCAGTACATGTACGTCACATATTTAGAAATTATAACAGATAGGACAGATACAGAAGAAACAGAGCACTAGCATGGAGAGGAAGATACAGAAGAAACAGAGCCCTGCAGCTAGATCCGGAGGGAAAAGGAACTGGCGGAAGGAGGGGAAAGGGGGTGGCGGGAGGAGGGGAAAGGGGCCGCAGCGGTGGAGGGGAGGTGGTGCGGAGGCGGAGCTTGCTGCTGTTGGCCGTTCGCCGGAGTGGGAGGTCAAGGACTTGAGGTACGCAGCGATTTCAACCTGCCATGGCCGCTCTCTCTATCTCCCTCTCTGCCTCTGGAGTCTGGAGAGCTCTTTCCTTCCCGCCGCTGGCTGATGGTTTCGGCGCGCGCACCAATTTCGACTTGGCTGCTGTTCCCACGCATTTTTTCCTTCCCGCCGCTGGCTGATGGTTCCCCCGTGCGCGCCAATTTCTCCTGCCGCTAGCTGCTGTTCCCGCGCGCGTGAGCTCATCTGGTCCATGGCGTCCAATTTCTGGTACGGCGACCAAAAACGTGTCATATGGACGACCTACGGACGCCATGCATCGTATATGGCGGACGCCACAGGCCAAACGTATCGCGAGCCTGGACGCTTCAGTCTACGACCGCGCCACACCGTTATATCGTTGATATAGCGACAATATATGGACGCCATAAAAACATTGGTTGTGTTCTCCATCAGGTCTGAGGTTCACATAACCCTTCCCACTCTTGATCTTCAAAATCTCTCACAGCTGGTGTAGTTGCAGTTGCATGGCAGTGACCCTTACCACATTGGCATTAAACTACTCTACACATAACAATACAGACAAGTTCATGATATTGGTTGCTTCATTTTGATAAACATCTACATATTCTCATTCAAGTGTTTCTTCTTCATTTTGGCATTTTTTTTGGTTACAGACATAACGCTGAACAGATGGTGTTAATATGGGCAAGACAAATACAAGAGCCGACTCTTTGCTGAAGTTTGTGGCCACGTATAAATACTGGATTATAGATGTATTCACGACTGTAGATTGATCCGCTGCCAGTATTGAATACTCCCATGTGCTAGGAGTTTTCGTAATTTGACATTGTGGTGTTAAATTGTTTACTCCTGCCGGGAAGCCTGGAATACATGATACCCTCTCGGAGGCCAGTGCTTTTCTATACAGATGTTTAAATTGAAGGGTTTACCTGTTAAGTATTTGTTTTTGTCTTGCGTTCGGTTCATGTTGGCAACCAGTTCCCTGTATTGTTCTTCGGATTGCTTGTATCGAGAGAATGCACTCAAATTAGAGCCCAGAAGTACTTGAACATGGCCTAGTGTGGGTTTTTTCTTTTTTCCATACGACGGTAACACGTGAATGTAGTTCTTCAATATGCATGATCAACTGTTCATATCACTTATTTTTTTTTGAATAAATTACATTGAACTGTAACACTAATGTGAATTTATTTCTTGAGATTGCGTTATAAGTGGGTTGGTAGATTAGACCAAATGTGTATGGCACAAGGCGGGGGTATTAGGCGGGTAAGGAAAACGCCTTTTGGAGATTGAGACGTCGTGTTTTTCATCAAAAAGGAAGAAGGCTGAGGGGATAGCAGCCTTCCTTGCCTTCCTTCGGGCTTTGACTTGAAATAAAAGAGTTCTACAACAATACAGTCAACCCACACAACAGTTTTGATCTACAACACCATAATAATTCGGCCTGTCTAAAAAATCGCTGTTTACTTGAAAAACCCTTTTTGTCGCCAACGACAAACTTCTATCATCTAAGTTTCAACTCTATAAATCAATATAGTTTGGAATAAACAAATTTTATTCCTATGTAGTTTGAACTAAATAATTCAAATTTCTATGTTATTTGAACTAAACAATTTGAATTCCAACCTTTTTCTTTGAAAGTTTCAACTTCTCAGAATCCCCTTTGCGACCGTCATAAAATTAATATATAATTGAGTTTATAGCTGGAAATTTCAAAAATTCAAGACGAAATCGCAAGGTTTCAAAATTTTGGGAAAAAATCGGCAACGAATATTGAAATTTCACCAGTTCATTTCTTTCTGAAATCTCATTTGTGATAAGTGTTACATCACTTACAAGCCAAGGAATAATAGATGCAGGAGGATCGTTTGCTTCTCTATAGCAATGCTCGAACGGAATTAGTGGGAACTCACAAAAGCTATGTTATAACGGTCATCAAAGCGCCTAGTCCAACAAATCCAGCTCCTTCCTTCATCATCGATATTACTCCATCCAAACTACCTGACTTGACAATCGATCAATTGACTACGTCCTAGGGGCTGGGCTAGGTTCAACCCATACTTCATTGTTGTGACCTCGGCTTTTAACATACCAGAGCACCGGTCAATACGATACGACTGTTAGCAGTGGCTATATCGAGCCATCACGAACAACAGCGCCAACAGCTCCTTGCAGTGTATCGGCCTCGAATGCCGCATCCACATGTAGTTGAAGGAAGCTTCTGAGAGGAATTGTTTCACCCCCTCGTTTAACAACTGCTTTCGGTGAGTAGGCCGCTGCATAATTTGCAACCAATGAGAGGTAATTGTGAGCAGGACCGAATCGGGCACTCACCATTTCCGCATACCCGTTTTAGAACCCGAATCCAGCAGAGGAATTGGGCCAGAACAGAACCCGGAAGGGAAGCGGGACAGCTCGCCGTAAAACCCCCTCCCCTGTTCGTCACTAATCCCCATTTCCCACAAACCCCCGTCCCCTCGCTGCGCCAACCCCAACCACTCCGGCATTCCGCCCGCGTCGGAGCTTCGAGGAGCTAGGGCTTCCCACCCGATGGCCGCCGTGAGGCCCTCGCCGCCGCCAGTGCCGGCGCAGATCGCCGTCGTGGTGCTCGCGCTCGCGCGTGTCGTCCTCGCCCTGACGCTGGCGCTCGGGCGCGTCCTGCTCGTCGCCGCCGAAGCGCTCCCCTACCTGGGCTTTGCGACTCTGTGGGTCATCTCCGCGGCCGCGGCTACCAAGGTCGTGTGGAGCCGCGCCTGGGACGAGGGCTCCGCCCCCGCCGTGTTTCTCCAGGCGCTCACGGGCGGGGCTCTCAAGGCCAGCTTCCTCCTGCAAGCGCTTGGCGCCGTGATGCTGTGCGGCCAGTTCCTGCTCTACGTGGTTGCGGCTGTATCTGGATCCAGTTCAGAGTTCCAGAAGGTATCGTCGTAATAACATTTCCTTCGATTGAATTGCGGTAGTAGGATAGGCAGCAAGCTTAGCTGCTGAGCTCTACACTAATACATAAACAAAATTCACATGTCTGCCATTCTAATCAAGTTGTCCTCATGGGAATATGAATGGAATGTAGTGTAGTGTTTCATGTGTGTTTGTCTGCATCGTTCAATTTTCGACCCATTCCACACTCATGTCCCCGTTGTGGTTTTCCTGAAATTGCTGCCCTCCTCACAGAGCCCATGGAGCTTTCAACAAGGAGTTGATTAGGGGGGATCCTCCCCGCACTGCAGTCCTTGGAACGTTCGCATCTACACTCCTCATCCTGCTAATTTTAGCTGGTTCTCTGGTGGAATGCATGGTGTCGAAAAAGATTGGTTCTGTGATTGTGGATGTGGGGATATTTGGCTCCAGTGCCATACCTTGCTTTGTGGTCATTCCAGCTGTAGTACCGAGTAACTGGAGGGAGGACCAGATGTCAAAGAAAAACATGACATCTTGAGGTATACTAGCCATGCCCGCGCGGCGACACGCCGCGCCTCGTCGATACGTCATGCGTATATGTTGGAATTTTGCAAGAAGAACATTTACAAATTATAATTTTCGCTAACATATATTGACCGAAAAGTTTCCGTTATTCAGCTTAGTTAACTACATTAATTCGATGCATTATTAAACACTATTGGTTACTGAGAAAAAAATGAAAGAAGAACTGTCCATTAACTCCCAAAGGTGTAGCGGATCATCCTTAAAACAATCTGACTTTGTAGGAACCTCTTCTTGGGCAACATCAATTTTCTTTGATACTTGCAACAGAATATTTAGCAAGGAGCAGGCATTATATAAGAAAGCTAACTCGGTAAGACGACAACTCTATACATTATGTGGCAGAGGGATGATTGTACGACCGAAGAGGAGAGAAACTTCATTAATTATATTCATGATGCATGGCTGAATACTTGTCTACATCACACCTCCACAAAAATGGAAAAGTAAGTGTTCCAAAAGTACGACGTATACACTACATGACAACTGACATATATATCAGCTGTTCAAAATCCAATCAATTTTCCCGGAAGAAAACTTAACTAAATTGACTACCATTCTTTAACCAATAGCCACAAAGCAACATACTCCTTCATAGCCATAGGAAGCAGGAGCCGGCATCCTCAGCCAGAGTTGCGTGTACTTGCGGGCAACCTCACCGTCACCAGCCCATCTGCAGGTATGCTAACTCCACCTCTTCTCTTCTTTGTTGTGAATGCAAGAAGGAGAGGCTCAGATCTGGAGAGTAGCCAATGAGATACAAATTAATTTAGTTTTATTTCGACGATGGCAATGAATTAATAAAACTAACTGTTAAATTCATGAAGAAGAAACAATTTATAAAGTTAGCTCGGCTGATATAAATATAAACTCATGTGGCACTTAGATGCATCTCCATAGGGTAAGTTTTTCTCAGACATTTACAGTTGGCACCTACATTCTTGCATTTTTACTGAAAAGAATATTTAGAGCACATGACATCCTACTAAAAAAATCAAGACTTGAAGATAACATGCATAGCCACTACCTAATACTCCATCAAACGAACAAAGAACATCAATTATGAATTTAGGTGGCACACTGCATTTCTGTACTGCAACAACACTTCTTTGGGTTCCTCACTTAGGTGCCCACAGACCAGGGCCAACTAATTTATGCACCATATAATAACCTTCTTTTTGAACTGAACTGTAAGATTTCTTAAATAAAGGGAAATGGTAAATTTTATCAGATTTTATTGAAATAGTGCCTGGAAGGATCTTAGAACTGACATGTGTTGGGCGATGACCCAAACGCATTTTTCGGAGCATCGATTTTGTCTTTTTACCACGCCTTCCAACAATGTCATTTTATTTATTTTTTATGATGAAATTTTGCATGCACAATGAACATCTCTTAAAGTATGCCAAAACTTTTTCAGAATTTTTTAAAATGTTTTTTGTTTTACTTATTTTACTGTCCACCACGAGCATATGAGCTCAGGTGTAGAAACTCCACGTCTGGCGATGCCAAGTAGGAAGATACTATGACCTGGTGCTTTGCCATGGCAGGGGAGGGTGCCCCCCTTTGGTGACCATATGGCTAGTAGGTTTTGGCTGTGCTTTTTCTCCTGCTTATAGAATTTGGCAGTGCCCCTACCGTTCCTTAGAAAAAAGCACAAATGCATATGGCTTGCGGGTATTTTGTGGAACGGAAGTTTGAAACCCCTAAGGCCCTGCTTGGATTATCGCTTCGCTAGGAAATACACCCGTAAATGATACGGACCTCAAGTCGTCGTTTCTGTTTCCAGCCAAAAATCAAAAAGGAGCCGGTAATATACACCTGTAGATTAATTCCGGGTGTATAAATTTACACCCATACCAAGCGGGGCCTAAGGCCCTGTTTGCATTGTCGTTTTCATTTCAAATACACTTGTAAAGAATACAAGCCTCCACCCATTGTTTCGTTTCTGCCTGGAAACTGCACTCGGCCGGTAAATTACGCCCGCATAGAAAATACACCCGCATTTCAATACTTCCATTCCAAGTGCAGCCTAAAGCTTTACCCGCCTCTCCCATCTACCCCAGGGCAGACACGTCCCAAATCCCACATTCGGAGGAACCAAGGCAAAATCAAAATATTAATCCACGCTGCCGCACACCAAGAGAATAAATACAGAACTGGAAAATAGTTTTACCGGCTCGCCTAGGCGGTCTTGCGGACGCGGTGGCCGTGGCCGGAGGGAGGCCAAGCGAGCGCGGCGCTCGAGCTCGCCGCGGACGGCATGGAGCGAGCGGTGGTACTTCTTCCCACCGTCCGGGAGGATGCCGCAGAATTTGTCGAGCCCATCCTGTAGGCGTTTGAGCCTCTCCTTCAGCGCCTGGTCCGACATGCCGCGAAGCTGGTCATCGATCCTCACCCCCGCATCCTCGCCCGCCTCCTCGCCGCTGGGGAGCGGCTCCGACGAAGCCGTGGCCATCGCATTCACCGCAGCGCGGCGCGGCTCGCCGATGGGGCGGGGTCGAGGGTGTTAAACAATGGTGGAAGCGTCACAAGTTGGCTGATCTCGATTGAGAGAGATAAAAGGAGAGTCCTAACAACTCTAACCTCCTAACAATCTTTATCTTGAACCAAAAAAAAAACTTTACCTTTAACCTTTTGTTTTGGAACGAATCTTTATCTTTATCTTTACCTTTACCTATTTTTCTATTTTTACCTTTTTTTTTGCATAATAAAGGGCTGGTTGCTTCTTGCTTCCGGTAATTTCGACCGTTTTGGTACGTCAAACTGCATTATCAGGTCAGAGAGCAAATGATTTTTCCTAGCAAAATGGGCCACATGGCCACTTGATATTTTTGCATAGGATGATGAGACATTGTCCAAAGGGTGTGTGTGAATTTTCTCAGATTTTTATGGGCAAGAAACAGAGGGGTTGCTTTGGAATGGAAAGGAAAATATTCCATTTTCAAGGTGAAAATGAAAATTTTCTTCACATCTGTGAAACAAATCATAGAAATGACTTCAAATATTGCAAAAGGTTTCAAAAAGATAGTGCAAAAACCTAAGCTATACAAACTGAATCTACACCAGCTAAAAAGAAGTAGAAATGTTAACGCCCACACGTGTGGGCATTAGCCAACTCACCCACACGTCTCCATCACCGTCCAGTAACTTCTGCACAAATCTTGGCACGAATTAGCTGATTTTGTACGTCATGTAGGACAACTCGCGTGTGTGGTGTGTGAGAGAGGTCGCCCACACATCCGTTTTACCACACGGAGGGGGCGGTGTGTGGGTGTTCAGCAGTTCGCGCCACAGGTCACTTTGCACGCATACACAAGGGCTAGTGTGTTGACATTTGCCATCTCGCCCACACGCCCGTCTCCTCTCCCACACCCAAGCTGCTAGTTACCATGTGTTTTCGCAGCGCACATGGTAACTGCCCCTAGTGTGCTTTATAAACAGGTGGCAACTCTCTTTTTTTACCCGAGTTGCCATGTGTTTTTGCAGGGTACACGGCAACTGCCTAGTGTGCACGTAAGCAGATGGCAACTCTCTTTTACCGAGTTGCCATGTGTTTTTGCATGGTACATGGCAACTGCCCCAACGTGCACGTACATGGCAACTGCCCTAACGTGCACGTAAGCAGATGGCAACTCTTCCTTTTTACATGGCAACTGCCCTAGCATGCTTGTGAGCACATGGCAACCTCCTCAACTGCCTAGTGTTAGTATGTGGCAACTCCCAAAGTTATGAAATCATGGCAACTACATTTAGATTAGACCATACATGGCAACTGCAGTTGAGCAACCATGGCAACTGCAGTTGTCCGACATGGCAACCGTAGTTCAGCGACATGGCAACTGCAGTTAAACGAACATGGACGAGGGTCTGAACCATGGCAACTGCGGGCGCGCGGTGGGCGTCACGCGTGGCGTGCGGGACCAGCAGGGTACGAGGCCTGACATACGGCCGTGTGGGCGTTATCAACTTCGCCCACACGCACGCGTGTGAGAGGGTTCAGGAGGGAAGAAAAGAGGTGTGTGGGCATTAGTTGTTTTGCCCACACATAGGTGTGTGGACTGATTGCTGTCCACGCCACCCGAGGCGTGTGGCACAACTACCCGATACACCACACGTGTGGCAGTTATTGGGACCCAAAAGAAGTCTGATTGTTTGGATAGAGTGCTCTTCACAAGGAGTCTTGCCGATTACACCTTCCACCTCTTATTTAATGACATTCTTCATATGCAATCCAGTGGATTGTGGGTGAGAGGGGGTGAGTAGAATATGTAACTTGCCAATTCGGCATTGTATGGTTGTATTCTGATATACTTATAAGCTAACATGTCTACCTCTGGCATAATTCCTTCTCTGTATCATCATCAGGTCCAGGTTCTGCAAAAAGGTTCAAACACGTACATCCATTCTCACCAAATCTCAAATTCGGGGTTTTCAAACAACTGCCGTACACTGTAGTGCTCTTAAAAAATAGATAAAGTAAAAGAGTTCTTGCACGGCCCCCCTTTCCCCTCCCAGCCCCCGCGCCGTCCGCTCGGGCGGCTCGGGCAGCGACTAGGGTTTCTCCGCGCCGCCACCCCCACCCCTCCCCCTATCTCCCTCGCCGCCACCCGAGGAGGTCGCCGGGCAAGCCCGCGTGTCCGCCGGTGACGGTGGCGGCGGGGATCTCGCCGCTCCGTTTTTCTCGCTGAGGGCTGCGGTCGTCGGGGCGGCGGCCCTAGGTGGCGAGGCGTCGGCGTTCGGCTGGCGGCCCTCGTTGGTGCTGGTGGCCAGGTTCCTCGGCCATTCGGGCGGCGAGGCCCTGGTGGTTGGTGGTCGCGGCGGGAGGCCTTCTCCTTCGCCAGATCTGAAGGTATGACTCCTCCACCTCTCTGGCTCACTCCTCCTCCCCATCCATGGTGTCCGGCGGCCTTGGCTGCCTGCACGCTAGCTGGTGAGGGGCTGGTGGCTCAGGTCTGGGTCCGGGGGAAACCCTAGGCCGGCTGGTCCAGCCTCGGCGGCGGCGACGCCCAAGGGCGCCGCTTTCCTTCCTGGAGGCGTCGTTGAGGACCCTCCTTGCCCACCCCCTACCTTGCTCCCGAGCGAAAGCTCAAAATCCTCTCCGGATTGGGCGGCGGCGGCGCCGTGCGCGTCGTGCTCTCCATGGAGACGCCGCCTGGGGATGCTGCAGGTTTGGGTGAGTGTTGCCTTGGTGTGGAGGCGTCTGGCAGCTGGTTTGTCCTCTCTACAGCGGCTAGTGATGCCATGATTTGCAGATCCGGCGTCCCCTTTGGTGGTTTCTCTCCAGCGTGGCTGGCAACCGTGTTGTTGAGTACCCGGTTCTTCTCCGTGGCGACTGATTTTGCTCTCGTGATGCTCGCTGCTGTGGCTTGGCTCGGTGCTGTTTCATCCTCTTCGATTGCCCCAAGTGGCTTTCCGTCTTTGCTGGGTGTCCACGGGCGGCGGCGTGGTAGCTGGCGTGGTGTGCTTTTGGCTTCGTGCAGGTCAGGCGACGTGTTCTTCACGAGTGGTCGTGAAGTCGGCTCCTATTCTAGCTCTCGGGTGAGCATCTCTCTTGCCGACGGTGCGGCGTCCTCGAGCCAGGACGAGAGGGTAGGGGCCCTCTTCGGCATATGAGGAGGTAGGAGCTATCCCTTCTCCACCCGATGTTACAGACACTATCTTGGTCCTACCCTTAGCAGCCGACTGATCCTTGGCTATCTACTCTGTCTAGCTGTCCCGGCCCTTAGTGTAGTGGGCAACGACATTAGCAAGCTCTGCTCCATTTTTCGATTTTTTGTGCTTGTTAGTGTGTGTTGCGTTGTAAGCTGCTCCATCAGTCCCTTGTATCTTTTTCTTCTTTGTTTGCCTCGTTGGTTCTCTGTAATGCCTGGCCAGTTGATGGCTTTGTTAATTCAAAGTCGGGCTCTTCTTGAGCCTTCGTTCTAAAAAAAGAGTTCTTGCACAGACCGAGGTAGGCACTCCTTCAGGCCACATTGGTTTTGAGCACTGCAAACTGCAAATCCTTTGCATGCAGCTCTAACCTTGTTTGCAATTTGAGGGCCAATTCTAATGGTATCAGGTTGTCAGCATCCACTAGTAGAAAAACTACATAATGTTCAACTCTTTAGTCCCGGTTTGTAAATGAATCGACACTAATGATACAATTAGTCCCGGTTCAAACAGCTATGCATTAGTCCCAGTTCGTGTTGAACCTGGCACGAACCGGTACTAAAGGGGTGGTGGCAGGCTGGTGTCAGGCCAGGGCCCCACGAGCCCCTTTAGTCATGGTTTATGACTAACCTATAGTGCCGGTTTGTGTCACAAACCGGGACAAAAGGGGTCTAACATTTAGTCCCGGTTGGAGACACAAACCGGGACTAAAGGGCAATTTTCAAACTCCACCCTCCCTATCGCCTTTTCTGTTTAAAAAACCCAAAAGAAAATGGTAAAAGTTTCAAAAATTAAAATCCTTCGTGATGTAGTTATGTTACTACATCTAGTAGTTAGGGAAATTTAAAAACATAAATTTCGACATGTTTTGCAAGGAAGTGTTAGGAAAAAGTAAAACGACCATATCTTTTGCATACGATGTCGAAAAAACTCGCATAATATATTAAAAAATCAGCATGAAAATCCGCATCCGATTTTGACCGCCGTAGGCCTGTTTGCATATTTATAGAATCCTCAAATTCTCAAAGGAAAAAAATGTATGCTCAAATTTTAGTTTTTTTGAATTTTTGTTAAATCTGGTCAAACTGTGGTCAATCTATGGTCAAACTACTTTTTCAAGAAATATTAGTGTTACTAAATAATTATTTTAGTTTTTTTGAATTTTGGTCAAACTGTGGTCAAATTATAGTCAAATCTGATCAAACTGTGGTCAAACTATGGTCAAACTACTTATTCAAGAAATATTAGTGTTACTAAATAATTATTGTTATTTAGAATAATAGTTTAAAACTCAAACGGTGAAATGTGTGACTTCATGCTCAAGCTAAACTCCTGAGGGTTAATAGAATTGACAACTTACTATTATCAGGTAAACAACAAGTGTAGACTTGGATACTAGGGGGAATAGAACTTGGAAGTTAAACGTGCTCAGGCTGGAGTAGTGAGAGGATGGATGACCGGCCGGGAAGTTAGATGATTTGGAATGATGAGGGATGATTAGAGCAATGATGAGGGGTGATTAGAGATTAAATCGTCAAATAATCTAGAAATTTGAAAATCAGAAAAAAAATCATTTTTTTAAAAAATCAAAAAAAAGTTAAAAAAAAAAAGAAAACCTTTAGTACCGGTTGGTGTTACCAACTGGTAATAAAGGTCTCCCAGCCCCCGGCGCGGGCTCATGCCACGTGGTGGGCCTTTGGCCCTGGTTCATGTTGAACCGGGACTAACGGGGCTACCTTTAGTCCTCCATTTAATGCCCGTTTCAAAACCGGAATTAAAGGTCCTTATGAACCGGTATTAAAGGTCGTTTTTCTACTAGTGACCTGCAACATCCCAAGGGATCAAAATACCAATTTGTGTAAATCATGTCACACCATTAAACATCAACGTCAAATTTACATGTCAGTAACGAAGACATTAATGAAGCAAACAAAATGTGCCCTATCTAATCTAACATCTAACATTCTTAAAAAGTTGCTCCCTACTTCTACCTATTCTCTCAACATGCACACTATCTACATTAGCTTTATGCCACATCATCAATCAGTTTACAAAATCGGCCAATGAAAAATCATCCTTACACACACTACAGTCATCGGGTCATGGTGTTGAAAAAAAATAGTTTTTTACCTCTACCATAGTCCATAGCAGCCGCTCATCCGGTCATCCCAATCTTTTCACCATCCCGCACGGCTGGCCGCCCCATCGAATCTACAGCGCCGGCCTACCCTCCTCCCTCCGGTCTCCTCGCCGCGCCCACGGCGACCTTGCCTCACCACCGGAGCGCCTCCCGTCTGGCGCACTTCCTCCTCTTCTCCCTCCCGTCTACTCCTCCTTTGGCGCTGCGCCCTGCCATGCATCTGCCGCCCCACAAGCAGAACGCCAGCTGTCCGCCGCGATTCCTCCTCTCCCTCCACCGGTCACCTCCTCCCGCTGCGCCCACGGCCATCTACCGTGCCCACCAGCCGCGCCACAGGCAGAGTGCCGGAAATCCGCCGCGCTTCCTCCTTTCCGTCCTACCGCCGCGCCCACGGCGCCCACGCATCCACCATGCCCACCATGCACGCCGCCACCCCTGTACGCCTCCTCCTCAGCCAGACTGACTCCCGGTCCCACCTTCAAGCCGCCGCCGCTGCTCACGGCTCCATTAGATGCTCCCCTCACATCACACTTTCCTCAGCTCAGAGCATGACGCGGGTCGTCCGCCATGGTCACTTCCAGTGTCGTCCGCCATGGTCACCGTCCACCCAGAATAGACCCTCTGTACACTGTTCCTCTGCTCCGCGACGTGGATGGCGAGGAGCCCTATTCAAACTTTCAAAGGCAAGGTGAGCACTTCCACATTTACTTCACTGCTGCTCGCTAGGCTTCTGAAGCTCGAAGCCAGAGATCCTCAAATTTTTCGTTTGCTGACACCAAACCAGCCCACTTTGTGCACGCCTTAGCAGCCTAATGCTCCAAATGGCTCATGATGTTTATCTTCTCCGATGCCATCACTTGAACCCTTCAGCTGCTGGTTATTAGTGATTGACACTTCACTTCCACTCCCCACGATCTCTGCAGAAGAAACTGATGGATTCCTCTTTAAATTCAGTGCTCCACCTGAACTCACTTTGTACCAATCGTCCTCCATACGGGTGAGCGTCTGCCATACCGCTCATACCCGTACCACTGGTGAGCAACTCCCTCGGTGGTTCCCGGTGGCGGCAACGACGGCGACGATGAAACACTGGGGAAGTTGTCCACACGAGTTGCTCTACAAAGGCGAGGCCAGTGGAGGATAGGCAGCGGCACACGATCGTTGCGTACAGGAAAGGGGTTTTCTCGACTACCCTGGACTCGAGATGCCGCAGCAACCATCGATTCGAGGTTATGACTCCTGACCATGATTTAACTATTGATTTTCGGAAGAAAAAACGGTGTATTCCAGTACTGTTCATCCTCTTTTGATGTTCTGAAATGTCATGCAGCAATTTGACTGATTCGAGTGACGTCCAAGGGAGTTTATTCATGTACATATATTCATTTGCCCCATGTCTTGAGTAAACAAGAAGCCACCCTCCAGTAGCATCACTTGTAAGTTACCCAGTCAATCTATTTCAATCTATTTTTGTTAAAGACTCGATGTATACATAGTACATAAATTATTTTTTCTTTCCTAAAAGGGGTATCGCCGTCGCTGTCTTCTTTCATGCTTATGATGTCCAGATTATACACAATGAGTGCTAGCTTCGAATTAACTCGAGCTATTTCAGAGTGATGCATTACTTGCTGCAGTCTTATTCTGAACTTTTTCCTAATTTTTATTTTCCTAACTATTTTTTTATCTTGAGATGTTTTCGGATAGATGGGAGTGTCCCTAATACCCTGCTTATTGTTCTGAAGTTGTCAGTCCATGGGTTGCAGCTGCAGAATACACATCACAGGTTATTCAGTGTTACTTGCCTTCCCATTACAATTTCAGTTTGTTAGTGCAGAGTAGCGTGATTTTTCAGATGAATGTAAATACATAGGTCTGGTCTCTTAGGTCCTGCATGCAGTTCTTAGTTAACCTTCTCTGCCAGTTTCTTATGCATGTGTATAATGGTATAATTAAGGTGATTGCTCGAATTTTTATGTATTTATCGTGTGGAGTATACTTACAGTAACATGCTCGTGAGGGCCTAAACTAGGAATTCTTCATACTGATCATTAATTGTTTCAGAATAGAGCTAACCACACATCTGTTTTGTACTGCAGTTCAATGAGGAAGCACGGTCACCTTTTGTGAAGAAATACAAGACTAACATTCACTCGGAGAGGTAATAATTTGTCCTGCATACCTCCTAAGTTGCAACTATATAATCTAAGTAATCTTCTTTACAGGCCCTTAGCCGGTACACATCTCCAGTTGTCGGTGTACTAAAGTAGGGGTACCTTAGTATCCCGAACTTGTGCACGGGCAGTCGCAGCGTCCCGCGGCAAGGCTTGCCGGGCGTCCGCCAAGATCCTTCGCTATTCCTATTACTGCCATTCAAGAACAAAGTGTTTAACTGAGAAGACAGAGCCCCGGCAAGAGGAGCTTGCCGGGAATTGGACAAGACCCCGGCAAGAGGAGCTTGCCGGGAAGGCCAACCAAGACTTTTCAAGAGACTTGCCGCGACGCACCGCGCGTCCCGGCAAGACCCGGCGAGCGGCAAGCTTGCGGGTACGACAGGACAGCGACCGCGGCAAGGTGCTTGCCGCGGCGAAGCCACCACTCTGCGCCTACGCTCCAGCGCGTACGTGTCGCCCCAAGACAATCCCAGGAGCACGTGGCGGAGCGCTGTGTAGCCAAGCGGTGCGAGGTGGCAAGTGGAGATGACGAGGAGGCCATCGTGGCGATCGGTGGCGCCTCTAATGGTCGTTTCTTACACTGTTTGGGCGACCGGACGGGCATTAAATGCCTTTGTCCCCTGCCGTCAGAGTTAGGTAGGGGGCACTGTGGATAGCGGTTGTACCAACCCCTCTTTTTACTTTTTTACCCCTCTCTCTACGTTGCCACCTGTCGGTGACCCCTTTAGCCTATAAAAAGGAGGCCCATGTGCACGTAGAAGGGGTTTGACTCATTTCGAAACTACAACACACCTACGCTCCCGAGCAAGAACAGAATACAAACACAAAGCAGCAGTAGGAGTTTTATCTCTCCGGAGAGCTCCGAAGCTGGGTAAAATCCCTCGCGTGCTTCGCCTCGATCTGCTCTTCGTGCGCTCTCCGCTCCCTTGCCGGACCGAAAAGGGGCCCTGCCCCATAGGTGCTCGTTTCCCACGACATCTTTGGCGCGCCAGGTAGGGGGGCGTCGAGATTGTGCGAACCTGATCCGACGTTCATGCGCGCTACATCAACATCTTCATCGACATGCCACCGAAGAAGAAGACTTCGGAGGTGGCCGCTCCGTCCACGTCGATCCTACCGTCACCGGAGCAAACGGGCGGTGGGGTGGACGCCGGCGGAGGAGCGGGCGCCGACGGGGGGACTCACATCATCACCAGGTCCAAGGACAAGGCCCCGCAAGCTTCGGCGTCTGTGCATACACCGCACCCCTCCCAGGAGGTGCAGGATCGACAACGCCATGGTGCTCCTAGCACCGTACTCGCATTGGAGCAAGGCCGAGCTGGTGGATCGCGGGACGCTCAAGGCCAACATACGCGTCAACATGCTGGCCCGAGCGCAGGACGGTCGCCTGGACGAGATGTTGCTCTTTCTAACAATGTTAGAAGTCTGAGCATATCTCGCTCCTCGCGTCGTTCGCCGCCACCGCCCAAGGCTCCAAAGGAGGCGCTGGCCCGAGCCCAGCTGCTTCTAGACTACCCTCCAGCGCCAGACAAGATCGACGACTGGAGGGCCACCATTCAGAGCCTCATCGGCTTCGCTAACGGCGACAAGCCCCGGCAACCGAGCACATCGAAGCCCCGGCAAGACGCCCATGCGCAAGCCGACGCCAACAAGACCGCTGGGGGTGCCACCACCATGCACTCCCCACCCCGAAGGCCAAGATCGCCGACTCGCCGGGCTAACCTCGACACCGATTCCACCGTGTCGTCGGACCCGCGAGTTCGTCGCGATCAGCGCCAAGTTCTCCTAGAACGACGACAAGAAGACGCTCGTACTCGCATCGAGCGTCGAAGAGAAGCGCAGCGTCAGTCAGACCAGCGCGCTGGGCCCACTGTCGATATGCATGCGCCAGGGGAACCAGGCGACTTGCCGTACACGGTAGGTTGCCCTGCGTTCACCCGTGAGCTGCGGCAGGTCTAGTGGCCCAGTACCAAGAACTTCAAGCCAGACGTGCCCGAGAAGTACGATGGCAGGATACATCCGTCGGAGTTCCTCAGCGTCTACACCATCGCGGTGCAGGCTGCCGGGGGGCGTGACGAGAAAATCCTCGCCAACTACTTCCCGCTGGTGCTCAAGCCCAACGTCAGATCTTGGCTCATGCACTTGCCGGACAACTCCATCTCTTTGTGGGCGGACCTATGTCATCAGTTTGTCGGCGCCTTCACAGGCGGCCACAAACCCCATGGCCAGGAAAGCGATCTTCATCTGCTCGCCCAGAAGGAAGGAGAACCCCTGCGCAAGTACATTCAAAGATTCAGCCAGGTGCAGCGCAACATCCTAGACGCCCACCCTGCCGCGGTTATCAGCGCGTTTCATCAGAACGTGCGTAACCGTATGATGAGGGAGGAGATGGCGATGTGCAAAATCAGAGATGTCAGCGAGCTATATGCTCTGGCCGACAAATGTGCACGTGCTGAGGAGGGGAGGAAACTCCCCGGAGAGAACGCAGGAGCAGAAGGATCTGACAGTGAGGATGCCGCCCCGGCAAAGAAGAACCGGAGGCGGAATAACAGAAAGAGGAAAGCCAAGGATGTGCTAGTTGTCGAGCAGTCCGGCAACGGAGGTGGTGCCGAGAAGGCCAAAGCTGGTGACTCCGGCGAGGCTGTGGTGGCCGCCGACAAGCAGGACGGCTCCGGCAAGCAATACTGCTAGATCCACCGCACCAAGGGTCATGACCTCCAGGCCTGCAAAAAGGTTGAGCAGCTCGTAGAATTGCAGAAAGCTGAATACGAGCGCCGCGACAAGGAGAAGGCCCGGGAAGGTGGCGGAGGATCCGACAAGAAGCGTCTAGGCCGGGGAGGGCGCCGCGGCAAGGCCAAGCAGCAGCAAGGAGACAGGCCTCCCCGCGGCCGCGACAAGGATGAAGACGAGGACGAAGATGAAGAGATGGATGAGGATGAGGCCGACGAGCAGGAGTTTCAGAAGGCAACAGAGGTTTTGTGCGTCGATGGCGGTGCTTCTCTGCATACCTCGCACCGCCAACTCAAACAGTGGGTGCGGGAAGTAAATGCAGCAGAACCGTTCGTTGAGTCGCGCAAGCCCCTGAAGTGGTCCAGCACGCCCATCATCTTTGATGTCGAGGATCACCCTGATCGCATAACTGCGGTCGGGTGCTTGCCAATGTTGGTTTCACCAACTATCCGCAACCTCAAGGTCACAAAGATGCTGGTTGACGGCGGGGTCGGCCTGAATCTGATCTCCTCAGCGGTTCTCAAGAAGCTCCAGATCCCCGACAGCGAGCTCGAAGAGACTGGCACCTTTCAAGGAATCAACCCGGGAAGGAGCAAGCCGAAGGGGAAGATCACACTGCCAGTGACGTTTGGCAGCGAACTGAACTTCAGGACAGAGAGAGTCACATTTGACATTGCTGATTTCCCATTGCCCTACAATGGGATGCTTGGCCGTCCAGCGCTCGCCAAGTTCATGGCAGCCTCTCACTACGCCTATAACGTACTCAAGATGCCTGGTCCGATAAGTGTTATTTCTGTCCCTGGCGACAAGAAAGATGCACTTATCTGTACCGACAAGATCTACCGGGAAGCAGCAGCCGCTGTAGAACGCAAACCACTTGCCGCTGAAGCTCCCGGGGGGAAGAAGAAGACCAAGTCCGGCAAGAGTAGCTCTGATGCCCACTCCGGCAAGCGCACCTCTTCGGAGTGCTGCGCTACCGTCGAGGACGCACCATCGAGCTCCACCGGCAAGTGCAAGAAGGCAAAGACAGCTTCACCAGAGACCAAGAAAGTGGCCGCCAAGGAGGACGGCACTGGTGGTACCTTCACCATCAGTGCCACGCTTGACCCTAAATAGGAAAGCGCGCTCGTTGCTTTTCTGCGGGAGAATGTCGATGTGTTTGCATGGCAACCATCTGACATCCCCGGTGTTCCCAGGAAAGTGATTGAGCACCACCTTGCCATCTGCCCTCACGCGCGGCCCGTCAAGCAGAGAGTTAGGAAGCAAGCAGTGGAGCGACAAGAATTCATTGCTGAAGAGATCAAGAAATTGGAAGCAGCAGGCCTGGTCCGAGGAGTACTCCATCCAACGTGGTTAGCCAATCCAGTAGTCGTGCGCAAAGCGAACGGGAAGTGGAGGCTTTGTATTGATTTCACTGATGTTAATAAAGCTTGTCCCATGGATCCACTTCCCTTGCCGCGCATTGACCAGATTGTCGACTCCACGGCAGGATGGGACCTGCTTTCATTTCTTGATGCATATTCAGGATATCATCAGATCTTCATGGCAGAAGAGGATGAAGAGAAAACCGCATTCATTACTCCATGTGGCACGTACTGCTTTGTACGGATGCCTTTCGGACTAAAGAATGCTGGTTCAACATTTGCAAGGGTAGTCAGTCATGCTTTTGAGCCACAGCTGCACAGAAATGTAGAAGCTTACATGGATGACATAGTGGTCAAGAGCAAGGACAAGGAAACTCTGATCCAAGATTTGGACGAGACTTTTGCAAATCTGCGTAAGATCAATCTTAAGTTGAACCCCGAGAAGTGCGTGTTCGGAGTTCCTTCCGGCAAGCTTCTCGGGTTCTTTGTGTCCCAGAGGTGGATTGAAGCCAATCTCGACAAGATCAAGGCCATTGAGCAGATCGAAGCACCGAAGCGCATCAAGGATGTGCGAAGGCTTGCCGGCTGTGTTGCTGCTCTCAGTAGGTTCATCTCTAAGTCTGCTGAGCGTGCCCTGCCATTTTTCAAAATTTTGAAAAAGGCAGGTCCAATGAAATGGACTCCGGAAGCGGAGGCTGCACTGTAGGACTTGAAGAGGTACCTGTCCTCCACTCCAATACTTGTCGCACCTAGGCCACAAGAGAAGTTGCTGCTGTATCTGGCGGCAACCAATCAAGTGGTTAGTGCTGCGTTAGTAGCGGAGAGGGAGGCGGATGATGAGCCAGCGGCAGCGGCAAGCGAATCCAGCGACAAGCAGGGGGCTTCTCCGGCAAGCTCTGGTCCCGACAAGGACGAATCTGTGTAGCCGCAGGAAGAAAAACAAAAGAAGATGGTGCAGCGCCCAGTGTATTTTGTCAGTTCCCTTCTGCAGGGGGCTAGATCAAGGTACTCTGGAGTGCAGAAGTTGCTTTTCGGCCTTCTCATGGCCTCGAGGAAGCTGCGCCATTACTTTCAAGCACATGAGATCACAGTTGTCACTCGCTTTCCGTTGAAGAGGATACTGCAAAATCCGGAAGCAACAGGCAGGATTGTCGAGTGGGCACTGGAATTGTCAAGCTTTGGCCTCAAGTTTGAGAGTACCTCAACTATCCAGAGCCGAGCATTGGTAGAATTCATAGCAGAATGGACGCCAACACCTGATGAAGAAACTCGAGAGACGAGCATCCCCGTCAAGGAAGCAAGCAAAGAATGGATCATGTACTTTGATGGTGCCTTCTCGCTGCAAGGCGCCGGTGCGGGCGTACTACTTGTCACACCCACTGGAGAACACCTCAAGTACGTGGTTCAGATGCACTTTCCCAAGGAGCAAGCGACAAACAATACTGCAGAGTATGAAGGCTTGCTTGCCGGACTCAGGATCGCGGCAGACCTTGGGATCAAGAAGCTTATTGTCAGGGGTGACTCGCAGCTTGTCGTCTGCCAAGTCAACAAGGATTATCAGAGTCCGTTGATGGAAGCCTACATTGATGAAGTGAGAAAACTAGAAGAGCATTTTGACGGCCTACAGATGGAACATGTTCCAAGAGCTCAGAACGACATTGCAGATGGCCTGTCAAAATGCGCTGCGTTCAAGTTGCCTGTGGAACCAGGGATCTTTGTGCTCAAGTTGACTCAACCATCTGTGACACCATCAACTGGACAGAGCAAGAAGAGGAAGTTGATTACTGGCGACTACTTTCCGGCAGAGCTCCCCGAAGCCGCCGTCAAGAAGGTCCCCAAGATCAACACAAAGAGTGCTGAGGAGCAGTCTGCTCCGACACGCCCTAGGGTTTGTTTCGTTGAAACAGACGCTCCCGACAAGCTGTGTCCCGACACGCTTGCCGGGGAGCATCACGCTCCGGCTGAATTACAGATTCTTGCCGTAGAAGCGGGTGTTCCCGCAGCAGCATTTGCGCCTTTAGTCCTTGTCGTTGAGCCACAAGCTCCAGCATGGGCACAGCAGATCGTCCATTTCCTTCAAACAGGAGAACTTCCTGAAGAGCAAGCAGAAGCAGAAAGAGTAGCCCGGCAATCAAGTATGTACCAGTTTGTCGATGACATACTATACAGAAGAAGATTCAATGGAGTGAAATTGAAGTGCATTTCCCGGGAAGATGGACAGGAGCTGTTGGCGGAGATACATGGAGGCATATGTGGCCACCACATTGGCGCAAGAGCACTTGCCGGCAAAGCCTTCCGGCAAGGTTTCTTCTGGCCGACAGCCCTCCAGGATGCAACTGCACAAGTAACCAAGTGTGAAGCGTACCAGTTCCACTCCAAGCAGATACATCAACCAGCTCAAGCTCTCCAAACAATCCCTTTATCCTGGCCATTTTCGGTCTGGGGGCTCGATATCCTCGGCCCCTTTCCCCGAGCTGGCGGGGGCTTTGAGTACTTGTACGTTGCAAGCGACAAGTTCACAAAGTGGCCTGAAGTGGAAGCAGTGAGGAAGGTGACAGCACAGTCAGCAGTCAAGTTCTTCAGGTCGATTGTTTGCCGTTTCGGAGTCCCTAACAGGATCATCACCGACAATGGCACAGAATTCACGAGCCGCACCTTCATGCAGTACGTCCAAGATCTTGGCGCCAAGATCTGCTTCGCTTCTGTTGCTCACCCGAACTTTCTGCACCTTCTGCTTCGCTTCTGTTGCCCCAAGACAATCCCAGGAGCACGTGGCGGAGCGCTGTGTAGCCAAGCGGTGCGAGGTGGCAACTGGAGATGACGAGGAGGCCATCGTGGCGATCGGTGGCGCCTCTAACGGTCGTTTCTTACACTGTTTGGGCGACCGGACGGGCATTAAATGCCTTTGTCCCCTACCGTCAGAGTTAGGTAGGGGGCACTGTGGATAGCGGTTGTACCAACCCCTCTTTTTACTTTTTTACCCCTCTCTCTACGTTGCCACCTGTCGGTGACCCCTTTAGCCTATAAAAAGGAGGCCCATGCGCACGTAGAAGGGGTTCGACTCATTTCGAAACTACAACACACCTACGCTCCCGAGCAAGAACAGAATACACACAAAAGCAGCAGTAGGAGTTTTATCTCTCCGGAGAGCTCCGAAGCTAGGTAAAATCCCTCGTGTGCTTCGCCTCGATCTGCTCTTCGTGCGCTCTCCGCTCCCTTGCTGGACCGAAAAGGGGCCCTGCCCCATAGGTGCTCGTTTCCCACGACACCAGTCCTCCGTTACCTCCACTCTTTAATTCCACTCTTCCTATTTGAATTGTTCCCATGGGTGATCGGAATCATAATTGCTCTGCTACGAAATCTCTGTGTCTTCTTAAAAAAAATCAAAGAATTGATAGCCTATTTTAGGGAAGTCGCATACTAAAGCTATGAATTATACTACTATGTACAACTATGTTAGCTTCCTGAAGGTATTTAGGAAAAAAATTGGGGCTTGAAGACGTTGCCATGATTATTTCTATAACGGGGTGCAAAGAAGCATTTTTTTGTCACGTGACTTTCTGTTATGCAGATGTGCAATGTATTGGATGAAAGCACCCATAAATATGACACTGAGAGTTCTTAATCCATATTTATTTTGAATAGCCTTATATTTTAATTAGTTCTAAGTTGATGACATGCATGTTTAAAAGCAGCACCGATTTACATACTTACTGTACCGTACAAACATCCTCATTTGTTGCTAGGTTTGCTACCGTTCATAGGACTAGAATGTGTTTATGTGTTGGGGGAGTATTATTGTCATATATTTCTAATTTTATTCTTGACAATTTATCAGAAGATCAAAATAGGAAGATCAAAATAGATCCACATTCTCCCTGCAGTATGGCCTATCTAACAGAAGTACAAAGAGCAAAATAAATCCGTATTCTCCCTGCATTCCATGATGTGTGTTTTGCATTGTAGCCACCAGAAAAATAGGCAGGCGACTGTGAAAGTAACGCTATGCTTGACAATACAAAATTCGACGTTTCAAACAGGATATGGAGCAAGAACCCCAAACCTGATTTCATATAGGGTTGGCCACTCATACGAAGAACAAAAAAATAATATTGATTTTCTATAGTGGTGGCGATTGACAGTTTGACACAGAGGCCGCGGCCGTCGCGGCATCGAGCTCAAACGGCATGAGCTCTGCCAGGGACCGCCACTGTGACGCGCATCACATCCACCGTCATCGTCACTTTCTGCCGCCACCTCCTCCTGGTTTGCCACCATTCAGCAATAGAACTCCTGTGAAATAAACAATCGGAAAAAAGCAGGGAAGGAGGATTTCTAGGCTGATCTGTAGGCCGCAAAAAGAATCATGGGAACAATCTAGGGTACTCGAGGATCAAGAATTGAATCCAATGGGAGGTTAGCTAGTCAAATGTCCAGATCACGAGGTGGACGACCTGTATCTACACCGCTGCCCCGTGAGGCCGCTGCCCCTGATCGCTGTCCCTGCCGTCATTGCTTCCGCCTTCCAGGACAAACAACGACAGTACGACATCGAGCAGTGAAAAGAAGGAAGAGTGGAAGCGGGGAGGAAGAGTGAGGGAAGGAGAGACCTGAGGTGAGAGCAACGTGCTGCTGCTGTCGTCTTGTGTTGCTTCTGCTCGCTACTCCTTGCGGACCCCGTTATTTGTACACGAACAACACACTACATTATCGCTGCTCGCCGTGCCCATCGTCTGCCCCATGCACCGTGGTCAGCTCTCACCATCTGAAGAGTCCTCTCCTCCTGGTTCCTTCCCTTTGGCAATCCACGGAATCTTCTGACATGGCCGCACAACGTGGCGCCCTGCTGAGCCCGCTTCTCGCCGGACACGACTCCACTCTGCCGGGTCCGCCATTGTTGCGCTGCTGGCATCGCTGCTCGCTGTGGCGTCTTCCGGCTGCTGCTGCTCCTGAACCCCAGAGTCGATCGCCGATGATCGGAGCCAGAGCAGAGTGTCCTTCGTCCGCGCGCGTGAAAGAAGGTAGAGTCCCATCCTGACACGGTTGTGGCGGACAACGGGCATGGTTGAAAGATGGGGATGGCATGGGGAAGAGGGCCTTTTATAGGTGGCACGACGGTTGAGGGGCAGCATAAGGTGGCACAACGGTCGAGGGGCAGCATGTGGGTGAGGCGGTGGAGAAGCGGTAGGCGCGGCACAGGTCGAGAAACCTCGGAGCTTCTCGCGATCCTTTCACATCCACGGAGAGAAGGACACGCGGAGGAAACGGAGAGAGGGGAGACAGCGATCTATCCGGGACACGCATGCACATCCCGATATATTTGGAAGCGTCCACACAAACCATGCAAAACCGGCAGGCCGAGTCAAATCACATGCAAGAAGCGAGAACAGAACCAAAAGAATGTCCCTAATCCACGCTTAAATCGCTGCAATCATCAGGAACTAACTTCTCAACGTACCAAATTAATGCACGCGTCGACCTTTGGTTGGGCAAACTTTTCAACGTGAAACACGCTGGCCCACAGGCACACAATAACGCTAAGGCTGGTCATAGTGGGGAGTAACTTAGACTAGTGTCATGCATGTGACACTAGTCTAAGTTACTATCTTCATAGTGCAAAGTAACATAATAATAGTATCATAGATTGCTTCATTTATTATCTCATAGACTCATTTTGCCTCGGGAAGCGCTATGTTACAGAACATATTATGTTACCACAAGCACCCCTTTCCTCTTTAAATACTTGCCACATAAGCAAAATTGTCTTGGGATGTGTTAAGTTACTACCTAAGTTACCCCCACTATGACTAGCCTAACCGCACGACAAAATCGCTACACTTAACAAAATTTTCATCGGGAATCTACAGTCACCAGATAAATGTACCCGCCAGTATCCCAATTTAATATACGTGTCCTCATCCAATAAGCTGGCAGGTCACGGTCAACCAAGTGGTGAAACCTCGAGGCAAAAATTCCCCGAATATAGGGGTGTCAGTATACGTTTCCCTATAACCAGAAGCCATGTTATTTTTAGTTTTTTTTAGGGTCCATGTTATTTTTAGTTAATGTGTATATCTTGTGCACATTTTTTTTGAAAGCAAGCAAAGCTTTATAGATTAACGGTGTGTAGGCAGATCGCCCAACACACAAGCAGCCACTATGGGCGGTACATCATTCTCCCAATGCATACACATATCAGCTAAACACATACGACCGATTTGGCCCAACTCATGTGCTACCTTATTCTCACTCCAGTTACATGCTCGTACACTATGTTTAGCAAACCATAGTTTTAACTGTAGCTTGAGATCTTCCAGGATAAAGCATACGGCGAGGAATCGATCTTCCGAACATCAAGCGCTTCCACCAGCAGTTGACTGTCAGTCTCAAAGGTAGCCCGAACCACGCCGATGTCTGCTGCAAGGGCGATCGCGCCAGCCATAGCCTGAACTTCCGCTCCGAAGGCATCTGTTGTCTGCTCCTGTCGGCCTGCACGAGCCGCAATGACTTGTCATTCCGAGTCACGTACCACAGCGCCCCATCCACAGAAACTACTGCCAGGTACAAATGCTCCGTCGATGTTAATCTTGAGCTCCCCCGTTTTAGGTGCCCGCCACTTGCCGTCGTGTGCTATTTTCTTCTTGGTGACAAATCTGTCAGCATACTCCATGGCATTGCACCTTACTCTCCCGATCGTTTCAGTAAGGGCCGGCGCCAGCTCACCCTCTCTGATCTTGTTCCTAACATTCCACCACTGCCACCATAGTGTAGTGATCAGCACCCGTTTAGTTTCAGAGAACTCCCACAGTGCGTCCAGCATATCATGCACACTAGTGAAGGCTTCCAGCCGGTTCCTTTCCTCTTCCAGCCCCAGCTCCCTCCAGGCGTGTTTGACATGCTTGCATTTAATGAACAAGTGCTCCCCATCCTCCTCGGCTCTACCACAGAAGAAACATTTTGATTGATCAAGCTTGAGGCCCCTCCTCAACAAGTTTGCACAAACAGCCAGCGACTCATGGCGCATCCTCCATAGAAACATCTGAAGTTTCCGTGGGCATGGCATTTTCCAAATCCTTTTCCAAGACTGATCCGCTGTTGCATCCAAGTTACCTCCTCCTGCTGAACTCGCTCCCGGTGCCCCATTCTGCTGTTGCTTTTGGAGTTCCACATGCAGCTTATAGGCGCTTTTTACCGAATGGTTTCCTCTCTTATCAAAATGCCAGGCAATAAAGTCATCTACACCTTGCCGTAGAGGAATTTGTAGGATCTGTCGGGCATCTACCTCACAGAACGTATCCCGCACTAGTTCCTCATCCCATCGTCCGGCGACCGGGCTTATGAGCTCATCAACCCTAGTCAGCAGGCTCGGCCCCCTTGGTGTAATGACTCGCCTCGACCAAGCCCTTGGCAGCCACGGATCGTCCCAAATATTCACTGAAGTTCCATCCCCAATGCGCCAAATATACCCCTACTTGACCAAGTCGATCCCATGCAATATGCTACGCCAAGCATATGATATGCCATCATGCTCAACAGCTCCTAGCGCAGAAGTGTTCGGGTAATACCGTGCTTTCAGGATCCGAGCACACAGGCTGTCTGGGTTTTGGATCAATCTCCATCCCTGCCTCGATAACATAGCTATGTTGAAACTGTGCATCTCTCTGAACCCTAAACCTCCCATAGCTTTTGGCTGTGTCAGTTTATCCCAACTTAACCAGTGCATAGGATTTTGTTTGTCCTGTTGACTCCACCAGAACTTGCCCAATAGTGTGTTCAGCTCCGAGCAAAATGTTTTTGTGAGGTCAAAACAAGACATAGCGTAAGTGGGAATCGCCTGTGCTACTCCTTTGACAAGCACCTCCTTGCTCTCCTTTGCCAAAAGCCTTTCCTGCCATCCATAAACCCTCCCACACATGTTCTTCTTTATGTAAGCAAAAGTTTTCTTCCTCGAACGACCGACATGGACCGGGAGCCCGAGGTACTTATCATTCCAGTTTTCGCTTCGTATGTTTAGTGCATTCTTGATGTTATCCTTAACTCCGTCCTCCGTATTGGGGCTAAACATGAGAGCTGATTTCTCTACATTGATGCACTAACCTGAGCATTCCTCATAGAGGTTGAGTATGTCACGTAGTGCCTCGACTTCCTGTTGCTTCGCTTTCATCAACAACATGGAGTCATCCGCAAGGAACAAATGGGATACGCATGGTGCTCTCGGGCACACTTTGATTCCATTGATCCTCCCTCTCTGTTCCGCCTCGTTTAGGAGAGTAGACAAGCCCTCCGCACAAATCACAAATAAGTACGGTGATGCCGGATCCCCCTGGCGCAATCCTCTTGATGGGCAAAACTGATGTGTCAGCTCCCCGTTCACTTTAACTTGATACCGGACCGTCCTGACACACTTCATTATGAGATCAACCCACTCCTTCCTGAAACCCAATCTGCACATCATCGCCTCAAGGAAACACCATTCAACCCGATCGTACGCTTTGCTCATATCAGCCTTCACCGCGGTGTATCCATCCTTCCCTGACCTCTTGTTCATGACATAGTGAGTGAGTTCATATGCAATGAGTACATTGTCCGTTATCAATCTCCCCGGAACAAATGTGCTTTGATTGTCCGAGATGAGCGCCAGAAGGATCATCTTAAGCCGGTTGGATATCACCTTAGAGACTAGCTTGTACATAACGTTGCATAGGCTGATCGGTCGAAGATCCTTTATTCTCTGTGGATTCTTTACCTTGGGGATTAAGACCACATGGGTATCATTCCACCCCTCAGGCATCTCTCCACCATTTAGCACTCTCAACACCTCCTCTACGATCTGATCGCCCATGAAGTGCCAATGTCTTTTGAAAACAATCGATGGCATACCATCCGGTCCCGGAGCCTCCAAATCTCCAATATGATCTAGTGCCGCTTTAACCTCCTCGCGAGTAAAGGCAGCCAGCAAGACATCGTTAATGGCCTCAGTAACCCGGGGCTGTACTTTTTCAAGTAGCTCTGGCAACCGTTGAGGGTTAGATGAGGCAGTGAATAGTTCCTGAAAAAATGAACACACATAGTTAGTCATCTCCTCTCCTTCCTTCTCTACCCCCCCCCCCCCCCCCCCCCGTCCTCCTTCCTCAACTCCTTAATTCTGTTTGTTTTCTTCCTCGCCGAGGCTACAGACTCCAGATACTTTATGTTTCTATTGTCATCCTTAAGCCACCACATATGGGCCCTCTGTTTCAACTGGGTATGCTTCTTCTCCTCCAGCTCTTCCACTAGACACCGTAGCCTTGCTTCTTCCTTAACTTTATGGTTTGTCACTGCCATCCGCATACAACCTTCAAGCTCCTTTTTCGCCCTTTTTAACCTACCTTCCAATTCCCCAACTACATTTTTGCTCCATGTGGATGTATTTGCTGCCACTTTTTGAAGTGCCCCACTGACCATACCATCCCCCATCTCCCTGCTCGTCTCCCAGGCTGCCCGCACCACCTCCTCACAACCTTCCTCCTGTAACCATCGCGCTTCAAACCGAAAGCTTCCATCCCCTCTCCTCCAATCCTTATCAGGGCCTTCCGTATCCACAATTATTGGCCGATGGTCAGAATGTCTGGGTAGGCCATTGATCACTGTATAAGCTGGGAACTGCTCACACCACTCCTCATTCGAGGTGGCCCTGTCCAATCTCTCACAAATATATGTTCTTAGTTCCTTACTATGGTTCCTCCACGTGAACATGTCCCCTTCAAAACCAATATCACGTAGATCACAGAATTGTAGCGCCTCCCTGAAACCATCCAAGTAGTGTTGCGCCCGGGCTACCCCTCCTGCTTTCTCCAAGCTTGTTAAGATCTCGTTAAAGTCACCCAGGCAAAGCCAAGGCCGTCCAGTTTGGTGTTGCTGTTTCAAGAGGCGCATCATCCGCCATGTTTCTTTTTTCCTATCCATCTCTGACTCGCCATACACTCCAGTAAGCCTCCAGATCAAACCGTCCTCCCTCCTTACATCAACATCAATGTGCCTTCTCCCGAACGATCTCAGCGTAACATCCACCTCCTTCCTCCAAAACATTGCCACCCCTCTACTCCTCCCATCCCCCTTCCAGGAGCACATTTGGGTGAGCCCTAGCAGCCATCGAAAGCGGTCCAATTCCTTGTCCTCCAACCTCGTCTCGCACAGAAACAGTACGTCGGGCTCCTCCGCTCTTCCCAGCTCGAGAAGAGACCGAACTGCCGGGCCGTTCCCGAGTCCCCGGCAGTTCCAACTTATAATTTTCATTGGGCCCGGCGGGGCTGCTGTGCCAGCCCAGCCGATATATTGGTGGTTATTACTTCCTCCTGCTGGTCTTCCTCCATCAGCACCCGCTCCCCTTCTGCCATCCCACTTTCATCCTGTTTAGCCTTTTTCAGATTGGTCGTGGCATCCATGTTCATATCGAGTCCTACTCTTTTGCCCAATTCCACTCCCAACTTCTCTTGTTGCTCAGCTCCGGTTATACGTGGTTTACGCCTGAACTTTTTGCCTCCATTGCCCTTGTCATCCTTCTCAGCAGTTCCTGCACCATGCTTTTGCTCTACCCCTTCCAGCGTCCCTCCTCTACTTCCCTCCCCGGACTTCCTCCCGCCAACTGCACGCACCCCTTCCTTCTCAGGTTTGCTACCCCCTGCTCCTCCTCCACTGATCATCTCCCCCCACTGCAGTCGTTCCTTCCCTCTGAACTTCACCGCCTGCCTTGCCCAGCGCTTCGCGAGCATCAGTGCTTGGTCCAAACGTGATTTGCTTAGTTGCTTTGTTCTTTACCGAGTCAACCCTCTCTCCCTTCTCATTGAGCTTAACTGGGCTATTGACCTCCATCTCCTCTCCTGCCGCACCATCATCAGTATTTTTTTACGAAGTCTGACTCTTCCTCCAGCTTGGCGCATCACTCCCCGTACCACCAATGCCCCTCCCTAAATTGTACTGTCTCCGTTCTCCTCCCCCTTGATTACTTCCAACTCCTCTCCCCGTGTTCTTCGACTTCGCGTCACTACTGCTCCGGCTAACCTGCCACAATGCTCTTCCTCCATCCTCAACCCTTCTACTTCCTTCCTCAGCACGCATCCAGGCCCCATATTGTGGTGCTTCCCCCAGTATTGGCTTCATGTTACACTCTTTCTCGCCATGTCCAATGATACCGCATGTATAACAAAAATCTGGTAGATGTTCATACTCGAATCTGCACCACAGTAACTCCTTCTTCTTCTTCTTTTGCTTGGCTGCATCCTCCTCCTCTTCCATCTCCACCCCGCTCTCTCCCTTTTTCTTCTCCCTTTCTAGGATAAATCCTCTCATTAGTGGTTCTGTAATGTCCAGCTTAACCTTCACCCGAAGAAACTTCCCCACGGCCTTCCCATCTCGACCTACATCCACCTCAATGAGTTCGTTGAAGTCCGCCCCAATCTTTTCTCCGGTTGCTCTGTTCATGTAACCAAGTGGTAGCCCAAAAACCCTAAACCACATGGGTATCAGGTTAAACTCATATTCATCTATCGTCTTTTCCGGATCAAACTGTTCCATCACCAACAATTCTTTGTCAAACTACCATGGCCCCTCCTCGAGTGCTCGCCTCCATCCCGAGGCCTGCTTGAACGTAAAGAGAAACACATTTGTCCTCAATTCCTTCCAGTCCAGTCCCTTGATCGGACACCAAATCCTTCCTAGGGTTTGTCCCACAACACCTACGTGGGCGAGTTTCTCAGAGAATAGTTTCCCCACCGCTTGAGGATCATCCGGCCCCCAATCGACCTCCTTCCCCTTCTCCGCTTCCCCGATCTTAACTCCTTTCTTCTCCGCCGCCGACAGCTTCAGTCCCCTCATGAGCCCTTCAACATCTTCCATCGCCCCTACCCTCCTTCCCTCTTGCACCGAACCCTAGGGGAGCCTACCAGCAACCTAGCTTGCAGCAGGCTTATGGTGGAGAGATGGGATGGATTTGCACGACAGCACGGTGACGCCTGCAGATCAGCAGTCTTCTGGATCCAACCTTCGTAGGGAGAAACCCTAACGAAGCCGCCGTCGCCTTCCAATCGCCCCTCCGTAACTTTCGTGAACCGTCACCCTCAGGGACGGACCCTCGAGCACCTCTTTGGTGAGGTTTTTTTTGTGCTCATTATTGGTCTCGTAATAACATGAAAACAGTTCCCCAATGTTGTGAATTTGCAATCATTTTTCTTAACTATAAGAAACTTTATTGTTGCTCCTCCTCCCAACCCTAGCCGCCCCTCCTCCTCACCCCTCCTCTCCTCCCTCCCTCACCGCCGCCTGAGGCAGCCGCCGGGCAAGCCCGGGGCACCAAGGATGGTGGCGGTGGGGCCTCGGTTGCCCTGCTCCTGTGTGGGGAACCCTGATCTGGAGCGGCGGCTCCATTGGCAAGGCACGGTCGGCTAACAACCATGCGGGTGGTGGGTCCGGTGTCCCGGCCGCGCGGGCGGCGGGATCCGGTGGTCGTTGGCGGCTGGCGGCGGCTTCCGCGGCGGTAGGTGTGCGCGATCTGGCGCCTCCCTTCCTCCCCTGTTCGGCGTGCGGGCCAGCCTAGTCGGGCCGCGCTTCCTCTTGGTCGCGGTTCTGTACAAGAGGTGCTGCTGGTGGCGGAGATCTAGTTCAGGCGAAATCCCTTGCCGACCATGACCGGCCGCGCCAACGACGACGCCTGAGGGCGCTGTTTCCCTCCTTGGAGGCGTCGGTATGGACTGATCTCCTCACTTCACCTTCCCCTAGGTCTCCGGGCGAAAGCCCTAACTATGTTGGGCGGCGGCGCTCACAGCGTCGTTCCCTTCTTGAAGGCGCTGCTTTGGGAACCTTGGGGTTGGGTGGCGCTTGTGGGTGGTGGGCGGCGGTGGTGGTGCGGCCCTTTCCTAGCATGGATTTACGTCCGTTGCTTGGAGATGGACTCGCGTAGGTGGAGGTCATCGGCTGGCGTCGTGATGGCGTCAATGGTAGAGGACCTGCCAAGGCTCGCATAAGTGGAGGTCGTTGTTTGGCGTCGTGATGGCGTCGATGGCGGAGGACCTGCCAAGGTTGTCACCTCAATCTGCTCTGAAGATGGATCAATGGGAGATGGCGGCGACGACACATGTGAGTGAGTCAGACCGGTTTGAGCCTCGGACCTGGCAGATGGCTCGATCGGGGCCTCCGGCTTTGGATGTTAGGCTTAGGTGAGAGGTATGGGTATGTGACCTAGCTTACACCCCTTCATCATTTGGATAGGAGTAGCGGCAGATGCTGCCAAGATGGCAGATTCAGGCATATTATTGTTATACTTTGTGAGGTCCTCGAGAATAATCAATAAAATGGCTGTATGCATCTCCCAGGTGCAGAGGCCAGGGGTCGTCCTCCTTTTCGAAAAAAAGAAAAAAAAACATGGAGGGTTTTCCTATTCCCTCTAGTAGTTGCACATTTGCATTGATGACAAACATTGGGGTTAGCCTCATCTTCAGTTATGCTGAGTGGCCAAACTTCCGCAGTTCTACAGTGTGCCTTTGTTGCGAACTGATCATCAAAATGATTAATATAATATACTAGAAATAGTAATTTTACATTGCATTGCTTTTATCTGTGCAAATAGTGAGATTAAAATACAACACGTTTGCCTCTTGCAAGCGCCTTTCTTACATTAACACTTAAGGTGTTTATAACTTTATATCAAACCATTCTGTCATGCATCCTGGTTAGTCCTGCAAGAGAGCTCTCTTTCTTGGCTGTCGACAGATGTTAGTTAATATTTAAGTGGTGCATTAGTCCGCATAGCTCAGGAGCTAAGAGTTTATCCATCGAAATCCACCGTAAGTGCTTGGCCTCAAATTTCAAAGGGCTGGGTGATTGGGTATCTTTTACTTACTCAATTCAATTATTCAAGTCAGTAAACTCAGTAGAGCAGTCGACACTTACCTTAAACAGTAGCCACTATCTACTCGCATGTGGTGTTGTTCCATCTCCATTTATGTACAAGTGCCTTCGGAGCACACATGTTGATATTGTAGTGATATATTCTCTTCTTTCACAGGTTTTGTTGCAGTGCCCTTTAGCTATTCGTAAAAAGTGATTCATTTGGCAAAAGCATTTTTCAAGAAATATTTATGTTTATTTCTAATTATATTGGTACTTCTTGTGCAAAAAACATGAAGAATACTACTGTTGTGGGGATGATTGCATAATGACAACTATATTTCATTCAGACAAGCCACATGATGCCATTAGATCCATTGAAATTTTCTTATTCTGCTATTTATCCCCGAAAAGTAATTTCGTCAACTAGTTTCCCATGCATACCATTCTTTTGTGCCCCGTGGAGTGCAGATTGCCACACTTTGCTCTGTCCAGTGGCCCTCTTAGTGTAATTCATGAGAATATATAGGGCTTGTGAGCTCAATATGGCTTCCATATGTGAAATAAGTACTGATTATGTCATCTTTTACCATCGGGTGTTCTGCAATTCAGTGGCTATTAATGAGCTAGCTACCATGTACATTGAATTTGCACCTTTGAGGCACTCGGCCTTTCCAAATTAGGTTGTCATGCAGACCAAGAAGAATTACACTTTATATGCCGAGTCACAATTGTTGTCCGTTCCCACATTTGATCTAAAAAATCCCCTCCCTGATCTAGTTGCAGCGGCATTGTAGTGAGCCTTGCCAACATAGATCAGTACATAAATAATAATAATAATTTAGGGTGCTTAATATCGATAGACATCTACACAAACCCCATTCGAGTTCTAGTTTTCTGCTGCTAATCTAATTGAACGTTGGCCTTCTTTGTTAACAGGCATAATCCTGAATGGAAGGTGTGAAGACGGGCAAGGCGAATTACAAGAGCTGACTCTTTGCTGAAGTTTACGGCCGGTGATGAGTTCTGGGTTAAAGTTACCCGTAGTCATGACTGTACATTGTTCTACTGCTAGTATTGCAAACTCCATGTGTTAGGAGCTCCCATAATTCGACATTGAAGTGTTCTAATGTTTACTTGCTGCTGGGAAGTCTGGAATACGAGACCAGATAGTGAGGGGTATAACACCCTCCCGGTGGAGAATGCCTTTCTAGGCTTGTAGAATTTGCCATGTTTTCTACTAGTGTTACGGCTTTACAGTTTTGTTGAGTATCTTCGTTTGCGTATTGTGAGTGTGGCTTGGGCCAGCTCAAATCTTAGATAGCTTGAACTGGAAAGGTAAGAAATTGTGACAATGGATATATTACTCCTGTCCATTGATCGATGTGTTACCTGTGAAGAATAATTTGATCTCGCCTGTGATTCGTGTGGGGTTCGGCGTATTGTTCTTCTGATTGATAAAAGAGAACAGAAATTGGAGGGACTTTGCATTAAGGAGGAAGACGCTGCTGTCCATTGAAGACCTAGTTTCCTTTTGTCGACGGTAACAACTGAAGACTGTGGTCTAAATCATCAATTTTCCAGTACTCCCTCCGTCCGGAAAAAAATGTCATCAAAATGGATAAAAAGGGATGTATCTAGAACTAAAATACGTCTAGATACATCTTCTTTTATCCATTTTGATGACAAGTATTTTCGGACGGAGGGAGTACATTGCATTGGAGTGCAGCATCATTTTGAGTATAGTTAATTGCGTTATCCTCAACTGGAGATCCTAACACCCTCCTGTGTGCGGAATTTTGCGAGCAGGTTACACACCCGCAAGAAGCCTACCCTCTTGATAAAGTGGGATATCAAGAAAGTGTTCAGACACAGTTAGATGGGACTACTTGCTCGAACTCTTACAACGGAGATGATTCCCCGCCAAATTCAAACATTGGATCGCCGCGCTCCTTTCCACCGCCTCCTCTAGAGTTGTGCTCAATGGAGTCCCTGGGGGCCCATCAGGCATGCGAGGGGCCTTCGACGAGAGATCCGCTATCTCCGTTGCTATTCATCCTTGCCAACGACCCCATTCAGCGCATCCTTGACCTTGCCACCTCTCATGGCAAATTGCGCCAATTACATGGGTGAGGTGTGCAATACCTGATCTCTCTTTATGCGGATGATGCAGTGATTTTTGTGGCCTCTATCAAAGAGGATATATCCACCTTTTCCAACATCTTGTAGGGATTCAACAACGTGACCATCCTTATCACCAACTTCCATAAGTGTCAAGCTCCCATTCAATGCAACGCCATCGACCTTCAGGATGTCCATAGTGACCTCCCCACCATAATCACTACCTTCCCAATGAAGTACCTTGGCCTGCCGCTCTCCATTAAAAAATTGAAGCGGGTTCATTGTCAGTACCTTGAGGATAAGGCCGCCGCCAAGTTAAACCCATGGCTAGGCCACCACTACACGATGGCCGGGAGGCGCGCCCTTGCGCGGTCTGTGCTCACCTTGCAAGCAATATACCATATCACCTCCCTTGAGTTGGCTCTGGGCATCAAGGTTATCTTTTTTTTTTCTCGAATATGCACGAGCGTGCATATCATATATTAAAGAAGAAAGGTAAAGAAAGTCTCCACCACAATTACACAGTACTTAGTACATATTACTCCTCACTAGCCTCCCACCTCTCCACCCTACTAAAGAAGGGAGCTACACTCCCTTTCATTAGCCCGACAGAAGCCCACACTTGGCCCTCTTGCCTCACTCTTCTAGTAGAAACTCTAATGAAGGGTGTGCTCCATTGAAGATAATTGCATTCCTATGCTTCCACAACTTCCACCATACTAGCGCAACAATGGTACGAAGATCTTTCGTGCTCATGCCACCGAATCCTCGCTTGCCAACTGCCCATTCCGCCAGTGTGTCTTGCTGAGATGGGGTCCAATCCAGCTTGCCCAAGGCCTCATAGATCCTCGCCCAAGTAGTCCTAGCAAAGACGCAAGTGAGAAGAATGTGGTTAATTGTTTCCTCCTCCTGGTCACAGAACGGGCATGCGTCCTGGTGCGGCAGCCCTCTCCTTGCAAGTTGATCCGACATCCAACACCTATCCCTAAGGGCCAACCAAGTGAAGAATCTGCACCAAGAGGGTGCACGTGACTTCCAAGTCAGATCCGCCGTCGCACTGACCTCTCTACCCCAAAAACCAGCCGCATAAGCAGATTTCACTGAGAACTGCCTGGTGGCCTCCCACGACCATGATATCTTGTCAGGCACATCCACCATGGGCTCCCAAGCTGAAACCATTTGCCATAGTAAGAAGAACTCGTGCAAGACACCAGGTCCTATGTCCGGGCCAACATCCAATGCCCAACTTCCATTTTCCACTGCCGGCCCAACTAGCCGGGAGGCTCTAATGCGTGTTGGAACCAAACTGTAAAGGAGTGGCGCAATCTCCTGAATTCTCCTGCCATCGAGCCATCGGTCCTCCCAAAAAAGTGTCGTGAGCCCAGAATTAGCCACACTCCTCATGGCTGCCTGACAAAGCATCTTCGACTCATCCAGGACTTTGATCTTGAACTCATTCCATGGCCTCGTCACATCTGTCCTTGCTAGCCACGGCCATCTCGCTTGCATTGCTACATTCATCCAGCGTAGATTAGGTAAACCAAGACCTCCTGCCCACTTCGGTGTGCACACCGCATCCCAAGCAACCGCACAATTACCACCATTAGCCTCAGCGTGTCTGCACCACAAGAAGCCTGTGCAGATCTTGTTCATTGCAGCAATGGTTTTCATCGGTAGATCCAATGCCATCATTGCGTGGATAGGCATGGTGCAGAGCACAGATTGGACCAACGTTAACCTGCCACCCTTAGGCATAAGCGCTGCCTTCCATTTCGGTAACTTATTAGCCATTTGATCCACCAAGTACTTCAACTATGTCACCGATTGCTTCCTTAACGAGAGTGGCAGCCCCAAGTACTTGATCGGGAAGGATCCCAAGGGGCATTGAAGCTCGGCCCTTGCCATGGTAATCTGATCCTCCGAGCATCTGATAGGAATAGCTGCAGAATTTTGCATGTTGATCCTCAGGCCTGACACTTCTCCAAAGAGCTCCAAGATGCACTTGCAAGCCTCAAGATCCACCTTATTGGGCTTGACAAATAATACAACATCATCCCGCAAAGATTGATAGTCACTTCTCAATGCCCACTCGCGCCAAAGGTGCCAGCGCCCCTCGGTTCACAGCTAACTGCATCATCTTCTGCATTGGCTCCATTGTTAGGGTGAAAAGCATTGGGGAGATAGGATCCCCTTGCCGTAACCCTTTGCAGTTGTAGATTGTGTCACCCGGCTCGCCGTTAACCAGAACTTTTGTGGTGGAAGTTGAGAGGATCCCACAAATCCATGATCTCCACCTTGGCCCGAAGCCCATATGTTGTAACACCTCAACCAAGAAGCGCCATTGCACCGAGTCAAAAGCTTTTGAAATGTCCAGCTTAAGTAGAATCGCAGAATTCTTCAAAGCATGCATCCGTCTTGCCGTGCTTTGCACAAGCATGAAATTATCATGCAAAGATCTGCCCTTGACGAAAGCACTTTGGTGATTACCGACTAGTTTAGGTAGATCCTCCACCAGCCTACATGCAAGCACCTTCTCGAAGATCTTCACTGCCCCATACAAAAGATTTATGGGTCTGAAATCACTCACCTCCAGGGCTCCTTCTTTCTTAGGTAGAAGAGAGACCAAGGACTTATTGATGGCTGACAAACCCCTCATGTCACCCTTATAGAAACAGTCCATGGCTCTCATGAAATCCTCCTTGACTATACTCCAACAAGTTGCATAAAACCTGCCCGTAAAACCATCCGGACCCGGCGCTTTATCCCGGGGCATCGACTTGATCACCCCTTCTACTTCCTCCTCAGTAAATGGGCGGTCGAGGTGCCAGATTAAGGCGTGGAAGGTCCATCTCCTCCAAGTTGAGCGCGTACCTTCTAGAGCTTGCAACACCAAAGGCCGCCCCAAAGTAAGCATCCACAGCCGAAGCCACTTCATCCTGCCCGTAGTATAGTTGATCATTATACCTCACCGTCCTTAAGACGTTCTTTCTTTGCCTATGACTTGCTTGCTGGTGAAAAAGCCTTGTGTTCCCGTCGCCCTCACGTAGTTGCAGCATTCTCGATCGCTGCCTAGCAATTGTTCTCTCCAACGATCTCAAGCCCAAGAGCTTCCTCTTTAAACACTTATGCAAATCCCTCTCCGCATCCCATAGCGGCCTTGCCTCCATAGCGATATCCAACTGCTTAATAACCTCTAGAGCAATGGCAATTTGAAGCTTCACGTTACCAACCCAGCGATCACTCCACTTGTAGAGACTCTGCGTCGTGGCCCTTAGCTTATTTTGCAATGTGTGGTAATAATTAGAGGCCGCCAGAGTCGTACTCCAAGCCAACTTGACCACATTAAAGAAACCTTCCGCATGAGTCCAGAAAGACTCAAACTTGAACCTCTTCTTAGAACAGATGGAGACAATCATGTCCAACATTAACGGGCAATGATCCGAGACCGCAGTGCCCAAAGCCGAGAGGAATCACGTCGGATATGCCTCATCCCACTCATTTGACACGAACACATGATCAATCTTCTCCATAGTGGCCTCCTGCCTCTCATTGGACCACGTATATTGTCTGCCATTTAGGTAGAGCTCCTTGAGCTCGAGCAAGTTTAACTTCGCCCGGAACCTGCCCATCATCCCGTGATTGATCAAAGAATTGCTTTTGTCCTCCTCCCTGGCAATTAGATTGAAGTCTCCCGCCACCAACTAGGGCCCTGCGTGCAAATCATGGATGTCTACTAGGTCTTGCAAAAAATCCACCTTGTCAGCCTCGTCCTGCGGCCCATACACACATGTGAGCCACCATGGCCGCTCATCTTCCAGACACATCACCAATGCCGTGAGCGTATGATTCGTGTAGTGTGGATTCGGGAGTTGCATAACTGTGGCGTCCCAAGCCACCAAAATCCCACCTCGTGTTCCCAAGGCCGGCAAGCAGAAAAAGTTTTCGTATTTAGCGCCAAGGCACTGACGCACAACGGTCACAGATACATCATGCAATTTTGTTTCTTGGAGACAGACAATAGACGGGCTTGCCGAAGTAACAACCTGGAAAACAGCGTTCCCGAGCATTTAGCCCATGCACATTCCACACGATCGTCCTCAATGGCCGCGCATTCATGATCATGACCAACCTTGACCACCAGCCAAGCTGCTAGTGCACCACCACACTCGCCAGCGGCACTGCCGGCGACTCCCAACCGAACAGAGCAAGTATCGCAGCGATGTGGGCATCAGAGAGTGGACGAGAGAAAAGATCCGCGTACATCCGCAACGCTTCCTCCGAGATGTACGCGGATCTTTTCTCTCATGACATAAGAGAGAAAAGATCCTCGTCATGCGCCAAACATCCACAACGCATTATGGGCTGTTATTACACGTTATGTCACAATACTTATGGCTATTCTCTCTTATTTTACAAGATTTACATGAAGAGGGAGAATGCTGGCAGCTGGGATTCTGGGCTGGAAAAGGAGCAAATATCGGAGACCTATTTTGCACAGCTCCAAAAGTCCTGAAACTCCACGAAAGTCTTTTTTGGAATTCATGATAATTATTCAGCGGAAGAAATACCTGAGGGGGGCCACCCACCGTCCACGAGGGTGGGGGGCGCGCCCACCCTTACAGGGTGCGCCCCCTGCCTCGTGGGCCACCTGGCAGCCCTCCGGTGCCAATCTTCTTCTATATGAAGTCTTTTACCCTGGAAAAAAATCATAAGCAAGCTTACGGGATGAAACTCCACCCCCACGAGGCGGAACCTTGGCGGAATCAATCTAGGGCTCCGGCAGAGCTGTTCTGCCGGGGAAACTTCCCTCCGGAAGGGGGAAATCATCACCATCGTCATCACCAAGGATCCTCTCATTGGGAGGGGGTCCATCTCCATCAACATCTTCACCAGCACCATCTCCTCTCAAACCCTAGTTCATCCCTTGTATCCAACCTTTGTACCAAAACCTCAGATTGGTACCTGTGGGTTGCTAGTAGTGTTGATTACTCCTTGTAGTTGATGCTAGTTGGTTTATTTGGTGGAAGATCATATGTTCAGATCCTTAATGCATATTAATACCCCTCTGATTATGAACATGAATATGCTTTGTGAGTAGTTACGTTAGTTCCTGAGGACATGGGTGAAGTCTTGCTATTAGTAGTCATGTGAATTTCGTATTCGTTCGATATTTTGATGAGATGTATGTTGTATCTCCTCTAGTGGTGTTATGTGAACGTCGACTACATGAAACATCACCATTATTTGGGCCTAGAGGAAGGCATTGGGAAGTAATAAGTAGATAATGGGTTGCTAGAGTGACAGAAGCTTAAACCCTAGTTTATAAGTTGCTTCGTAAGGGGCTGATTTGGATCCATCCATATGTTTCATGCTATGGTTAGGTTTACCTTAATACTTATTTTGTAGTTGCGGATGCTTGCAATAGGGGTTAATCATAAGTGGGATGCTTGTCCAAGAAAGGGGAGCACCCAAGCACCGGACCACCCACATATCAAATTATCAAAGTAACGAACGCGAATCATATGAGCATGATGAAAACTGGCTTGACGATAATTCCCATGTGTCCTCGGGAGCGCTTTTCTCATTATAAGAACTTGTCCAGGCTTGTCCTTTGCTACAAAAAGGATTGGACCACCTTGCTGCACTTTATTTACTTTCATTGCTTGTTGCCCGTTACAAATTATCTTATCACAAAACTATCTGTTACCTACAATTTTAGTGCTTGCAGAGAATACCTTACTAAAAACCGCTTGTCATTTCCTTCTGCTCCTCGTTGGGTTCGACACTCTTACTTATCGAAAGGACTACGATAGATCCCCTAAAATTGTGGGTCATCAAGATTCTTTTCTGGCGCCATTGAGGGGAGTGAAGCGCCTTTGGTGAGTGGAACTTGGTAAGGAAACATTTATATAGTGTGCTGAAATTTACTGTCACTTGTTACTATGGAAACTAATCTTTGAGGGGCTTGTTCGGATTATCTTCACCCCAACCAGTAGAGCAAAGAGTTTCTCCTCAACCTACTGAACCTACTGAAAATGTTTACTTTGAAATTCCTTCGGGTATGGTAGAGAAACTGCTAGCTAATCCCTTTGCAGGAGATGGAACATTGCATCCCGATTTACACCTTATCTATGTGGATGAAGTTTGTGGATTATTTAAGCTTGCAGGTATGCCTAATGATGTTGTTAAGAAGAAGGTCTTCCCTTTATCTTTGAAGGGAGATGCATTGACATGGTATAGGCTATGTGATGATACGGGATACTGGGACTATAAACGATTGAAATTGGAATTTCACCAGAAGTTTTTCCTATGCATCTTGTTCATTGTGATCATAATTATATATATATATTTTGGCCTCACAAAGGAGAAAGCATCGCTCAAGCTTGGGTGAGGCTTAAGTCAATGTTATATTCATTCCCCAATCATGAGCTCTCAAGGGAAATGATTATTCAAAAATTTTATGCTTGGCTTTCTCTCAATGATCGCACCATGCTCGATACTTCTTGTGTTGGTTCTTATATGATGAAGACTATTGAATTCAAGTGGGACTTATTGGAAATAATTAAATGCAACTCTGAAGAATGGGATTCCGACGATGGTAAGGAGTCAGGTATGACACCTAAGTTTGATTGTGTTAAATCTTTTATGGATACCGATGCTTTTCGTGGATTTAGCACTAAATATGGACTTGACTCTGAGATAGTAGCTTCTTTCTGTGAATCATTTGCTACTCATGTTGATCTCCCTAAGGAGAAGTGGTTTAAATATAATCCTCCCACTGAAGTAAAAGTAGTTGCACCTGTTACAGTTGAAGAAAAGACTATCACTTATAACGATCCTATTGTTCCTTCTACTTATATTGAGAAACCACCTTTCCCTGTTAGGATAAAGGATCATGCTAAAGCTTCAACTGTGGTTCGTAAGAGTAATACTAGAACATATACACCTCCTGAGCAAATTAAAGTTGAACCTAGTATTGCTATGGTTAAAGATCTCTTGGCTGATAATATTGATGGGCATGTTATTTATTTCCGTGAACAAGCTGCTAATATTGCTTGACCCGATGCTAAGATACATAAACCTGTTGTAGGCATGCCTGTTATTTCTGTTAAAATAGGAGATCATTGTTATCATGGCTTATGTGATATGAGGTGCTAGTGCCAGTGCAATACCTCATTCCTTATATGAAGAAATTATGCATGACATTGCACCTGCTGAGATAGAAGACATTGATGTTACATTTAAGCTTGCCAATAGAGATACTATTTCACCAATTGGGATTGTTAGAGATGTTGAAGTCTTGTGTGGGAAAGTTAAATATCCTGCTGATTTTCTTGTCCTTGGTTCCCCACAAGATAGCTTTTGTCCCATTATATTTGGTAGACCCTTCTTGAATACTGCCAATGCTAAGATTGATTGTGAAAAGGATGTTGTTACAATCGGCTTAGGAGATATGTCTCATGAGTTTAATTTTGCTAAATTTCGTAGGCAGCCCCATGATAAAGAATTACCTAGTAAGGATGAAATTATTGGTCTTGCTTCTATTGCCGTGCCTCCTACTGATCCATTAGAACAATATTTGCTAGACCATGAAAATGATATGTTCATGAATGAAAGAAGCGATATAGACGAAGTATTCTTTAAACAAGGTCCTATTTTGAAACACAACTTTCCTGTTGAAATCCTAGGGGATCCCCCTCCACCCAAGGGTGATCCCGTGTTTGAGCTTAAACCATTACCTGATGCTCTTAAATATGCTTATCTTGATGAAAAGAAGATATATCCTGTTATTATTAGTGCTAACCTTTCAGAGCAGGAACAGGGAAGATTATTGAAAACTCTGAAGAAGCACCATGCTGCTATTGGATATACTCTTAATGATCTTAAGGGCATTAGTCCCACTCTATGCCAACACAAAATAAATTTGGAAGAAGATGCCAAACCAGTTAGAGATCATCAACGACGGCTAAATCCTAAGATGAAAGAAGTGGTAAGAAAAGAAATATTAAAGCTCCTTGAGGCAGGTATAATTTATCCCGTTGCTGATAGTCAGTGGGTAAGTCCTGTCCATTGTGTCCCTAAGAAGGGAGGTATTACTGTCGTCCCTAATGATAAAGATGAATTGATCCTGCAAAGAATTATTACAGGTTATAGGATGGTAATTGATTTCCGCAAATTAAATAAAGCTACTAAAAAAGATCATTACCTTTACCTTTTATTGATCAAATGCTAGAAAGACTATCCAAACATACACATTTCTGCTTTCTAGATGGTTATTCTGGTTTTTTTCAAATACCTGTGTCAGCGGACGATCAAGCAAAGATTACTTTTACTTGCCCTTTCGGTACTTTTGCTTATAGACGTATGCCTTTTGGTTTATGAATGCACCTGCTACCTTTCAAAGATGCATGATGGCTATATTCTCTGACTTTTGTGGAAAGATTTGTGAGGTATTCATGGATGATTCTCCGTTTATGGATCCTCCTTTGATGATTGCTTGAGCAACCTTGATCGAGTTTTGGAGAGATGCGAAGATACTAGTCTTGTTTTGAATTGGGAGAAGTGCCACTTTATGGTTAATGAAGGCATTGTCTTGGGGCATAAAATTTCTGAAAGAGGTATTGAAGTTGATAAAGCTAAAGTTGATGCTATTGAAAAGATGCCGTGTCCCAAGGACATTAAAGGTATAAGAAGTTTCCTTGGTCATGCCGGTTTTTATAGGAGGTTCATTAAGGACTTTTCTAAAATCTCTAGGCCTCTGACTAATTTATTGCAAAAAGATATTCCCTTTGTCTTCGATGATGATTGTGTAGAAGCATTTGAAATACTTAAGAAGGCTTTGATTTCTGCAGCTGTTGTTCAGCCACCTGATTGGAACTTACCCTTTGAAATTATGTGTGATGCTAGTGATTATGCTGTAGGTGCTGTTCCAGGGCAAAGAGTTGATAAGAAATTAAATGTTATTCAATATGCTAGTAAAACTCTAGACACTGCCCAGAGAAATTATGCTACCACTCAAAAAGAATTCTTAGCAGTTGTATTTGCATGTGATAAGTTCAGACCTTATATTGTTGATTCTAAAGTAACTATTCACATGGATCATGCTGCTATTAAATATCTTATGGAAAATAAAGATGCTAAACCTAGACTTATTAGATGGGTTCTCTTGCTACAAGAATTTGATTTGCATATTATTGATAGAAAGGGAGCTGAGAACCCCGTTGCAGACAACTTGTCTAGGTTAGAGAATGTTTTTGATGACCCACTACCTATTGATGATAGCTTTCCTGATGAACAATTAGCTGTCATAAATGCTTCTCGTACTGCTCCATGGTATGCTGATTATGCTAATTACATTGTTGCTAAATTTATACCACCTAGTTTCACATACCAGCAAAAGAAAAAGTTCTTTTATGATTTAAGACATTACTTCTGGGATGACCCACACCTTTATAAAGAAGGAGTAGATGGTGTTACTAGACGTTGTGTACCTGAGCATGAACAGGAACAGATCCTACGCAAGTGTCACTCCGAAGCATCTTTGAAGGAAGCGTTGCGGATGTACGCGGATCAATATGCCTGATGGTGGTTCACATTTTAGTAGACGTAAAATGCTTGCTAAGTATGATGTTAATCATAGAATTGCATCTCCTTATCACCCATAGTCTAGTGGTCAAGTAGACTTGAGTAATAGAGAGCTCAAATTAATTTTGCAAAAGACTATCAATAGATCTAGAAAGAATTTGTCCAAGAAACTTGATGATGCATTATGGGCTTATAGAACTGCATAGAAGAATCCTATGGGTATGTCTCCATATAAAATGGTTTATGGAAAAGCATGTCACTTGCCTCTCGAACTAGAACATAAGGCATATTGGGCTGTTAAAGAGCTCAATTATGATTTCAAACTTGCCGGTGAGAAGAGGTTATTTGATATTAGCTCACTTGATGAATGGAGAACCCAAGCATATGAGAATGCCAAGTTGTTTAAAGAAAAAGTTAAAAGATGGCATGACAAAAGGATACAAAAGCGTGAGTTTAACATAGGTGATTATGTGTTCTATTCAACTCTCGTTTAAGATTTTTTGCAAGAAAACTTCTCTCTAAATGGGAAGGCCCTTACGTTATCGAGGAGGTCTACCATTCCGGTGCCATAAAAATCAACAACTTCGAAGGCACAAATCCGAAGGTGGTGAACGGTCAAAGAATCAAACATTATATCTCAGGTAATCCTATAAATGTTGAAACTAATATTATTGAAATTGTGACCCTGGAGGAATACATAAGAAAGACTTTCCAGAACGTTTCAGACTCTGAAAAGGAATATGTATATGGTACGGTAAGTAAACCGACTCCAAAACAGTTCTAATAGCAATTTTTCTCCGTTTTGGAATATTTAAGAAAATAAGAAAATAAGAGGTAGTACAGGAAGCACACGAGGCTTCCACGAGGGTGGAGGGCGCGCCCTACCCTACTGGGCGCACCCCCCTGCCTCGTGGGCACCTCCTCTGCTCTCCGGACTCCGTTTTCTTGCACGATACTTCTTTTGGTCAATAAAAATTCATTATATAATCTCCCAAAGGTTTTGACCACCGTATCACGCAAAAATCCTCCATCTTTGTTTCGAGCTGTTTTTGTTACAGATTTAGAGCAAGATGTCTTCTCAAGAGTCAGTCGGGGAGAGTAGGGTGTCTCACCCGACGCCAGGTCCAGGAGTAAACAACGATGATTATCACTTTGGGCCATCAACGGAGGATGAGATGGAGGCCGACTTGAAAAGGATAGATGCTATGGAGGAGGATAAAGAAGTTACCTCTCGTTTCCAAGCCAGAATCACGATGGGGGAACTTCAGAGCTCAGCCATCCCAGACTCGGTCATCCCTTCCAATGTTAAATTTCTTTCTTATGAAAATATGAAAAAGAGTGTCACTTGTTCTCCAGCAGCTATGCAACATCCTTGGGTGAAAGGAGCTTTAGCGGTCACGGGTAAGCTCCGTAAGGAAAATATGGACCTCGAGCAGGAGGTCAATAAGCTCGAGGAGGAGAATCGTATCCTGAGGGGCATTATTGCCAAGAAGATCACACCATCACTTCCGAAGAAGGAGACATAATCACATGGGTATGGGCACTCCCCTTGGCAACTGCCAAGCTTGGGGGAGGTGCCCCGGTATCGTATCACCATCATACTTCTATCTTTACAGTTTTTCTTAGTTCGATCCTTTTGGTAATATCTTGATCTAGTAGAATGAAGTGCTGGTATGAATTAGTTTTGAGTTTTGCTTTGTGATCCTTCTATGTAATCGAGTCCATGAGCTATATATAATAAAGATTAGTGTTGAGTCAAGGGCTTTGCTATCTTGCTATGATCTTAAGTGCATAAAAGAATAAAAACAAATAAAATAGAACCATATTGATCTCATGGATAGTAATGACTTCATATATATAGAGTATGAGGCTTAAAAGTTGTTGGGAGTTGGCAAACATAGTTTTGGTCATCGTTGCAACTAATAGGAAGTAATAAAGAAAGAGAGATTATCACATTTAAATATACTATCTTGGACATCTTTTATGATTGGGAGCACTCATTAAAGTATGACATGCTAAAGAGTTGATGTTGGACAAGGAAGACAACCTAATGTGTTATGTTTTCTCACATCTCAGTTAAAGTATATTGTCATGGATCATTCAAACATGTTGAGCTTGCCTTCCCCCTCATGCTAGCCAAATTCCTTGCACCAAGTAGAGATACTACTTGTGCTTCCAAATACCCCTAAATCCAGTTTCCCCATGAAAGTCCACCATACCTACCTATGGATTGAGTAAGATCCTTCAAGTAAGTTGTCATGTTGCAAGCAATACAAATTGCTATCTAAATATGTATGACTTATTAATGTGGAGAAAATAAGCTTTATATGATCGTATGATATGGAAGTAATAAAAGTGACGGACTGCATAATAAAGGTTCATATGACAAGTGGCAATGTAAAGTGATATTCTTTTGCATTAAGATTTCGTGCATCCACCCAAAAAGCACATGACAACCTCTGCTTCCCTCTGCGAAGGGCCTATCTTTTATTTTATGTCTTTCACATTATGCAAGAGTCAAGGTGTTCTTCACCTTTCCCTTTTTATTTTATCCTTTGGCAAGCACCTCGTGTTGGAAAGATCCTGATATATATATCCAACTGGATGTAAATTAGCATGAACTATTATTGTTGACATTACCCTTGAGGTAAAATGTTGGGAGGCAACACTATAAGCCCCTATCTTTCTCTGTGTCTGATTAAAACTCCATAACCATAAGTATTGCGTGAGTGTTAGCAATTGTGAAAGACTAAATGATAGTTGAGTATGTGGACTTGCTGAAAAGATCTATTGTTGACTCTTTCGTATGTTATGATAAATTGCAATTGCTTCAATGATTGAGATTATAGTTTGTTAGTTCTCAATGAAGTTTCTGGATCATACTTGACATTGTGAATAGATTGTTACTTGAGCGTAAGAAATCATATGTGATGTGACGGCGGCCCGATCTTTCGATGAGAGAGGGGATAACTATCGATTTGGTGGATTTTGACCTTGACGATCCGGCTATACCGTACCCGACGATACGCCTCGACAATCGCTAAACCAATCTCCGATGGTTATTGACCTTGGCGAAGGCACGATCAACCTGAACAACGAGGTTCGTGTTCCTGCAAGCAACCGAAGAACCGGCAAGAACAAAAGGTGAATTGCAACTAAAATTGCGGATAATAAACTGAGCACACGAACTAGATGAAAAGTTGGGGTTCCAGTGTGGATCTGACAAGGCGGTAGTCCTACACGTCTCGTAGATGCGAATTGTAGCGATGGCTAGACAATACAATAAAACCCGAGTCTAAACCCTAACCTAGACTGCTATTTATTAATTACTGCTGGTCGAAGGCAGTATCTGATGTCAATGAATCGGACTGCTCAAAGCCGTACGTGGCTGGGCTTCCTCGACTTTGCGGCAGGCACCTGGTGGCGTGGTTCAAAGCTTTAGGGGCCCACCCACGTGGTGATGTTGGGCCTATTAATCCAAAGTCTTTTGGTCCATTGATCCCTTGGTCCTTGTACACGTCCAAATGATGGCTGGGTTGCATGATTTGCTGGGTGCACGCATGCACTTGCATGCACATGCATGTATGTGTTCCATGCACATGAAAGAACACACATGTATGTGTTCCATGCACATGAAAGAACACACATGTGGTTGCTCCTCATCATCACACGGGGTTTGTAAAAATATTCTACTATTCTGCATATGATAAAAGAAAGTGTTGTATTTCTATTATGAGTAACAAAATAATAATTTATATATTTTTTAATAGAAATCACCTGATTATTGTATATGCGGATAATATTTTCGGTCGTATCCATAGAAGTTATGTCCACATCAATATGACAATAGATATATATGTTTCTGTTATAAGAATGATCATGATGCCCTCATGTTCGTATTTTATTTTTATCGAAACCTCTATCTCTAAACATGTGGACATATTTTTTGATATCGGCTTCCGCTTGAGGACAAGCGAGGTCTAAGCTTGGGGGAGTTGATACGTCCATTTTGCATCATGCTTTTATATCGATATTTATTGCATTATGGGCTGTTATTACACATTATGTCACAATACTTATGGCTATTTTCTCTTATTTTACGAGATTTACATGAAGAGGGAGAATGCCGGCAGCTCGGATTCTGGGCTGGAAAAGGAGCAAATATTGGAAACCTATTCTGCACAGCTCCAAAAGTCCAGAAACTCCACGAAAGTCATTTTTGGAATTAGTGATAATTATTCAGTGGAAGAAATACCTGGGGGGGGGCACCGTCCACGAGGGTGGGTGGGGGGTGATACGTCTCCAACGTATCTACTTTCCAAACACTTTTGCCCTTGTTTTGGACTCTAACTTGCATGTTTGAATGAAACTAACCCGGACTGACGCTGTTTTCAGCAGAACTGCCATGATGTTGTTTTATGTGTAGAAAAGAAACGTTCTCGGAATGTCCTGGAAATCCACGGAGGCACTTTTTGGAATTAATAAGAACTTTTGGCGAAAGAATTAGTGCCAGGGGGCCCACGGCCTTTCCACGAGACAGGGGGGCGCCCCCCTAGGGCGCGCCCCCCTATCTCGTGGGCCCCCTGGACCTCCTCCGACCTCAACTCCAACTCCATATATTCCGTCTCGGGGAGAAAAAAATAAGAGAGAAAGTTTCATCGCATTTTACGACACGGAGCCACCGCCAAGCCCTAATCTCTCTTGGGAGGGCTGATCTGGAGTCCGTTCGGGGCTCCGGAGAGGGGGATTCATTGCCGTCGTCATCATCAACCATCCTCCATCACCAATTTCATGATGCTCACCGCCGTGCGTGAGTAATTCCATCGTAGGCTTGCTGGACGGTGATGGGTTGGATGAGATTTACCATGTAATCAAGTTAGTTTTGTTAGGGTTTGATCCCTTGTATCCACTATGTTCTGAGATTGATGTTGCTATGACTATGCTATGCTTAATGCTTGTCACTAGGGCCCGAGTGCCATGATTTCAGATCTGAACCTATTATGTTTTCATGAATATATGTGTGTTCTTGATCCTATCTTGCAAGTCTATAGTCACCTATTATGTGTGATGATCCTACAACCCCGAAGTGACAATAATCGGGATACTTCTCGGTGATGACCGTAGTTTGAGGAGTTCATGTATTCACTATGTGTTAATGCTTTGGTCCGGTTCTCTATTAAAAGGAGGCCTTAATATCCCTTAGTTTCCGTAAGGACCCCGCTTCAACGGGAGGGTAGGACAAAAGATGTCATGCAAGTTCTTTTCCATAAGCATGTATGACTATTTACGAAATACATGCCTACATTACATTGATGAATTGGATCTATATCATCCTATGTTATAACTATTGCATGAGGAATCGCATCCGGCATAATTATCCATCACTGATCCATTGCCTACGAGCTTTTCACATATTGTTCTTCGCTTATTTACTTTTCCATTGCTACTGTTACAACTATTACAAAAACCCCAAAACATTTATCTTTACTTTTGCTACCGTTACCTTTATTATCATACCACTTTTGCTACTAAATACTTTGCTGCAGATACTAAGTTATCCAGGTGTGGTTGAATTGACAACTCAACTGGTAATACTCAAGAATATTCTTTGGCTCCCCTTGTGTCGAATCAATAAATTTGGGTTGAATACTCTACCCTCGAAAGCTGTTGCGATCCCCTATACTTGTGGGTTATCAAGACTAATTTCTGGCGCCTTCGCTGGGGAGCATAGCTCTACTCTCTGAGTCACTTGGGATTTGTATCTCTTGATCTCTATGAAGAACTTGAAAGATGATCGAACTACTATTTTGCCCTCAACTACGAGGGGAGGTAAGGAACTGCCATCTAGCCTTGCACTAGATTCTCCTTCCGTTATTAGTAAGCTTGCGACACCTAAACCTACTACTGCTATGAGTTCTGATATGTCGCATGTTATTGATGATGCCACTTCTGCTATGCATGATGAAACTACTTCTGTGCGTGATACTACTTTGCCATGAGGTGAATTTCTAGATGAACAACTTGCTAGATTTAGGGGGAATGAAATTACTGAAGATCCTATTACTGATGATAGTGATGATGAAGGTCCCCCCAATGATTATGTATTGCCTGTTGTTCCTAAGGGTTATGTTATGAATGAAAAAGCTGCTATGGAAATTCTTGCTTGCAATGATAGAAATGATCTTAAGAAATTATTAGCTAAATGGAAGCAGCAGTCTCTTAATGCTAGAGTGAAACCCGATCCTGCTTTTGCTACTTCACCCATCTGTGTTATTGATAAGGATTATGAATTCCCTGTTGATCCTGATATTATTACTTTAGTTGAATCCGATCCTTTTTATGGCCTTGAATCTGAAACTGTTGTGGCACATCTTACCAAGTTGAATGATATAGCTACCCTGTTTACTCATGATGAGAAGTCTCGCTATTTATATATCCTTAAGATATTTCCTTTCTCATTAAAGGGTGATGCTAAGACTTGGTATAATTCTCTTGCTCCTCGTTGTGTGTGTAGTCCCCAGGATATGATTTATTACTTCTCTGCTAAATATTTCCCTGCTCATAAGAAACAAGCTGCCTTGCGGGAAATATATAATTTTGTGCAAATCAAAGAAGAGAGTCTCCCACAAGCTTGGGGGAGGCTTCTCCGGTTACTAAATGCTTTGCCTGATCATCCTCTTAAGAAAAATGAAATACTTGATATCTTTTATAATGGACTAACCTATGCTTCCAAGGACTACTTGGATAGTTGTGCTAGTTGTGTTTTCAGGGAAAGAACAGTCGACGAAGTTGAAATATTATTGAATAATATGTTGACTAATGAAAATAATTGGACTCTTCCTGAGCCAATTCCTGAACTAATTGAGCCAACTCCTGAGCCTATTCCTAAACCCACTCCGAAGAAGAGAGGTGTTTTATTTCTTAGTCCTGAAGATATGTAAGAGGCAAAGAAATCAATGAAAGAAAAAGGTATTAAAGCCGAAGATGTTAAGAATTTACCACCTATTGAAGAAATACATGGTCTTAATTTACCTCCTGAAGAACCACATTGTCTTGATAACCCGACACATCTAGTAAAGGTAAATTCTCTGTATATATATTATAAAGTTGAAATACCCTCTACTAAATTTCATAGCCCGTGCTTAGATGAATTTGATGACTTTATGGCTAGACAAGAAAGTTTTAATGCTTATGTTGGTAGAGAGTTAAAGAATAATGCTTTCGAGATAGGACACGTAGGTGATAATCTGGCTAGAGTTAAAGATGAACTTCACCGCTTTAGCAAATATGCTTCTACGGTTGCTACTCAAGCTGAGCAAGTACTCAAAGCTCAAAATGATTTGCTTGATGAATTGAATAATAAAAATGACTTTGCTGTTAGAGTGGCTACTAGAACTGGTAGAATGACTCAGGAACCTTTGTATCATGAAGGCCACCCTAAGACAATCAAGAAAGATTCTCAGAGAAATAATTTAGAGACACCTAGTTCCTCTAAAAAGAAGAAAAAGAAAAATAATAGAACTTTGCATGCTTCTAGTGAACCTGTCATAGACACACCTGAGAATCCCAATGATATTTCTATTTCTGATGCTGAAACACAATCAAGTGATGAACATGAACCTAGTGATAATGTTAATGATAATGTTCATGCTGATGCTCAACCTAGCAAAGACAATGATGTAGAGATTGAACCTGCTGCTGATCTTGATAACCCACAATCAAAGAATCAACGTTATGATAAGAGAGATTTTGTTGCTAGGAAGCACGGTAAAGAAAGAGAACCATGGGTTCAGAAACCCATGCCCTTTCCTCCTAAACCATCCAAGTCAAAGGATGATGAGGATTTTGAGCACTTTGCTGAAATGATTAGACCTATTTTCTTACGTATGCACTTAACTGATATGCTGAAAGTAAATCCTTATGCTAAGTATATGAAGGATATCATCACAAATAAAAGAAAGATACCGGAAGCTGAAATTTCCACCATGCTTGCTAATTACACTTTTAAGGGTGGAATACCAAAGAAACTTGGAGATCCGGGTGTACCAACTATACCGTGCTCTATTAAAAGAAATTTTGTTAGAACTGCTTTATGTGATCTTGGAGCCGGTGTTAGTGTTATGCCTCTCTCTTTATATCGTAGACTTGAATTGAATAAGTTGACACCTACTGAAATATCTTTACAAATGGCTGATAAATCAACTGCTATACCTGTCGGTATTTGTGAGGATGTGCCTATTGTGGTTGCAAATGTCACTATCTTAACGGACTTTGTTATTCTTGATATTCCCGAGGACGATAGTATGTCTATTATCCTTGGTAGACCTTTTCTTAATACTGAAGGGGCTGTTATTGATTGCAACAAAGGCAATGTCACTTTCCATGTTAATGGTAATGAGCATACGGTACACTTTCCGAGGAAACAATCTCAAGTTCATAGCATCAATTCTATTGAAAAAGTTCCAACTATCATTTTTGGAGGTTTTGAATTTCCTCTCCCTACTGTCAAGAAAAAGTATGATATTCTTATTGTTGGGGATTTTCATATCCCCGTTGAGGTAACTTAGTGTTATTCGAAATTTCTCCGGTTCCGTGTTATTCGGAATGAGTTTGTTAACAAGACTTGATCAACCTTGTTAGTGGGTTCATTTTGATGATCACGAGATGGATAAAACTAGAAGGCACGACCTTCTGTACCCTCTTTTTACTTTTTGTTATTTAGAATAAATAAAGAAAAAATAGTATTATCCGTCTGTTTTCTGAATTATCCGTGCATTAAAAAATAGTCCGAAAATAAAAGTGCTCCAAATGCCCTGCAAATTTAGTATGATTTTTTCTGGAATATTTGAGGATTTTAGGCAGTGAAAACACTGCAGGAGGGGCAAGCACCAGGCCACGAGAGAGGAGGGCGCGCCCCCCTGTAGGGCGCACCCCCTGTCTCGTGGGCCCCTGGTGGCTCCCCTCCACTTATGCCAGCACCCACACACTTCATCTTCTACTCAAAAAATTCCCATCCAGCTCAAGCCCGAGTTCTAGCTCGTTTTGCTGCGATTTTCGATCTCTTAGCTCAAAGCTCCATTCACAAAACTGCTTTGGGAGATTGTTGCTTGGTATGTGACTCCTCCATTGGTCTAATTAGTTTTTGTTCTAGTGCTTTATTCATTGCAAATTTTTGCTGCATAGGTGACCATGTTCTTGAGCTTGCATGTTAAATTTTTGAGGTCCCAAGCAATTCCAATGCATGATATAGGCTCTAGGCACTTGTAGGAGTAATTGCTATCAATCTTGTTTAGTTTTATTCACTTTTATTTTGAAGTTACTAAAATTTCAGAAATTTGCAGAAAAAGAAATATGCTTAGAAGAATGTACCAAGGAGGTTCCTCGGCAAAGAAAGGGCCAAGGATTGCTATACGTGAACAAGATGTTAATTTGCCAAGGGACACAAATGTACGGGCTTGTGGGTGGCCATCCGATGATTTTATGGTCGAAGCAGGCTTCAAGGAGGAATTTGACGTGTATGTGCGTAATGCCGAGCTGGAGGACTTCTTACAAGATAAGTGTCCTCAATATTATCAATTGACTAATTCCTTTGTGCGGAGGTTCGAATATATTTCTGCGCGTAATTCTCCTAGTGTTATGTTTGATATTTATGATACATCTTATACCATGGATTTAGAGGATTTCACAACTTCTTGCAAACTCCCGCAGTGGGGTAATATTAATGATCCTCCCAAATATGAAGTTAGAGATTTTCTTGCTAGTATTACTGTGGGAGAATCTAGGGACGTAACACAAGCTACCATAGGGAGCATTCATTTTCCTGCTATACATTACTTTGCTCTCTTTATTGGTAGATGCATTAACGGTAAGGATGAGGTATGTCACATGTGTGCCCCTGATCTTTGTGTCCTCAAGAGTGCTGTGTCAGGTTATAAAGGTTATAACTTGGGGGCAATAGTTGCACGTAGGTTGCAGAATAATAGTAGAAGGGGAGATTTCTTTGGAGGAATTTATGCAACTTGTGTGGCTAATTTTCTTAATATAGCTGCACGAGAGGGGGCTATGATTCTACCTCCTGTTTATTTGGATAAAGAAGCTATGTTTGATCATCATTTTCTTGAGAGGAATGAACAATTCCTCCATTATCGACTAACCTATAACAGACGCAATGTCATCCCTGTTACTCTTCCTGCTCCCTACCTTTTTGATTATCAGGCGAAAGGAAGATATGTTGTCACCAGGGAAGAAGCAACTGAATATGAGAGGGGAATGGAGGCAGCTCGCCAACATGCTGCTGCTCAGGAGGCGGTCGCCTCTGCATCCCAGTACTACCACAGTTTCACGTATGGATATCAGCCAGGCGGTCACTGGTATTAGACCAACTTAGGCCAAAAGCCTAAGCTTGGGGGAGTACATATTTCTCACCGACTTTACATTCATGTTCACACACTAGTCGTCGGTGCTCATACTCTTTCATTGTATTATCCATGTTAGTTTAAATTTCTTTTTCTAGTTTTCGTCTTGTGTGTTTGATAAACCTTAAGAAAAACCAAATAAAATTTAGTTAGTTTAATTTCCATGCTTGTAGTAGAAATTAAAATGAAAACCCAAAAAGATTTCTCGTTCTTCTTTTAGTTGTTGGGAGCTTTCCCGTGTAAATAGTTTTATTTTCTTTTCTTTCTTTTGGGGGTCGAGAAGACCATATTGAAAATGCTTAGTGGCTCTTATATGCATGATTGTTTATTTAACCTAGAGCCCATATTACTTGTCTTCTCTCTTGAGTTGAATGCTTGCAGATTCCAGCTTAGTCCAATGCACATGCACTCTTATTATTATACACATCGTTCGATCGTGCAAGTGAAAGGCAATAATGATGATATATGATGGACTTATTGGGATGAGAAAAGATGGTATGAACTCGACCTCTCTTGTTTTTGTAAATATGATGATTCATCGTTCCTGAGTCAGCTATTATGAAGTAAACATATTTGCAATGATATTTAGAGATTATAGTTGCTTGTGCCATGCTTGATTAGCTATGAGTTATAATGGTTTACCTTGCATGCCAACATGCTATTAGAATGATTATGATGTCGTATGATGGGATGGTATCCTCCTTTGAATGTATTAAGTGACTCGACTTGGCACATGTTCACGCATGTAGTTGAATCAAATCAACATAGCCTTCATGATATTTATGTTCGTGGTAGATTATATCCTACTCATGCTTGTACTCGGTGTGAATTAATTTTAATGCATGTTTACGACTGTTGTCGCTCTCTCAGTTGGTCGCTTCCCAGTCTTTTGCTAGCCTTCACCTGTACTAAGCGGGAATACTGCTTGTGCATCCAAACTCCTTAAACCCCAAAGTTGTTCCATATGAGTCCAATATACCTTCCTATATGCGGTATTTACATGCCGTTCCAAGTAAATTTGTATGTGCCAAACTCCAAATCCTCAAATGAAATTCTGTTTTGTATGCTCGAGCAGCTCATGTTTCAACTAGGGCTTCCTATATCTTCCATGCTAGGTGGGTTATTCTCAAGAGGAGTGGACTCCGCTCCTCATTCACGAGAAAGGGCCGGTAACCGGGATGCCCAGTCCCATGATCCAAAAAGATCAAAGCAAATCAAAATAATTAAACAAAAATCCCCCAGGGCTGTTGTATGTTTGGAGGCACTCGTTGTTTCGAGCAAGCCATGGATTGATGCTTGTTGGTGGTTGGGGGAATATAAACCTTTACCATTCTGTTTGGGAACTGCCTATAATGCATGTAGTATGGAAGATACAGCCATCTCATAGTTGTTGCATTGACAGCAAAAGTATGCCGCTCAAAATGTTATTCAATCTCTATTTTAAAATCGAGCTCTGGCACCTCTACAAATCCCTGCTTCCCTCTGTGAAGGGCCTATCTATTTACTTTTATGTTGAGTCATCACCCTTCTTATTAAAAAGCACCCGCTGGAGAGCACACTTCATTTGCATTCATTACTATTGGTTTATATTGGGTATGACTTGATTGGATCTTTTTTACCATGAATTACAATGTTTAGTCAGTCCTTGATCTTTATAGGTGCTCTGCATTTATGTTTTGCGGTCTCAGAAAGGGCTAGCGAGATACCATTTTGTTATATCATGTTATGATTATTTTGAGAAAGTGTTGTCATCCGAGTTTTATTATTATGGCTCGCTAGCTGATTATGCTATTGATATGAGTAATTGTGAGACCTATATGTCATTGTGAGTATGGTTAGTTCATAATATATGCTGAAAACTTGAATGCTGGCTTTTCATGTTACAATAAGAGCAAATAGAGTTTGTAAAAGTTTTTCTTTATCACTTTCAGTTTATCAACTGAATTGCTTGAGGACAAGAAAAGGTTTAAGCTTGGGGGAGTTGATACGTCTCCAACGTATCTACTTTTCCAAACACTTTTGCCCTTGTTCTGGACTCTAACTTGCATGATTTGAATGAAACTAACCCGGACTGACGCTGTTTTCAGCAGAACTGCCATGATGTTGTTTTATGTGTAGAAAAGAAAAGTTCTCGGAATGTCCTGGAAATCCACGGAGGCACTTTTTGGAATTAATAAGAATTTTTGGCGAAAGAATTAGTACTAGGGGGCCCACGGCCTATCCACGAGACAGGGGGGCGCCCCCCTAGGGCGCGGCCCCCTATCTCGTGGGCCCCCCTGGACCTCCTCCGACCTCAACTCCAACTCCATATATTCCGTCTCGGGGAGAAAAAATAAGAGAGAAAGTTTCATCGCGTTTTACGACACGAAGCCGCCGCCAAGCCCTAATCTCTCTTGGGAGGGCTGATCTGGAGTCCATTCGTGGCTCCGGAGAGGGGGATTCGTCGCCGTCGTCATCATCAACCATCCTCCATCACCAATTTCATGATGCTCACCGTCGTGCGTGAGTAATTCCATCGTAGGCTTGCTGGACGGTGATGGGTTGGATGAGATTTACCATGTAATCAAGTTAGTTTTGTTAGGGTTTGATCCCTAGTATCCACTATGTTATGAGATTGATGTTGCTATGACTATGCTATGCTTAATGCTTGTCACTAGGGCCCGAGTGCCATGATTTCAGATCTGAACCTATTATGTTTTCATGAATATATGTGTGTTCTTGATCCTATATTGCAAGTCTATAGTCACCTATTATGTGTTATGATCCGACAACCCCGAAGTGACAATAATCGGGATACTTCTCGGTGATGACCGTAGTTTGAGGAGTTCATGTATTAACTATGTGTTAATGCTTAGGTCCGGTTCTCTATTAGAAGGAGGCCTTAATATCCCTTAGTTTCCATAAGGTCCCCGCTTCAACGGGAGGGTAGGACAAAAGATGTCATGCAAGTTCTTTTCCATAAGCACGTATGACTATTTACGGAATACATGCCTACATTACATTGATGAATTGGAGCTAGTTCTATATCACCCTATGTTATAACTATTTCATGAGGAATCGCATCCGGCATAATTATCCATCATTGATCCATTGCCTACGAGATTTTCACATATTGTTCTTCGCTTATTTACTTTTCCGTTGCTACTGTTACAACTATTACAAAAACCCAAAAACATTTATCTTTACTTTTGCTACCATTACCTTTATTATCATACCACTTTTGCTACTAAATACTTTGTTGTATATACTAAGTTATCCAGGTGTGGTTGAATTGACAATTCAACTGCTAATACTCAAGAATATTCTTTGGCTCCCTTGTGTCGAATCAATAAATTTGGGTTGAATACTCTACCCTCGAAAGCTGTTGCGATCCCCTATACTTGTGGGTTATCAGGGGGCACGCCCACCCTTACAGGGCGCGCCCCCTGCCTCGTGGGCCACCTGGCAGCCCTCCGGTGCCCATCTTTTGCTATATGAAGTCTTTTACCCTGGAAAAAATCATAAGCAAGCTTACGGGATGAAACTCCACCGCCACGAGGCGGAATCTTGGCGGAACCAATCTAGGGCTCCGGCGGAGCTGTTCTGCCGGGGAAACTTCCCTCTGGAAGGGGCTAAATCATCACCATCGTCATCACTAACGATCCTCTCATCGGGAGGGGGTCAATGTCCATCAACATCTTCACCAGCACCATCTCCTCTCAAACCCTAGTTCATCTCTTGTATCCAATCTTTGTACCAAAACCTCAGATTGGTACCTGTGGGTTGCTAGTATTGTTGATTACTCCTTGTAGTTGATGCTAGTTGGTTTATTTGGTGGAAGATCATTTGTTCAGATCCTTAATGCATATTAATACCCCTCTAATTATGAACATGAATATGCTTTGTGAGTAGTTACGCTAGTTCCTGAGGACAAGGGTGAAGTCTTGCTATTAGTAGTCATGTGAATTTGGTATTCGTTCGATATTTTGATGAGATGTATGTTGTCTCTCCTCTAGTGGTGTTATGTGAACGTCGACTACATGACACTTCACCATTATTTGGGCCTAGAGGAAGGCATTGGGAAGTAATAAGTAGATGATGACAAAAGCTTAAACCCTAGTTTATAAGTTGCTTCGTGAGGGGCTGATTTGGATCCATATGTTTCATGCTATGGTTAGGTTTACCTTAATACGTATTTTGTAGTTGCGGATGCTTGCAATAGAGGTTAATCATAAGTGGGATGCTTGTCCGAGAAAGGGCAGCACCCAAGCACCGGTTCACCCACATATCAAATTATCAAATTAACGAACGCGAATCATATGAGCGTGATGAAAACTGGCTTGACGATAATTCCCATGTGTCCTCGGGAGCGCTTTTCTCCTTATAAGAACTTGTCCAGGCTTGTCCTTTGCTACAAAAAGGATTGGACTACCTTGCTGCACTTTATTTACTTTCATTGCTTGTTACCCGTTACAAATTATCTTATCACAAAACTATATGTTACCTACAATTTCAGTGCTTGCAGAGAATACCTTATTGATAACCGCTTGTCATTTCCTTCTGCTCCTCGTTGGGTTCGACACTCTTACTTATCAAAAGGACTACGATAGATCCCTACATTTGTGGGTCATCACCCGCCGACCCTCTTACTCGGCCCAAAAGTTCCGCCGGGGCTCGTCGATGTAGAGTAAACGGCGACGAGGAATCAGGTGAGGCCGATCCGTGCGCAGCCAAAGCCGAAAGTCCAACATATCGAGCCGGCGAGCAGTGCAATAATTACCCCCACAACATAGTCGAGGCCACGCAGAACCACACTCGCCGTTCTCTGGTGCCACACATGCGCAGGCACTCCCCGCAGCGAAATAGGAACAAGGTAGGGGAGCGAGGTTGCCGTTGCCTGCGCCTGCCTATTCCATGGTCAGAGGTTGAGCTCGAACCAGGAGGAGTGAGCACGGCCCATGTGCACCATCCGGTCCCGGACTGCCCCATCACGGCAAAGGACAAGGAAGTCGTCGGGGAAGAAAGCGCGGATGGACATATCTGCCGGACCAATGTCAAACGCCGCGTGCAGTGCCTACGCCGCAGAAGCCAAGTCCATCGAGGGCCTGTTGCCGGTGACCGTGACGAGAACTGCCCGAGAAAGCTCGGCCTCCATTCGCCATGTGTCATCCCCCACTTCCAAGAAGCAAACTTCCACCAGGGCCTCCTGCATGACGGCCAACCTGGGCAGCGCAGGCTCCGGCGGGCCGAACGGCTCCGAGAACTCCGAGCTGGCAGCCGATCTCGCACCCCGGTGCGGCGCCCGCACCACCTCACTCCAGAGCCTAACCGCGCCAGGCGGTGGAGGACCCGACGGTGGAGGCGGCTTTGAAGAGCCTTCCTTTGGGCAGCTGCCGACAGTCTCAGAAGGAAAGTGCAAGGTGAACTGGGAGTTGGTATGCCAACCAACCATATTGGGCGGCTTCGATATCCTACATATTGACAAATTCGCTCGTGCGTGAAGGTTCCCGTGGCCTTGGCTGGAAGGGGTTGCTCCGGAAAAAACTTGGGTGGGATTAGGAAATCCTTGTTCTCATGATGATATGGAGCTCCATTATGCCATCACGAAGGTTCATGTTGATAATGGGACTAAGGCTTCCTTGTGGGACTCCCCTTCGGCTTGATGGCCAACTACCACAACAATTTGCTCTGAGCATTTTCAAGCTCTCCAAAAAGAAAAAAATGGAGCATTCAACAAGCTATGGACCATGATCCTTGGGTGGATCAACTTGACTTATCTGATTGATTATCCACGATACACATTGGGGGAGTTCTTGGATCTCTGGACCCGTAGCAAGGAGGTCCAGTTTAATGAGGATCTCGACACTATCACTTGAAAGCTCACCTTCGATGCTTGGTACTCCATGATCAAGCCGTCCGTCTGGAAAGCTTGGGCACCTCCAAAATGCAAATTCTTTTCCTGGCTCATTATTCAAAACCAAGTTTGGATTCACGATAGATTGGAGAAGACGTTGGCCTAATAATGGCCTATGTCAGCTTAGTGCCATCCGGAGAGTAACATGGGCGATCGCCATTTCCGCATACCCGGTTAGAACCCGAATCCACTGGCAGAGCAAATGGGCTAGAACAACAAAACCCGATAACCCCGAAGAGCTCGCCGCAAAACCCACTTCCGTGCTTGTCGCTGGTCCCTGTTTCCCATGAACCCCCTGCCCTGTCGCTGCACCGCGCGACCCAACCACTCTGCTCCCATCGTGGGAGAGAAGCGATGGCCATCGCCGACGCGGTGCTGCCCTCGCCGTCGCCGCCGGCCCCGCCGGCGCGGATCATCGTCGTGCGCTTCACCCTCACCCCGATACTGGCGCTCGGGCGCGTCCTCTGCACCACGGCGGGAGCCCTCGCCCGCCTGTGCTTCGCCAGTGCGTGGCTCACCTCAGCGGCCGCGGCTGCGCGCATCGTGGCACGCCGCACCTTGGGCGAGCGCTCCGCCCCTTCCTCTTCCTCCAGGCGCTCATATACGGGGCTCTCAAGGTCTGCGTCTACAGCTTCCTTGTGTTCCTCGCGCTTGCCGTCCTGGTGGCGTGTGATAACCCACAAGTATAGGGGATCGCAACAGCTTTCGAGGATAGAGTATTCAACCCAAATTTATTGATTCGACACAAGGGGAGCCAAAGAATATTCTTGAGTATCAGCAGTTGAGTCGTCAATTCAACCACACCTGGATAACTTAGTATCTGCAGAAAGTGTTTAGTAGCAAAAGTGGTATGATAATAATGGTAACGGTAGCAAAAGTAAAGATGCATGTTTTTGGGTTTTTGTAGTAGTTGTAACAGTAGCAACGGAAAAGTAAATAAGCGAAGAACAATATATGAAAAGCTCGTAGGCAATGGATCAGTGATGGATAATTATGCCGGATGCGATTCCTCATGTAATAGTTATAACATAGGGTGACACAGAACTAGCTCCAATTCATCAATGTAATGTAGGCATGTATTCCGTAAATAGTCATACGTGCTTATGGAAAAGAACTTGCATGACATCTTTTGTCCTACCCTCCCGTGGCAGCGGGGTCCTAGCGGAAACTAAGGGATATTAAGGCCTCCTTTTAGTAGAGATCCGGACCAAAGCATTAACACATAGTGAATACAAGAACTCCTCAAACTACGGTCATCACCGAGAAGTATCCCGATTATTGTCACTTCGGGGTTGTCGGATCATAACACATAATAGGTGACTATAGAGTTGCAAGATAGGATCAAGAACACACATATATTCATGAAAACATAATAGGTTCAGATCTGAAATCATGGCAATCGGGCCCTAGTGACAAGAATTAAGCAAAGCAAACTCATAGCAACATCAATCTAAGAACATAGTGGATACTAGGGATCAAACCCTAACAAAACTAACTTGATTACATGGTAAATCTCATCCAACCCATCACCGTCTAGCAAGCCTACGATGGAATTACTCACGCACGGCAGTGAGCATCATGAAATTGGTGATGGAGGATGGTTGATGATGACAACAGCGACGAATCCCCCTCTCTGGAGCCCCGAACGGACTCGAGATCAGCCCTCCCGAGAGAGATTAGGGCTTGGCGGCGGCTCTGTGTCGTAAAACGCGATGAAACTTTCTCCTTGATTTTTTCTCCCAGAGACGGAATATATGGAGTTGGAGTTGAGGTCGGAGGAGGTCCAGGGGGCCCACGAGATAGGGGGCCGCGCCCTAGGGGGGTGCCCCCTGTCTCGTGGACAGGCCGTGGGCCCCCTGGCACTAATTCTTTTGCCAAAAATTCTTATTAATTCCAAAAAGTGCCTCCGTGGATTTCCAGGACATTCCGAGAACTTTTCTTTTCTACACATAAAACAACATCATGGCAGTTCTGCTGAAAACAGCGTCAGTCCGGGTTAGTTTCATTCAAATCATGCAAGTTAGAGTCCAAAACAAGGGCAAAAGTGTTTGGTTGGAGATGTATCAGCGTGCGTGGCCTACGTGATTGGAGCTGTATCTGGATCCACTTCGGGATTCAAGAAGGTATCGTGCAAATTAACTCTGTGTGACCTTTATTCCGGTCGAATTGCAGCAGTACATAGGCTCTAATTAAGTTGCTATATACCCCTCCATTCGAAAATACTTATCGGGGGACGTATTTTAATTCTAGATACATCCAATTTTATCTATTTGTACGACAAGTATTTCCGGACAGGGGGAGTAGTATATTATGTTAGTAATTAATTTCGTAGTTCAGGTTGTCCTGATGTGTAGTAGTACCAGCAGCATTAGTAGTAGTTTACTTGCATGTGTGTTCATCTCTTCATTTGCATCCTACTATTTCCGAACCATTCCATATATACCATTCATCCGTATGGTCTTATTGAAATTGTTGTCCTCCTCAGAGCACCTCCGGAGCAATCACGCAGGAGTCGACTGTAGGCTTGTTTAGGCTATTGCGCCCCGCGGTGTTTGGATTTGTCGCGGGTGTGGCCTTCTTCCTGCTAGTGGTCGCTGGTCATCTGGTAGCAATGATGTCGCAACATGTGGAGGGATCGATATCTTAGGGGGGAATGGTCGGTTCTGTAATCGAGGATGTGGGGATATTCATGTGAAACGAGGTTGGAAATGCATATGTTAGCAGGGCGCGTTGCATGTTAATATAGCCAGGAGAGGCGCAGATTACAAAGGAGGTTAGATTAGGTTTAGGCGTGGATTGATCTCCAAGCTAACTACTAAGATCTGATCACAACGGCCTAACCTAACCTAACTAAATACAACACACGCCACACATCCTAACTAACACGGTTTATACACACACACACACACACCATGGATATAATGTTTAACACTCCCCCTCAATCACAACTATCTAAGTTGAGATTGCGTCTAAAGACCTCCAGCTGCCACACTGATAGTTGTTTAGTAAAGCCATCTGCCACTTGATCACCAGTAGGAACAAACTGAATTTTCAAAATCTTGTTAGCCACTCTTTCACGAACAAAGTGATAATCAATCTCAATGTGCTTCGTTCTAGCATGAAAAATAGGGTTGGCAGAAAGATAGATAGCCCCAAGATTGTCACACCAAAGAGAGGTTGCAGATGAGCGACGAATGCCCAACTCCGTTAATAAATTTTGGACCCAGATAATCTCAGCAGTAGCATTTTCTAAGGCCTTATACTCAGCTTTTGTACTTGACCTAGACATAGTAGCTCGCTCACGTGCACTCCAAGAAATCAAATTACCACCAAAGAACACCGCAAAGCCTCCAGTGGACCTTCAATCATCAGGACAACCTGCCCAGTCTGCATATGAAAAAGAACTGACAAGTGTAGAGTTTGACTTAGTAAGTTTGAGGCCATGACTCTTGGTTGCCTGGAGATACCGAAGAATTCTTTTTACCGTTGTCCAATGAGTACTAGTAGGTGCATGAAGGAACTAGCAAACTTTGTTGACTGAAAAATAGATATATGGTCTGGTTAAAGTCAAATACTGCAAAGCTCCTACAACACGCATGTACCTGGTGGAGTCCTTGGCTCCAAGCACCTCTCCATCATGAAGAGACAATTTCTCTGAAGTATACAAAGGAGTTGGAGAAGGTTTGCAACCTTTCATGTCCACTCGTTCAAGGATATCTTGCACATATTTTTCTTGAGACAAAATAATTGCACTAGCCACATTCTTTACCTCAATTCCAAGAAATAAGTGAAGACTGCCCAAATCCTTGAGCGCAAAATCCATGCGCAGATCCTTAAGAAGAGCTTCAACTGCTCTAGAGGAGGAACTGGTGACAATAATATCATCAACATAAATAAGCATAAAGATGGTTACTCCATGCCGATGATAAAAGAATAACGAGGTGTCTCCCTTGGAAGCAGCAAAACCAGGAGACTGTAACTTGGAGTACATACGATAGTAGCAAGCTCTGGGCGCTTGTTTCAAACCATAGATTGCTTTATCAAGCTTGCAGACATGTCATGGTAAAGCTGAACTTTCATACCTAGGAGGCTGCCTCATAAAAACCTTTTCTTCTAGAACACCGTGTAAGAACGCGTTCTTTACATCTAGTTGTAGCATGCACCAATTTCTAGATATTGCAACTGAAAGAATTAATCTGATAGTAGCATCTTTGACCACGGGACTAAAGGTATCCTCATAATCAATTCCATACCTTTGCTTGAAACCTTTGGCCACAAGACGTGCCTTATACCTGTCAATCTTGCCATCAGATTTCCGCTTTATCTTGTACACCCATTTGTAGTCAATCACATTTCTCCCTCTGACTGGTGGAACCAAGCGCCATGTTTTATTCTCTACGGTGCTGAAAATTCTTCATCCATCTCTTGTTTCCACTTGGGATCACCAAGAGCGTCCTGCAGGTTCTTCGGTTCACCTATGGCACAAAAAGATCCCCAACGAACACCACCATCTTTATAAACCTTGGGTTTGGCAATACCACTTTGTGACCGAGTATGTGAACGGGCAGGAGGGGGTGGAGCTGGTCGAGCTTGCTGTACTTGGAGGCGGTTTTGTGTAGAAGACACGACAGAGTCAGATGAAGCAGATGCAGCCGCAGAAAATCCCGAATCCTCCTCCTGCAAAGAGCCAGGCGGGTCCGGTGCGGCGGCCGATGGCGAGCTGCCACTTGGCAGTTCCGAAGTGGGCACAGGATGGGAGGTGGCCACGCCGCACCATAGTCCGTACGCCCCACCTCGTTGATGCCACGTGGGCCTCGCCCAGTCGGCCCGCCAAGGGACCGCTCGCCATCCCACGCGGGAGACAACACAGGAGTCGACCCACCAGGGGACACTGCATCAGTGCGCCCGTCAGGGCACCCGCCTGGCGGCGCGGATCCCAGCAAGGATTCGCCTGACGCCTCTATCGATGCGGATCCCACGGCAGATGCGCCTGGGGCCACTGCGGCCACTGATCCCGAGGCCACCCGTGGATCTTCTGTGGCTGCAATGGAGCTCCCTGTTTGCTGCATAAAATCATAAGAGTTTTCACCAAAATCTTCAGTATTTGGCTGCCCTGTTTCCTGCACACTTTCAGCTGGATTATTGGCATTGGACATAGGCATATGATCAACAGCAAAATCAGCTCCCCCTTGAACAAAGCTAGGAGACGACCAGAGATGAGAGGGCAAAAGAAGCAATTCTTTGCGAAGTTGGGCACCGGCATTGGAGTGGAGACTCGCGAAGGGAAAAACTTGCTCGTCAAAAATGACATCACGAGAAACATAGACACGACCAGAGGAAATATCGAGACACTTGTAGCCTTTGTGAATGGTACTGTACCCCAAGAAAGCACATTGCTTTGACCTAAACTCAAGTTTATGCTTGTTGAAAGGACGCAAGTTCGGCCAGACAGCACAACCAAAAATGTGAAGAAAAGAATAGTTGGGTTTAGTGCCAAAAAGTCGTTCTAGTGGAGTTTGGTTCTTGATGACTCAGGAATTTGAGCGGCATAAAGGCATGAGCAAGTAGAGAGAGACCAACTTCCATGATGTGTCTCTATTTCCAGTCAGCGGAACCGTTCTGTTGATGAGCATGGGGACATGAAACGCGATGTGTGATGCCAATGCGTTCTAAAAAGGAGCTCATCCGTCGGTATTCACCACCCCAATCGGTTTGCATAGCAATGATCTTACAATCAAATAGGCGTTCAACATGAGCTTGAAAAAGACGAAATTTCTCAAAGACATCAGATTTGTTTTTGAGCAAATAGATCCAACTAAACTTGCTAAAATCATTAATAAAACTGATATAATATTTCTGTGTTCCTACAGAGACGGGTCCAGGACCCCAAACGTCTGAAAAAATAAGCTCTAAAGGAAATGTGGATTCGCTAGTTGAATGGGAATAGGGTAACTGATGGCTTTTTGCCATCTGACATGCGTCACACACTAAGAGATGATCTTGCTTATTTGAAACAGGAAGATTGAAGTCGTGAAGGATCTTCTGAACTACCGGAAGAGCAGGATGCCCTAGATGCTTGTGCCACCGGGCTCTGGATGGTTTGATAGCACCAAGCACTTGTCGTTGAGGGGCACTCTGCCATCTGGTCACGGGGAACAAGCCCCATCTACTCCTGTTTTGAAGAAATGTTCTCTGGGTAGCCTGATCCTTGACAAGAAAGAATTCAAGGTGAAGTTCAATAAACACATCATTATCTTGCATAATATTATAGGCAGAAAGAAGGCTTTGGTCGGCACTAGGAGCATGGAGAATATTGTTTAAGTTCAAGGAACCAGAGGGAGTAGATAATACTGAATGATCGATATGCACAATATCCATACCTTGACCGTTAGTCGTGTGGATTTGGTCGATGACAGTGTAGCGATCACAAACATCTAGTTTCTCTAGCTCGCCAGTAACATGATCAGTGGCGCCGGTATCAAGGTACCAGTTGGTATCCACATCATAGGAGTGAGCATAGTTGGCCGAGCGGGGGTTGCCACCGCCGCCGCCACTGCGCCCACCACCATCGCGTCCGCCGCCGCCACCACCGCCTGCGGGATTGCGCACATTGTTGTTGTAGCCATTGTCGAACCACTTCCTGCAGCGCCACGCACCGTGGCCGTCCTCCTTGCGGATTGGGTAGCGCTCGCGGTCATCGCGATCACCACCCTATTGGTGCGGCGCACCACCGCCGCCACCATTGCCCGAGTTGTCGGAGTAGTAGTTGGTGTTGTAGCCACCGCGTCCGCCACCCTGACCGCCACGTCCGCCGCCTAGCCACCGCGACCACCTTTTGTAGCAAGGTTGGCGGAGTGGTGGGCGGTGTAGGTGGCATGCTGGGTAGTAATCCGGGCTTCCATAGAGAGCAGAAGCGAAAACAGTTCGCTGAGGCCGATAGGTTGATCGGTGACAGTACGCGTGGAGATGGCGGTAACAAACCCATTGTAGTCGGGGTCGTGCATGAGACCCTCCAAGATGTGTAACATGACATCATCTTCATTGAGGGGTTTCCCTGCAGCAGCGAGCTCCTTCGTTAGACCCTTCATCTCGGTGAAGTACGCAGCAGCAGAGAGGTCGCCCTTGCGAGCGTTTCTGATCGCCGATCGGAGTTGGATCTGGTGCGCCCTGGAGTGCACAGAGAAGCTCTCGACCAGGGCTTGCCAGACGCTCGCAACCGTGGTGTGGTTGGAGACCTACATCAGAACGCCGCGGGACAAGGAGGCAAGCAAAAAAGTGATCACCTGTTGATCTTGGGTGACCCAGATCGCATGCTCTGGGTTGGCGTGGAGGTGGTATCCTTCTTCCCGATGGTCTCCTTCTCTGTGACGATGACAGCAACAGGTTCCTTGATCGAGCCGTCAAGGTAACGCATCATTGCCGCAGCTTGACGTGCGGGAGGACTTGCGCCTTCCACACCAGGAAGTTCTCACGAGTATGCTTTTCCGTGATGGTGTGACCGAGGGAGGCGAGAGAGGGCGTGACCATGGCAAGGGAGGAGGAGAAAGACATGACCTAGATGTATTGGAAGCACTAGGCTCTGATACCATGTGGAACGAGGCTGGAAGCGCATGCGTTAGCAGAGGCGCGTTGCTGTTAATATAGCCAGGAGAGGCGCATATTACAAAGGAGGTTAGGTTAGGTTTACGCGTGGATTGATCTCCAAGCTAACTACTAAGATCTGATCACAACGGCCTAACCTAACCTAACTAAATACAACACACGCCACACATCCTAACTAACACGGTTTATACACACATAGTGGATACAATGTTTAACAATTCGGTATGCATGCGACAGCTTGCGTTGTGATCCCGACACTCGTTCTTAGTCTCTGGAGGGAGTACCAGGCGGACAAGAAAGCAAAATTGCAGTACTACTGATGTATACCTCCTCCCCCTTTGCTTTGCTCCCCTGTATCCGTGAGCCATTGATCTTTTTCAATTATATAATCTGCATATTTTGTGCAGTCTCTTAATAGCATAAAAACTGTCACTGTTGTTAGTTTGCCATCATTTATCTTAACTTAGTGACTGCTGGTGTTGATATTTGTTAAGATGGAGCATTGTTCTATATAAAGATTTTGCTATTTCCTCTGGTCATTGCATATTAGCATTCATAATAAAATTGGGTTTGGCATCAATTTTAAATTGTGCAGGATGCAAACTGATGCAGTTCTAAACTTCTACTATATGTATGCCTTTGTTACGAAGTGATGATCATTAAAATGATCGATTCCACATATTAGAAAAAAGTAATATTAACTTTTTACGCTCCATGGTCCCCTGTGACTATTGTATCTTTGCAGCGAGTGAGATTGTAACATTGTTTGAGAATTCTTGTCACTGATACTTTCCCTGTTGAAACCAATGGGAGAACCCAAAGTTTTCAAGTTTTGGCTATGGCATACGAGTCTACTCATCTTAGCTGCATTTGGCAATTGTGACTTTGTGCCATGTTTCGTGACTCTGGTAAAAATAAGTAAACTATTTGATCATGTAAATAATTAACATGATGGTAAAATGCTGAGGACCATGTTTATCTTGGTACTCATACTAAAATGGCCGTATGCATCCCTGGTTGGTGCAGAGGCTGGGAAGTGAAAATCTGTCCCATTTAAAAGATGCCACATAGATCGCTATCGGACATTTGAAAAGGCCACCCGACTCCTCCTGTGTCGCCTCTGCGTGGCGACCGGGGGGAACCCTAGCACCGCCGCGTCCTCATCCCTTCCCCGACCACTCCTCCTCGCCGCTGCCGGGGCGCGCCGCCGGGCAAAGCCCGGACTGTGTCGGCGGCGGTGGGATCTCTTCTCCCATGGCTCGCTGGATCTAGCGCAGGCGGATCACGGCGGTGGTTGGCGACGCGTGATAACCCACAAGTATAGGGGATCGCAACAGTTTTCGAGGGTAGATTATTCAACCCAAATTTATTGATTCGACACAAGGGGAGCCAAAGAAATTCTCAAGTATTAGCAGTTGAGTTGTCAATTCAACCACACCTGGATAACTTAATATGTGCAGCAAAGTATTTAGTAGCAAAGTAGTATGATAGTAACGTAACAGTAGCAAAAGTAACGATAGCTGTTTTGTAGTAATTGTAACAGTAGAAACGGTAAAGTAAATAAGCAAAGCACAATATGTGAAAAGCTCGTAGGCATTGGATCAGTGATGGATAATTATGTCGGATGCGATTCCTCATGTAATAGTTATAACATAGGGTGACACAGAACTAGCTCCAGTTCATCAATGTAATGTAGGCATGTATTCCGAATATAGTCAGACGTGCTTATGGAAAAGAACTTGCATGACATCTTTTGTCCTACCCTCCCGTGGCAGCGGGGTCCTAGTGGAAACTAAGGGATATTAAGGCCTCCTTTTAATAGAGAACTGGACCAAAGCAATAACACATAGTGAATACATGAAGTCCTCAAACTACGGTCATCGCCGAGAAGTATACCGATTATTGTCACTTCGGGGTTGTCCGATCATAACACATAATAGGTGACTATAGACTTGCAAGATAGGATCAAGAACTCACATATATTCATGGAAACATAATAGGTTCAGATCTAAAATCATGGCACTCCGGCCCTAGTGACAATCATTAAGCATAGCAAAGTCATAACAACATCAATCTCAGAACATAGTGGATACTAGGGATCAAATCCTAACAAAACTAACTTGATTACATGGTAAATCTCATCAAACCCATCACCGTCCAGCAAGACTACGATGGAATTACTCACGCACGGCGGTGAGCATCATGAAATTCGTGATGGAGGATGGTTGATGATGACGATGGCAACGAATCCCCCTCTCCGGAGCCCCGAACGGACTCCAGATCAGCCCTGCCGAGAGAGATTAGGGCTTGGCGATGGCTCCGTATCGTAAAACGCGATGAAACTTTCTCTCTGTTTTTTTCTCCGCAAAAGCAAATATGTGGAGTTGGAGTTAAGGTCGGTGGACATCCAGGGGGCCCACGTGGTAGGGGGCGTGCCCAGGGGGAGGGGCACGCCCCCACCCTCGTTGACAGGGTGTGGGCCCCCTGACGCTATTTCTTTCGCTAGTATTTTTTATTAATTCTGAAAAGTTGCTCCACGGATTTTCAGGTCATTCCGAGAACTTTTATTTCTACACAAAAATAACACCATGGCAGTTCTGCTCAAAACAGCGCCAGTCCGGGTTAGTTTCATTCAAATCATGCAAGTTGGAGTCCAAAACAAGGGCAAAAGTGTTTGGAAATGTAGATACGACGGAGACGTATCAACTCCCCCAAGCTTAAACCTTTGCTTGTCCCCAAGCAATTCAGTTGATAAACTGAAAGTGATAAAGAAAAACTTTTACAAACTCTGTTTGCTCTTGTTGTTGTAAATATGTAAAGCCAGCATTCAAGTTTTCAGCAAAGATTATGAACTAACCATATTCACAATAACACTTAGGTCTCATGTTTGCTCATATCAATGGCATAATGAACTAGCGAGCAATAATAATAAACTCGGATGACAACACTTCATCAAAACTATCATAATATGATATAACAAGATGGCATCTTGCTAGCCTTTTCTGAGACCGCAAAACATAAATGCAGAGCACATTTAAAGATCAAGGGCTGACTAAACATTGTAATTCATGGTAAAAGAGATCCAGTCAAGTCATACCCAATATAAACTAATAGTAATGCATGCAAATGACATCGGTGCTCTCCAGCGGGTGCTTTTTAATAAGAGGGTGATGACTCAACATAAAAGTAAAGAGATAGGCCCTTCGCAGAGGGAAGCAGGGATTTGTAGAGGTGCCAGAGCTCGATTTTTAAATAGAGATGAATAACATTTTGGGCGGTATACTTTCACTGTCAACATAACAACTATGAGATCTCGATATCTTCCATGCTACACACATTATAGGCGGTTCCCAAACACAATGGTAAATTTTATACTCCCCCACCACCAACAAGCATCAATCCATGGCTTGCCCAAAACAGCGGGTGCCTCCAACTAGCAACAATCCTGGGGGAGTTTTGTTTAATTATTTTGATTTGATCTGATCTTTTTGATCATGGGACTGGGCATCCCGGTTACCAGCCATTTTCTCGTGACTGAGGAGCGGAGTCCACTCCTCTTGAGAATAACCCACCTAGCATGGAAGATACAGACAACCCTAGTTGATACATGAGCTGCTCGAGCATACAAAACAGAATTTTATTTGAAGGTTTGGAGTTTGGCACATACAAATTTACTTGGAACGGCAGGTAAATACCACATATAGGAAGGTATGGTGGACTCATATGGAATAACCTTGGGGTTTATGGAGTTTGGATGCACAAGCAGTATTCCTGCTTAGTACAGGTGAAGGCTAGAAAGAGACTGGGAAGCGACCAACCGAGAGAGTGACAACAGCCATGAACATGCATTAAAATTAATCAACACCGAGTGCAAGCATGAGTAGGATATAATCCACCATGAACATAAATATCATGAAGGCTATGTTGATTTTGTTTCAACTACATGCGTGAACATGTGCCAAGTCGAGTCACTCGAATCATTCAAAGGAGGATACCACCCTATCATACCACATCACAACCATTTTAATAGCATGTTGGCACACAAGGTAAACCATTATAAGCTCCTAGCAAATTAAGCATGGCATAAGCAACTATAACCTCTAATTGTCATTGCAAACATGTTTATTCATAATAGGCTGAATCAGGAACGATGAACTAATCATATTTACAAAAACAAGAGAGGTCGAGTTCATACCAGTTTCTCTCATCTCAATCAGTCCATCATATATCGTCATTATTGCCTTTCACTCGCACGACCGAAGAGTGTGGATAATAATAATAGTGCACGTGCATTGGACTAAGCTGGAATCTGTGAGCATTCAATTCGAGGGAGAAGACAAGGTAATATGGCCTCTTGGTTAAATCAACAATCATGCATATGAGAGCTGCTAAACATTTTCATTATGGTCTTCTCCTCTCGACCCCCAAAGGAAAGAAAAGAAGTAAAACTATTTACACGGGAAAGCTCCCAATAAGCAAAAGAAGAACGAGAAACCTTTTTGGGTTTTCATTTTAATTACTGCTACAAGCATGGAAATTAAACTAACTAATTTTTTTTGGTTTTCTTAAGGTTTATCAAACACACAAGAAGAAAGCTAGAAAAACAATTTAAACTGGCATGGATAATTCAATGAAAGAGTATGAGCACCGACAACTAGAGTGAGTGTGTGAACATGAATGTAATATCGGTGAGAAATACGTACTCCCCCAAGCTTAAGCTTTTGGCCTAAGTAGGTCTATGTCCATGGATCGTGGCTACTCTCCTGGTGTACTGAGAAGTGTCATCGTACTGCCACTGGCTGGCGATCTGCTCTGGATCCCACTGATAAGATGATGGTCGATAAGGATCAAGTGGTGGTTCCGGCTCAGGCTCTAGAGCTGATGTCTAGCCTCGGTGCGCGTAAACAACCGCCGACAAGATGAGGTAATGGCCTGCAGTTAAATCAAACAAAGAGGGCGCAGGCAAGATAATAATCTCTTTGTGTTTCTTATTAAATCTCAGGTTATACAGAAGCATCTTATCATCATTGTTAACAATAAACTTATGTGCTACCATGCTCTTATAATCTAGAAAAGTAGGAGACAGCAGTGTCTCCTCTTTCTCATAATGCCTAATAGGTATCTCGAAATGTTTAGCAAGGCGTGAAGCATAGATACCTCTAAAGATGGGGCCCTTCGTACGGTTCAGGCTTAATCGTTTAGCAACAATAGCACCCATACTAGTAGAGTTGTCACGAAATAAAGCATGGAACAAAATAATAATATCAGGAACACTAAGGTTTCCACAGTTTCCGCGACCAATTAAGCATCAACTAGCAAATATGGCAAAGTAGCGTAAAACAGGAAAATGTATGCTAGTTATTCTTGCATCGGAAACCTTCCTCGATTCCCCTACAATAATAGTATCAATAAAACCATCCACATCTTTATGATGTGGTTCCTCTAAGCTGCCTCAAAGGACATTCTGCAAAAATTACGTAATGACATCTCCCTAGCCTCATCATATAAATGAAAAGCTACTGAAGGAGGTGAATTCTTAGGATAATAGTAGAAGTTTTGCACGAAGGTATTGCTGAGTAAGAGATACTGTTCGATCCGGTCATGGAGGAAGTCTGTGAGGCTCGCATTATCAGCCAAAGAATAAAAGTCTTCATAAATCCCAGCTGCTCTCAAGAAATTATCACAAGGCCATTCACATGGCCGTACTTCCGCTACGCGAGGAAGATTATACTTGGCCTTTTCTTTCTCCTTAGCTTGTTTATCCTTGGAGCCTTGGCTAGAAAAGCCCCTCAAAAATCTCTTCATCATTTTCTGAAAATTTCTGAAATTTTTAGTAACTCAAAATAAAAGTGAATCAAACTAAACAAAACTGATAGCAACTACTCCCACAAGTGCCTAGAGCCTATATCATGCATTAGAATTACTTGGGACCATATAAATTTGACATGCAAGATCAAGAACAGGGTCACCTAGGCAGAAAAATTTGAAATATATAAAGCACTAGAACAAAAACTAATTGGACCATTTGAGGAGTCACATACCAAGGGACAATCTCCCAAAGCAGTTTTGTGAATGGAGCTTTGAGCAAGGAGATCGAAAATGGCAGCAAAATGAGCTAGAACTCGTGCTTGAGCTGGATGGTGATTTTTTGGGAGGAAGATGATGTGTGTGGGTGCAGGAATAAGTGGAGGGGGGCCACCATAGGCCCACGAGGCAGGGGGCGCGCCCTGGACCCTCGTGGCCAGGTGCCAGCTCCCCATGGTGTGTTCTTAGTGCAAGATATTCTCAAATATTTAAGAAAAAATCATATTAAATTGGCAGGGCATTTGGAGAACTTTTATTTTCAGGATATTTTTTATTGCATGGATAATTCAGAAAATAGACAGAAAATAACATTTTTGCTTTATTTATTCTAAATAACAGAAAGTAAAAAGAGGGTACAGAAGGTTGTGCCTTCTAACTTCATCCATCTCTTGATCATCAAAAGGAATCCACTAACAAGGTTGATCAAGTCTTGTTAACAAACTCATTCCGAATAACATGGAACCGGAGAAATTTCGAATAACACTAGGTTACCTCAACGAGGATATGAACATCCCCAATAATAAGAATATCATATTTCTTTTTGACAGTAGGAAGAGGAAATTCAAAACCTCCAATAATGATAGTTGGAATTTTTCCAATAGAATTGATGCTATGAACTTGAGGTTATTTCCTCGGAAAGTGTACCGTATGCTCATTACCATTAACATGAAAGGTGACATTGCCTTTGTTGCAATCAATAACAGCCCCTGCAGTATTCAAAAAGGGTCTACCAAGGATAATCGTCATACTATCATCCTCGGAAATATCAAGAATAACAAAGTCCGTTAAAATAGTAACGTTTGCAACCACAACAGGCACATCCTCACAAATACCGTCAGGTATAGCAGTTGATTTATCAGCCATTTGCAAAGATATTTTAGTAGGTGTCAACTTATTCAATTCAAGTCTACGATATAAAGAGAGAGGTATAACACTAACACCGGCTCCAAGATCACATAAAGCAGTTTTAACATAGTTTCTTTTAATGTAGCATGGTATAGTTGGTACTCCTGGATCTCCTAGTTTCTTAGGTATTCCACCTTTAAAAGTGTAATTAGCAAGCATGGTGGAAATTTCAGCTTCCGGTATCTTTCTTTTTTCTGTAATGATATCCTTCATGTATTTAGCATAAGGATTAACTTTAAGCATATCAGTTAAGCGCATACGTAAGAAGATAGGTCAAATCATTTCAGCAAAGCACTCAAAATCCTCATCATCCTTTTTCTTGGACGGCTTAGGAGGAAAATGAAGGAAATATGCCCTAGAGGCAATAATAAAGTTATTATTTATTTCCTCATATCATGATAAATGTTTATTATTCATGCTAGAATTGTATTAACCGTAAACATAATACATGTGTGAATACATAGACAAACATAACGTCACTAGTATGCCTCTACTTGACTAGCTCGTTGAATCAAAGATGGTTATGTTTCCTAGCCATAGACATGTGTTGTCATTTGATTAACGGGATCATATCATTAGGAGAATGATGTGATTGACATGACCCATTCCGTTAGCCTAGCACTTGATCGTTTAGTATGTTGCTATTGCTTTCTTCATGACTTATACATGTTCCTGTAACTATGAGATTATGCAACTCCCGTTTACCGGAGGAATACTTTGTGTGCTACCAAACGTCACAACGTAACTGGGTGATTATAAAGGAGCTCTACAGGTGTCTCCGAAGGTAAATGTTGAGTTGGCGTATTTTGAGATTAGGTTTTGTCACTCCGATTGTCGGGGAGGTATCTCTGGGCCCTCTTGGTAATGCACATCACTATAAGCCTTGCAAGAAATGTGGCTAATGAGTTAGTTGCGGGATGATGCATTACGTAACGAGTAAAGAGACTTGCCGGTAACGAGATTGAACTAGGTATTGGATACCGACGATCGAATCTCGGACAACATACCGATGACAAAGGGAACAACGTATGTTGTTATGCGGTTTGACCGATAAAGATATTCATAGAATATGTAGGAGCCAATATGAGCATCCAGGTTCCGCTATTGGTTATTGACCGGAAACGTGTCTCAGTCATGTCTACATAGTTCTCAAACCCGTAGGGTCCGCACGCTTAAGGTTTTGATTACAGTTATATTATGAGTTTATGAGTTTTGATGTACCGAAGGAGTTTGGAGTCCCGGATGAGATCGGGGACATGACGAGGAGTCTCTAAATAGTCGAGACGTAAAGATCGATATATTGGACGACTATATTCGGACTTCGGAAAGGTTCCGAGTGATTCGGGTATTTTCGGGGGTACCGGGGAGTTACGGGAGTACGAGGAAGAAGCAATGGGCCTCATGGGCCAAGTGGTGGAAGAGACGAGGCAGGGCGCGCGGCCCCCCTAGCCCAAACCAAATTGGACTAGGGGGCCGGCCCCCTTTCCTCCCTCTCCTTCCTTCTCCTTCTCCTTCCCTTCCTTCCCCTCTCCTAGTTGGACTAGGAAAGGAGGGAGTCCTACTCCCGGTGGGAGTAGGACTCCTCCCTGGCGCGCCCTCCCTTGGTTGGCCACCCCCTCCCCCTTGCTCCTTTATATACAGGGGCAGGGGGGCACCCCATGACACACAAGTTGATCTTCGTGATCGTTCCTTAGCCGTGTGCAGTGCCCCCTTCCACCATATTCCACCTCGGTCATATCGTTGCGGTGCTTAGGCGAAGTCCTGCATCGGTAGAACATCATTATCGTCACCACGCCGTCGTGCTGACGAAACTCATCCCCGATACCCTGCTGGATCGGAGTCTGGGGATCGTCATCGAGCTGAACGTGTGCTGAACTCAGAGGTGCCGTACGTTTGGTACTTGGATCGGTCGGATAATGAAGACGTACGACTACATCAACCGCGTTGTCATAACGCTTCTGCTTACGGTCTACGAGGGTACATGGACAACACTCTCCCATCTCGTTGCTATGCATCACCATGATCTTGCGTGTGCGTAGGAATTTTTTTGAAATTACTACGTTCCCCAACAGAAAAGGCATGGGTTTCTGAACCCATGGTTCTCTTTGTTTACCGTGCTTCCTAGCAACAAAATCTCTCTTATCATAACGTTGATTCTTTGATTGTGGATTATCATAATCAATAGCAGGTTCAATCTCTACATCATTATTATTGCTAGGTTGAGTATCAACATGAACATTATCATCAACATTATCACTAGGTTCATGTTCATCACCAGATTGTGTTTCATCATCAGAAATAGAAATATCATTAGGATTCTCAGGTGTGTCTACAATAGGTTCACTAGAAGCATTCAAAGTCCTATCATTTTTCTTTTTCTTCTTTTTAGAAGGACTAGGTGCATCTAAATTATTTCTCTGAGAATCTTGCTCAATTCTCTTAGGGTGGCCTTCAGGATACAAAGGTTCATGAGTCATTTTACCAGTTCTAGTAGCCACTCTAACAGCAAAATCATGTTTATTATTTAATTCATCGAGCAAATCACTTTGAGCCTTAAGTACTTGTTCTTCTTGAGTGGTAACCATAGAAGCATATTTGCTAATGAGTTTAAGTTCACCTTTAACTCTAGCCATATAATCACTCAAGCGTCCAATCATGTAAGCATTACTCTTTAATTCTCTACAAACATAAGCATTGAAACTTTCTTGTCTAGCCATAAAGTCATCAAATTCATCTAAACATTGGCTAGGAAACTTAGTAGATGGGATTTCAACTTTATCATATCTATAGAGAGAATTTACCTTTACTACCTGTGTCGGGTTATCAAGACAATGTGTTTCTTCAATAGGTGGTAAATTAAGACCATGTATTTCTTCAATAGGAGGTAAATTCTTAACATCTTCAGCTTTAATACCTTTTTCTTTCATAGATTTCTTTGCCTCTTGCATATCTTCAGGACTGAGAAATAGAACACCCCTTTCTTCGAAGTTGGTTTAGGAGTTGGCTCAGGAATTGGCTCAGGAAGAGTCCAAATATTTTCATTAGTCAACATATTATTCAATAGTAATTCAGCTTGATCGACTGTCCTTTCCCTGAAAACACAACCAACACTACTATCCAAGTGGTCCTTGGAAGCATCGGTTAGTCCATTATAAAAGATATCAAGTATTTCATTTTTCTTAAGAGGATGATCAGGCAAAGCATTTAGTAATCGGAGAAGCCTCCCCCAAGCTTGTGGGAGACTCTCTTCTGCAATTTGCACAAAATTATACATTTCCCTTAAAGCAGCTTGTTTCTTATGAGCAGGGAGATATTTAGCAGAGAAGTAAAAAATGATATCCTGGGGACTACGCACACAACCAGGATCAAGAGAATTAAACCAAGTTTTAGCATCACCCTTTAATGAGAATGGAAATATCTTAAGGATATAATAGTAGCGAGATTTCTCATCATTAGTGAACAGGGTGGCTATATCATTCAATTTAGTAAGATGTGCTACAACAGTTTCAGATTCATAGCCATAAAAAGGAACAGATTCAACCAAAGTAATTATCTCAGGATCGACAGAGAATTCATAATCCTTATCAGTAACAAAGATAGGTGAAGTAGCAAAAGCAGGGTCATATTTCATTCTAGCATTTAGAGATTTCTGTTTCCATTTAGCTAGTAACTTCTTAAGATCAGATCTATCATTGCAAGCAAGAATAGCTCTAGTAGTTTCTTCATCCATAACATAACCCTCTGGAACAACAGGCAATTCATCCTTAGGGGGAGAACCTTCATCATCACTATGTTCAATAATTTCATCTTCAATAATTTCATTCTCTCTAACCCTAGCAAGTTGTTCATCTAGAAATTCACCTAATGGAAAAGTAGTATCAAACACAGAAGTAGTTTCATCGTAAGTATCATGCATAGTAGAAGTGGCATCATCAATAACATGCGACATAACAGAATTAATAGCAGACGCAGGTTTCGCAAGCTTACTCATAACAGAAGGAGAATCAAGTGCAGATCTAGATGGCAGTTCCTTACCTCCCCTCGTAGTTGAGGGATAAATCTTAGTTCTTTCGTCTTTCAAGTTACTCATAGTGATCAGCAGATATAAATCCCAAGTGACTCAAAGAATAGAGCTATGCTCTCCGGCAATGGCGCCAGGAAATAGTCTTGATAACCCACAAGTATAGGGGATCACAATAGTTTTCGAGGGTAGAGTATTCAAACCAAATTTATTGATTCGACACAAGGGGAGCCAAAGAATATTCTCAAGTATTAGAAGTTGAGTTATCAATTCAACCACACCTGGATAACTTAATACCTGCAACAAAGTATTTAGTAGCAAAGTAGTATGATAGTAACGGTAACACTAGCAAAAGTAACGATAGCAGATTTGTAGTAAATAAGCAAAGCACAATATGTGAAAATCTCGTAGGCATTGGATCAGTGATGGATAATTATGTCGGATGGGATTCCTCATGTAATAATTATAACATAGGGTGACACAGAACTAGCTCCAGTTCATCAATGTAATGTAGGCATGTATTCCGAATATAGTCATACGTGCTTATGGAAAAGAACTTGCATGACATCTTTTGTCCTACCCTCCCGTGGCAGCGGGTACCTAGTGGAAACTAAGGGATATTAAGGCCTCCGTTTAATAGAGAACCGGACCAAAGCACTAACACATAGTGAATACATGAACTCCTCAAACTACGGTCATCACCGAGAAGTATCCCGATTATTGTCACTTCGGGGTTGTCGGATCATAACACATAATAGGTGACTATAGACTTGCAAGATAGGATTAAGAACTCACATATATTCATGAAAACATAATAGGTTCATATCTGAAATCATGGCACTCGGGCCCTAGTGACAAGCATTAAGCATAGCAAAGTCATAGCAACATCAATCTCAAAACATAATGGATACTAGGGATCAAAGCCTAACAAAACTAACTTGATTACATGGTAAATCTCATCCAACCCATCACCGTCCAGCAAGCCTACGATGGAATTACTCACGCACGGCGGTGAGCATCATGAAATTGGTGATGGAGGATGGTTGATGATGACGACGGCAACGAATCCCCCTCTCTGGAGCCCCGAACGGACTCCAGATCAGCCCTCCCGAGAGAGATTAGGGCTTGGCGGCGGTTCCGCATCGTAAAACGTGATGAAACTTTCTCTCTGATTTTTTTCTCCGCGAAAGCAAATATATGGAGTTGGAGTTGAGGTCGGTGGACATCCAGGGGGCCCACGAGGCAGGGAGCGCGCTCAGGGGGAGGGGGCGCGCCCCCCACCCTCGTGAACATGGTGTGGGCCCCCTGACGCTATTTCTTTCACCAGTATTTTTTATTAATTCTGAAAAGTTGCTCCATGGATTTTCAGGTCATTCCAAGAACTTTTATTTCTGCACAAAAATAACACCATGGCAGTTCTGCTGAAAACAGCGTTAGTCCGGGTTAGTTTCATTCAAATCATGCAAGTTAGATTCCAAAACAAGGGCAAAAGTGTTTGGAAAAGTAGATACGACGGAGACGTATCAGCGCGCTGGAGGCGGGGCGCACCGGCACAGGCTTGGGGGCGACGACAGTTTCCCCTGGTGTGCGTGGGAGTCCACTCGGGGCATGCAGCGGCGGCCCGGCGTGGCCGGCGATTTGGATTTATTGGTGCTGGCGGCTCGCTGATCTGCCGGTGCTCCAGGGTTCTGCCTGGTGGTGCTGGTGGTGACGGCGGCCCGTGCACAAGAGTTGGATCCCTTCGAACTGATCTGGATGAAAACTTGCCTTCGGCGTTTGCTAAGGCCGCCGGTGGCGGCACTATCTGCGTCGCTCCCTTCTTGAAGGCATCGCCGTGGAGAAGTTCAAGGCCACTCTCTGCTACCTCTGGGGGAAACCCTAGATCGGATGATCGGATGACGGCGGTGCTTTATCCTACACACTAATGGCGACGGATCTTGACGGCGTGGCACAGTGCAGATTCGGAGTTCGCTGTGTTAGGGTGGACTCGCGCAGGAGGACGACGCTGTCGGGCGTCGTGGTGGCGTCGATGGCAGAGAGACCTGACACGGTACATGCAACAGTACAACTCTGAAGATGGATTGGTGGCAGGTGGCTGCGGCGGCCTCATACCCGGCAGACGTCCTGGTTGAGGAGTGCACCGGACTGGTAGGTGCCCCATACCCGGAGGCGTCCTGGTTGGGACCTCAGGCTTAGATATTTAGGTTTGGCTGTGTTGTCTGTTTGGTATTAGGCCCAGACTATCTGCGCCCCTTTATCAATTGGATAGGTGTAGCGACAGTTGTTGCTTAGGTGGTGGCTTTAGTCTTGTTGTTGTATGGCTTTGTAAGGTCTTGTGAGAATAATTAATAAAGTGGTCGTATGCATCCCCCAGATGCAGAGGCCGGGGGTCATCCTCCTTTTCTAAAAAAATGGCACACCTCTAGTTCTTTAACCGTTATCACTTTTATGTGGCGCTATGCCCAATACATTTTGGTAGGATTACCATTTTGGCTTTCCGCTGTTGTGTGACACAGTTTAATGCTTGTATACTTTATTAGTAAAAAGAAGTAAATTGTCTGATCATGTAAATAGATAACATTAAATTGCCTGATCATGTAAATAGATAACATTACATTCCTCAAAAAAAAAAAAGATAACACTACAGTAAATGGACGCACATCTAATACTTTAATGTGGTGCTATGCCACTACATGTTGGCAGGCGTGCCTTTGAGAACAGTTAATTTCTGGCATTGCACTTTCATATCATTAGTTGTGTGTTTGTTAGCACTACCAATTGAAAGGGCGAGAAAGATTCGAATTCTGTAATGTCTCACAACATAGAAGTTACTTCATCGCTGGAAAATGAGTGACATGGCCTTTAGATTTATACTACTTGAAACTGTACTGGTGGAAATGTTGATATGACAATGTTCTTATACGTGGTAATCTGATCAAATTTTGGTTTGTGTTATTGGCAGACCAAGCTAAGAAGAGAAGGAGTCCGGAGAATTTTGCAAGGATCTACAGTACACATTCTGCTGATGGTTGTGAGTGATCCCAACAGATGCAAGTTTTCAGAGGAAAAAGAAAGGTTTCTGCAGACTTGCTTCTTTGTACCATTAGTAGACCCTAATCGCCATTAGCCATCAAAACTTTTGTAGACGTGCTTCTTTCTGCTATTAGTAGATCCTAATTGTCAATGGCCATGAAGTTTCTTGGTCATTAATTATGAGTCTGTTGGTGATATTCAGTAGTCCTCCGCGCTACTCGCTTACAAGTTTGCACTAGAGTATTGGTGTATATATGATGGTGGAATTTGTTCGTGATCTCTTTGTAATATCCTATTGGAAGAAAATGCTTCCGCGAGACATTAATCTCAGTGAATATACTGCCGTCGGTTTGCGTACTTGTTTTTTTTTTTTTTGAAGGGACGGTTTGCGTACTTGTATGCTGTATGCATGGTAAGAAAGTTCTGCAGGTGGGTTATGATGCGTTGCCATTTCGAATATCCTCATGGTTATCAGGGGTGGTCATCTGCCGTGCCTCTACCTGCTGGCATGTCGTATTGTACTCCTCCGTCCCTAGATTGTAGTTGTAGCCTTCAATTTTTGCACCGCAAACTTCAAACCTACGCGGAATTCCATGTCCTTGTGGCGGGGTTAATAAGCTCATCACGCGATCACGAGGGTTGGGGCAACGAGCACACGTACGGGCCTCTGCAAAAAAAATATCGTAGGATCCATTTATGTTCCCAAATCAGCCAGTCTCTCTCGTCCATCTCCAATGCACCGAAGTCGGTGGAAGCACATCTCTAGATTCTCTACATTCACAAATACCCGGCTAAACCTGAGACGTACGGAGCATTGCGCCCGAGCCCGACTGCGCGTCCAGGAAATCTCCATGGAAATCAGGGTCCTGAAGGACATTTTGCCTAGTCTCACGCATGCACTCCTCTCCTGGTTTGTAGGATCTCACGCATGCCGTCTGCAGAGGGCATACGGTCAGCCTCTCCTTCTCTCGCGCGCATACATGCTTGTAACCATGCACGCATTCAGTTTAACTCCCGTGTTCGTCGCTAATCTCATTTCCCACAAACCCCTCGCTGCGCAGCCCAACCAAAACCGAGTGCGATCGAGGAGCTAGCGTTTCCCGTACCGATCGATGGCCGTCGACGACAATGTGCTGCCCTCGCCGTCGCCGCCGCCGCCACCGCCACCGCCGCCGCCGCCGCGGATCGTCGTCCTGGCGCTGGCGCTCACGCGCTCCGCCCTCGTGCCGATGCTGGCGGCCCGGCGCGCCCTCCGCGTCGCGGCCAGAGCCTTCCCCTACGTGGCATTCGCGCTCGCGTGGGCCATCTCCGCGGCCTCGGCTGCCAAGATCGTGGCGCGCCGCGCCTGGGGCGAGGGCTCCGCCCCCTTCCTCTTCCTCCGGGCGCTCACGTCCGCTGCCTGCAAGCTCTGCACCTACGGCTTCCTCGTCCTGCTCGCGCTCGCCGTGCTGCTGCTGTGCGGCCTGTGCGTGGCGTACGTGATCGCAGTTCTATCTGGACGCGGTCCAGAATTCCAGAAGGTATATCAACCGTATATATAGGCTAGTTGATGAGTAGCACTAGTGTTTCCCATCCATGTGTTTTTGTTGAAATTGTTGTCCTCCTCAGCGTGCCCTGGGAGCAATCACGTGGGAGTCCAACTCGTTTAGGCTGCCTCGCATGGCGGTGCTTGGATTCATCACAGTTGTGCCCTTCTTCGCGCTAGTTGTCGCCGGTCTTCTGTTGGCGATGATGTCGCATGTGGAGGGATCGGTGTCTCAGGGAGAAACGGTCGGTTTTGTGATCGTGGATGTGGGGTTTTTTGGAATGCACGCGACGTCTTGCGTTCTTATCATCCCAGCTCTAGCACTTGGCGCCTGGAGGTTCGACCAGGCGGACAGGAAAGCACAGTCGCAGTCTTGTTGAGGTACCTCTTCTTCCCGTTTGCTTTGAAATATGCACATCACTTGGAAAGATCATATGGCTCACTGATACATGGAATCAATTATCTTAGTGTAACTACTTGTGTAGTTGTGTTGGTATTTGATGATGATTTTGCTATTTCCTCCGGTCATTGCGTATTAGCATTCATGATAAAATTGAGATTGTCGTGGATCTTATATTTGTGTGAGTAACCAGCTGATGCAGCTCTACCATATGCTTTTGTTACGACGTAATGGTAATATAAATGATCATTTCCATGTATTAGAAAATAGCAATATTAATTTCTTACGCCCCATCGCCCCCTGTGATTGTTGTATCTTTGCAGCGAGAGTGAGATCATAACAATGTTTGCATGCTTCCAAACTGTTGCGAACACCTTTCTTGAGAGCTCTCATCATTGATAATTACTCCATCAGAACCAATGGAATGACCCAATGTTTTCATGTTTTGAGTACAGCATGAGTATACTCTACTTGGCTGCTTTTGGCAATTGTGACTTTGTGCCATGTTATGTGACTCTGGTAAACAGAAGTATACTGTTTGATCATGTAAATAGATAACATGGCAGTAAAATGGCACAAGTCCTTTTAACAATTATCAACTTCCATTTGGCGCTATGCCCACTGCATTTTGGTAGAAGTGCTGTTGTGTCTCTGTCCCCTGTTCTATGACTCAGTTTAATGCATTTTTATACTTTAGTAAAAAGAAGCAAACTGTTTGATCGTGTAAATAAATAACATGACAGTAAATGTACGCACATCTAGTACTTTAAGGTGGTGCCATACCACTACATTTTGGTAGACGTTCCTTTGAGAACTACTTTCTGGCGTTGCAAGTTTGTATCATCAGTTGTGTGTTTTGTAGCACTACCAACTGAAAGGACAAGACCAAATCGAATTCAATAACATTATCTTGAAAGAAAAAGATCATTTTCTACCTTATGCATTCAAAACGGGGAGGCTCCGAATTCAATAACATTTCACAAGGTAGAAGTTACTTCATTGCTGGAAAATGAGTGGCATAACCTTCACATTGTAGTACTTGAAACTATACTATGGGATGCTTAATGTTGATATGTCAATGTTCTTTTATGTGGTATAATTTGATCAAATCTTTGGTTGGTTTATATATTGGCAGACAAACTAAGAAGGGAAGATGTCCGGAGAATGTGGCAAGGAGCTACAGTGCCCATTCCGCTGATGGTTGTGAGTGAGCCCAACGGACACAAGTTTTCAGAGGAAAAAGAGTCTTTGCAAACTTGCTTCTTTCTACTATTGTAGATCCTAATCATCATCAGCCATTAAACTTTTGCAGACTTGCTTATTTATGCTATTATTAGATCGTAACTGTCAATAGTGATGACATTTGTTGGGTCATTATGGGTATGGTGATGATGTTTGATGCTATCCCATGAAGTATTAGTGTAATGATTAGCTATCAGCTTAAATAAAAAGAAAGAATATATGATCAGCTTTTGCAATTGTATTTAATATTTAGTACTCCGTCTGGATGGGAATATAAGTTTGGCACGGAACTTAGGTGTGAATTTAACAAGTGGAACATATATGATATGCCAAAAGAAGTATGTTTAGAAACTTCGTACAACGCCGAATGTAAAACTATATTTTTTTGTGACAAATCAATTTTTTGCTAATCAAACCAAAGACCTACACACTTGTGTCTGACTTATTCACACCGGGAGGGAGTAAACAATTTGTCGTTGGATATATAAATGGGTATGTCACTTAGGTGAGTCGATAAAAAAGGGCAGCCCAATGCATGTAGCTCCCGCTTGCGCAGGCTTCGAGGAAGGGTCCGACCACTTTAGGTCTATTATACGCAGTCTTTCCCTACATTTCTATAAGATGCTATTTCCAGGACTTAGAACTCGTGACCTCATGGTCACAAGGCAACAACTTTACCACTTTGATAAGTCGATGTAAACCAAAAACCCGACCAGCGGTCAGCTCCATCTAGTCAAACCAAGCCACTTTCTTGAAGGACCTCGATCCAATTCCATCGGCTGCGCCTCCGAAACCCTAATTCAGAGGTAAGTAGTGGGATAAAGTAGTGTTGATACAAGATGTGCTTTGGCACGGGCGAAATCGGTTGGGCATGCACAATTAGATCAATGGCGTTTCGTGTGTTCCGTGCACGTGTCACACCATCAATTATGTTTGCGAATGGCAGGCTATTGGGCCCACACGTTTGTGGCGTAGTCTCATGCTTGCATGCCACCAGTAATGGGATAGTGGTGGCATTCAAAATATACCCATGCCATCACGATTCCAAAAATAGCAGTGGCGTGGATAAACAATGCCGCGCCACCAATTATGACGGGTACAATTGACCACTACAAGAAATATGTCAACTTATGACCTTCTCTTAGTGACCCCAGCTGAATTGGTCGTAAATTCACGGCCATTTCGCTTGGAAGGGCTCAAACCCTGAAATTGCTTACACCAAATGGTCATAAAGTAGACAAGAAGCGCCAATGGCCTTATTTATACCTGATTATGACCAATATAAATAGTCATGAGGTTGTGAACGTGGATGCATTGGTACTTATTGCTATGACTAGGCGCCACCTCAACAGTTTTGCCTATGTGGCATGTCCATGTGGCAGTTTTTGCCCTAGGTTGTGAAGCAACCTATATTTCTGTCATTCCCAAAATTCCCAAAAAAATCTCATAAATTCTTTGGGTCATATCTTCGTCAAATATGTAAAAACCTTCCTTGCCTAGTTCAAAAATAATTCAAAAATATTCATTTTCCTATTCTGTTCAGAGTAACAGTTTGTGAAGGAAGTAACACTTTGGCATGTCCAAATAGTATCCATTTTCTACAGTGCTTTCCTATGCCCAAATAACCATCTTCTACCAAATGCCAGCTCAATCCATTCATTATTTTGAGCCGAGCTTCAACATTCATATTTATGTCCAGTGTGGTGGTTTGCAAAGCAAGTACCACCTAGGCTCCTCCTTTTGAGCTGAAAATTTGTGAAAACGGTCTTCTTAGTAACTGATTATCCTCAGCCAAAACTCACGCCCATTAGCCATGTACATTTCCCGTACCGCTAATCAAACACTTGGCTGCTAATTCATGTTTGAGCATCGATTGGTCTCCTCGTGAGAATCTTATGTTGTAATTTTCTTCCTAGCACCAACCTGGGGAGTGCCCAACCCACTAGACATGCCTAGGCCACCCAGAACACATGGCAACGCCACGGTCACGCGGTGACCACGCGGCGGGCATGCGAGTTTACGCGCTCTAGAGTTGGGGCCCTCAGCCACCGCCCAAACCTCGACGTATCGCCACCAAACCATGTATTTATGATTAAATAGGTCCTTATGTAACTAGAAATGATTTTTGGAAAAAATAAATAGCAAACTATGAGGCAGCTGTAGTTCAAATTTGACCCGCTTCCAACTGAATCAGCAGAAATTTGTCTTTTTCACGAGAGGTGGATCAAAAAAATTTACACCAGACCATTTTGTCAATTGTTCATTAAATATGGCCTAGTATTTTATAAAAATGATTTGGTACAATTTTGCAACAATTATTTGGTAGTTCCTTCACAAAAAAACCTCTTTTCGGGCACTCGAAAAATGGAAAATGGTTTTTTCGTCCAACGAAAATGAAAACTTCCTTAGGCAACATTGTTTGCTATTCCAATATGCACCCTTGTGCACAATATGAGATCATTTGAACAAACTATGCCATGGATGTGGCCATAAGATTGATCATTTGGCTTGAAAGCCATGAATCTTCACACTTGATAGCTCATTTTTGAGAACACTTTTTTAAAATAATTACCGTATTACAAGTTTATTATTTTTCCTGGAAACTTGGTCACATATAATGACACAATGCGAAGGTTTTCCAATTTGTTGATTTTTTTTTGAATTTTTTATGCCTGTTTCAAAATGCGGTCAAAACGGCGGGCTTGACCGTTCCTAGCTAGTGGTTGAATCTTGGAATTTTTTGGTGTTTATCTGATTACATAGATAATTATGTACCTAGAAATGATTTTTGGAAAAAATAAAGAGCAAACTATGAGGCAGCTGCAGTTCAAATTTGACCCGCTTCCAACTGAATCGGCGGAAATTTGTCTTTTTCACGAGAGGTGGATCAAAACTTTTTACACCCAACCATTTTGTCAATTGTGCATTAAATATGTCCTAGTATTTTAGAAAATCAATATTGTTCAATTTTGCAACAATTATTTGGTAGTTCCTTCACAAAAAAACCTCCTTTCGGGCACTCAGAAAATGAAAAATGGTTTTTTCGTCCAAAGAAAATGAAAACTTCCTTAGGCAACATTGTTTGCCATTCCAATATGCACTCTTGTGCACAATATGAGATCATTTGAACAAACTATGCCACGAATGTGGCCATAAGATTGATCATTTGGCTTGAAAGCCATGAATCTTCAGAGATGATAGCTCATTTCTGAGAACACTTTTTTAAAATAATTACCGTATTACAAGTTTGTTATTTTTCTTGGGAACTTGGCCACATATAATGACACAATGCGAAGGTTTCCCAATTTTTTTATTATTTTTTTTGAATTTTTTATGCCCGTTTCAAAATGCGGTCAAAACGGCGGGCTTGACCGTTCCTAGCTAGTGGTTGAATCTTCGAAAACTTTTGGTGTTTCTCTGATTAAATAGATACTTATGTACCTAGAGATGATTTTTGTAAAAAATAAATAGCGAACTATGAGGCAGCTGCAGTTCAAATTTGACCCGCTTCCAACTGAGTCGGCAGAAATTTGTCTTTTTCACGAGAGGTGGATCAAAACTTTTTACACCCAACCATTTTGTCAATTGTGCATTAAATATGTCCTAGTATTTTATAAAATCAATATTGTCCAATTTTGCAACAATTATTTGGTAGTTCCTTCACAAAAAAACCTCCTTTCGGGCACTCGGAAAATGAAAAATGGTTTTTTCGTCCAAAGAAAATGAAAACTTCCTTAGGCAACGTTGTTTGCCATTCCAATATGCACCTTTGTGCACAATATGAGATCATTTGAACAAACTATGCCACGAATGTGGCCATAAGATTGATCATTTGGCTTGAAAGCCATGAATCTTCAGAGATGATAGCTCATTTCTGAGAACACTTTTTAAAAATAATTGCTGTATTACAAGTTTGTTATTTTTCTTGGGAACTTGGCCACATATAATGACACAATACGAAGGTTTCCCAATTTTTTGTTTTTTTTGAATTTTTTATGCCCGTTTCAAAATGCGGTCAAAACGGCGGGCTTGACCGTTCCTAGCTAGTGGTTGAATCTTGGAAAAATTTTGGTGTTTCTCTGATTAAATAGATACTTATGTACCTAGAAATGATTTTTGTAAAAAATAAATAGCGAACTATGAGGCAGCTGCAGTTCAAATTTGACCCGCTTCCAGCTGAATCGGCGGAAATTTGTCTTTTTCACGAGAGGTGGATCAAAACTTTTTACACCCAACAATTTTGTCAATTGTGCATTAAATATGTCCTAGTATTTTAGAAAATTGTTTTGGTCCAATTTTGCAACAATTATTTGGTAGTTCCTTCACAAAAAAACCTCCTTTCGGGCACTCGGAAAATAAAAATGGTTTTTTCGTCCAAAGAAAATGAAAACTTTTGACAACCAATCATTTTGTCAATTGAACATTAAATATGGCCTAATATATTATAAAAATGATCTTGTCCCATTTTGCAACAAATATATGGTAGGTCATTTAAAAAAAACTCAATTTACGCACTCGAAAAATAGAAAATGAATTTTTTGACCAATTTAGATGGTCATAACGTCGTACTGTATTCTGATTGGTCCGTGGACGCATCACGCGGATCATGCATCGAATACCGTCGGATGATCGTGGATCCAACGGCAGTCATCAGCCCTTCCACACCAACCCTGAAACCCTAGCTATGTCCTCGTGGTCATTTTCCATCCACCCCCCCCCCCCCCCGCCTCCTTTCTTTCCCTTTCCTCCCCTCCACTTCCAGATCCGGCGGAGCTCCCCTCCATCGTGCCCTTCCTCACCGCATCGCCACCCCAACCCCTCCCCTTTCTCCCCGCCGTCTTCTCTCTCGCGACGCCGCACCCTCCCCGCCAGCCCCTCGCTTCCTTCTCCACCTTCTCACGCCCCCTCCCCAACCGATCCAAGATACGGTAACAATCCTCCTCTCCCCCCTCGATCGATCGATCCCGACCGGCCGCGGCGGCGATGGATCTCTCCGGCGGGGCCGGCGGCGGCGCGACGCTGTCGGAGATGTACCAGAGCACGCGGCGGCTGCAGGGAAAGGGAGCCGCCGCGACCCAGCACTGGCAGGCTCCCCTCGCTCTCCGAGCCCACCCCGGCATCCTCTGGCGCGCCCAACACACCACCGTGACCTCCTCCATACGCTCCTTCCTCCCATCGGGCCAGATCCAGTGCGCGCTTCCTTGAGTGGCCAAGCACAACCCTTCCCAGCGGCTAGGGTTGTGGCTAGCACGTCGCCGTCGTGGCTCCGGTGACTCAGGTGAGTCTCTCCACTCCTCTTCGTCACATACCTCCTTCTCTTCCTCACCTCTTCTTGTCTCCCTTACAGATCTCGACATCCAGGTTTGCTGCTTGCTCCGGTGACGGCTAGGGTTCTGATGTGGTTCGGTTGTGGCATGGCGGAGCGGGCGACAGAGGTGTCTTGGAAGCCACCAACATCAACGACGTGCTCTCACTCCAGCTCCTGGTCAGGGTTCGTCGGCCTCCTCTCTCTCTTTCTCTTCCCCCACTATCTCTCTGTTTCGATTTACCTGTCTAAATTTCCTCTCTCTGCAACTAACCCCTTCTCTCCCCTCGCCTTGTGGATGCAGATCCGTCGAGGGATACATCATCGCCGGAATGTAGTCCTGGGTGCAGTCCTCCCTCAGGCCACAACACCCACACTTGATTGACTCTATCTCCATTGCTGCTGGCTATGGCTATTGCTCTGTGGTCTGCTGTGTTGTGCTGAGCTGACCTTGGTTATTACGGTTGTGAGGGCAGGGGTGGGGATGGGAATTTAGGTTGTTGTTACTTGGTAGTACACAGTGAAGTCTAGTTGATTTTTCATATGGTATACCTTGTTATCGATTGTTATTTGCTTCCTAAACCACCTCATCAAAGCTTTGAAAGACTCTCATTTTTCTGCATTACAAAAACTTGTAGTGCTGAACCGCACAAGTACTTAGCATTTCTAAATGTGTCTATTTCTTTTGCTCCCCTAGGTTTACCCCTAAGCTACAAAAACTTTAAATCGGTCTGTGGGCAAGTGGGTTGGTAAATATAGAAGATGTAGAGATGTAGAACTGAAGCTTGGTACTTAGCCATTTAATTTATAGGTACTTAGTCTTACCTACACAATGAATTGTAGTTTGTTTGTCATATGGCATAGCTTATTACCAGCTGCTGCTCTTTATTTCAAGCAGTAATGCAGTAGCCTACTTTGTAAACTGATGATTTGTGCGTGTTAAGTTTTCAACCCCGACAACCCCACTATGGTCACTTGCTTCCTAATCTAACCCCGACAAACAGATTTTACTTAAAAGCTCCATGTAACCTTTTGTTTCATTGGTCAATCACGATAGCAGCGATGCCGAGGGAGCTCCCCTACACACGTATGCATTCTAATGGTCGCATACATGTATCTAGTTCTCATAAAATATTTGCATGCATGACAAAGCTCCAACACATACACTCTCATGCTTACTTAGATTAGAAGCATTCTGTACAAGACAAACTACTATATGCTAGTCTTACTTACACTGTGTGTGTGGGGCACTCTCCTTTAATTTTCTAGCATGTTAAATTTAACATTCTAATATATTTCTTTGAAACAATAGTCTATCATAACTTATTGTCTGCTGTTTGGATGGGCTGCTATCATTATTATCTTTTAATGGATCCTATCTAGATTGACAGTTTGTACCTGGGCCCTTCGCGGTGGGATTGAAACTGTATGCTATGATAGTTTGTGGGTTCTGCTTAAGATAAAGCACCTTTCATTTGTTTGTGTTGCAAGATTATTGTAAGGGGAAACCTCTGTAGTTCATTCCTCATTTCCATGTCTTAGATGGATACTGTAGTTTATTAATCTCACTGGTTTAAAGAAACTGAGAAAAATTGGAGCAGTGTGCGTGTAAGTATATCAATTTGCTGTTGTGTGTGAGTATATCAATTCCCTGTCTTAGATAGATACTGTAGTTTATTTCCTTTGTTTCCTGCTCATTTAATTAATTAAAACTGCATGTGTGCGTGTAAGTATATCAATTTGCTGCTGTTCATCTTCAAAACCATAAAACTGTGGTGATGTGAGGTCCGACTATGCTTTGTAATTTTGGTTTCATCCCCCACCACTCCATCTAGCTTCTTCTTCACATCATATTATATTTGCACCTGCTGTGTATCATTGATTGGATGGTCACCTGCTGCTGCATCATAAGTAGCTTAGCTATGTATCTTTGTAATTTTGCTGTAGTTCATCTGTGATCTCCGATAGCTATGAGATTCGAGGGATGCCGACCATTCGAGCCATGTAACTTATTCAGCTTTGTGTCACATGCTCAACACACTTTGAACTATATACCTGGTTCAGTTTTAGAGAATGCTCCTGGTTGTTTAACACACTTACTGAACTAATCAGCCTATTGACTAACTACCATCAGTATCCACCAAACGGCTGTGGAAATAACTTTTGCTGATAATCCTTTGTTTTAAACAAGTACTAATGTTTTGGTAGGACAAGAAGTTTCAAATTCTTATGCTGGTTTATGTTCTCTTTTTAGGTTATGAGAAGATATGTTGCTGGAAAGATGCTCTTAGCAAACTGGAAGGGTTGCAACCAAGTCCAATTGACAACATGGCAGTGGTCTCTGAATATCTAAGCTAGTGATCATCTTTTCAGCGATTCCTTTTCTGTTTGGCCTTCTCGTAGGTAGTGTACATTAGTTGTCTGTTGGAGTTGTGATGGCAGTATATCTTCTTTGTTGCTTCGCTGTCGTTTGATAATCTGATGAAGATGTACATATGATATATGATTGTACGGCGAAACAAATATTGCTTTGATAGCAAAATAAAAAAAACTCATCTATTTCTCTGTTGTCCAGTCCTATGAATTAGCGGGCTGAAAATATTGATGGGTTGGAAGAGGCTTTGGCCCAAACAATGCTGGACAAAGATGGAACAAAAAAAGTCTCAAAAATAGAAAATGGACCGCAAAAGGCTAAGGCCCAGAAAATGGAAAAGGCTTAGAAAACAAAAAATGCCATGTTGGGCTAGGCCCATGTAGCTAGCGAAAATTAACTGAAAAAAACATAAAATGGGCTGAATTAATGGGCTCGGCCCATGTAAAACCCCCAATTGGACCGGGCTGATTTTAACCAACGACCTTTTCAATTCGTCGCAATTTTGCCACGTCAGATTGCCACATCGGATCCGACATGGCCTGGGGAGAGAGCTAGCGACCAAAACAGAAGGTCATAGGATCAACGACCTTTTGTTAAAGGTCGTTATAGTCAGTTTACGACCGCCAGCTTTTGACCTTCTGTTTTTGGTCACAAAAAGGTCGTAAATGGAAATTTGTGACCTTTCAGTGACCAATAGTCAAGGTCACAAGTTGACATATTTCTTGTAGTGGACATTGCCTCCTCATGATGCAAAGCTAAACTATAAGCCCGGCTTGCAAGCCGAGAATGGGTCCATTAAAACCCGTAAAAACTCCCTTCGTTGCATACTAGTCTAGTCTTAGAGATGAACTTGGCGAAGAAGGAATTGACCTTTTGGTCGGCCTATAATTCGGTACTATAATATAGGTGGGGGCGGTTGGTAGGAATTTATATGATAATACAACTTTCGTCTGCATGGCCATGGATTTGAGCTTCTAGCCTAGTTTGGTCCTGTAAATCGTGAGTTGCACCGACATGTAGACATTTGTATGCACACAAACGAAGACCAAATCTAAACAGATCGACCAAAGACAAACATCGACCGAATCCCATGAGATCTGCTGGAGACGCACCTCCACATGCCATCCGATGATGCTAGGCGCACCACCAGGACATGGCTAGGCAGGGAGAACCCCATTCCATCTTTAGGGAGCCATTGTCGCCTCGCCTTCCTGAGCAGGACACAAACCCTAAACAAACACAAAAAAACACCTGAAAGGAAGCAGGAGCCCCCCCCCCCAAGTGAGGGTCGGGATCCACACACTTCCATGGCCCCAAGGCTAGAAAATACGAGGCACATCGGACGTTGTACCGGTAGGAGGCGGAAACCCTAGTTGGAGCCGCATGTGGACAGAAGGGCTGAGACAGATGACTAGGAAACCTGCTACTACTGTGACTACCTGTTACGTAACCGAGAAGTATGATGTTGTCGACAACACCGAGTGGGGTGCTCTTATTCTGGTTATTATTTTTGAATAATAAGGAACATTATCCAAATCTTGATGTCAAGAAAAAGAAATCCTATCATGTCCATAACTAAATAAAGAGTGTGTGAGAACACAACCAGATTATACATTTGGCATTGCATTATGTTACTATAATCCTCACTAGTGCAGAACCGGGCTATAGCACCGGTTCAGGCCCTTTAGTGCCGGTTCTGTAACCGGCACTCAAGTGTGGGGGCTAAATGTCCTCCCCCCCCCCCCTTTAGTACCGGTTCTGCATGAACGGGCACTAAAGAGTCACCACGTGGCAGGAGCCAGGGTCGGGGGCAGGGAGACCTTTAGTACCGGTTTGTACCACAAATCGGTTCTAAAAGTTTAGGGGTTTTGGTTTTATTATTTATTTTCCCTTTAATTTTGTATTTTCCATTTAATTTAGAGATTGTTTTCCATTTATTTTCCCTTTCATAAATTATATAATAACTCATCATCAGCGTCATATTAATATAAAATTTCTTGCATCTCATATCATCACGAACAACAACACTACCTAATAATCATCATATATATATAGTCATTACCTCTATTTTTATCATCATTATGTAATCATCACCAACAGTAGCTTAAAGAAGAAACATTCACTTGTACAAAAATCAAAGATATCATCGAGTTCAACATGGTCATGAGATTATTATAAGCGTTCATAACTAAGACCACAAAAGAAAATCACTAATAATTAAGTCCAGGACAAAGAACACGGACATGAGACGACAAGTACTAAGAGCAGGAACTAGCTAATCACTCCTGCTGCTCTCTCTCAGGTGAAATGGCATAGAATATGTGTAGCTCTCCTGATTCATCATATTGGAGCATGCAGATGAACCTGTCTCCTAATCGTGGGTTGCACTTTTGATTGTTACCCCCTAGTATTTCTCTGCGATCATTCACAATTTTGCTCCAGTCTTTCACTATTAAGCATTCCTCGGTTTTAGAAATCCTGAATGCACTCATGTGCAATGTACGATGTCTTGGCCGTAAGCTAACCATTGACATGCGACCGTTAGTCGAGATCCACTGAGACACAACTATCATCGGGAGTCCCGGTTCAAGAACATCGTATAGTAACATACTTAGCAATGAAGTTTAGCTTAAAAAATAATGTATGCAAAAGATGCACTGAGGACAAATAGTAAAAATCTTACCATCTTTCCTAAATAGATTTGACCGTAGTTCAATACGAATACTATTGGTCGCACATTTTGAGTACTAAGATTTGCAAGTCTAGGAAAATAATTTCTCTTGACAGCATCAAGATCCTCAAGCCATGAAACATATTGACTTATCTCCTCGCAGTTTAGTTCAGCCCTGGGACAGTGGACGGTCCTGTCTACCAAGCGCCCTACATGTTTGCTTGAATGGAAATAAGCTGTCAATATAAATTAGTTGTCAACTATTTTTGAAATAAACAATATCGAAAACATAAATATGGTTGAGGAACTTACATAATGGTAGAACTGGAGGCGTCTGCACATCGACTCAGATATCGGTATTACCTTCAATATCATCTTCCGGACGAATATCAAAGGTGATAATCATATCAGGCTCAAATGCTTAAGCCTTGAATAGTGTTTGTCAAGTTTTGCATTCAAAATAGGTGTAGATGTCTGTGTTGTATAATTTTGCGTGGAAAGTATAACCATGGTCGGTCTTCAAGTAAACTCTCTTTACCTCCATAGTTTTCATAGTACTGAAACTTATCTTATGCAAGACAAAAATTCTTGCATGGCAGGGGATACGCTAGTAGAATAGTAAAAAATTAAAATTATAAGTTGAAGCAAATGAAGTATATGCTTAATTACGAAAAAGACTTGTCGTTGTGACTTACTGCATTCATTTCAAAGGTCTCATCCAACTTGATGCTAAAGCGCCTACCATCAACTAGAAAATTTCTGTCGCACGTGTCACGCTTGTCTTCGCAGTATTCGCACATAACAAAATCATTATCATCGTCACACATTTCCTATGTTCATATATAGTTGAAACATTAATTGATATATTCACTTACTAGCAGTTCTATTAATTCAACTACCTAGTTCTATTAATTCAACTAAGCACTTACTAAAAATAAACTAGTTCTATTAAGATTCTTACTAAAATCTCATATATAGTAAACTTTTATATTTTTTAATTAATTATTAGATCAACTAGTTCTATAGTAAACTTTTAATTAATTATTTGATCATCAAATCTCATACATATACCTAAATTTATCTAGCTAATTCATCTAACATTTGACATTAATATATCTACATTATTTTCTATCTAATTCATCTATGACATTAATATCTAACATTTCTATATAATCATCTAACAATTGACATTAATCTAACATTTATATAAACTAAAAGTATAAAAAAATAAAAACAGGAAAAAAAATATTTACAGCGGGCGACGGCCAGCGATGCGAGGCGACGGGGGGCGGCGACGTACGAGGACAGGCCGGGCACGCGCGACGGCCGGGGGCGGCGGCGGGAAACTGGGACGTACGGCGACGGCGACGGGGACAGGGACATACGGCGACGGGCGCGCGCGATGGGGGCGGCGACGGGGCGACGGGCACGGCGATGGGGCGACGGGGACGGGCGCGGCGGGCGCGGCAACGGGGCGATGTGTGCGGCGGCGGCGGGGACGGGCGCGACTACGAAGAAGCAGATGAGAAGAAAACTAACTGAAATTTTTGTAAGTGCTATATATATAGAAGAGGCCTTTAGTACCAGTTAGTGCCACCAACCGGTACTGAAGGTCAAATTTGGCCAGGCCAAACGGCGGGAAGCGACCACCTTTAGTACCGGTTCGTGGCTCTAACCGGTACTAAAGGCCACCCTTTAGTACCGGGTGGAGCCACGAACCGGTACTAAAGGCATGCGCTGGCGCAGGTCCTGTGCGGCAACTTTAGTCCCACCTCGCTAGCCGAGAGGCGTCCGCACTGGTTTATAAGCCCTAGTGCGGTAGCTCTCTTGAGGTCCTCTCTTTAGCAGACTTTCGAGCCTAACTTTGTCGCGCTGTCCTGTGGGCCTGTTTCCAGGACCAAGGCCAGGCAGGTCCACTGGACAGCGCGCTGAGTTTTTGTTTATATTGTTTTTTTCTTTTCTGCTTTATTTATTTTCTTTTATTTATTTCTGAGTTGTCTTATGTTGTATTTAGAATTTTTTTGTGAATATTTTTGCTTTAGGTACAAAAAATTTAAAATTCTTTCATTTATTCTGAGTAGTTTTATGTTGTATTTAGAGTTTCTTTATCAATATTTTTGATTTAGGTACAAAAAATTTAATATTCTTTTATTTATTTCGGAGTTGTTTTATGTTGTATTTAGAGTTTCTTTGTGAATATTTTTGTAGTGCTTTTTGTAGTGGCTTTTAATGGTGCATACTGAACGCAAAAAATTCTGCAATTGTAATAAGTTTAAAAAAATGAAGTGCCGGTGTAACAGATGAGTTTTCGTCCAAAATCGTGATACTTCGAAAGAGATTTTCCAGTTTGTACATGAAGTGCATCTAGTTTTTGCCGTAACCCTCTCTACTTTTTCGCATATGCTATATGGGTGAAATGATGATACCATGCCAAGTTTCAACCTTTTTCGAGTTTATTTGTAGTGCTTTTCAATTTCAGGGTCATTTAGCTCAAAACAAATATGTAAATGCATGAAAAATAGCAAATGATGTCAGAAAGGGTTGAAAGTTGATGATGTGGCTTTGAATGATGCATACTGAACGCAAAAAAAGTCTCGAGTTGTAATAAGTTTAAAAAAGTGAAGTGCGGGTGTACAAATGAGTTTTCGTCCGAAACTCTGATACTTCGAAAGAGATTGTCCAGTTTGTACACGAAGTGCATCCAGTTTTTGCCGTAACCCTTTCTACTTTTTCCCACATGCTATGTGGGTGAAATGATGATACCATGCAAGTTTAACCTTTTCAGAGTTCACTCGTAGTGCTTTTCAATTTCGTGGTCATTTAGTTCACAACAAATCTGTAAATGCATAAAAAATAGCAAATGATGTCAGAAAAATTAGATTTGAAGATGAGATTTTTGTGCCACATGGAGTCAAGTGGATGGCGATGGTAGGGGGTTCATACCCATCATGAACATGAATATAGCTTGGAGTCTAGGTCACCAAGTTAAGAGTAGGGCGTGTGGAAAGTGTGCCCTGGAACATGTTCGTTCTAATCTCCCTACCGTCTTGTTGGGGATAACCCACTTTCAGGACTACATTCAAATAGTGTTGCAATTCAATTTAATTTACTCAAAAAATGATGATGTGAATAATACTCGATTATGCACATATGAGAATTGGTTGACATTTTATTGTTGGTACGAATAAAGAACTTGGGACAACTGTATGACAATGTATACGCCTCGGAGTTGAGGCATGTCGTCGATGCAAACATTCCGAAGGACAGGACAAAGAAATTAAACCCACAAGAATTGATCTCAAAATCAAAATACTTAAAGAGGTAACTATCGTGGATTTAACACAGCAGATGCCCTAGCAAATGGACTTAGGTGTGGAGCCATCGCAACTAGGTTAGTCACGAAGGGGTTAAACGGGACAAAGGATACAGAGAGTTTTACCCAGGTTCGGCCCCTCTCAATGAGGTAAAAAGCCTACTCCTGCTTTCGATTGTATTGCTTGAGTTCGATTACCAGGGAGCGAATACGCTTGCCCTAGTATTTGATCAATTGTTTCTTGAGTTAACCCGCCGCCGGGTCACCCCTTTATATACAGGTTGATGCCCGACGGCTTACAGAGTCCCGGCCGGTTTATACACAATGTGTCTGGCTCGATAACTAACTAAGTTTGCCTTACAATACAAGTTAAGCATATGGCGGCTCACATCTATGGGCCTCAAATCGTCCCCGGGTCTTGGGCCTTCAATAAGCTTGCTCTATGAACCGCCATCTTCACATCTTTTTGGGCTTCTTCATCTTAAGTCGCCAGCGGCATGACCTGGCCCCTCCTGGGCGGGTCATACCCAGTAGTTATATCCCCAACAGTAATCCTTCATTTCAAGCATTTGTAGTTATATGATGGTAGAATTCATGCTCTGTTTGTAATAGCCATGTCAGTAGAAAATGCTTCCACGAGACATTAATGTTGTGATGAATTGGTATGACTGCCGTCGGTTTGCACTATTCTTATGTTAAATAGTACTACAAGGTAGTAACAATTTGCAATGAAGTGCTGATACGAGATATATGTGCTTTGGCCCGTAGACGCGCATTTAAAATTTCCTTCTCCAAATCGATGAAAGAGTTCCTTGTTCGGCACCACTCCCAAGATTAGAGTGCTGACAGTAAAATAATACTTCCTTCGTCCCAAAATAAGTGTCTTAACCGTAGTATACTAAAATGAGTATAAAGTTTAAGACACTTATTTTGAAACGGAGAGAGTATTATGTAGAGCAGAGCATCAATACAGACATAAGCTTTGTAGAATGGCCGACATAGAATCGACCCGTACTAATCATGTGGAAGGCTTTGCATGGCACTCTACCATACCGGAAAAAGATTCTATGAGACCAGGTCTCCCAGTGAAAAACAACAAAGGTAAAAGGGCTGTTTCAATTATTTCGGCCATGAACTTCTTTTAGTTCTATAACTAGTGGATTTCCCACTCTGTACCTCCTCCCATAATCTTCTAGTTGCAAAAATTGCCCCCTGTAACAAAGTGTTTGCAGAACATGACTTGGATCTTGTCCCCTGTTCTTGCATCCCCGTACCCTGTAGAACTAGATGCTAGATAAAAGTTGCTGAATCTTGAATTGTATCTTCTCTATTGTCTTGCATCTTGCTTCTGCTAAAAAGAAAAGAAAAGAAAGCAGAGTTATTTGTGTTAGTAATCTGTGTATAGTAAAAGCTGGTCAATAATTTATTTGTAGTTGCTTACAAAAAAAACTTGTAGTAAAGTCTCGTTGCTTACAAAAACACAAAAGTAGCCAGGCAAAAAAAGCCTGAAAACTAGTTGTAGAAAAAATTCATGCAACCCTGTAAAAGCTGCTCACTGAGTTTGGTTTGGTTTTGGTGATTTCTGAAATCCTGTAAAGCAATTACACGCCAGGTACAAGCCTTGCAAGTTCAGGATGTGCTTCCTCAAACCAGTTATAGCAGCAAAAAAGAGAGTAAACTATGACTCTCCTGCAATGTAGAAATCACGGTACTTGTACTGCGGAAACCTCTCCAGGCAATTCACAATGAAATTGTATGAATCATGAGGTTCTGTAGTAGGTGGACAAACAGTATAACAGAATCACAACCTCTTTAGTCTTTGCCTATATGAACACTTCACACTATCTACATACTCCTATTATTTACTAGGATGCCAATGGCAAGGTTGAAAGAGGAGGCAACAACAGCATACCAAAGGATATAGTGCTGATAGCCTTCCATGCCGACGTAAAAAAAAAGGGGGGGGGGGGGGGGGGGGGGGGAGCCTTCTACGTCTTAATGAAAAAAGAGTAACGAAAAAACCCAAAGTGTTGGTGTGTGTGCCAGGGAAATGTGCCCGCTGTTTGCAAAAGTCAACTTTAGTATCCCCCACCTGCCCACCCGCCCAAACCCCCTACCACCCTCGTTAGGCAGTTTAGGCGACTAGGTCAACTGGTTAGGCGACCTAGCACGCCGGGGTAGGCGAGTTGGTATTGCCGGTTGAGATCGATTTCCGATGGTGTGTGGGGTCCTGTGTGGGCGAGTAGGTCGATGGCTTAGGCGAGCTAGCACGCTGGGGGTAGGCGAGTTGGTATTGCCGGCTTAGGTGATTTCCGAGGGGTGTAGGGGGTGCGTGTGGGCGACTAGGTCAACTGGTTAGGCGACCTAGCATGACGGGGTAGGCGAGTTGGTATTGCCGGCTGAGGTCGATTTCCGATGGTGTGGGGGGGGGGGGGGGGGTTCCGTGTGGGCGAGTAGGTCGACGGCATAGGCGACCTAGCACGCCGAGGGTAGGCGAGTTGGTATTGCTGGCTTAGGCGATTTCCGAGGGGTGTAGGGGGTGCGTGTGGGCGACTAGGTCGACTGGTTAGGCGACCTAGCATGACGGGGTAGGCGAGTTGGTATTACCGGCTGAGGTCGATTTCCGATTGTGTGGGGGGGGGGGGAGGGGGGTCCCGTGTGGGCGAGTAGATCGACGGGTTAGGCGACCTAGCACGCCGTGGGAAGGCGAGTTGGTATTGCCGGCTTAGGCTATTTCCGAGGGGTGTGGGGGTGCGTGTGGGCGACTAGGTCAACTGGTTAGGCGACCTAGCACGCCGGGGGTAGGCGAGTTAGTATTGCCGATTGAGATCGATTTCCGATGGTGTGTGGGGGTCCCGTGTGGGCGAGTAGGTCGGTGGTTTAGGCGACCTAGCACGCCGGGGGTAGGCGAGTTGGTATTGCCGGCTTAGGCGATTTCCGAGGGGTGTGGGGGGCGCGTGTGGGCGACTAGGTCGACTGGTTAGGAGACCTAGCATGACGGGGTAGGCGAGTTGGTATTGCCAGCTGAGGTCGATTTCCGATGGTGTGGGGGGGTCCCGTGTGGGCGAGTAGATCGACGGGTTAGGCGACGTAGCACGCCGTGGGAAGGCGAGTTGGTATTGCCGGCTTAGGCGATTTCCAAGGGGTGTGGGGTGCATGTGGGCGACTAGGTCGTGGTTAGGCGACCTAGCACACCAGGGTAGGCGAGTTGGTATTGCCGGTTGAGATCGATTTCCGATGGTGTGTGTGTGGGGGGGGTCCCGTGTGGGCGAGTGGTCGACGGCTTAGGCGACCTAGCACGCTGGGGGTAGGCGAGTGCCGAGTTGGTATTGCCGGCTTAGGCGATTTTTGAGGGGTGTGGGGGTGCGTGTGGGCGACTAGGTCGACTGGTTAGGCGACCTAGCACGCCAGGGTAGGCAAGTTGGTATTGCCAGCTCAAGTCGATTTCCGATGGGCGTGTGGGTCCAGTGTGGGCTCGTAGGTCGACGGGTTAGGCGACCTAGCACGCGTGGGTAGGCGAGTTGGTATTGCCGGCTTAGGCTATTTCCGAGAGGTGTGTGTATGGGGGGGTGCGTGTGGGCGACTTGGTCGACTGGTTAGGCGACCTAGCACACGCCCGGGGAGGCGAGTTGGTATTTGCCGGCTGAGGTAGATTTCTGGTGGTGTGGGGAGGGTCCCGGGTGGGCGAGTAGGTCGATGGGTTAGGCGACCTAGCACGCCGAGGGTAGGCGAGTTGGTATTGCCGGCTTAGGCGATTTCCGAGGGGTGTGGGGGATGCGTGTGGGTGACTAGGTCGACTGGTTAGGCAACCTAGCATGACGGGGTAGGCGAGTTGGTATTGTCGGCTGAGATCGATTTTCAATGGTGTGTGGGTGTGTGTGTGTGGGGGGGGGGGGGGGGGTCTCGTGTGGGCGAGTAGGTCGACGGGTTAGGCGGCCTAGCACGTAGGCGAGTTGGTATTGCCAGCTCAGGTCGATTTCCGAGGGGTGTGAGGGTCTCGTGTGGGCGACTAGGTCGACGGGTTAGGCAACCTAGCATGCCGGGGGGCGTGTGAGGTGGTATTGCCGGGCTTAGACGATTTCCGAGGTGTGTGGGGTGTTTGTGGCCGACTAGGTCAACTGGTTAAGCGACCTAGTGCGCCGGTGGTGGGCGAGTTGGTATTGCCGGCTTTAGGCGATTTTCAAGGGGTATCGGGTGCGTGTTGGCGAGTAGCTCGACAGGTTAGGCGACCTAGCACGTCGGTAGTAGGCGAGTTTGGTATGGCCATACTTGGGTGATATTCAAGGGGAAGTGTGGTTGTGTGGGCGACTGGGGCGATGTGTTAGGCGACATGGTGATGATATTAACTTATGTTGCTGTTTATCTTACTAGTTGTGTATATGTGCCTAAAAAATGATCTTGCTTCCTTACTAACAGGACAATAAAAAGACATTTTAGGGTGTGAAAAGAAAAAGAAAAAATATACAGGCTAGGATAGACTTGCCTGTTGTCCTGCTTTGGGAATTTGATTTCTTGTAGTTTCCAATCTTTGATCTGCACGCTTGAGGTGTTATAGTGCTTCTCCCAATTTGCTTTAATCCCCTCCATGATTTTGTTTGCAGTTGACAGGAATGCCTTACCTTTGAGCGTCCTTGCCGAGTCTAGCACCTTGAAACGCTTGTCCTGATGTTCAACACCATCAACCAATAGTGGCCCGCCTTTGGATTCTCCTTGTCAAGAACCTCTAGTGCCGGGAACGAAATCTGGTCATGCATGTGAAAAGAGTTGGTGAGATGGGCACAAAAAAAAGGAGAACAGAGCAGGCCCCCATGCAGAAAAAAAGGCCATGTAACTGGAAAAAGAAATCGTTTTGATCTTACTGATTCGCGTCGGCTTAGCCTCTGTGTCTTGTTGTCAAAATGTTTGTCTATGTCACTCTTGATGAAACTGTTGTTCTGGAAGTAAGTCTGAATCCACATGGTGAAAGAAAAAAATGGTGAGTGCTGACATTTTTAGTTACAGTGTTGTGTATCCAAAAAAAAAAATGTTTAAAGTCGACACTTAAGCTCCCGGCTGAAAACTATTCATTTCCCACTCAAACAGAAAAAGCATATCCCCTGATTGCAAAAACATGATGACTAGAAATCCCTGTTCGTTTCCCACTCAAACTATTCGTTTGCAGGTCTTGAACAGCACATGATTGCTAGAGAATCATCAAAAGGAAAAAAGGGCGTAAATTAACTGATTGTTAGAGGTTATCAGTAAACATGTTCAGAGTTCTACAGCGGGCATGCCACTCAACTACAGTGTGAACAGCATTGTAATCATCTGGAGCAAAAAGGCGAGGAAATGACAGAACATTTCATATCTAGAAGTAAAAATGTGTGGTTGCTGTAAACATAAAATAGGATTAGAAAATGCTGCATGATGGTTTGCTCAGAAGAGGAATAATCCCAGTATGTAGCCTGTACCATGGGGTCAAACCTGGGACCCCTATTGTAATTTGATTTTGATTAATTAATTTTTCTGTGAGCACATGAATTACAGTATTTGTGTTGTAATGAACACAAACTGATCACATTCCCCCCCCCCCCCCCCCCCCCCCCCACCCCCCCATGTGAAAACACAAAAAAAAAAGACCAAGTAACCTGACAGAAATTGGCCTTCTACAAAAAGGACCAAGCAACAATCCAGATTACAGTACTTAAGCTTGCCTGCAAACACAGAAAAATGGACAGCATATATTTGCCTACAGAAAAAAACATAGATGTTGCCTACAGAACCCTCGTCCAGCTTAACTAGTGTGTGAGTTTGCCTACATATATACAGGTTAAGTACTTGAGTTGCCTACAAACACATAAAATGGACAACGTATATTTGCCTACAGGGCAGATATGCAGGCAACAGAGATGACGTTTGCTGTAGGCAACGTAATTAGGCAACCAACACAAATATGCAGGCAAACAGAGATGAGGTTTTGCTGTAGGCAACAGCTCTGACGCGATTTTGGTTTGAATCGCCGACTGGGACTACGATTTCACCTCCCCGCTCGCGATTTTAGTCTCCAATTTGCTCCCCTACCGCTCTTCCTCTGGAGACGACGAGAAAAAAATGGAGGAATAGCCGCCGGAAAACTGACCTGCAGTTCGTAGATGTGGCAGAGACGCGTTGGTTCCCCGTCGGCCAGCCGCCCACGCACGCCCCCTAACTCTCTTCTTCCCGCCGCGCCCGCGGCGCCGCGTCTCTCCCGTCGGTCCACGTCCTGGCCACGCGCGCGATTCCCCTCAGCCCCGATGTGGGTGGTCGTTCCAACCGGAGAGGCTCTCCCCGTCGGCGGTGGACTCTCGCCGGCTACTACCGTCAAATTCCGGCGGCTAGGGATTGCTATATTCTGTCGCCCCGTGTGGAAAGCGTGAGGGAGGGGAATGGGAGATGGGGAAGAACCGAAGAACTGGAGGGGCTCGTTTCGGCCAAACTTACGAAACGACAAAACTCACCGCACCTTGGTCGGATTCTTCCTCCACGTGTCGTGTTCTTGTTTGTTGTTTGTGATGGACGGTCGTCGTGCGGCCGCTCCAGCGTTCCTGACAGCTCCAGCGTCAGTCAGCGCTTAGGGCTTAAAAAACATGTAGATGTGAATTAAACAAACTGTATAATCAAATCCCTCTGATTATTGGTGGCTAACTGCCCTGCGTTAAAGCCCGTAACAAACGGGCAACTGATAATTATTTTCCCTAATTATTCTTTTTTTGTTGGGTTTTGTTTTTTTGTTTTTTGACCCGACATACTGAGATCGAACGAAGGGTTCGCTGGGACACACCGTGCAGCCCGCTAGCCTGCAAATTCTTAATGGGCCAGCCCATCGAAGCGCTCGACCGCTCGAGCGTACGAGAGAGTAGTTTCCTTACTGGTGGTATTGCAAAGCTTCCCGATGCTTTTAGGGCCAGTTTTTTTCCTGGGCATGTCCCGATGTGCTGTCCTAGAGCAATTTGTGGTAGATGTGGTTTAAGTGGGCATCTGGTTCCTATTTGCAACATTGTTCTTCCGTGGGATTGTGTGGCTCCTATGTGTGGTTTTCAAGCTAGGGGGAACGGATTCTTTTATATACATGATGCTAGTACTCACAAGCAAAACACTGATAGGAACAGATTTATTGTGATCACTGTGATTGAAGGGCAAGCTAATGGCAGGCAGTTAGAGGAGTTCTTTAATGCATACATTAATACAAACTGGAAGTGCTCTGCTAGGTCGATTGGACTTAATACATTTGTGATGAGGTTTCCCTCACCTAGAGATGTGGATAAGGCTTGTTTTGCTGAAACTATGAATATCAAAAGCTGTGGTGCTGTGGTGAACCTCAAAAAATGGTCTGAATCTGTGGGTGCCAAGGGTGTACTTAACATTGCTTGGGTCAATGTTAGCAACATCCCTTTGGACAAAAGATGTGAAAGAAACATTGCCTATGTTGGATCTTTGGTGGGTGTAACCCTGGAAATCGATAAAGCTACTGTCAATAGACCCGAGTCGGTCAGAATTAAGTTGGGGTGTAGATATGCTGAAAATATCCCAGCTAAGGCAGAGGGGGTGTTGGGAGATCATTTCTATGATTTTTTTCTACTCAGTAGATAAAATTCTGGTTAAAAACAATCCTAGTGTGACAGTGGCTCAGGATGCAGACAAGGGGGTGTCCCCCAAGAGAGCTAGAATTACTGAAAATGTGCAGAACGGGGACCAGGGAGGATCTTCTTCCACTCTGGGGAATTTTTCTGCTCCACCCAGTTCTGCTGGGAAGGGAGTGAGCATGCCTGCTGTAACAGAGAACTTGGGAGAGGAAAATGATGAGGAAGAAAACCAAAAAGAAAATGAGGAGAATATTTCTGAGGAGGAAAGTGAGGAGATTGATAATGAGCTTCTCATTGACACTATTGTAGCTGAGAATAGAGAAAAGCAAATGGAGGGAGGGGAGTCCCCAGAAACTATAGCATATGAACATATTGTGGTGAATGCCATGCAGATTGTACCCAGTGTGTCACTTGTCAGGGAAAAGACATCTTACCTGGATGCTGTGTTGGGGCAACCACATGTTACTGAGCTAGACCCTGATGATAGATCATGTCAGCAAGTAACATCGGTGTATTCTGTGCAATCTCCTGATACTTCTGAGGAGGAAAATGTGGAGGTGATCCCTACTCCACCTATGGTGGAGGAAATGCAGATCAGGTTGAGCCAGAGAACTGCTGGTGGGAACATGGAGCATATGGGGATTCGGGCTGAAAAATTGACCAAGAAGAGAAATCTTCAAGGTAATGAGATATCTCCTAACTCCAACTCTTTTGAAATTCTGTCCAATCTAGAAATTGTTAATACTGCATCTATGATGGGGGTGGAGATTCCTGACAATAACTTTACTGTTATTGATGTGATTAGAGAACTAGAAAAATCCAGGGCCAATATAGCTGAGAAAGTTGAAAACACTGAGAAACAAAAAGATAATGTTCTGTTTATTACCAATGCGGCTGGTGACAAATCCCCTCTTAATACAAACTGGGTAAGGGATGGGGAGATAGATGAAGAGGAGTTTACTGTTGTTAGATCCAGAAGAAGGGATAAGAAGAAGGTGAATGCTGTAATATCTAAACATGTGACTAGAAGTCAAAAAAACAAAATGTCCTTTGATGCTGGTTCGACCATGCTTCCTGGTAAACCTAGCAACAAAGGGCAATCCCCCAAATGCAAGAAAAAATGATTAGCCTATTTTGGAACTGTAGGGGGTGGGAAAGAGAGGTATGGCAACCTGCTTATCTGACCTAATTAGAGACTACTGCCTAGATTTCATTGGCATTCAAGAAACAATGAAAAAGGACTTTTCCTATAAATTCTTGAGGAAATTTGATCCTGGTCAGTATTTTGATTGGAGGTGGATTCCTTCACTAGGCAAATCTAGAGGGATTCTGTGTGGTACCAAGGAGGATACTTTTAAAGTGAGGTCTTGTGAGACAGGCAAATATATCATGAAATTGGAGTTATGGGATAAGAGGAAAAAGATGTTGTACTGTATTCTGGTAGTGTATGGTTCTGCTCATGAAGAGTATAAAATGGAATTTTTGACTGAGTTGTCTGACATGTGTGGTAATATTACTTGCCCTTACATTGTAGGGGGGGACTTTAATATCCTTAGATATGCTAAGGAAAAAATAAGAAGGCCAGGATGAGTCATGCTACTGATCTCTTCAATTTCATCATTAACACATTCTATCTCAGGGAAATTGACATGAATGGTGGTATATACACCTGGTCAAATAACCAACATAACCCTACCCTTGAAAAGTTGGACCGTATACTTATGTCCAGTTCTTGGGAAAGGCAATTCCCTTTGACTTTTGTCAGGAAACTGACAAAAGAGATTTTGGATCACAGCCCTTTGATCCTGAATATAGAGGACTATATTCCTAACGCAAGTCATAAAAGAGAATTCAGATTTGATCTCAATTGGCTCAGAAATCCTGAGTTTGTTCCCTTAGTTGCTAAGGTATGGATGAAACCTGTAAAGGCAAGCGACCCCATTGATGTGTTAAACATCAAAATGAAGAGATTCAAAAAGTTTTTCAAAGGGTGGGGATCCAACTTGTTTGGAAAATCTAGAAAAAGAAGGAGAGACCTTAGAGAGGAGCTTGAACATCTAGAAAAATTAGAAGAAACTGATGTGCTCTCCCCCGAACTATACTGCAAGAAAGTGGATATTTTGGTGGAACTCCATGATTTACTTGTGGAAGAAGAGATCGCATGGATGCAAAAATCGCATGAAAATTGGTTGTTGAAAGGGGATAGAAATACTGAATATTTCCACAGAATTGTGAATGGTAGAAGAAGGAGAAATACTATTTTCTCACTTAGTTGTGGGGATGAGGTGATTGAGGGGACTAGTAACTTGTTGAAACATGCAACTGAGTTCCATAGAGAACTTTTTGGGCCTGCAGCTGGAAATCTATGCAGACTTAAGGAAAATATGTGGGAGCCAAATGAAAAGCTGTCAAATATCGACAACTTCATCCTTACTAGACCCTTCTCTGAAACAGAAATAAAAAAATGCTCTTTTCTCTATGAAGAAAAATAAAGCACCAAGCCCAGACAATATGCCCATTGAATTCTTTCAGCATTGCTGGGACATAGTAAAAAATGAAGTGCTACTCTTGTTTGAGTGGTTTCATGACAACAGACTAGATGTACAACGTTTGAACTATGGGATAATTACATTACTGCCCAAAATGGTAGGGGCGAATAAAATCCAGCAGTTTCGACCCATATGCTTGCTGAGATGCATTTATAAGCTTATCACTAAGGTGCTTACCATTAGACTGGAGCCTTTTGTCGATGTCCTATTCAGCAGGCATCAAAATGCTTTTATCAAAAAGAGAGACATAATGGATGGAATCATGTCTTTACATGAGATTCTCCATCATACTTACAATAAGAAAAAGTCAGGGATCGTGTTGAAACTAGACTTCGAAAAGGCCTACGACAAAGTTAACTGGGATTTCTTGTTAAACCGTCATAAGATGAGGGAATTCCATCCGCAATGGATTGAATGGGTTAGAAAGATCCTGGTAGGGGGTACAGTAAGTGTGAAGTTGAATGACGAGGTAGGACCCTACTTTCAAAGCTCGAAAGGGGTGCGCCAGGGTGACCCATTTTCGCCTTTTCTCTTTAACTTAGCCGCTGACTGCTTGACAAAAATGGTGATAAAGGCTCAGCAAAATGGCTTGTTTCAAGGATTAGCATCTGATTTGATACCCAATGGGGTGGCTATCTTGCAATATGCGGATGACACGATACTATGTTTCGAAGATAACCCTAGAAATGCTCTCAATATTAAGTTGTTGTTGTATCTCTTTGAAGTCATGTCCGGGCTAAAAATCAATTTTATGAAAAGAGAAATCTTTTCGATTCGTGCTCATGACACTACTATGCAAAACTATGCTGAAATGTTTAACTGCCAGATAGATAACTTTCCTATCAAATACCTAGGCATGCCTGTGAGTTATGCTGGCTTAAAATGCAGTGATTGGATCTTTGTTGATGACAAGTTCATTGATCACTGCGAAAACTGGATTAGTGAAATTCTATCCATGGGAGGAAGGCTGATCAAAGTGAACTCTGTGCTATCTCACATTCCTACTTTCTACATGTCTATGTTTCTTCTGAACAAGCCTACCCTGGAAAAATGGGACAAACCCAGGCGGAAATTCTTTTGGCACAACAACAAGAAAAAGAGAGGCTACCACATGGTTAGGTGGAGCCGTATATGTCGATCCAAAAAGAAAGGGGGTTTGGGTGTTAAGGACTTGAGGAAACAAAATATAAGTCTTTTAACGAAATGGTGGTGGAAGCTTGAGAAAAACAGTGGATTATGGCAAGATATAGTTAAGGCTAAATACCTTAAGAAAACTTCAGTGGCTATGGTGAAACACAAAGCCAGTGACTTGCCTTGCTGGAAGTCACTTTTGAAAGTGAAAGACTTGTATATGATGGGAAGGGGTATTAATCTGAATAGAGGAGATGTGGCTAGACTCTGGCAGGATAGCCTGGAGGGTAAAATGCCTTTTAAGACAGATTCCCACTGCTCTTTGAGACCTCTAATGAACAAAATTGTAATGTTGACCAGTTTAAAACCCTGGATCAGATCTCCTCTTTTAGGAGGAGGATGTCCCCTGAGATGCTGAAACAATGGGGAGATATGAATAATGAGGTGTTAAACCTTAATCTTAGTGATGGGCCAGATGAGGTTTATTGGAAATGGGATAGTTCGGGCAATTATACCACTAAATCCATGTATACTTGGCTGGAGAAAGATATTGCAGGATCTAACTTTAAATGGATTTGGGATGCAAAGCTGCCTCTTAAAATCTAAATTTTCTTATGGCAGATGGCGCAGAATGCCATCCTGACCAGGGACAATATGAAAAAAAGACTATGGCCGGGGGACCCTTGCTGTTCGTTTTGTAATCAATTAGAAATAGCTCAACACTTGTTCTTTTTGTGCCCTATTTCCAGGGTGGTGTGGAGAAACGTGGGTTCCTTACTTGGAACTGATTGCTGTCCTAATTCTGTTTGGCAATACTATACGTGGATGTACAGTTTCCTACCTGGGATGGACAAAATTTACACTGTTGGCTTGGCTGCTATATGTTGGGCTATTTGGTTGGCCAGGAACCGAGCCACTTTTGAACTCAAATGGATTAACTCCCCGTTTGAGATTGTGTTCACAGCTTGTTCTTTTTTGATAAACTGGGCAGGCCTCCAGAAAGCAGAGATGGAAGAGATGGTGAAAAAAGGAGTAGAGATGCTGAAGGAGAACACTACGCAGATGATGCTGCTTTGCGGTCCACCAGTTCCAGCTAAAGATGGGCGCGACGAGAACTGAGGAGGGAGGCGATGCTAATCCTGTTCAGTAAGTTGCTGGCGTGTTGATTCTACAGAAGGAGGGACGTTGATGCATCCTGAGAGCCTTGGTAGGAGGTTTATGGTAGTTCTTTTGGTCTTGTGGTGTTTTGGCGGCTGTGGCCCGGTGTCTGATGGTGTTATCTGTAAAACTTGTGGTACTGTTCGTAGATGTTCGTTAGCGCGGTTTTGGGTGACATCAGGTTTTCGCCCCATGATCTGTTGTTCCTGATGACAGGCGCAGATAGTGGGTTTCCTGATGTTGCTCCGAACTCGCTTTTCCTCTTTCTTTCTAGCCTTGCTGGTTTCAGTTCCTGAGACATTGTATTTCCGTTATGAAAGCAATGGAAAGGTGAAAAGCCCGGTTCGAAGAAAAAAAAAGACCAGATTTTTTGTTGGTTTTTCTACAGCGTGGGTTTTGTTCATGTTTTTTCTTTTCTTTATTTCTTTTTGGTTTTTATTTTAATTTTATTTTTCCCTTTTTCATGTTTCGTTTTTATGTGTCCGAAAAAATTTCAAATTTGTGAAAAAAAATCTTATTCATGCACTTTTATTTTCAAAACACATATACATTTTTTAAATTTGTATTTTTTTAAATCTGCAAGCATATTCTAAAATTGGTGAACTTTTTTCAAAGACAGTGATCTTTTTCCAAATTCATGATTTTTTTTAAAAATCCAAAAACTATTTTCGAATCCATGAAATTTTCTCCAAATCGATGAACTTTTTTCAAATTGGTGAAGTTTTTTTCAAAATCGATGAACATTTTTTTGAATCGGTGAACCTTCTTTTATCCACAAACATCTTTCAAAATCCCAAACTTTTTTTTTAATTCGGGGAACGTTTTTTTATTGAACATATTTTCAATTATTTTTGAATCAATATTTCTTGAAAGTCGATAGTCAACCGCGACCATTAACGGGGAAAACCAAGGATCACCTCCTTTTGTTGGGCCAATCCATGAGGGGTGGCGTGTGGGCGCCGGCTACTCTTCCTGGCGCTTGGGGGAGGAGCTCTATGCAGCTGGCAGGAAAGATCCCCAGCCCGAACACCCTCTCCAGAGCCCTACAGGCCTTCTTCAATGGCCCCCACCTGTCCCCAACATCATTGTTACATCACAACAGAAAAAGGACATAAAAATCCCAAGGTTCGTGTTGGACTCCTAAAAACTTGAAACTGGAATTTGTACCAAAAACCTGCCTAATTTTGAATATATAAAAAATCTGCCTACATGTTGGAAATGGGTCTGAACTTGAAAAGCTTAGCAATTATGTTTTAAAGCCGCATCGATACGAATAGATCAAAATAACTATGAAACTACAAAAAAGCCAAACATTTAAATACATACAAGAAACTTATGCATAATTATGCTTGAACAAAATGTTTGTCATTGTTTCAAAAAAATTATTGCCATGTTGAACATACAAAATTACCATCTTGTATCATAAAATAGTTTGCAAAAAAAGTATTTATGATGGTGTATCTATAACAAGATTCCATGGTGGTGTAAAAACATGAAGGTGTAAAAATAAGGAACTTTACCATGATTAAAGTAATAAATTTGCCATGGTCTAAACAAAACGTTTGTCATGGTTAAAGTTATCACTTTAGCTATATGTAGGTTGCCTGAAAATAGAATTTGAATTGAAAGTTGATTGATGCTTCAAGATTCATGCTCCTTTTTTCTGTTGTGTGATGTGTCTTCTTTTAGGTTGTAAGTTGACCGACCTCTCTATTTTGGGTTTTTCATTTCCTCTTAACGGGTTGGCCCATTAGCTTGAATGACCCAACAAGCTCTATGTACCCCATCCAATCAACCAGCCCCCCCCCCCCCCCCCCCCCCTCTCTCTTTTCTTTTATGTTTCATGTTTTTATGTGTTTTCGATTTTGTATTCTATTTTTGTTAGTTTGTTAAAAAACAATCTGGTTATTTTTGTGCTGACGAGCATTGTGCGCAAGAGTGTAATCGTGTGGCGAACTTACTGTGGTTCAAATGGTTAGGTTTCTTGTAGTGAAACCAGCCCACCGGTGTTCAAGTCCTAAACTTGGCACTAGTGCTCGCATTTTTCTGGATTTATTTCAGTCTTTTTGGCGATGTTCGTTCAGTGGGAGTAGGGATAAATGGTGTCCACAAGTCCCATTTAGTTAGCTTTACCTAGCTCCTTAGTTCATTTCCCCGAAAAAGAAAACAAAATTTTAAAATGTTAGATTATATAGTGGTGTTTAAACGGGATTAAACGGGACACGGTTGACATCCCTAAGTGGCAGGAGTCATTCCCGTCGATTATGAGGCGCCTCTGGTGACTTCGTCAATCTCAAGTTGTGATGTTGGCTCGATATTTCAAAGATGCTGGTAAGGGAGTGTGTGTGCGTTCATCGAGGTGAGTGTACGTGGGCATCCGCGTTGTATTTTGTTAAAAAAGTGTAATCGTGTGGCCCATGCACTAGCTAGTCTAGTAAGGTCTTTCTCCAAACTTGTGAATGGAGAATCCGCCTTTAGCTTTGGTTGTGGATGGTATATCCTTTTTCTCCAGACTTATGTGTGTTCCCTTCTCTTTTTCTGTTTTGAACTAGAACAATGCCCGTGTGTTGCAACGGGATATAAATATTTTAGTATGTTAGCTTGTGATTTACCTGTCCATAATAATGGGATCATGTAAATAATTGTTCATCAAATTCTAGCCGTGCATTACCTTATATTTTGATTAGAAGTTTGATAAGTAAATTGAAGTGAAATTGGTTCAGAACGTAAGTAAATTAAGGTGATTGATTATCATATACATGGAAGGTTGGACGAATAGGTGGTGGGAAGAAAGGTGAAATGAAAACCTTACGTTCTCTTTAAATAGTATATAGAGATTTTTCTCATCACTGTTTATTTCACCGGTTTTATGTGAAAACCGCCTCCAATGCCTCACATCTTATAGACTTACCAAATATTTTATATTTTTTCTTGTTTTGGTAAAACAATAAAACCTTATCAAATAAATACTTATTGCCCCTCAAAAAAAGTATTTATTAAAAAAACTGCACAAACACCTTAACGGACAAGTAAATCATGTGCTAACCTACTAGAATATTTATGCTCTTGTCGTCTGAATACACGATCAATTACCTAGCCAAATTAAAATAAAGGCATTCCTTGAAAAAAAAATCAAGCATTAGACTAAACTATTCCTGCCTCACCATCATCAAACGAGCTCACAGGCATATCCAGTCCCAATGACATACACACGATCCGTGGGTAACAAAAGAAAAAAGAGTAACTGAACCATAACCCCCAAAACAAAAACCCTGAACAATAATGCGGCTCGCACAGTCACAGACACATCACGTGGAGGCGGCGAGTACGTGGTGCCGTGATGGCACGTACGACGACCAGGAGAAGCTGCCATGGCGACGCCGTCCCCTAGCTCCCTCGCACCCACGCTACGTAGGGCACAGGAACGTCGTCGTCCACGGAGACCGAGAGCACGTCGTCGGTCCTTGAAATCTACTGGTTCGACTTGGCGAAGCGGCCGTTGATCCTGACCCTGCCGTCGGCGCGGGCCTTGCGCGACTCGTACCGGATCTGCTTCCCGAACCTGCAACAAATCAAACCCAGCAGTCAGCACGACGAGCTAAAGAAAATCCCTGGTGTCACGGCATTGGTCTCTGATTATATCTCACGCACATCCTGTTCTTCCTCTTCTCCTTGTAGCGCGAGATCACCTTGCCGCGGTCAGGGTAGACCACGTCGTAGCCACCGACCTTCTTGGTCGCCTGAGCTGCTTGCGCCGGCGCCGGCGCCGCCGCAACGGGTGCCGCTGCCGGCGACGGGTGATCGTGCCCGGCGTTGGCGGCGTCGTCGGCGCAGCTGCCGCTGCGGCTCAGGCCGGGGCAGACGTCCGACACCTCCACGAACGACGACAGGCTCGGTTCGACCGACGAGCTCGCCGAGACTTGCTCGGGAAGTTCGTTGCAACTCGTCGCGATCCACGCCTCCCGGTGCTGCTGTGTGACAAGACCAGAATCATCATATATTCATTCATATGGCTGGCAAATTTTCTACTGTTGCTGTACTGAAACCTGCAATGCATGGTACTGAAACATGAGCTGGTTGTCACGCATTCTTGGCTTTGTACCGACAGGGATTTTGGCTGGTGGACCGAGGAAATTAGGATCCTATTAGTGACACTATCAAATATGTCAAGATCATAATGATGGCTCTAAGACTGGTACTACTACAGGAGTATACTAGGCGGTTGCAACTGAAAAGATCCTCCTTAGCTACTCCTGTCATTGTCGATCTGATGCCTTTTATGTGATGGTGTACAAGTTGAGAACGTTTTCCTTCACTAGATGAAAGGTTGTGGTCGGCAACTTGGACAGAAATGGAGATGTTACGTTGGAAGCTTGGACTAGTATTCTACTAACGTATTGCATACATTATTACTGCGTCATGTGCATTCGATAGTGCTCCAACGAACACAGCACGTATGATAGTCAGGAAGAGAGACTTCAGCGTAAAATTTTGATTCAATTAAGTTCCAAACCTGAGACGGAGGTACATGCAGGATTGCTGCCGCGCAGATGGCCTCGGCTCCAGCAGCCCCAAGATCACCGTGCCCAATAGCAGCGTAATCTGAAGATCCCCATGGCGGAGGCAGCTGATCAACGCCGGCCGGCTCCGGGTCCTCGACATACGCTGCCGCCTCCTCCGACTTGGCCAGCTCCCCTAGCTGCCGGAGAACCTCGCCGTCCAGCTCCCCGCAGGGCGAGCTCCGGGTCTTGCACACACACACACCATATGTAAAAAAACCATCAGAGAACGAGCTTTCTTTTCCTTTTCGTTTTGCCGGACGGTGAACAGTATCTGCGTGATACTGTTTTGCTGCTGCTACGGTGCCAGCAAGTCAGCAACCAACCTTGGGAGAGGAGGAGGCGAGGAGGGGCTGGAGGCCATGGCAGGCGGTGGTCGGCACGATGACTTCGTCGAACGTGAGCACCTGGGGCTCCTCCCAAAGAGGCCACCACGCCTCAGCCGCTTTGTGGCCGACAACGACGCCGAGGATCGCCGCGAGCTCGCCCACCGAGGGGCACCCGGTGTAGCCCTCCACCGTGCCTCGATCGTGCAGCAGCACTAGCGGCGCCTGCGTCAGCTCCCCTTGCTGCTGCTCCTCGAAGTCGCAGTTGGAGCAGAGGAACCGGGCTGCGCCGCGGCGGACGGTGGCCGCGGCAGCGCGGCAGACGGCGCAGAGCGGGGCCCGGGCGTGGCGGCAGGAGACCGTGTTGGCGCCGTGGACGTGGCGGTCGCACGGCAAGCAGAGCCCCGCGGAGTCCGCCCGGCAGTACACCACGGCCGGCGCGGCGCCGCAGAAGTAGCACTCCCCCGTGGGCGTCGCCAGCGCGTCGGCCACAGCCCCGTGCACCGCGCCGGAGCCGGACATGGCTCTCCGCCCCTCCTCCTCCCTCTCCTTCTTCTTGGCGCGGATGCACGTTCTTCTTGGTAAAGTACTAGTAGTAGGATGCGCTATGCAGCGGGCGCAGAAGAGACAAGCGAGGGGGCGGTGGCACCGTCGGTACGGGTAGGGAGGAGGTGGGAGCCCGTCGCCATGAATGACGAAGGACGAGGAGGACGACAAGTGGGACGAGCGGGGAATTGACGGGCTCGAAAGCGAGACGAGGGAGGCGGAAGACAAATTAGTTCCTACTTGCTCCGAAGACCCTCGGGCGATTCCCTCGCCATGTGGGTGAGCGAGTCGACAGTCCACACTCGAGAGGACGCTTGGCTCGCTCACTCTTCACACGCACGCTGGCTGCCTCGTCGCCGGGCGCCAAAGGCTGTGGATCATTGCCCGCCAAAATTACAAGGCCAGCAGACCGCATACGTCGCCGCGGAGGAGGCAGGGGAAACAGTGGCACTGTGGGAGGACACTGTAACTGTCACTCCCGCCGAATCTGCACGCACGAGTTTACGCCGTGTAATCACACGCACCACACACGTGAAGCTTCTCCCCCACGTGAGTCGTGACCATCGTCCCACTTGGCATTTGGGAAAACGAAGGCGGAGAGATGCGGACAGCGGCGCAAACAGCTTCACTTTGGACGCCGGTTGCACCGGCACGTCCAAGTGCCAGAAGAGGACACGCCACCGGGCACCTCCTCGTCCGAGCTTGCCTGCCTCGTTTCTGATCATGGTCCGAATCGGGGACGCGTGGTGTTGTTGTCGTTCAGAGCACGTGCCGCTGGTATTCAAAAACAAAGTGGTTTCAAATATTATTACTATTTTTGAACCGGGCATAGCCCTTTTCTGTTAATGGAATAACGAAAATACAAAACCATCAAGAGTTTAAAGGAGACGGGGAAGGGGAGAGCGAGTTTAAAGGAGTCGGGGAAGGGGAGAGCGAGTTCAAAGCATCGCCGGAAACCCACCACAGATGCTTATTATCAAAACACATGTTGTGGGGGCAAAAACCCGATTACACCGAGGCACCCAGCTAGCAAATCTTCGTGGTTTTAAAAAAATATGGAAGGGGGAGCGCTCTTTTTTGAAAAGAAAATAAATGTGTTGCTGGTGTTCTGTTGTGCAACACATTGTCAACACTTGTCTCTTAAAATAGGCTTTCGCCCCGCTTTATAAATAAAGCATCATTCATACAATCAAATCTCAAGTGTCATAGCAAATAAGAATGGCTGGTGGTAGTTCGCAACGGAACATACACCCTCTTCTGTGAGGATCAGTGACTCGATGGCGAAGCCATTCCCAAGGTAGCGCCGCTGCTCAAGGGGCCTTGTTTCAAGATCTTGGAAGTTGAACCGACGCTCTTGGGTGTCATCAAGTGTGAAGTTCTTAATTTGGCTTTCTTGCCAAGAGCGGTGTTGGACTGCTGAGAGTCTTGCTACGAGAGGCCTGCAAGGCTGCAGTAAGTGTGCGCCTATTTTGCGACCAATCAGAGGAGACCATGCATGACCCACCTCCTCACCAGTCGCTTTCTCGCATGTCCTGTGGCTTGGCGCGAGTTCATATCTGGGATTCGATCCACCATTATTGCGCCTCTGGTTGCTAGTGAGGACTTGGTAGATTGGTGTTAGCAGACCACCTGGCTCACCCCGGCCACGATGCAGAAGGGGGCACCTCCTAGGCGATCATGCTAGCACCTTTGTTGGATTCGAAAGCATATCAACGTTGTATTCTTGAAGAACGTGCGGCCTAGCATCGATGTTCTGATCAACATAATCAAGTTTGAGGCTCGATTGCGGGCGGGGGAAGGGGCGATGGGTCTTGCCTAGATCCTCCCAGCGGTTTCCATTGTGAAGATGTGCAACGTGGTACTTGGGGTGTTTGCCGGTCTAGGTTTGTGATGTACTACCTCCATTTTTATTTACTCTGCATATAAAGTTTGTCTGAAGTCAAACTTTATAATTTTTTATCAAGTTTATGGAAAAATACATTAATATATGCACCACCGAATTAATACAATTAGACTCATCATTGAATATATTTTCACATCTATTGATTTGTTATTCTAAATGTTCATATCGACTTCTCCGAAGCTAATATGTGGAGTAAATAAAAACAAAGGGAGTACTACCCTTTATCTTATGTATCAATGCATCGAAACACAAACCTTTATGTTTTCTCAAAAAAGTAGAAAAAGGGATAATAAGAAGAACAACACGATGATCACAAGTTTTTTTTTCATACGATCCAAAAAAATGGACTGGGTTCCACTATCATAGAGGTAAGGGAACAAAAAATGAAAAATAAATCATCCTTTGTGCAACAACAAGGCAAACGACGTGTACCACTAACAACAAAAGAGTAAAAGTCTAGTGCTAAAAGGTGAACTAAAGCAATATTACACAGAAATTCGCAGGGGCACGTAAGTGCGGGGGGGGGGGGGGGGGGGGGGCACACCTGTCAAGCTCTGTCGCCCGCTTGATTTGTCTCGCGATTCGTGAAGTAGTTGAATCCCGCACGAGGGCACAGTAAAAAAATCCCTCAAAAAGCTTTGAGTTTCAACGATGAAACTTACGGTTTTTCATCTTAAAATGCAAAGTTTCAACAAGTTTCTGAGATATAATTTTAAGCAATTTTTCCTGCCGGTCATAGACACAAAATAATTGATTTTTATCGGTCGCTCGTACTAAGTTTCAACATTTTAAACTTAACATTTAAAAAAAACATCAGAATATATTTAAAATGGATCTTATTTCAAATCGGAGCCAAAACAAAAAGCTAGCACCAGGGACCTGAGTGTCACCTGCACTTACTCGTGCCGCAAATCCTCGTCTCAATATTACGTGGGGAGCGAACCAACATGTGGTTGGATGGTTAGAGGGCCTGTGGTATCCACAGCCCACCAGGGTTCAAATCCTGGTGCTCGCATTTATTTCTGAATTATTTCAGGATTCCCGGTGATGCGCATTCAGTGGGAGAAGACGTTCCCGTCGACGACGAGGCGCCTACGGTGACTTCGTAAATCTCAAGATGATATGCCGGCTCAGTCTTTCGGAGGCGCTCATAGGGGTAGGGTGTGCGTATGTGCGTTCATAGGGTGAGTGTATGCGCGTGTAGATGAGCGTTTGTGTATATACTGATGTTAAAAAAATTATTACATGGGGAAAGACCACATCCCCAATCAGCCAAAAACACACACTACCACATGTTTTCAAGAAGCCCATGATGAGCAAGGTGAACCGGTTCAACACCAATAGACGACCTGTGTGAGTGGCAACCAAGGACGGTGAGTCATTCCATTTAGTTATGCTCCACACACAAATGGACAAAAGACAGAGAGCCGTACTTGCACCCCACAAAAGTAGGAGGAGCAGCAGGCCATCCAGACTCGCCGGAGCCGGAAAAGGAGGAGGAGCAGCTAGGGCAAGAGGAGGAGGAGGAGCTGGCTCTGATGGAGATGGAGGAGGCGGAACAGCCGGAGCAGCAGCTGCCGGCCTTCAACATGGAGCAGGCGGACGCGGAGTTCGCCGTCGCCCAGTCCGACAAGATGGCGGGGCAGCAGGCCATCCAGGATGAGGCCTATGTGGAGGCCAACCGGGCGTTCCTCCGGCAGAAGCAGACGGTGTACGACATGCTCTTCGCCGAACTCGGCGCGGAGATAGAGGCGGAGGAGGCCGAAGCGGACCAGCTGGAGGCGCCGGAGGAGTCAGAGCTGCAGCTGCCGCCAATGCTGCCGGAGCCGAGCACGGAGATCGCTGATATCTCTGACGATGAGTAGCTAGGTGATCGACGTAGTATGTAGGCTTATTTCGTTTGCATGCCTTTGTATATATTTAAGAATCTAGTATGAGATGTCCGCATGCAAAAAATAAATTTTAAGACGTGTCTGGTCACTGCCGCGGACGCACCCGAGCGTGTCCGCGGGCATTTGAGAGGCCATTTTGACGTTTCCAGCTGTAGATGCTCTTAATGCATATGTGACGGTCGTCCCTGTGACATGACATCCCACGCTTGACAGAGATTGGATTTCAATGGCAAATCCTCTGAAGAGTCACCGGCCACCATTCGTCCATCGTTGGTAATTTTAAATTTGATATGTATAAACACGTTTTAGTGGAGTGCAGCGTTTGAGTGTAGCCTTTCGGTACCCAGCTTTATCTGCACCTGGTCAGTAAAAAATCAAAATAAATATTATAAAAAATTTAAAAATTCTAAAAAAAATTGTGTGGTAGATAATTTGATGCGTGAGGTTCACTCCAATGTTTAGATCATTTGCATATCTGAGCAGCTCTCAGCAAAAAAGATAAATCAGGTCGGAACAGTGCGTGAACAGTAAATATTTTTACAGACTCCGATCTTTTTTGCCGAGAGCTGCTCAGATGTCTAAATGATTTAAAAATTGGAGCGAAGCTCACGCATCAAAATATCTACCACACAAAAAAATGAAATTTTTTGAATTGTTCTAGTATTTGTTTTGATTTTTTTCGTCCGGATGGATGCAGCTGAGGCCGGGCTCAGATATGGATTACCGACTTTTAGTTGTTTATTCGCTCATTTCAGTCAGTACATAGTCGTCTGTACATAGTCCTAGTAACATGCGACTCATGCGGCTTCAATAGGCCGGCGACCTATTGCAACCTTCCTCGGCTTCTTCCCTCACAGCTCGGCGGTGTCATGGCCTCCCTTTTTCGATGCGCAGGCACGAGGTGAAGCGTGAAGCGGATCCCATGGCTGACTGCTCCTCTGGTGTTAAAGCCCCTAGATGTTGTTGTGGTGTGCACAACTACCAAGGATGAGAACTCGCGAAAAAGAAAAAACGCCACGATGAGAGGGTGGTGTGGCAGAAACTGGAATGGCGTCACAACGTCTTCTCTTCTGATGAATTTCTGCTTCCGCGCGAACACATATGCTTGTTCTGTACGAACATGCCGATAAAAAATTGGAAGGAGGCATTGACAGTTGTCATTGATATTGTATTTTATCTGGGTGAAACCCAATGATTTAGCCTTATCACTAGATCAGACAGAGCTGATGTTCGCACATATTCTTGTTGAAAGTGTTGGCTTGAAGTTCAATTTCAAAGGTGACAGCTCTAAGTTTGACTTATTGTCAGAGCGTGCGAGCGTGATTTCTTCATGAAGTTGTTGCCTTGGATTCTTCCGCACGTAGTTAGGTCACGCATCACTTTCTTTTTCTGACATCAAGGTCGCATATCACTTGACTGATGGATTATGGTCCATGGTCACAGAGGTTGTGGTAGCATATCGGAGACGTTATCGTGTGACAGGTTCAATTTTCATTCTTCCTTGTTAGAAGGGATAGAGAGGGCCTAGTGAAATAGTTGTTGTATTACTTGAGCCTTGTGGGCATATATATAGAAGTACATGATCTACTTAGAGTACAAGACAAGTCAGGACAAATCCTAGTCTATTTTATGTTTCCTAATGAATCAATATACCCAACATCCCCCGCAGTCATAACGGTAGCGACGCAGACGGTGAGACTGGAGAAGAATCCAAAGGCAAGCCGGCGGACACCTCCCATAGTCGTAACGGTCGATGCATCGCGTTGGTCGTGGCTGGAGTGGAAACCAACAAGGTTGCTCAAGCAAGGCGGTAGCCCTTTGTGTCGTTTGTTGATGTAGCCGAGAGCGTACGGTGGTGTAGCCGTGGTCGAGGTAGCCGTGTGAAGAACGCCGTGCTCGATGTCGAGTCGGGGTAGCAAGTGTCGAGGAAGTCGCCGAGGAGCCGCGGGCGCAAGGAGGCGCCGAGTTAGTCATGGGCGCAGTGATGTCGAAGTAGTGGTGCGCCAGGAAGAAGACGTTGTTGACGACGCGCCGTGCCGGGTTTGCCAAGCCCGGGGACACATCATGGACGAAGGCACGCATCGGTGTTGACAACATTGGGCATGCGTAGACGGACGGAGACGAAGTTGACGAAACGCCGCACCAGGCTTGCCAGGCCCGGGGACACGTTGTGGACGAAGGCACGGATCAGTGTTGCCAGCACCAGGCATGAGTAGACTAGGACCTGCACGAGCTGTACACCATGTCGGAGAGGCCAACAGAAAAAGTCTCGACGACGGTTGTGACGCCAATCGGCATGGGGCCGATATCACCAACGGTGGTCGAGGAAGATGACGGCGACGCTGGCGACTGGTTGGTGCTAGATGAAGACGAAGGAGGTGGACGGGCGGCGGCTACGGGGGTAGCGGTGGAAGCCGAAGAAAAGCGGTGGCGGCCAAAGAAGAGCGGCGACGGCTAGGTTAGGAGCGCGGCAGCGATGCTCGAAGTAGGCGAGGAACTTGACAGCGTGACGAAGACCGGCGTGGACGATGGCGTTACCGCGCCAAGGGAAGCGGCGCATCACATACCATGTGGAAGTCAACGCGCAGGGACGGTGGAGTGGACCGTGTGCCGCCGCGCTACGACCCAAAGGGGAGTTGCAGCGACAACAAGCAGGTCAGGGCGACGGCGGGGAAGACCTCGGGGCGGCGGCAGGGACCGCGTGCCACGCTCGCTACAGCCCAAAGGGGCAACGCAGCGGAGGAGCCCGGGTCGGTGCAACCGCGAGGACGGCCTCGGGGCGGCGGCGGGGAGCGCGTATCGCGAAACTACGGCCCGAAGGGGCGACGCGGCGACGACGCGCGAGTCGGTGCAACCGCGGGGAGAACAACGGGGTAGCGGCACTACAGCCCGACGGGGCGACACAACGACAGCCCGATGCTCGATAAGTGGAGGGGCACGTTGTACTCGGGGACAATCTTCACGGGAGCGCACGCAACCAACGGACTAGGTCGGTCGCGGGGCGTAAATGAGGCGGATCGCGGAGGCGAGTGGGTGATCAAGCCGATCGCGCACGAGGTCGGGGACGCCGCTCGGTGGAGGCAAGATGGCGGCAGAGTCCGAGATGAAGCCGGCGATGACGGACGGCGTGAGACGTTGTGTGGACGAGCGCATCAGCACCAGCATCCGGGCTGCCAAAGTAGCGCCGGCGCCCGGGTAGCGAGACCCGAGCGACCAACGTAGCAGCAGCGCCCGAGATGAGGCAGCCGACGAGCCTGAAGCAGCTGGCACGACGCAACCGGGGATGAGGCCGGCGAGGTAGACCGTAGGGCCGCCGTGCAGACGCGGTGGAGGCGGCTGGCGTGGATCAATGGGCGGGCCGGCGCGCGTACGACGGCTATGATGGACCGCCGCATAGCGCAAGGCCGCCGTGTCGGGGCGATGCAGGTGTCCCGCCCGGAGAGGGTGATGACGGTCATCATAGATCGACGAGCGGGCCGGTGCGTGGACGACGGCCGTGAGAGACCGCCTGTCACGCGAGGCCGCCGTATCGGTGAAGAAGCATGTCGATCGTGCCGGTGTTGGAGTAGAGACGCACTGGGGACGACGGCGGCGGCGGGCAACACAAATCGATCAAGCATAGATCGAAAAACCAAAAAGAAAACGGCGAACAAGATGACCAGCGGGAGGGAGAAAAATCCGGAGCAAGGGCTCGGAAAAAAGACTCTCTAGGGCAACCAGTCAACACGATCGGCGGGCGAACCCTAGGTACGGGCGACGCGGCCGTCGGCAGCGGTCATGGAAGCCGACCGCCTCGGGGGCGGCGCGCAGGGTGGAAGCGACATGCGGCGGATAAAATTTGGATCGGTTAGGCTCTCATACCATGTTAGAAGGGATAGAGAGGGTTTGGTGAAATGGTTGTTGTATTGGTTGAGCCTCGTGGGCATATGTATATATAGGTGTACATAATCTAATTGAAGTACAAGACAAGTCAGGACAAATCCTAGTCCATCTTATATTTCCTAATGAATCAATAATACTAAACATTCCTTTTAAAGCTGGTTTAATTTGTACACGAGTGCACCAAATCAGTTCAATGGCTGGAGGCCATCCTCCTTCTCGGATAAGAAAAACACTCCGTCTTCTCCCCCAGTTCGATCGCACACTACAAGTTGGGTGGTTAACATGTGAGACCAACTTGACAACTGGTTACTATCATCCCACTTGACTTGACAATTGGAAAAACAACGCTGGCAAGATGTAAAGGCTCCATTTCAAATTTCCGATAGGACGAACGGTCTCCTTTGGTGGTGGTCTCGCCGGCATGTACGTCTACAATACGACAAAAGGACACGCCGTGGATGAGACCTGCTCCCGCCTCTCTTTCTGGGGCGTAGACCAAATCGGGGGAGGATGTGATGTTGTTGTCGTCCATTCAAGATTTGCCAGGAATTCAAGGTCAAAAATCCACAGACCTGGTGCTGATGTTGCATGTGTTCTGGAATACTATTACTTGAGTACATGGTTTCAACCTTTGATATGAACCGAGATAAGTAGATAACTCACTTTGCCCTCAACAAAAGGGCGACGCTACGCGTCCGCCGGCCGATTTTCTGATTTCATCCGTCGCCTTGACGGCCGTTGGATGCCCGACCTGATAACCGCCCGATCTACTGTCCGTGCCCCGCATGTACTAGTTATTTTCCGCAACAACCGCTCTGTTGCAGAAACAATAGCACTCTTGCCCCCGCCCCCCTGCAGATCTGCGCCCTGCGATCTAACTCCTCGCACGCGCCTTGTCGCCTTCCCGACACACTAATTCCTGAAACAACAAACCAGTTACAGAAACAACGGCTGCATCGCAGAAAACAGTCCTGAAACAATGATCGCGTTGCAGAAACAATTCCTGAAACAAGGGCTGCGTTGCAGAAATAACTACCATGTTGCAAAATTTTGAAGATTGCGGCGGCGTTGCCCTGAAACAACGAATGTGCCTGCTTCGCCGCCAGTGACGGGACCTTCGGCGGGCTCGCGCCGCGGCAGAGGTGGCGAGGCGAACGCGCATCATCCGCCAGGGATGACTACACTATGGTCCTAGCCTCACGTTCACTGACCGCTCGGGCCCGACCAGCCTTGTCGCTCCGCCGTGGTCGGGTGCCCACAACCGGAGGAATTATGTCGTTGTCGTCGCCTTCTCTCGCGCCTCCCTTCTGAGCTTGAAGGTTGGATGATTTTGGGGAAGAAAGGAAGAAGGCAAGATGTGGCTGGAAGTAATCAGACGAGAAGATCACAGCACGCGAAGCGGTGCGCTAGTCCACTGGGACACGTGTCGTCCGTGGGACGCGGCGGATGAGCCAGAGAAAATCTGCCGGTGGATGTTGAGCGTTTTCCTCAACAAAAACAGAAGGAAAAAATATGATACTTTTACTACCTAGCAAAAATCACTACCAGTACTACAAAGCGAGAGTGGACGCCACTAAATGGACATGCACAAGAAAAAAAAAAAGAGGAGAGAACAACGAGTTGTTTATGAAATACTCCATTCGTTCTTATTTACTCTTCGTATTAGTTTTGTTTTAAGTCAAACATATCAAGTTTATAAAAAACGTTGACATCTACAATACCAAATGAATACGATTAGATTCATAATATATTTTCACATCATACATATTTGTTATTGTAAATGTTTATATTGTTTTTTACCATAATTTATAAGTTTAACTTAGGATAAAACAAATGTGCGGAATAAATTAAAACAGAGGAAGTATAATGGACATAAGAAGCAACAAAGCTGCAACTTGATACGCCAAAGATGGACCATATGTCAGCATCCCAAGCGCCCCCTGCTTAAAACCAAGCAAACCCATGAATAATGGTGGAAAACGGTTTTATGCACCCATGCTGAAGATGGTGATGGATTCTCTTGGAGTGAAGAAAGTCATTTTCGTGCTCGAAACAACCTGATAGTTGGTGATATAGTACACGAGCTTTATATTTATGTGCCATAGGATCCATAATACTTGTATCGCAACCTTCCTCGGCTTCTCCCTTCGCCGTTACCACCAACACCGTCGGGTAAAACCCTGTAGTGCCAGGGCCTCCTTTTTTCCCGGTGCAGCGGCACTGCAGAGAGCGAAGCGGAGGCTATTGCTGACCATGACGGCCGACTGCGCATCTAGTGGTGGAAGTTGCATGTAGTGCAGAAACCACTAGTGAGAAGAGAGGATGGTGCAATAAGTACTAGAAGCAACGTCATGCAGTCTTCTCTTCTGATGAATCCTCCTTTGGCGCGAATACATGCCAGGAGCCGGTTAGTTCTGTGTGAGCGGGCCAATAGAGAGGTAGATGGCGACAATGACAGTTGCCCTTGATGCTTTGTTTTCTCCGAGTGAAAATGGTTTAGCCTTCTGACTAGATCATTCAGCGTTGATGACCACACGTCATTTGCTTGTTCAAAGTGTTGGCTCGCGGTTCAACTTGCGGGGTGATAGTTCTAGCTAGGTTTGACTTTGTTGTCGAAGCCCACGAGTGTGGTTTCTTCTTGAAGTTGTTGCCTTGGAGTGTTACGCCTGTATTTAGGTCGCATATCACTTGACCAATGGATTATGATCTACGACGATAGGGCTTGTCATATGATATTTAGAGATTTCTTCTCGAGGCATGTATGATTTTTTTTTCCAGTTTCAAGCCAATATATACCCCCACAGGACATCGGTTGTAGTAACATCTTAGATTTTGTGACGGGGGGAGGGCAGTAGTTATGTACTCCCTCCGTCCGGAAATACTTGTCATCAAAATGGATGAAAATGGATGTATCTATAACTAAAATACATCTAGATACATCCATTTCAATGACAAGTATTTCCGGACGGAGGGAGTACATGAGTACATCAAATCGGTTCAAAGGCCGGAGACTATCATCCTTTTCGGATAAGAAAAACAGTTCTCGCCTTTGCCCCCTTATTGACCACCTACATTACAATCGGCTGCGGATCCTCCAACTAAAATCAGCTGCCTGGTTAAGTTACCTAACCTAAGTTACAAAATCTTCATTGGTTAGGGTTATCCCACCTGACAACTGGAAAAACAAGGCGGGGAGATGTAAATAGTACTAGTACTACTGTAAATGAGCAAGTAGCCCGAGCGGCCGAACCCCATTTCAAATATCCGATAGTACAAACGGTCTCTCTTGATGGAGGTTAACTGCACCGGCACAAACGTCCACAGTACGACAGAAGGACAGGCCGCGGGTGAGACCTCCCTCGTTGAAGATTGCCTGCCTGCCTGCATTTCCTGGACCGGCCGATTCGGATGAGGACGCCATGCTGTTGCTGTGGTCCAGAGGAAGCACCGTCCCAGATTTGACACGATGGATTTTCACACGGCGAAAATCGCCAGAGAGCGGACGAACACCGTAATATCATGGACAGGCACACGAAGAGAGAGGACAGTGGGTTCAGTTATGAAATATCATGGACACAAGAGGGCAGCATTTCTAGCCCCACGGAGCAGAAATTAAGCGAGCTGCAACTTGATGGGCCGAAGATGGATGGACCAGTCAGGTCAGCTGTCGGCATCTCAAGAAACCCCCAGCTAGAAAATCAGGCAGAACCCATGACCAGTGATAGAAAAGGCATATGCTGATACGCTGTGCCGAAAACGGCGGTGGATTCTCTTGGGATCGAGAGGGTCGTTTTCAGCCTCGCAACGACCCGGTGGCTGGTGAGATACCACAAGATCTCTGTATTTATATATAATCAGACAAAGGATTGAGATTTCAGAATGAATGGTGGACTCCACTCCAGTGGCACAAAACAGTGTGCTCTTTACAGCAGGTAAATAAACATCTCCACAGCCCTTACTTGATTTTTTTTGTCGAAAGAGACCCTCTGCCGACTGGAATTGCCAAAAAAGACCCCCTGCGGACGAAATTGACAAAAGAGACCCCCTCACTAGTGGCGGCAGGCGCGGCAGGCGACACGTGTCACCTGCCGCCACGCCGTGAGGCGGTGGGCCCGGCCGCCACAACAGGAGGCGGCAGCCCGGTGTATAACGGTGCGTGCACAGGGCAACACAGGCCAGCGTGCCGCGACGGAACGGGCCGCGCCAGGCGGGCCCGGCCGCCACCGGGTGAGGCGGCTGCCGCTGCCGCTGTCGCTACCCGGCCGACAAGGCCTGCTGCGCGCGGGCCCAGCAGGTGGGCCACGCCGCCACCAGCCGAGGCGGCCTGTTCCTGTGCTGCTGCACGCGCGACAGTGCGCAGACGGCGCTGATTTCGAGGCGCGACGGTGACGGCTGTGACTTCGACGCGCGGGAATATGGACGCTTTTGGTTCTTTTGCGTTAGCGGATGCGACGGCACTGCGAGAATCACGCTGATTATTGCTTCAGCGAATGCGACGACACTGCGGGAATCACTCACTCGCTGCGGGAATCTCCGAGGCTGCGGGAACCTGTTGTGCCGACACTACAGGGATCCTCTTCCTTTATATAGTATGCTTCTGCTCCGTGCGCAAGCGCACTGGCATCCTCTTCTACCTTCTGAGTGTGTAAGAACAGAGAGAAAGAAAAACTCAGTAGGCACTTTCACTCGTGATTTAGGGCGATTTGGAGTTGGATTTTGAATATGTTGAAGTTGAAGAAAAGATAGACGAAGGTAAGATCTATCCATTTTTGTTGGTTTGGTTTGCATGCATGATGTTTTTGTTTAGTTCATAACTATGTGTTATCTATTTTGTTAGACATTATTTCATCACTTTTTGGAGTCATTTAGAGCTTCAGGAGTACGGTTTGCCTAGCGAAGTGAACTACGAAGTTGAAGATCAAGGTATGAGCTTTGCAATAAATTGATTTTTTTGTGCATGCAAGGTCGTAATTAGTTAGTCTTTTAGCTCATCATTAGCTATGCAATGTTAGTGATTAGAGGTTAGAAATAATTTCAGACGACAGATGTAGCATTTATAATATATTTTTTAGAAGAGTAGGTTGAAGATGTTGTATCAATGTTAGGTGCGTGTCCATTAGTATTGACATGCAAGATATCTTAATACGGTAATTAAGAAACACTTGTACTGTAATTGTTCATTGCATGTGGTATGTTTATTAATAAGTCTATAGTTAGGAGGTTGTAGGTCTATTTGTTATGTAAATAATCTAAATTTTATATGTTACGAATATGTGCTAATGTACTTGATGATGTATGTAATTAGGTAAAATAATTAATCTTAGTAGCAAACAAGGAGGAGATGATGTGATTGAAGAAATTGTGTTTCCATCTTCGCTGTCCCTTTTGAGGTGATGACCAGATACATGCAAGTGCTATTTTCATACTTTTGATAGCAGAAAGAAAAATCCGTGTGTAATATTGATGTTCATATGATAATAGGTTGACTCTGTTCATATAGTACTGGTGACGGATATTTATTCGAACTATTTGGACTCTTAATTGCATTCGCAAGCACATCCATATTGGAGCTAAGGTATAAAATGACGCCGTAATTTTGTTAATATTTTTTATATTGATGTACTGTCATGCCGCTGCAAATATTATTATTTGTAAATAAATGAATTTTATCGTATGATATGAAAAACATTATATCATGCCGGAAGAAATTAGATATTTTACTCATATGATATTAAAATGTTATTATCGTAATATTATGTTTAGTGGTTGTTTGGATAGCGAGTACTTACCCTCAGTTTTGTCATAACCTGTTGTAAGAAAATTATGTAGAAAACCATATTTTACTAATAGTCGTTTTTCCAGAAGCTAAGTTTTTGCATGTTACGAGAACTATCTTAGGATATTTTTGGGGTAGTTAGAGAAAAACAAACAGAGTTTTAGTTTGTTATGCTCGTAGACAAGTTTGAGAAAAATAGATCTTTAAATACCCGTTAACCAAACAACCCCTTAAAGTCTAAGCAAATGATTCTAAAAACAAACCGAATATTTATAACGAAAATACGGTTATTATTTTAGTCGTAAGATATGTAAATGTTGTCATCGTTACTAAATGTTCAGTTACTAATTATTTGAAATGTAAACATGTTGGTTAGGTACTATGGAAAATTTAGTAGTGTACTATGGGAACGTCTTATGCGACGGTCCATGCGGGGTGGATGTGTCCTTCTGCGAGTCGACTACAGTTGTGGTGAGAGACATGGTCAACGTGGGTTACGCAGCTGTTAGAAGGTGCATCCGAGCGGTGTTTGGCCCAGTTATGCAGGAAAAAAAAATGACAATGGAGGCCTTCGTCGTTGACGGAGGAAATGACGGGACAGTTGCCCGTTGGGGTTTGCGGCCTGTCACAGGTGATCGGTCGTGGGGTCGTACATGAGGTTTGCAAGCAATCCCAATAACTCAATGTATGGTCAGCCGATGGTGTATGTGGAGTTCATTTCAGTCACTGATGTTGCCGGATGCAGTAGCAAGGGTGGTGAGGTCGAGTTGGCCATCACATCAGCCCCTAGCATCGGCCCATCGGAACCAACGGGCGGCCAGCCTGTGTATGACACAGGATATTGGTCGGCGGCCGTTGACATGAGCGAACACGTGGAGGGATTGCCGGAGGCGCTAGATGATGATGATCATTCTTCTGCGTCTTCGGAGTCAAGCGGAGAAGAAGATGTTCCTCCTCAGAGGGCGGTCGCGGCGGCACTGCAACCTGGGTTTTTATAGGATATGAGCATCACCAATGAATTTCACTCTGCTTCTGGCTTAGGAGCGGGAAGCCTGGAGGTTGGGCAAGTTTTCCCAGATAAGAAGTCTGCTTACCAGGCAATGGGTAGCTATGCAATCGGCATCCACCGCCAGCATAGAGTGAAGCAGTCTGATAAAAAAGAGTTGAAGGTCAAATGCATCCACACCACGAAAGGTTGCCGCGGAAGAGTTCTCGCTAGACTGAAGCCTGGGGTATGTCAGTCATGGCATATCACAAAAATAGTGGAGCATACCTGTGAGCAAACTGGGACTCTTTCAGATCACTGTAATGTGACAGCAAAATTTGTGGCACAGACGATGGAAACAATTGTGCAGGGATGTCTCAACATTAGTGTTAGGGCTCTACAAAAAGATGCAGAGGATCTAATTGGATTCCCTGTTAGCTATAGCAAGGCTAGGCGTGCGAAGGAAAATATATTCAAGAACTTGTATGGTACCTATGAGGAGGCTGTTGGGGAACGTAGTAATTCCAAAAAAATTCCTACGCACACGCAAGATCATGGTGATGGCATAGCAACGAGAGGGGAGAGTGTTGTCCACGTACCCTCGTAGACCGTAAGCGGAAGCGTTATGACAACGCGGTTGATGTAGTCGTACGTCTTCACGATCCGACCGATCCAAGCACCGAACGTACGGCAACTCCGAGTTCAGCACACGTTCAGCTTGATGACGATCCCCGGGCTCCGATCTAGCAAAGCTTCGGGGATGAGTTCCGTCAGCACGACGGCGTGGTGACGATGATGATGTTCTACCGGCGCAGGGCTTTGCCTAAACTCCGCGACGATATGACCGAGGTGGAATATGGTGGAGGGGCGCACCGCACACGGCTAAGGAACGATTCGTAGATCAACTTGTGTATCCATGGGGTGCCCCCTGCCCCCGTATATAAAGGAGCAAGGGGGGAGGCCAGCCGGCCCCTTGGGCGCGCCAAGGGAGGAGGAATCCTCCTCCTAGTACGAGTAGGACTCCTCCTTTCCTACTCCTACTAGGAGGGGGAAGGAAAGGGGGGGCGCCGCCCCCCCTCCTAGTCCAATTCGGACCAGAGGGGGGAGGGGGCGCGCGGCCCATGCTGGCCGCCCCTCTCTCCTTTCCCCTAAGGCCCATAAGGCCCAATACTCTCCCGGGGGGTTCCGGTAACCCCCCCGACACTCCGGTTTTCTCCGAAATCACCCGGAACACTTCCGGTGTCCGAATATAGTCGTCCAATATATCAATCTTTATGTCTCGACCATTTCGAGACTCCTCGTCATGTCCATGATTACATCCGGGACTCCGAACAAACTTTGATACATCAAAACTTATAAACTCATAATAAAACTGTCATCGTAACGTTAAGCGTGCGGACCCTACGGGTTCGAGAACTATGTAGACATGACCTAGAACCATTCTCGATCAATAACCAATAGCGGGACCTGGATGCCCATATTGGTTCCTACATATTCTACGAAGATCTTTATCGGTCAAACCGCATAACAACATACGTTGTTCCCTTTGTCATCGGTATGTTACTTACCCGAGATTTGATCGTCGGTATCCAATACCTAGTTCAATCTCGTTACCGGAAAGTCTCTTTACTCGTTCTGTAATACATCATCTTATAACTAACTCATTAGTTACAATGCTTGCAACGCTTAGGTGATGAGTATTACCGAGAGGGCCCAGAGATACCTCTCCGACAATCGGAGTGACAAAACCTAATCTCGAATTATGCCAACCCAACATGTACCTTCGGAAACACCTGTAGAGCACCTTGATAATCACCCAGTTACGTTGTGACGTTTGGTAGCACACAAAGTGTTCCTCCGGTAAACGGGAGTTGCATAATCTCATAGTTGTAGGAACTTTGTATAAGTCATGAAGAAAGCAATAGCAACATACTAAACGATCAAGTGCTAGGCTAACAGAATGGGTCAAGTCAATCACATCATTCTCCTAATGATATGATCCCGTTAATCAAATGACAACACATGTCTATGGTTAGGAAACATAACCATATTTGATTAATGAGCTAGTCAAGTAGAGGCATACTAGTGACATTATGTTTGTCTATGTATTCACACATGTATCACGTTTCCGGATAATACAATTCTAGCATGAATAATAAACATTTATCATGAAATAAGGAAATAAATAATAACTTTATTATTGCCTCTAGGGCATATTTCCTTCAGTCTCCCACTTGCACTAGAGTCAATAATCTAGTTTACATCACCATGTGATTTAACACCAATATTCATAGCTTTATATGATTAACACCCATAGTTCACATCGTCATGTGGCCAACACCCAAAGGGTTTACTAGAGTCAATAATCTAGTTCACATCGCTTATGTGATTAACATTCAAAGAGTACTAAGGTGTGATCATGTTTTGCTCGTGAGAGAAGCTTAGTCAACGGGTCTGTCACATTCAGAGCCGTATGTATTTTGCAAATATTCTATGTCTACAATGCTCTGTACGGTGCTACTCTAGCTAATTGCTCCCACTTTCAATATGTATCCAGATTGAGACTTAGAGTCATATGGATCGGTGTAAAATCTTGCACCGATGTAATTCTTTACGACGGGCTCTTTTATCACCTCCATAACCGAGAAATATTTCCTTAGTCCTCACTAAGGATATTCTTGACCAATGTCCAGTGATCTACTCCTAGATCACTATTGTACTCCCTTGTCAAATACAGAGCAAGGTATACAATAGGTTTGGTACATATCATAGCATACTTTATAGAACCTATGACTGAGGCATAGGGAATGACTTTTAATTCTCTTTCTATTTTCTGCTGTGGTCGGGATTTGAGTCTTACTCAATTTTACACCTTGTAACACAGGCAAGAAACTCTTTCTTTGACTGTTCCATTTTGAACTACTTCAAAATCTTGTCAAGGTATGTACTCATTGAAAATCTTATCAAGCGTCTTGATCTATCTCAATAGATCTTGATGCTCAATATGTAAGCAGCTTCACCGAGGTCTTCCTTTGAAAAACTCCTTTCAAACACTCCATTATGCTTTGCATAATAATTCTACATTATTTCCGATCAACAATATGTCATTCACATATACTTATCAGAAATGATGTAGTGCTCCCACTCACTTTCTTGTAAATACAGGCTTCACCGTAAGTCTGTACAAAACTATATGCTTTGATCAACTTATCAAAGCGTATATTCCAACTCTGAGATGCTTGCACCAGTCCATAGATGGATCGCTGGAGCTTGCACATTTTGTTAGCACCTTTAGGATTGACAAAACCTTCTGGTTGCATCATATACAACTCTTCTTTAAGAAAACCATTAAGGAATGTAGTTTTGACATCCATTTGCCAGATTTCATAAAATGTGGCAATTGCTAACATGATTCGGACAGACTTAAGCATCGGTACAGTTGAGAAAATCTCATTGTAGTTAACACCTTGAACTTGTCAAAAACCTTTTTCCGACAAGTCGAGCTTTGTAGATAGTAACACTACTATCAACGTCCGTCTTCCTCTTCAAGATCCATTTATTCTCAATGGCTTGCCGATCATCGGGCAAGTCAACCAAAGTCCATACTTTGTTCTCATACATGGATCCCATCTCAGATTTCATGGCTTCTAGCCATTTTGCGGAATCTGGGCTCATCATCGCTTCCTCATAGTTCTTAGGTTCATCATGTTCAAGTAACATGACTTCTAGAATAGGATTACCGTACCACTCTGGTGCGAACTGTGCTTTGGAAGACCTACGAGGTTTTGTAGTAACTTGATATGAAGTTTCATGATCATCATCATTAGCTTCCTCACTAATTGGTGTAGGAATCACTGGAACTGATTTCCGTGATGAACTACTTTCCAATTCGGGAGAAGGTACAAATTACCTTATCAAGCTCTACTTTCCTCCCACTCACTTCTTTTGAGAGAAACTCCTTCTCTAGAAAGGATCCATTTTTAGCAACGAATATCTTGCCTTCGGATCTGTGATAGAAGGTGTACCCAACAATTTCCTTTGGGTATTCTATGAAGACGCACTTCTCCGATTTGGGTTCGAGCTTATCAGGATGAAACTTTTTCACATAAGCATCGCAGCCCCAAACTTTAAGAAACGAAAACTTGGGTTTCTTGCTAAACCACAGTTCATATGGTGTCGTCTCAACGGATTTAGATGGTGCCCTTTTAACGTGAATGCAGCTGTCTCTAATGCATAACCCAAAAACAATAGTGGTAAATCAGTAAGAGACATCATAGATCGCACTATATCCAATAAAGTGCGGTTACGACGTTCGGACACACCATAACGTTGTGGTGTTCCAGGTGGCGTGAGCTGTGAAACTATTCCACATTGTTTTAATTGAAGACAAAACTCGTAACTCAAATATTCGCCTCCGCGATCAGATCACAGAAACTTTATTTTCTTGTTACGATGATTTTTCCCACTTCACTCTGAAATTCTTTGAACCTTTCAACTATTTCAGACTTATGTTTCATCAAGTAGATATACCCATATCTGCTCAAATCATCTTGTGAAGGTCAGAAAATAACGATACTTGCCACGAGCATCAACACTCATTGGATTGCATACATCGGTATGTATTATTTCCAATAAGTCAGTAGCTTGTTCCATTGTTCCGGAGAACGGAGCTTTAGTCATCTTGCCCAAAAGGCACGGTTCGCAAGCATCAAATGATTCATAACCAAGTGATTCCGAAAATCCATCTTTATGGAGTTTCTTCATGCGCTTTACACCGATATGACCCAAACGGCAGTGCCACAAATAAGTTGCACTATCATTATTAACTTTTCATCTTTTGGCATCAATATTATGAATATGTGTATCACTACGATCGAGATCCAACAAACTATGTTCATTGGGTTTATGACCATCGAAGGTCTTATTCATGTAAACAGAATGACAATTTATTCTCTAACTTTAAATGAATAACCGTATTGCAATAAACATGATCAAATCATATTCATGCTCAACGCAAACGCAAAATAACATTTATTTAGTTTTAACACTAATCCCGAAAGTATAGGGAGTGTGCGATGATGATCATATCAATCTTGGAACTACTTCCAACACTCATCGTCACTTCCTCTTCAACTAGTCTTTGTTTATTCTGTAACTCCTGTTTTGAGTTACTAATCTTAGCAACCGAACAAGTATCAAATACTCAGGGGCTACTATAAACACTAGTAAGGTACACATCAATATCCTGTATATCAAATATACCCTTGTTCACTTTGCCATCCTTCTTATCCACCAAATATTCAGGGCATCTCCGCTTCTAGTGACCATTTCCTTTGCAGTGTAAGCACTCAGTTTCAGGCTTTGGTCCAGCTTTGGGCTTCTTCGCGGGAGTGACAACTTGCTTGCCATTCTACTTGAAGTTCCCTTTCTTTCCCTTTGCCCTTTTCTTGAAACTAGTGGTCTTGTCAATCATCAACACTTGAAGCTCTTTCTTGATTTCTACCTTCGTCGATTTCAACATCATGAAGAGCTCGAGAATCGTTTTCGTCATCCCTTGCATACTAAGTTCTAGTAACTTTAGTGATGGTGACTAGAGAATTCTGTCAATCACTATCTTATCTGGAAGATTAACTCCCACTTGATTCAAGCGATTGAAGTACCCAGACAATCTGAGCACATGCTCACTAGTTGAGCGATTCTCCTCCATCTTTTAGCTATAGAACTTGTTGGAGACTTCATATCTCTCAACTCGGGTATTTGCTGGAAATATTAACTTCAACTCCTGGAACATCTCATATGGTCCATGACGTTCAAAACGTCTTTGAAATCCCGATTCTAAGCCGTTTAAGCATGGTGCACTAAACTATCAAGTAGTCATCATTTGAGCTAGCCAAACGTTCATAACGTCTGCATCTGCTCCTGCAATAGGTTTGTCACCTAGCGGTGCATCAAGGACATAATTCTTCTGTGCAGCAATGAGGATAAACCTCAGATCACGGCTCCAATCCGCATCATTGCTACTAACATTTTTCAACACAGTTTTCTCTAGGAACATATCAAAATAAACATATGAAAGCAACAACGCAAGCTATTGATCTACAACATAATTTGCAAAATACTACCAGGACTAAGTTCATGATAAATTTAAGTTCAATTAATCATATTACTTAAGAACTCCCACTTAGACAGACATCTCTCTAGTCATCTAAGTGATCACGTGATCCAAATCAACTAAACCATAACCGATCATCACGTGAGATGGAGTAGTTTTCAATGGTGAACATCACTATGTTGATCATATCTACTATATGATTCACGCTCGACCTTTCGGTCTCCGTGTTTCGAGGCCATATCTGCATATGCTAGGCTCGTCAAGTTTAACCTGAGTATTCTGCGTGTGCAAAATTGGCTTGCACCCGTTGTAGATGGACGTAGAGCTTATCACACCCGATCATCACGTGGTGTCTGGGCACGACGAACTTTGGCAACGGTGCATACTTAGGGAGAACACTTCTTGATAATTTAGTGAGAGATCATCTTAAAATGCTACCGTCAATCAAAGCAAGATAAGATGTATAACGGATAAACATCATATGCAATCAAAATATGTGACATGATATGGCCATGATCATCTTGCGCCTTTGATCTCCATCTCCAAAGTACTGTCATGATCTCTATCGTTACCGGCACGACACCATGATCTTCATTATCTTGATCCATATCAATGTGTCATCACATGGTCGTCTCGCCAACTATTGCTCTTGCAACTATTGCTATCGTATAGCGATAAAGTAAAGCAATTATTTGGCACTTGCATCTTATGCAACAAAGAGACAACCATAGGGCTTCTGCCAGTTGCCGATAACTTCAACAAAACATGATCATCTCATACAACAACTTATATCTCATCACGTCTTGACCATATCACATCACAACATGCCCCTGCAAAAACAAGTTAGACGTCCTCTATTTTGTTGTTGCAAATTTTACGTGGCTGCTATGGGCTTTGCAAGAACCGTTCTTACCTACGCATCAAAACCACAACGATAGTTCGTCAAGTTAGTGCTGTTTTAACCTTCGCAAGGACCGGGCGTAGCCACACTCGGTTCAACTAAAGTTGGAGAAACAGACACCCGCTAGTCACCTGTGTGCAAAGCACGGCGGTAAAACCAGTCTCGCGTAAGCGTACGCGTAATGTCGGTCCGGGCCGCTTCATCCAACAATACCGCCAAACCAAAGTATGACATGCTGGTAAGCAGTATGACTTGTATCGCCCACAACTCACTTGTGTTCTACTCATGCATATAACATCAACGCATAAAACCTGGCTCTGATACCACTGTTGGGGAACGTAGTAATTTCAAAAAAATTCCTACGCACACGCAAGATCATGGTGATGGCATAGCAACGAGAGGGGAGAGTGTTGTCCACGTACCCTCGTAGACCGTAAGCGGAAGCGTTATGACAACGCGGTTGATGTAGTCATACGTCTTCACGATCGGACCGATCCAAGCACCGAACGTACGGCACCTCCGAGTTCAGCACACGTTCAGCTCGATGATGATCCCCGAGCTCCGATCCAGCAAAGCTTCGGGGATGAGTTCCGTCAGCACGACGGCATGGTGATGATGATGATGTTCTACCGGCGCAGGGCTTCGCCTAAACTCCGCGACGATATGACCGAGGTGGAATATGGTGGAGGGGGGCACCGCACACGGCTAAGGAACGATCCGTAGATCAACTTGTGTGTCCATGGGGTGCCCCCTGCCCCCGTATATAAAGAAGCAAGGGGGGAGGCCGGCCGGCCCCTTGGGCGCGCCAAGGGAGGAGGAATCCTCCTCCTAGTACGAGTAGGACTCCTCCTTTCCTACTCCTACTAGGAGGGGGAAGGAAGGGAGAGAGGGGGAAGGAAAGGGGGGGCGCCGCCCCCCCTCCTAGTCCAATTCGGACCAGAGGGGGGAGAGGGCGCGCGGCCCATGCTGGCCGCCCCTCTCTCCTTTCCCCTAAGGCCCATAAGGCCCAATACTCTCCCGGGGGGTTCCGGTAACCCCCCCGGCACTCCGGTTTTCTCCGAAATCACCCGGAACACTTCCGGTGTCCGAATATAGTCGTCCAATATATCAATCTTTATGTCTCGACCATTTCGAGACTCCTCGTCATGTCCATGATTACATCCGGGACTCCGAACAAACTTTGATACATCAAAACTTATAAACTCATAATAAAACTGTCATCGTAACGTTAAGCGTGCGGACCCTACGGGTTCGAGAACTATGTAGACATGACCTAGAACCATTCTCGGTCAATAACCAATAGCGGGACCTGGATGCCCATATTGGTTCCTACATATTCTACGAAGATCTTTATCGGTCAAACCGCATAACAACATACGTTGTTCCCTTTGTCATCGGTATGTTACTTACCCGAGATTTGATCGTCGGTATCCAATACCTAGTTCAATCTCGTTACCGGCAAGTCTCTTTACTCGTTCTGTAATACATCATCTTATAACTAACTCATTAGTTACAATGCTTGCAACGTTTAGGTGATGAGTATTACCGAGAGGGCTCAGAGATACCTCTCCGACAATCGGAGTGACAAAACCTAATCTCGAATTATGCCAACCCAACATGTACCTTCGGAAACACCTGTAGAGCACCTTTATAATCACCCAGTTACGTTGTGACGTTTGGTAGCACACAAAGTGTTCCTCCGGTAAACGGGAGTTGCATAATCTCATAGTTGTAGGAACTTTGTATAAGTCATGAAGAAAGCAATAGCAACATACTAAACGATCAAGTGCTAGGCTAACAGAATGGGTCAAGTCAATCACATCATTCTCCTAATGATATGATCCCGTTAATCAAATGAAAACACATGTATATGGTTAGGAAACATAACCATCTTTGATTAATGAGCTAGTCAAGTAGAGGCATACTAGTGACATTATGTTTGTCTATGTATTCACACATGTATCATGTTTCCGGATAATACAATTCTAAAATGAATAATAAACATTTATCATGAAATAAGGAAATAAATAATAACTTTATTATTGCCTCTAGGGCATATTTCCTTCAGAGGCATATTCTTATGCCCCTAGAATGCTTCATCAAATAGCAAGTGCTAATAGGGGGGCTCATGTTTGGCGGAGAGAACGTCCAAACCCAATGAACCCGGGTGAGCTAATCCTGGACCGCTTATTCTGGGCATTCGCCCAGACTATACAAGCCTTCAGGCACTGTCGCCCGGTATTATCTGTTGATGGTACCTTTCTCACTGGAAAGTACAAGGGCACACTATTGGTGGCGATTGCAGCGGATGCAAATAATCGGCTTCTTCCTATTGCATATGCATTGGTCGAGAGCGAGAACAAAGATAGCTGGTTGTGGTTCCTGAGCTGTGTGAAGATTGGTGTCGTGAAAGAGCGTAAAGGTGTTTGCATCATTTCTGATCGCAACACTGGATTATTAAGCGCTCTTGAAATAATTAAGGCGTCGGAAGAAGAGTTGGGCTGGCCCGATCTAGAGGGAAGGTGGTGCATGAGGCATTTGGCAGCAAACTTTTACTCCAAATTCAAAAACAAGGATTGGTTCAAGTTATTCAAGAGGATGTGCATGCAAAAAACTGAAGCCAAAATGAATGCGATATGGGCAGGTATCAATGGTGAGATCGACCGCGCGGCCTTGCCGCAGAGAGAAGACCGGAGGGGTCGTAGGACGGCCATAAATTTGAGCCAGTGGATCACCGAGAATTGCCCTCATTTGGAGAAGTGGGCGCAGGCTCACGACACCGGGGCTCGGTATGGAATAATGACCAGCAACATGTCAGAGGTGTACAATGGTGTTCTTAAAGGGGTGCGAGCACTGCCTATCACAGCCCTAATTGAAGAAACTTTGAACCGGACCCTGTCATACTTTGCAGACAGGGTCATCATCGCCAAAGCACAAGTTGAATTGAACAAGCCATGGTCCGAGAAGATGCAACGACATTTTGATTTGCATTTGTATTTCTGTCTTCCTCGTAATTTATATTTGTATGTTTGTGTGCAGGTTATGGGTGAAGTGCCAGTGCTTTTGCAGGGGCCCCATGACGCCGGCCACCGTTGCCACCTATTTTTGAAACCAAATACTAAGCATGATTATCGGCCTTTCAGACTTCGAACCATAAAGAAAACATGGCCAATACACAATCATTTCCTTGCTCACCTTGACGCTTATGGACTACAAGGTTTTGCTAGGCTCACATCATGCGATGACCAAGTACGTTCGGACCCATCCCTTTTGATATCCCTCGTTGACCGGTGGAGACATGAAACCCACACCTTTCACTTTCGTTTTGGGGAGCTTGCACCTACACTGAAAGATGTTTCTATGATCACTGCTCTACCAATTAGAGGTGAGCCAGTAGTCTCTCCATGAGTGTCTCCATCTTGGGCATTAGATATAGCAGCCCGTCTTGGGATGGAAATGCCAGAATCACAACGTTCTGGTAACCCTCGGGGCATCCCACTCGTCTGGCTTCATGATAACTTCCTTAATTTATCTAGCTTCGCCAATGAGGAGATGAGAAAAAGACATCTGTTTGCGTATTTGTTGTGGCTCCTCGGGAATCTATTTCCAAATTCACATGGGGACGTTGTTGTCCCTGGTCTCATCTACATTGCAGAGAATATGGTAGATGAACCTTTACCCGAGCAGCCAAAATACAGCTTCGGTTCTGCCATGCTATCTCATACATACAGAGGCTTGTGTGATGCCACGCAAAAAACCTCTTTCGCACAAAAAGCTCCATTACTTTGTGTTGCCTATGAGTTTCTATAGTTGTGGTCCTGGGAATACCTCCCTGTAGGACAACCTCGTATAGTACAACCCGTATACCCTTACGACTTTAGCAAGGGTGCTAGCGCAACTATGGCCACCAGGTGGACAAAGGCACGGAAACGTTGGTCTCCAGATATTGCGAAAAATTGTTACCCTATGTACCACCAGCAGTTTGAGATACTTGATGAGACAGAAGTCACATGGAACCCGTGGACTCAGGACCAGCTAAAAATGGTCTTTGATGCTCGACACTTCACACCAGGCATGTTGACCGATAGTGCATTCTGGCTGACTCGCTGCAACTTATTGTTCCTGTGGTGTGTTGAGCCTTACAACCCAGAGCGTGTAATGAGACAGTTCGGTCTCTATCAAGAAATTCCACCACCTTTTCCCAGACGTATCGACGAGGAAACACATAAGTAATATGTGACATCCCTAAATAGTTAGTGTCATTTTTAATTTACTAAACTCACACTTTGTTACATAATTTGCAGGCTAACCAATATGGGCAGGGGTTGGAGTTTATACGATTGGAGGGAAGAGAACATTGAATGGATACACAAGTGGGAAAATGAAGCGCTAGCAGATATAGTGCGTCAACTTAGGTATATTTTATGTACATTATTTTTTTACGATGATCATACGATGCGTGAAGATGCTTTGCTTTCATCACAACGGTTTATGTAATTATTTAATTTTGCTGACCGTACGATGGAAGTACAGATCAAGCGTACAAGCAGTGGTACTGCATGAACACACGTGCTAGCCTGGCCAGTCAGCCAGCTACTATACCAACACATCTCACACAAGAGGAGCAGGCGCGGAGACATGTTGAGCTGCATGCAGCTTACTATCGTGACCACCTGGTAATCACTTGTAACTTTTTTAGGTCCATCATTTCATAATCATTTGAACTAAATAACATCCAAATATTGTTCAGCTTGAAAATGTCAACGAAGTAGGGCAGATGGCTATGGATAGCATGCCGGCCCAGGGCCCATATCGCAAGACATTCCAGAAACTTTTGCAACAATTCGTGGCAAAGAAGCTCAGATGCGGTAGAGGCAATGACGTTGTCACTGGAGCATACATGCCGGTAGCGAGGTCAGCCAGACCGAGTGCGGCACCGTCGTCCAGACTGAGCAAGGCGCGTACGAGCCATGAGAAATGGGGGGAGGGTCTGAGTACTAGAATGACATTGCCACGACATGACTCATCTCTGCCACTGCATCGCTCTTCTTCGATGCAGCTTCGTCAGGGGCAGACATCTCAGGACCATGGCACGGGCTTGGATTCGATGCCCGAGCAGTTTCTTTCCCCTAACCCATATGCGTACACAGGATATGATGCATACACCCAAGGTGAGGGATCTCAGCCGTATCTCTCCACGCGAGGGATCCCCATGCCCGAGGAGACTCGTGTACCAGATTTAAACCAGCACCACGTACAATGGCCAGACAGTATAGGAGAGGGATATGCTCAGGTAGTCATGTTTACATTTCAATGCATTTACAATGATATCATATATTATCCTCTAACAGTTTGTTTAAAATGTTTCTATGTGCAGGACACACCTGATGTTAATTGGGCGATGAGAACACCCAACGCAGCGTCAACACAGGCCTCCCGGGAGCATCACATGATCATGGCGTCAACACAGGCCTCCGGGGAGCATCACATGATCATGGCGTCAACACAGGCCTCCGGGGAGCATCACATGATCATGGCGTCAACACAGGCCTCCGGGGAGCATCACATGATCTTGGCGACACGGTTACATCATTAGTTACAGAGTTCTTTGGAGGGGACATTATTGGCCCATCTTTTATCCCCTCGGAGTCACAACCATACGCCTACAATTACGCTTCAGGTTCGCAACAAGGATTCGCGACTCCACCACCTACGCAGGACTCGCAGACACATGAAGCCGAATTGGAGTACGGCCGCGGTCTTCGTGTGACCCGGCCACCTAATCGCTTGTCGCCTTCCGGTCGTAAGGAAAGGCCAGGTGGTCGTCGTAAAGTAGGGTGATTCATCTATGCACGTGCGCGACCCATTGTATCTACATATGTCTGTATCAGACTTTTCAATTTGAACATCTATGTATGCTGAAATAAAAATGCACCAGTCAGGAACAATTTTTCCCACCTATATCTCCTGCCATACTATCCCGCTCCACTCTTTTGCTTATGTTAGGCCGAAATGCATTTTTTTAAAAATTTTGGCTGATGAATACTGTGCAACCATCGCCTGTCTTAGACATTGAAAAAAATATATTTTCAGGCAATGCTTTCCCCTCAATATTTTCCCGCAAACGCTTTCCCTCCATATGCTCCGCCACCCGTTTCCCGCCAACCCCTTCCCGCCATATCTTCCTGCCACCCGTTTCCCGCCATATGTTCCCGCCAACCCTTTCCCTCCATACCGCAGTCGTTCTTTCCCGCCATTTTCTCCTCTTTACCTATAAAACCCCCTTCAGACGGAGGTGGATAAGCATTCGAGTGTAGTGTAGTCGAGATGTCCCATTATCCTTTCGATCGTAGTTTTCACCCTGGGATGAGTAGCACTCTTTTGAGGCTAGCTACCGATTTCAGGATGGACAATAGGATAGTTCCATGGGACGAACTCACCGGTAGTGACACCATAATGAATGAGTTGGCTCACCAATTACGTAGGTCTGGATGGCCTGAAAGGACCTATGAGGAGGTACGTAAAGAACTTCTTAGGTTGGATGCAAGGTGGAAGAAGGTTGTGGAGCCGAAGAGTGAAACTTTTAGAAGGACTGCAGAAAACCATCCATTTTTATGGACTGAGGAGAGCGAGGACGAAGATGATATCTTCATGCCGCCGCTTCCGGGTTCTGCATCGTCAAAGGGCAAGAGTTCTGCATCGTCCAAGGTCAGGAGTACTGCATCCTCGAAGGGCAAGAGTTCTTCATCGTCCAAGGTAAGAGTTCTGCATCCTCGAAGGGCAAGAGTTCTGCATCGACGGAGGATGGCGATGATGCCTTCATGAAGTTTTTAAGTTGTATTTCAGTTGTACCATTTAATTCAGATGTACTTGCATTATTAGTTTGTACTCTCTTATTGTAAGGCATTATGTTCTATCTTAATTTCATTTTATAGTTGTTGCACGATGTTCGATAATTAGTGGAGGGAAAGAAAATGCCACTACTTTATTCTAAAAATATATATATTTTTTCCATCACGACAAGGTACAACTGAAAATAAGATACATCATAGAATTTAAATAAAGCTACATTTAACTACTGAAATGAAGCTACATTAAATTGCAAAAATAAAGATACAAATGATTGCGAAATTTAAAATACTACTGTCGGTGTCAAAACCGGCGGATCTCGGGTAGGGGGTCCCGAACTGTGCGTCTAGGCGGATGGTTACAGGAGACAAGGGACACGATGTTTTTACCCAGGTTCGGGCCCTCTCGATGGAGGTAAAACCCTACTCCTGCTTGATTGATATTGATGATATGGGTAGTACAAGAGTGGATCTACCACGAGATCAAGGAGGCTAAACCCTAGAAGCTAGCCTATGGTCTGATTGTTGTAATGGTTGTGTGTTTTACGGACTAAAACCCTCCAGTTTCTATAGACACCGTGGAGGGCTAGGGTTACACAGAGTCGGTTACAATGGTAGGAGATCTACATATCCGTATCGCCAAGCTTGCCTTCCACGCCAAGGAAAGTCCCATTCGGACACGGGACGAAGTCTTCAATCTTGTATCTTCATAGTCTTGGAGTCCGGCCGATGATGATAGTCCGGCTATCCGGACACCCCCTAGTCCAGGACTCCCTCAGTAGCCCCTGAACCAGGCTTCAATGACGATGAGTCCGACGCGCATATTGTTCGGCATTGCAAGGCGGGTTCCTCCTCCGAATAATTCATAGAAGATTGTGAACACCAGGATAGTGTCTGGCTCTGCAAAATAAATTCCACATTCCACCTAGAGAGAATAATATGTACACAAGTTCAATCTGCTGTCGTTTTTTGTGGCATGACGTCACGCCACTACCAAGCCTTCTCTTGAATTGTTTTTTATTATACCACCTCAGCGCGTTTAGCGAAGCGGTTTCCTTGGCACGTCTTGTCGAAGCAGAGATCGTGTTCCCCTTATTCCGGGATTCCCATCAATACGGACGTGGGTAACCCAACCGCGCCATTGATGGTGGCACTTGGGAGATAAGCGAGTTTTACCAGGCCGGTGGGGACGCATAGTCTTCGTCCGCCCATATATAAGGGGATAAGGATCCACCTTTTTAACCTACGCCTTCTTCCTCCTTTGCTTATCCATCTCCGCGCACTCGAGCTCCAGCGCCCAAGTTCACACATCTCGCCTCAACCTCCTCCAGCCATGTCCAGAGCGGGAGGCAAGTGGATGGCCTCCTCCGTCACGGAGGGGCACATCGAAAAGCTGCGCGGCGCCGGATACCTTTCCAGCAACATCGCGCACCGGCTGCCCGACAAGGGGCAGCTCATCCCCACCCCCAGGCCCCATGAGAGGGTTGTGTTCCTTCCCCACTTCCTCCGCGGACTGGGCTTCCCGCTTCATCCCTTCGTCCGGGGCTCATGTACTACTACGGCCTGGACTTCCATGATCTGGCGCCAAACTTCATCCTCAACATCTCGGCGTTTATCGTCGTGTGCGAGGCCTTCCTCTGCATCCAGCCCCACTTCGGCTTGTGGCTCAAGACCTTCAATGTCAAGCCGAAGGTAGTAAAGGGCATCCAAGCGGAGTGCGGAGGCGCCATGGTGGGCAAAATGCCCAACGTCCTCTGGCTCGAGGGCGCCTTTGTGGAAACCATCAAAGGCTGGCAATCGGGGTGGTTCTATATCACCGAGCCGCGTGACCCTAAATTGGGCAGCGGCCCCCGAGTTCAGATCTAGTACTCCCATGCAGCTCACCTCCTGGAAAGAGAAGGGCTTGCTATGGGGCAGTTCGGAGGAGCTGACCGGACTCCAGTCCTGTCTCCAGACCTTGGTGAACAAGAAGCTCAAGCTTGTCAATGTGATCCAGGTCATGCTCGTCCGCCGGATTCTCCCTGCCAACAACGGGCCTTCAATCTGTGGGAGTTCGATCCGGCACAGCACCGGACTCTGAGCGGGCTCTTCGACACGACGTACGAAGCCGTCTGGAGGGTGCTATTCAAGGGTGGAGAAGCCCCCGCGTCCGCGACTGAAGATCGCGGATTCAGCACCAAGCGCCCGGCCGGTGTGGTAAGATATATTATCCTTTATGGGACATTTATTTCTTTCATAGTTTGACTCTATTGTGGGATCTAAAACTCCCGATGCCTTTAACAGGACTGGCAGAGGACGTCCGGACAGGTAGACTGTCCGGCTCCCCTTCCTGAAGACCCAGCGGACGCCCGTTTAACGAGGCTGCTGGTCCTGGCACTTTATGTGGTGCCGGAGAAGAAGGCCAAGAAGAAGGCCACGGGAACCCGAAGGAGTTCCCGGCGCCAGGTGGTATCGGACTCATCGTCCGATGGCTCCGAGGCGGACTCCTCCCCCGAAGATGAGGAGGAGGAGAAAGAGGACTCTCCCCAGGAGGGGGGAGAGAGGAAGAGGAAGGCTTCCCCAACAGGGGAGGCCGAAGGGTCCAAGAGGGGAAGGACCCTTCCTCCGGACAGCTCCGCCAACGCCAACGTTGGCGACGAAGGGTGGCCCTCAAGGGCCAAGCCTCCGGCAAGATCGTAAGTATCCGGATTCCTGAGTGATTTATAATTTCTCTTTCGTGTCACACGTTGTCCTTCTAATGCCGCACACTACCTACAGTCCGGCCGAGGATGATCTACCCGCTTCATCGAGCGGGTCCTTGGCTCCGTCGGATGTGGATTCCATCCCGACCGCCTCCACCCCTCGTGACGCTGAGGACGCCGAGGTGGGATCCCAGGAGGGGACCCGCCAGGAGAGGGAGGCTCCGGAGGTTCCGCAAGGCAGCCTCCCGGACTTTGCGCCGGACTCCATGCCGGAACCCACAGTGGTTCCGGAGTCCGGCAGGCGGCCCATTCATAAGAAGGGCAAGACCGTGACACTGGCAGCCTCCGTCCAACCAGAGGCGCCGGACAACTTGTTGGAGGCGCTCAACGGCGCTTCCATCGAGGAAGAACACCGCACTATCATGAGTGCGGTGATTCAGAAGGTTCAGCTCACCAAGAGCGGGCTGACCGAAGCCTGCAGCAGCCTTCTAACAGGCTTTGAGGTAAGAAGTTTAAAATATGTAATGTAATACCGCATAGACAGTAGCCCCTGATGCTCAGTTCGGTGTTCGGAAAGAAAAGCCGGACTGAGGATCTAAAAAGATGTACGCAGGAGTTCTAAAAATTATGTCAATATGGGTTTGCAGGCTGCGCTGCTGACCTCTGATGTACTGACTGCGGAGGTCGATGCTTTGAAGCAGAACCTCGAGCGGTCCGAGAACGAGCTCGGCCTTGCCAAGAAGCAGCTCGAGGACAAAGAAGGTGAGTAACACCATAATAAATTTGTACCTTACAGAAAAGGATTTTGGTTGCAATAGGAATAACAAGGATAACTTAGGCACTACAGGAGCCACGAACGAGGTGGCAACCCTGAAGGAGGCCGTGTCCGCGGCCGAACGCAATGCGGCCGCGGAACGAGCGGAGCGAGAGAAGCAGGAGGCGCGAGTGGCGGAGGTGCGGCAAGAGCTCCAGGCTCTCATGGAAAAACATGAGAGTTTGGAGCGCGACTCGAAGACTCGAGAGTCCGAGCTTGCCTCGGCTCTTGAGAGTGCCAAAGCTGCTAAGGCCGAGGCCCATAAGGCCCTTCAGGAGATGGAGGCGGTGAAGAAGATAGCGGCGGGTAAGGCATTTTTCATGCAAAGCAAGCATGTGAATGTGAATTACCTGTTACTTACCCGAATTCGGAGCTCTCTAGGAGCGTTTGCAGATCTGCCTTGCAGCTTGTCCGATGCCGCCGCATTCTACCGGGCCGAGGAGGGGAGCTCAACGGAGAAGGTCTTCTGGTCTCAGTACGCTGAGGCCGGACATTCGGTGCCCCTTAGCGACCAGCTGAAGCAGCTGGTCGAGCTCCACAAGGTAGCCGAGCAGGCCATGAAGGGCCTCATAGTCTGGCTGTGGCCTGGAGAGGCCATGCCCGGGAGCTACTTTGGCCTCGTGCGGCGGCTGGTGGATACGCGCCCCTGGGTGGAGGTCATCAAGCGCTCCGCCTGCATTGAAGGTGCCCGTCGGGCCCTTGCCCGCACAAAGGTGCATTGGGGCAGGCTGGATGCGGAGAGGCTTATCACGGACGCGCCGCCAGCGGGCAAGGAGTATCGTACGCCCGAGATGTACTATAAGAGTGTCCTGAAGGGTGCACGCAAGATTGCGGATGAGTGCCCCAAAGATGTAATTATTGAGTAAACTCGCAATGTGTTATCCTGTGCGCTGAAAACTTTGTTCATATGCGCTAAGCAACGCTTATTGATTTAAAATATTACCTTCTGTGCGGCCATTTATTAAATCTGAGAGATGGCAAGTCGTCGGCTTCAGCCCCCATGCCACGAGTGCTGGGGTGTTCGGGATAAACTTGAGCACTCTTGTTCCCATTTTTGGGTCCATCTAGGGAGGCGCTCAACACAACGAACAAGGCAACCGGACTTATAATGCTCAAACACTCTCACTTAGCCATAGAATTCTATAATTTTAAATTTCGGCGAAGCCCCTAGTATTCGGAAGACCGAGTTTGGGGCGCTATCCACGCCTGGGCCGGACGAAGCTGGTTCCTCGCTCTAAGCGGCATAAGTCTTTAAGGACTCGAAAAGACCTCTCGAACAGCGACCAGCTCTCGCCTTATCATGACAGTCAGTTTTATCTTTCTCCACTGAGGCGCTCGCCCAGCTCAACCGGGGCGCAATCGCAGTGGTTCTCCCAGTGCTACCTTAGCCGACAGAACGGAACGTAAGGTACCAAAACATGGGAGCCGGGCAAACCCAACTATTGACCCAAGACATGATTCGGAGCCGATGCATATAGTGCTATAAGTTCGGGGTGCCGCACTTGTGAAAGTGTTCGGACTTATCACACCATAATGTGGGGAACATAAGCCCCTGGTGTACTCGGTCGTACCAGAGTGTACGGATGCAAGATGTCATAAATGAGCATATATAAGAAAAGGAATGCAATTATAAGCGAAAAAGTGATGCATTGTTTATTCAAGGAATTCTGCCATGAGTGCAGAACGATAGAAATAGTGCGGTAAGCAAGGGATTGGACTATTAGACATGTCCCCCTCCAGGGGTAGGCTACAGACTGGTGTATTTAACAAATTTAATGCTCATAGTGGAGACCACCTGAGTGTTCGTCGTAGCCTTTGTCCTTCCCTGGCTGTTGCATCGTGAGTTCGGCAGGTTCGCCGCCGGACATGGTCTCTGGTAAACGGAGTCCTGTGGATAAAAAGAAGAAAAAGGAAAATAAAAAGAGCGACACACTTAGGAGCCCCTGGTGTGGTTGAGCCGCACTCTGGGCCTGTCGTGGTTGTGCCCCTCCCCCCATGCCCATGGTATCTCCAGAGCGTAATGATGTACGCGAAGAGCTGGTCTTGCAATCATGCAAGGGCTGGGGTTGGGGCCGCATTGCTACGCGTGCTCGGAACGTGCCAGGTGGTCTTGATTGATGTTACTCCGGGCGCGTTTGGCCGTGTCCGGTCGTTTAACGGCCGGACTCGAAAATTGCCTTAAAAGGCTGCTCTGTACTTCTGCCGCGAGAGCCGCTGTGTGTTCCTCCGTTCGGAGGGAGCGTTCAGTGTTTCCGTTGACCGTGATGACTCCACGAGGGCCTGGCATCTTGAGCTTAAGGTATGTATAATGCGGCACCGCGTTGAACTTTGCAAACGCGGTTCGCCCGAGCAGAGCATGATAGCCACTGCGGAATGGGACTATGTCGAAGATTAACTCCTCGCTTCGGAAATTATCCGGGGATCCGAAGACCACTTCCAGTGTGACTGAGCCTGTACAATTGGCCTCAACACCTGGTATGACGCCTTTGAAGGTTGTCTTTGTAGGTTTAATCCTTGAGGGGTCTATGCCCATCTTGCGCACTGTATCCTGATAAAGCAGGTTCAGGCTGCTGCCGCCGTCCATCAGGACTCTAGTGAGGTGAAATCCATCGACGATTGGGTCTAAAACCAATGCGGCGAATCCACCATGGCGGATACTGGTGGGGTGGTCCCTTCGATCAAAAGTGATCGGGCAAGAGGACCATGGATTGAACTTCGGGGCGACTGGCTCCATCGCATATACGTCCCTAAGTGCACGCTTCCGCTCCCTCTTGGGTATATGGGTTGCGTATATCATGTTTACCGTCCGCACTTGTGGGGGGAAACCCTTCTGTCCTCTACTGTTCGGCGGCCAGGTCTCCTCCTCGTCATCGCTATGCAGCCCCTTGTCATTGTTTTCGGTGATTAGCTTGCCTGCCTGCTTGAATACCCAACAATCCCTGTTGGTGTGGTTAGCCGGCTTTTCGGGGGTGCCATGTATCTGGCAAGAGCGGTCGAGTATTCGGTCCAAATTGGACGGACCCGGAGTGGTTCTTTTGAATGGCTTCTTCCGCTGACCGGGTTTAGAGCCTCTGAATCTGGCGTTGACTGCCGTATCCTCATTGTTATCGCCGTTAACCCGGCGTTTGTTTTTGTTTCGAAGCGACCTGCCATTGTGGTCCTTAGTATCCGGACTGCCAGCATTTTTGCTGAGGTTGTTGCTGCGGGCTAGCCAGCTGTCCTCCCCCGCACAGAAGCGGGTCATGAGTGATGTGAGGGCTGCCATGGATTTCGGCTTTTCTTGTCCTAGGTGCCGGGCCAGCCACTCGTCGCGGATGTTATGTTTGAAGGCTGCAAGGGCCTCTGCATCCGGACAGTCGACGATTTGATTTTTCTTTGTTAAGAACCGTGTCTAGAACTGTCTGGCCGATTCATCTGGCTGCTGAATTATGTGGCTTAGGTCATCGGCGTCTGGTGGTCGCACATATGTGCCCTGGAAGTTGTCGAGAAATGCGGCTTCTAGGTCCTCCCAGCACCCAATTGACTCTGCGGGCAAGATGTTAAGCCAATGCCGAGCTGGTCCTTTAAGCTTGAGTGGGAGATATTTGATGGCGTGGAGATCGTCGCCGCGGGCCATATGGATATGAAGGAGATAATCTTCGATCCAAACCGCGGGGTCTGTTGTGCCATCATATGATTCAATGTTCACGGGTTTAAACCAGGGATTTGATGATCCATTACTTCGTCTGTGAAGCATAGTGGGTGTGCGGCGCCTCTATATTGAGCAATATCACGACGTAGCTCAAGAGAGCGTTATCTGCTGTGTTCGGCCCGGCCGGAGTTGCTGTATCCGGCGCGACGGTAGTCGTCGTTGGTCGTGGGGCGCCCACGTGATCCATAAATAGATCTGGATTGTCTTGCCTTGTCCTCCAATATGTCCCGCAAGTCTGGTGCATTCCCCCGTGGCTTCGTACTTTTCGAGCGGTGTCGGTGTTGGAAATATGCCCTAGAGGCAATAATAAAAGCATTATTATTATATTTCTTTGTTCATGATAATTGTCTTTATTCATGCTATAATTGTATTATCCGGAAATCGTAATACATGTGTGAATAACAGACACCAACATGTCCCTAGTAAGCCTCTAGTTGACTAGCTCGTTAATCAATAGATAGTCATGGTTTCCTGGCTATGGACATTGGATGTCATTGATAATGGGATCACATCATTAGGATAATGATGTGATGGACAAGACCCAATCATAAGCATAGCGTGAGATCATGTAGTTCGTTTGCTAGAGCTTTTCTAATGTCAAGTATCTTTTCCTTTGACCATGAGATCGTGTAACTCCCGGATACCGTAGGAGTGCTTTGGGTGTATCAAAAGTCACAACGTAACTGGGTGACTATAAAGGTGCACTACAGGTATCTCCGAAAGTGTCTGTTGGGTTGACACGGATCGAGACTGGGATTTGTCACTCCGTATGACGGAGAGATATCACTGGGCCCACTCGGTAATGCATCATCATAATGAGCTCAAAGTGACCAAGTGTCGGGTCACGGGATCATGCATTACGGTACGAGTAAAGTGACTTGCCGGTAACGAGATTGAACGAGGTATTGGGATACCGACGATCGAATCTCGGGCAAGTAACATATCGATTGACAAAGGGAATTGCATACAGGGTTGATTAAATCCTCGACATCGTGGTTCATCCGACGAGATCATCGTGGAGCATGTGGGAGCCAACATGGGTATCCAGATCCCGCTGTTGGTTATTGACCGGAGAGCAATCTCGGTCATGTCTACATGTCTCCCGAACCCGTAGGGTCTACACACTTAAGGTTCAGTGACGCTAGGGTTGTAGGGATATGTATATGCAATAACCCGAATGTTGTTCGGAGTCCCGGATGAGATCCGGGACATCACGAGGAGTTCCGGAATGGTCCGGAGGTAAAGATTTATATATGGGAAGTCCTGTTTCGGGCATCGGGACAAGTTTCGGGGTTATCGGTATTGTACCGGGACCACCGGAGGGGTCCCGGGGGCCCACCGGGTGGGGCCACCTGCCCCGGGGGGGCCACATGGGCTGTAGGGGGTGCGCCTTGGCCTGCATGGGCCAAGGGCACCAGCCCCAAAAGCCCATGCGCCTAGGGTTCCACTTGAGGGAAGAGTCCAAGTGGTGGAAGGCACCTCTAGGTGCCTTGGGGGGGAGGGAAACCCCCCTTGGCCGCACCCCCCCTAGGAGATTGGATCTCCTAGGGCCGGCCAACCCCCTTGGCCCTCCTATATATAGTGGGGGAAAGGAGGGACTTCACACCTTGGCCTTTGGTTGCCTCCTTCTCCCTCTCCAACACCTCCCCCTCCTCCATAGTGCTTAGCGAAGCTCTGCCGGAGTACTGCAGCTCCATCAACACCACGCCGTCGTGCTGCTGCTGGTGCCATATCCATCAACCTCTCCTCCCTCCCTTGCTGGATCAAGAAGGAGGAGACGTGGCTGTTCCATACGTGTGTTGAATGCGGAGGTGCCGTCCGTTCGGTGCTAGGATCTCTGGTGATTTGGATCACGTCGTGTTCGACTACATCATCCCCGTTCTTTGAACGCTTCCGCTCGCGATCTACAAGGTATGTAGATGCATCTAATCACTCGTTGCTAGATGAACTCATAGATGGATCTTGGTGAAATCGTAGGAAAATTTTTGTTTTCTGCAACGTTCCCCAACAGTGGCATCATGAGCTAGGTCTATGCGTAGTTCTTCTTGCACGAGTAGAACACAATTTGTTGTGGGCGTAGATTTGTCAACTTTCTTGCCGCTACTAGTCTTATCTTGCTTCAGCGGTATTGTGGGATGAAGCGGCCCGGACCAACCTTACACGTACGCTTACGTGAGACCGTTTCCACCGACTAACATGCACAAGTTGCATAAGGTGGCTGGCGGGTGTCTGTCTCTCCTACTTTAGTTGAAGCGGATTCGATGAAAAGGGTCCTTATGAAGGGTAAATAGAAGTTGACAAATCACGTTGTGGTTTCACGTAGGTAAGAAAACGTTCTTGCTAGAACCCTACTTCAGCCACGTAAAACTTGCAAACAACAATTAGAGGACGTCTAACTTGTTTTTGCAGCAAGTGCTTTGTGATATGATATGGCCAAAGTTGTGATGAATGATGAATGATCTATATGTCATGTATGAGATGTTCATGCTATTGTAATAGGAATCACGACTTGCATGTCGATGAGTATGACAACCGGCAGGAGCCATAGGAGTTTTCTTTATTTTTGTATGACCTGCGTGTCATTGAAGAACGCCATGTAAACTACTTTACTTTATTACTAAACGCGTTAGTCATAGAAGTAGAAGTAGTCGTTGGCGTGACAACTTCATGAAGACACGATGATGGAGATCATGATGATGGAGATCATGGTGTCATGCCGGTGACAAGATGATCATGGAGCCCCGAAGATGAAGATCAAAGGAGCTATATGATATTGGCCATATCATGTCACTACTTTATATAATTGCATGTGATGTTTATTATGTTTTATGCATCTTGTTTACTTAGGACGACGGTAGTAAATAAGATGATCCCTTACAACATTTCAAGAAGTGTTCTCCCCTAACTGTGCACCGTTGCTACAGTTCGTCGTTTCGAAGCACCACGTGATGATCGGGTGTGATAGATTCTTACGTTCACATACAACGGATGTAAGACAGTTTTACACAGCGAAAACACTTAGGGTTAACTTGACGAGCCTAGCATGTACAGACATGGCCTCAGAACACGGAGACCGAAAGGTCGAACACGAGTCGTATGGAAGATAGGATCAACATGAGAATGTTCACCGACGATGACTAGTCCGTCTCAAGTGATGATCGGACACGGCCTAGTCGACTCGGATCGTGTAACACTTAGATGACCAAAGGGATGTCAAATCTGAGTGGGAGTTCATTATAACTTGATTAGATGAACTTAATTATCATGAACTTAGTCTAAATATTTTACAATATGTCTTGTAGATCAAATGGCCAACGTAGTCCTCAACTTCAACGCGTTCCTAGAGAAAACCAAGCTGAAAGACGATGGCAGCAACTATACGGACTGGGTCCGAAACCTGAGGATCATCCTCATAGCTGCCAAGAAAGATTATGTCCTACAAGCACCGCTAGGTGATGCACCTGTTCTCCCTGCAGAACAAGACGTTATGAACGCTTGGCAGGCACGTTCCGATGACTACTCCCTCGTTCAGTGTGGCATGCTTTACAGCTTAGAGCCGGGGCTCCAAAAGCGTTTTGAGAGACATGGAGCATATGAGATGTTCGAAGAGCTGAAAATAGTTTTCCAAGCTCATGCCCGGGTTGAGAGATATGAAGTCTCCGACAAATTCTTCAGCTGTAAGATGGAGGAAAATAGTTCTGTCAGTGAGCACATACTCACTATGTCTGGGTTACATAACCGCTTGACTCAGCTGGGAGTTAATCTCCCGGATGATGCGGTCATTGACAGAATCCTCCAGTCGCTTCCACCGAGCTACAAGAGCTTTGTGATGAACTTCAATATGCAGGGGATGGAAAAGACCATTCCTGAAGTATTTGCTATGCTGAAATCAGCAGAGGTAGAAGTCAAGAAGGAACATCAAGTGTTGATGGTTAGTAAAACCACTAAGTTCAAGAAGGGCAAGGGTAAAAAGAACTTCAAGAAGTACGTCAAGTTAGTTGCCGCGCCCAGCAAGCAAGCTGCCGGGAAGAAGCCAAAGAATGGACCCAAGCCCGAGACTGAGTGCTTTTATTACAAGGAAAGTGGTCACTGGAAGCGGAACTGCCCCAAATACTTAGCGGACAAGAAGGACGGCAAAACAAAAGGTATATTTGATATACATGTAATTGATGTGTACCTTACTAGTAATCGTAGTGACTCCTGGGTATTTGATACCGGTGCCATTGCTCATATTTGTAACACACAGCAGGAGCTGCGGAATAAACGGAGACTGGCGAAGGACGAGGTGACGATGCGAGTCGGGAATGGTTCCAAGGTCGATGTGATCGCCGTCGGCACGCTACCTCTACATTTACCTACGGGATTAGTTTTGAACCTCAATAATTGTTATTTTGTGCCAAGTTTGAGCATGAACATTGTATCAGGATCTCGTTTAATTCGAGATGGCTACTCATTTAAATCCGAGAATAATGGTTGTTCTATTTATATGAGAGATATGTTTTATGGTCATGCTCCGATGGTGAATGGTTTATTCTTTATGAATCTCGAGCGTAATGCTACACATATTCATAGTGTAAGTACCAAAATATGTAAGATTGATAGTGATAGTCCCACATACTTGTGGCACTGCCGCCTTGGTCACATAGGTGTCAAACGCATGAAGAAGCTCCATGCTGATGGACTTTTAGAGTCTCTTGATTACGAATCATTTGACACGTGCGTACCATGCCTCATGGGTAAAATGACCAAGACTCCATTCTCAGGAACAATGGAGCGAGCAACCAACTTATTGGAAATCATACATACTGATGTGTGCGGTCCAATGAGTGTTGAGGCTCGCGGTGGCTATCGTTATGTTCTCACCCTCACTGATGACTTGAGTAGATATGGGTATGTCTACTTAATGAAACACAAGTCTGAGACCTTTGAAAAGTTCAAGGAATTTCAGAGTGAAGTTGAGAATCAATGTGACAGGAAAATCAAGTTTCTACGATCAGATCGTGGAGGAGAATACTTGAGTCACGAGTTTGGTACACACTTAAGAAAATGTGGAATAGTTTCACAACTCACGCCGCCTGGAACACCTCAGCGTAATGGTGTGTCCGAACGTCGTAATCGCACTCTATTAGATATGGTGCGATCTATGATGTCTCTTGCTGATTTACCACTATCTTTTTGGGGCTATGCTTTAGAGACTGCCGCATTCACTTTAAATAGGGCACCGTCGAAATCCGTTGAGACGACACCGTATGAATTGTGGTTTGGGAAGAAACCTAAGCTGTCGTTTCTAAAAGTTTGGGGATGCGATGCTTATGTCAGGAAACTTCAACCTGAAAAGCTCGAACCCAAATCGGAAAAATGCGTCTTCATAGGATACCTTAAAGAAACTGTTGGGTATATCTTCTACCTCAGATCCGAAGGCAAGATCTTTGTTGCCAAGAATGGGTCCTTTCTGGAGAAAGAGTTTCTCTCGAAAGAAGTAAGTGGGAGGAAAGTAGAGCTTGATGAAGTATTACCACTTGAACCGGAAAATGGCGCAACTCAAGAAAATGTTCCTGAGGTGCCTGCACCGACTAGAGAGGAAGTTAATGATGATGATCAAGATACTTCTGATCAAGCTCCTACTGAAATTCGAAGGTCCACAAGGACACGTTCCGCACCAGAGTGGTACGGCAATCTTGTCTTGGAAATCATGTTGTTAGACAACAGTGAACCTTTGAACTATGAAGAAGCGATGGCGGGCCCGGATTCCGACAAATGGCTGGAAGCCATGAAATCCGAGATAGGATCCATGTATGAAAACGAAGTATGGACTTTGACTGACTTGCCCGTAGAACGGCGAGCCATAGAAAATAAATGGATCTTTAAGAAGAAGACAGACGCGGATGGTAATGTGACCATCTATAAAGCTCGGCTTGTCGCTAAGGGTTATCGACAAGTTCAAGGGGTTGACTACAATGAGACTTTCTCACCAGTAGCGAAGCTGAAGTCCGTCCGAATCATGTTAGCAATTGCCGCATTTTATGATTATGAAATTTGGCAAATGGACGTCAAAACGGCATTCCTTAATGGTTTCCTTAAGGAAGAATTGTATATGATGCAGCCGGAAGGTTTTGTCGATCCTAAGAATGCTGACAAGGTGTGCAAGCTCCAACGCTCGATTTATGGGCTGGTGCAAGCATCTCGGAGTTGGAACATTCGTTTTGATGAGATGATCAAAGCGTTTGGGTTCACACAGACTTATGGAGAAGCCTGTGTTTACAAGAAAGTGAGTGGGAGCTCTATAGCATTTCTCATACTATATGTAGATGACATACTTTTGATGGGAAATGATATAGAACTTTTGGACAGCATTAAGGCCTACTTGAATAAGAGTTTTTCAATGAAGGACCTTGGAGAAGCTGCTTATATATTAGGCATCAAGATCTATAGGGATAGATCGAGACGCCTCATAGGTCTTTCACAAAGCACATATCTTGATAAGATTTTGAAGAAGTTCAAAATGGATCAGTCCAAGAAAGGGTTCTTGCCTGTTTTGCAAGGTGTGAAATTGAGCTCAGCTCAATGTCCGACCACGGCAGAAGATATAGAAGAGATGAGTGTCATCCCCTATGCCTCAGCCATAGGTTCTATTATGTATGCCATGCTGTGTACCAGACCTGATGTAAACCTTGCCGTAAGTTTGGTAGGAAGGTACCAAAGTAATCCCGGCAAGGAACACTGGACAACGGTCAAGAATATCCTGAAGTACCTGAAAAGGACTAAGGAAATGTTTCTCGTTTATGGAGGTGACGAAGAGCTCGTCGTAAAGGGTTACGTCGACGCTAGCTTCGACACAGATCTGGATGACTCTAAGTCACAGACCGGATACGTGTATATTTTGAATGGTGGGGCAGTAAGCTGGTGCAGTTGCAAGCAGAGCGTCGTGGCGGGATCTACATGTGAAGCGAAGTACATGGCAGCCTCGGAGGCAGCACATGAAGCAATATGGGTGAAGGAGTTCATCACCGACCTAGGAGTCATACCCAATGCGTCGGGGCCGATCAAGCTCTTCTGTGACAACACTGGAGCTATTGCACTTGCCAAGGAGCCCAGGTTTCACAAGAAGACAAGGCACATCAAGCGTCGCTTCAACTCCATTCGTGAAAATGTTCAAGATGGAGACATAGAGATTTGTAAAATACATATGGACCTGAATGTAGCGGATCCGTTGACTAAACCTCTCCCTAGAGCAAAACATGATCAACACCAGAATTCCATGGGTGTTCGATTCATCACAATGTAACTAGATTATTGACTCTAGTGCAAGTGGGAGACTGTTGGAAATATGCCCTAGAGGCAACAATAAAAGCATTATTATTATATTTCTTTGTTCATGATAATTGTCTTTATTCATGCTATAATTGTATTATCCAGAAATCGTAATACATGTGTGAATAACAGACACCAACATGTCCCTAGTAAGCCTCTAGTTGACTAGATCGTTAATCAATAGATAGTCATGGTTTCCTGGCTATGGACATTGGATGTCATTGATAACGGGATCACATCATTAGGATAATGATGTGATGGACAAGACCCAATCTTAAGAATAGCGTGAGATCGTGTAGTTCGTTTGCTAGAGCTTTTCTAATGTCAAGTATCTTTTCCTTTGACCATGAGATCGTGTAACTCCCGGATACCGTAAGAGTGCTTTGGGTGTATCAAACGTCACAACGTAACTGGGTGACTATAAAGGTGCACTACAGGTATCTTCGAAAGTGTCTGCTGGGTTGACACGGATCGAGACTGGGATTTGTCACTCCGTATGACGGAGAGATATCACTGGGCCCACTCGGTAATGCATCATCATAATGAGCTCAAAGTGACCAAGTGTCGGGTCACGGGATCATGCATTACGGTACGAGTAAAGTGACTTGCCGGTAACGAGATTGAACGAGGTATTGGGATACCGACGATCGAATCTCGGGCAAGTAACATATCGATTGACAAAGGGAATTGCATACGGGGTTGATTAAATCCTCGACATCGTGGTTCATCCGATGAGATCGTCGTGGAGCATGTGGGAGCCAACATGGGTATCCAGATCCCGCTGTTGGTTATTGACCGGAGAGCGATCTCGGTCATGTCTACATGTCTCCCGAACCCGTAGGGTCTACACACTTAAGGTTCAGTGATGCTAGGGTTGTAGGGATATGTATATGCAGTAACCCGAATGTTGTTCGGAGTCCCGGATGAGATCCAGGACGTCACGAGGAGTTCCGGAATGGTCCGGAGGTAAAGATTTATATATGGGAAGTCCTGTTTTGGGCATCGGGACAAGTTTCGGGGTTATCGGTATTGTACCGGGACCACCGGAGGGGTCCCGGGGGCCCACCGGGTGGGGCCACCTGCCCCGGGGGGGCCACATGGGCTGTAGGGGGTGCGCCTTGGCCTGCATGGTCCAAGGGCACCAGCCCCAAAAGCCCATGCGCCTAGGGTTCCACTTGAGGGAAGAGTCCAAGTGGTGGAAGGCACCTCTAGGTGCCTTGGGGGGGAGGGAAACCCCCCCTTGGCCGCACCCCTCCTAGGAGATTGGATCTCCTAGGGCCGGCCAACCCCCCTTGGCCCTCCTATATATAGTGGGGGAAAGGAGGGACTTCACACCTTGGCCTTTGGTTGCCTCCTTCTCCCTCTCCAACACCTCCTCCTCCTCCATAGTGCTTAGCGAAGCTCTGCCGGAGTACTGCAGCTCCATCAACACCACGCCGTCGTGCTGCTGCTGGTGCCATCTCCCTCAACCTCTCCTTCCTCCCTTGCTGGATCAAGAAGGAGGAGACGTGGCTGTTCCGTACGTGTGTTGAACGCGGAGGTGCCGTCCGTTCGGTGCTAGGATCCTCGGTGATTTGGATCACGTCGTGTTCAACTACATCATCCCCGTTCTTTGAACGCTTCCGCTCGCGATCTACAAGGTATGTAGATGCATCTAATCACTCGTTGCTAGATGAACTCATAGATGGATCTTGGTGAAACCGTAGGAAAATTTTTGTTTTCTGCAACGTTCCCCAACAGCCGGGGTACGGTTCTGGCGGAGGGCCTAGATGCCTCTCTGTCGCGGCCACGAGGTGGTCGGTCTGCCGTATTTTGCGCTGGTGATGAAGGTTTATATGCCTCCTCCTCTAATCGGGGGAGCAACTTGTGTTTTGGGTAGCTTTTGGAGGGGCGTTCGAGTTCATACTCTTCAGCCGCCAGGACTTCAGTCCATCTGTCGGCTAGCAGATCTTGATCAGCTTGAAGCTGTTGCTGCTTTTTCTTTAGGCTATTTGCCGTGGCCATTAGCCTACGTTTAAAACGCTCTTGTTCAACGGGATCCTCAGGCACAACGAATTCGTCGTCGTCGAGGCTTGCCTCGTCTCCGGAAGGAGGTATGTAATTATCATCCTCGACCTCTTCATCTACCGCTCTCTCGTGAGGGCTGGCTTCTGCATCCTCCTGCGCTGAATCTTGCTGGAGGGGGTTGTCTTCGGCACTCTCTGGGGTGTTATTATCTCCGGTGTCGGAATCTCCATTCTTGCTGTGGCGGGATTTAGAGCGGCGCCGCTGACGTCGGTGCTTGGGCTGTTTCTTAGAGGAATCTGCCTCTGCTGCTTCTTCGCCGTCCCCATCCTTTGGGGTGTCCACCATGTATATGTCGTATGACGAGGTGGTCTTCCAGTGCCCTGTAGGCGCTGGTTCTTGAGCGTCTCCGGCATCATCGTCCATACCGTCGATGTCTTCGGAGTCATAATCTAGCATGTCGGTTAAATCTTCGACAGTGGCTACAAAGTGGGTGGTGGGTGGGCTTCGAATTTCTTCGTTGTCCGCATCCCAACCATCCTGACCGCAGTCTGGCCAGGGCTCTCCTGATAATGAGAGATACTTTAGCGAATTCAGGATGTCGCCAAAGGGTGAGTGCTGAAAGATGTCCGGAGCGGTGAACTCCATGATCGGCGCCCAATCGGATTCGATTGGCAAGGGCGCGGGAGGCCCGGAGTCCGGCAAGGAGTCCGGCACCTCGGAGTCACAAGCTTTGCAAGGGACAAGGTCGGTATTCGGCTCTATCGCCGTAGAAGTTGCAGCTCCCGAGGCGGTGTCCAGCCACCTGTCCTCGATCTGCGCGGTCGGCTCCGAACTATAGGTCGGAGCGGACTCGTGTGCGGCTTCCAAGGTACTGTCCGGCGGCAGAGCTAGATCATGCCCATCGTGACAGTGCGGCACGCTCGGCTGTGGCTCGAATCCGTCGAAGATCAAGTCTCCGCGGATGTCGGCCGTGAAGTTTAGGCTTTCAAATCTGACCTGATGGCCAGGGGCATAGCTTTTGATCTGCTCCAGATGGCCAAGTGAATTGGCCCGCAGTGCAAAGCCGCCGAACACGAAGATCTGTCCGGGGAGGAAAGTCTCACCCTGGACGGCGTTGTTGTTGATTGAAGAAGCCATCAAGCCTATCGGTGACGACACAGAGGAACTCTCAATGAAAGCACCAATGTCGGTGTCAAAACCGACGGATCTCGGGTAGGGGGTCCCGAACTGTGCGTCTAGACGGATGGTTACAGGAGACAAGGGACACGATGTTTTTACCCAGGTTCAGGCCCTCTCGATGGAGGTAAAACCCTACTCCTGCTTGATTGATATTGATGATATGGGTAGTACAAGAGTGGATCTACCACGAGATCAAGTCCCGAACTGTGCGTCTAGGCGGATGGTTACAGGAGACAAGGGACACGATGTTTTTACCCAGGTTCAGGCCCTCTCGATGGAGGTAAAACCCTACTCCTGCTTGATTGATATTGATGATATGGGTAGTACAAGAGTGGATCTACCACGAGATCAAGGAGGCTAAACCCTAGAAGCTAGCCTATGGTCTGATTGTTGTAATGGTTGTGTGTCCTACGGACTAAAACCCTCCGGTTTATATAGACACCGGGGAGGGCTAGGGTTACACAGAGTCGATTACAATGGTAGGAGATCTACATATCCGTATCGCCAAGCTTGCCTTCCACGCCAAGGAAAGTCCCATCCGGACACGGGACGAAGTCTTCAATCTTGTATCTTCATAGTCTTGGAGTCCGGCCGATGATGATAGTCCGGCTATCCGAACACCCCCTAGTCCAGGACTCCCTCAACTACCACAGGAATCTACTGAGTCCAACGTGGATATTTTCCTTTTCCATCGCCAGCTTCTTCTGTTGCCTTGGTCTGACGAGCCCTTTCTTTCTTTCTCTGCCTCTCCGCCTCACGAGCCTCCTTTCGCTGTCGTTCCTGCTCCTCCATGCGACGAGCCTCTTCCCTGTTTTTCTTTCCTAAATCCTGAAAAAACCGGTGTTGCTCCGCATAGTATTCTTTTAATTCTTTCTCTTGCTCTGCTTTCTCCTCAGCTTCCGCCTTCTCGCGTCGCTCTTCCGCAAATAAACTATTCCACGCATGGTGACTTCTTTCATGAATCTCAGTCACTGCCCAAGCCGGCTTCTCCGTGTCAATCCAACGATAGTACATGCACAGAGGCGGAGGAGACTACAACAAGAAACAAGAATGTTACTAAAGAATCAATGAAAATACCAACAATATATATTCGTGATGGTTAAAGCATACCGGAGGCTTGTCGTACTCTGAAATAGCTACGACAGGATCTTCCTCATAATTGGCGCACATGAAAAACTTCATGCCCAACCAATCTGAAAAATCCATCACCTCCTTCACCTTGCAAAGATCGCCACACCAACACCGCAGGACTGCCACCCCCGAGGCAAATTTGCATTCTTCATTTTCCTCGACCTAATGCTTTGATCCGAGCAAGGCAAACTCATACCGACTGAAAAAATGTGTTACACACTTTGCGCACTGCCGATTTCGAGGATGGCTGGACGAGAGCCTCGGTGTCTCCTTTTATAAGCTCAGACGATAAATGATGGCGAGAAAATTAAGCGGGGATATTTACGATCCCTGTAATGTCGGCACAACAGCTTCCCGTAGCCTCGGATTCCCAGTGCCATCGCATCCGCTGAGGCAAAAGAAGCAAATGCAGGATTGATTCCCGGGCGAAAGAACCAAAAGCGTCCATATTCCCGCGCGTCGGAGTCACAGCCGTCACTGTCGCGCCTCGAAATCAGCGTCGTCTGCACACTGTCGCGCGTGCAGCAGCACAGGACAAGCCGCCTCGGCTGGTGGCGGCGTGGCCCACCTGCTGGGCCCACGTCCAGCAGGCCTTGTCAGCCGGGTAGCGACAGCGGTAGCGGCGGCCGCCTCACCCGATGGCGGCCGGCCCCACCTGGCGCGGCCCGTTCCATCGCGGCACGCTGGCCTGTGCTGCCCTGTGCACACACCGTTATACACCGGGCCGCCGCCTCCTGTTGTGGCGGCCGGGCCCGCCGCCTCACGGCGTGGCGGCAGGTGACACGTGTCGCCTGCCGCGCCTGCCGCCACTTGTGAGGGGGTCTCTTTTGTCAATTTCGTCCGCAAGGGGTCTCTTTTATCAATTCCAGTGGGCAGAGGGTCTCTTTCGACAAAAAATCCCCTTACTTCAGCAACTTAGGATTTTTGGCGCTACGGTTTTCGCTAACAACATAGATAAAACCGGGTCCAAATGCACATTTTGTGTCAGACACAGAGACACTCATACAAAACACTGACATTGTAGACCGGCGATATGTCGGATTACCAGGATGCAGATAACATCATAACATACAGAATAAGATCATGTTGATTAATAAATTGTAGATATGCAACAATAATGGTAATAGAGAAAAAAATGAGTGGGCTGCACCCCACATCACCATCAATAAAACATAATAAGTGCTAATAAAGATGAGTGATCACCGGCACCAACAACTAGGACAAAATGTAATGCAACGGCATGCTATGAATTGGTCTTATGGCAAGCAGGCACACAAAGATAAATGGTCGACAAGCGATGCAATCCTAATTTTGACAAGGCAGGAAGCAAGCTAAAAATCATATATGATCACCTTTAGTCACCACACAAAGAGATGGTACTGTTTGAGGATATGACCAATGCCAAGGTGGATAATGGATAACAATATCGATGCTCATAGGCATTCTAACTATTCACCAAGATACTACAGCATAAGAAAGTGTATTTCAAAACTCATTGATCAGATAGCCAAATCGTTATATACAGAGTTATCATTGTCACAAACCTTGCGTGATAATTGCTGCTAGACCATTGTAGGAAAAGCTGTTGGGCTAAAAAGTGCATAACATGTAAGTTTGACCTCAGCTACTCGAAAAAAACTTCCAGACATTACTAAGATTACAGTACAGCCGATAATTGCTGGTAACTAAAGCTAAAGACTTCGACAACCACTCACCAAATGTAATGGGACTCCGGCACAATGGTACCTCCCTGCACATTCTTCAAATCGGAGCTGAACAAACATTGATCCCAGTCCAAAGTAAAAACTCATTAGCGTAGAGGGCATCATGGCTTTGCTCTTTTGCTTCATACATACTCCCTATGTATCAAAATATAAGACGTTTTTTGACACTTACAAAATTGCAACTAATGGTAAATGTAGGATCATTGGGCATCACTAAACATCATCATAGAAAATCATAAATACTAACATAGATGGGTTGTCTTAGATACCACGTAAAATAAAAGTGTATTTCAACCGCATATGTATGAATGGTCTTTGTGGCAAGCAGGGAAACAAAGATGACTGGCAGACAAGTGATACTCCATCTGTTCCAGAATATAAGGTGCATCAGTTTTCGTAAAATATCAACATCTACAATACAAAATAAGTAAAATATGAAAATACTATTCCTGATAGATCTTATGATACAAATTTGGTACTGTGGATATTGATACTTTTTTCTAAAAACTTGGTCCAACATGCACATGATTGACTTTTGAAAAAACTAATACACCTTATATTTTGGAACAGAGAGAGTAAGTACTCCCTCCGTTCCAAAATAGATGACCCAACTTTATACTAACTTTGTACTAAAGTTGAGTCATCTATTTTGGAACGGAGGGAGTATATCCTAATTTTGACAAGCAAGGAAGAAAGCTGAACAGATATGTCCACTCTTAGCCACTACACTTAGGCTTAACTTGGTGGATTCTTTTGGAATCAACAAACCCACAGGTTTGCAATAACTTGGTGGCTGGTGGTGGGATACTAAAAGATCTCTGCATTTATAATCAGAGAAATGATTCATAATCAATGATGGACTCCCCTAGCCCCATGGGACTAAATGTTTGCTGCTTAGAGTAAATATAAAACAGTTTTGGCCTAACTCAGGCTTTTTGGCACTATATGTCATTGCTAACAGCACAGATAAAACATTAAAACCAGTCACCAAACATTGTCATTATACTTATAGACTGGCATGCCGTTTATGAAATCACACAGAAATTCTACACGAGAAAACATGGATACCAGGATGTAGATAACATCATAACATACAGAATAAGATCATGCTGATTACAAAATAATGTGCAATAAAAATGGTAATTGAAGAATAATTGTGCTTCACTCCACATCAACATAAACAAATCATAAGTACTAATGAAGATGAGTGGTCAGTGGTCACCAGCACTAAGTAAGACAAAATGTAATGCAACTGCATAGATATGAGTGTTCTTAAGGCAAGCATGTGCACAAATATAAATGACGGACAAGTGATACAATCCTAATTTTGACAAGGCAGGAAGCAAAGCTGACAATCAGATATGTTCATTTTTAGTCACCACATAAAAGAGATAGTACCACTGCCAAGGTGGATAATGAATGAATAATAAATATAGATGCATAGGCATCAAACGATTTACCAAGATACTCCTACTATAGCATCACAAAGTGTATTTACCCGCAAAAATGATAATAACAAAGTGTATTTCAGAACTCATCGGCAGGCCTTTCACTAAATTCAGAGTTACCCTTGTCACAGACCTTACGTGGCAATTGCCGCTTGATGGTTGTAGGAAGCTGTTGGGCTACAAAATGTATAGCATATCTGTTTGACCTCAACCACCGAAAAAATCTTCTAGCCATTACTAAGATTATAGTACAGCCAACAAAGCTAAAGGCTTGAACAACCAGTCACAAAAATGTAATGGGACTCCAGCAGAATGGTACCTTCCCATCATCAATTTTGTGCACATTCTTCAACTCAGAGCTGAGCAAACATTGATTCCAGTCCAAAGTCAAAACTCATTAGCGTACAGGGCATTGCTTGATTTTTTCTTCATACATCCAAAATTGCAACTAATGGTCACAGAAGCATCATTGGGCATCACTCACATCATCATAAATAAATCTTAAATACTGACAAAGATGGGTTTTCTTAGGTACCAATAAAAATGTATTGCAGCCGCATATGTATGAATGGTCTTATGGCAAGCAGGCAAAACAAAGGTAATTGGTAGACAGTTGACACTACCCTAATTTTGACAAGCAATGCAGGAAGCCAGCTGAACAGATATGCTCACTCTCAGTCACCACACAAAGAGATAGTACCAATTCATGATAACGCCAGTTCCAAGATGGAAAACGAAGAATAAATGTAGATCTACAGATCAAACTATTCACCAAGATACCATAGAATAACAAAGTGTATTTCAGAACACATTGATCAGATAAGCCTGTCATTAAGTACAGAAACAGGATAACAGGGTTATCCTTGTTACAATTTACTAAACCTTGTGTGGTGATACAATTACTGCTTGACCATTGTAGGAAGCTCTTGGCTAAAAAAAGTATAACATATCAGTTTGACCTCAACTACCGAAAAATCCTCCAGACATTACTAAGATTACAGTACACTGATAATTGGTGGTAACTAAAGCTAAAGACTTCAACAACAACTCACCAAAATGTAATGGGACTCCAGCGCAATGGTACCTTCCCATCATGAATTTTGTTCACATGCTTCAACTCAGAGCCGGGCAAACACTAGTCTCAGTCCAAAGCCAAAACTCATTACCGTGCAGAGCATGGCATGCTTTTTGCTTCACACATCCAAAATTGCAGAATAGAAACCAACTTGTCTATCTTCCTGAGCCGTCAAGATCTAAACTTTTGGCCTCCGAAATTCAAACCATATCTCATAATGGTTAAACAACAAGCTGTCATGAGTGTGCTTCCCAACATATTCCAGCCCCAATTCCGTAAGTCGACGTGTGCACTCATCTCCACCCAACCTTGTGCAAAACTTAATGTTATGCGACACAAAAATCCTGCCTGTCTGTGGCCTCAGCTTGCCTGCAAGCCTCTCAAGCCCAGCCCAAACAAGGTCACGTGGAATGTGGAGGAACGCGGCACTAGAATAAATAAGGTCATACATAACAGTATCCCCAAACTTGCTGAAATCCATATCCCCCCCTCTCACAATCATCGGTCGCTTGTACAACAGCCCCTGCGACGGCAGTTCGTACCGAAGCGCAGCCATGAGGGACAGCTCATCCTGCTCCAGGCAATGGAATCTCCCAGCATCGAGGAACCGGATGAAATGCAGACCGACGCGGAGCGTCCCGCACCCAATTTCAAGGACCTGATCTCTGGGCGCGAGGGCGGAGGCGTTGGCCAGGAACTCAAACACGTCCCGGCCACCGGCCCACGGCTCGCCGTAGTTACTGTGGTGCTCCTCGACGAGGAGCTCCCCGGGGCAAGGCAGCGCGGTGTGGTTGGTCGCCTCTTCTTCGGGGTAATGAGAGATCCCATGGTGCCTGCAGTGCAGCGAGGGTCAACATTGAGATGCCAATTTCACTTTCTGAAGCCCTAGGAGAAGTAATGTAGTACTAGGAATTACTAATAACTCGATCGGAGCAGAACCTAGTAAATCTAATCCTACTTTACGGCAAGGGGAAGCATGGAAATCTAAGTTGGCGTGGATTGGGTAATTGGGGGTACAGTATTATTATTACCTGTTGAGGTCGAAGAGCTGGCGCTCGCGGGTGCGGGGGTTGATGCCCTTGCGGAGCTCGTGCCAGGCGTCGGCGGAGGCGAGGAGGGCGAGGGAGTTGGAGGCGAGCTGCGCCTTGAGCCAGGCGACGTCGTCGGGGGAGGTGGCGATGGGGGCCGGGGCGGCGGTGGTGGTGGTGGTGGTGACGCTGGTGGTGGTGTGGGTGGTGACGGGGTCGGAGCAGGCGCAGAGATGGGCCCCGGAGGAGGCGGAGGGGGACGGGAGGAGGAGGAAGACGAGGAGCGCGGCGCAGGAGAGCAGGAGGAGCAGCGCCGGCACGGTGAGCAGCCGCGCCGTGGAGCCGCCACCCGACGGGAGCGCCATCGATCGCCGCGGGGTGGATCGGGGATGGTGGGGTGGGGACGGTGGCGCGTGCTACTGCCGGTGGGGTGCGGGGGTCGGTCGGTCGGTCGGTCTGCTTGGGTTCTCGTCTCGTCTCGTCCGTGCCGGGTCCGACGCGACGGTTGTCGCCCCGCTACCTGGCCTGGTTCGACCGCATCGGCGACGCACATGGGCCCATGTGCAGGCTGCAGCTGACATTTATTCCTTCGCTAAACCTATGGACAGCTAGCAAACCCGGAAAAAAAAAAAGCGAGCAAACCCGCAAGCATGCAGTGATACGCATCAGCCGGTGGATCTTTCTAAAAGATCGGTCATCTTACGAGCCGTCGGATCTGACGGATCGATCGGCCAGACGTTACCTTCTACCATTGTAAGACAAGCTGTGTTATAGGAAATTTCTGCAACACGGGTCTTGTTGCAAAAAAATTTACAACATAGATCAAGTCGCAGATAATTTTTTTTGCAACAAAGGTCTTCTTACAGTTTTGTTTTGCAACAAATGTCTTGTTCTAACTTTTTTTACAACAAGATCTGGTTGCTTTTTTTTTTGCAACAGAGGTCTCATTAAGAAGCGGCCACACCAGATCTAGCGATTGAGAGGCTGCTCCTTATCCATTCGTCGCATAGAAAGGAGAAATCGAAGAGAAAAAGCAGGACACACATCGTACGGACATGAGAACGGATGTTCACGTGCGATCCGCCGGCTGAAGTCAAGCTTTTCCCAACCCACAAAGTCTCTCTCAAAAAAGAAAAAAGAAAGAAGCAAACACACGACGGTGCCAAGCGGTTTAACTTTGTTTTTCGACCAAATTCAACTTGTTTGGGAGCCTTCTCAAGGGTCATTTGAGCTGGGCTAAAAGCACACCACTTGGCGCGCTCTCAGCCGCCGCCACATGCCGCACTCTGGGCGCTACCTTTGGATTTTATTTTATTTTTTGCATGCATTTTTGGCTTTTTAAATTGATTTTTTTTGGCTTTTCGGTTTTCACCGATCTTTCTTAGCTTTCTAAAAGAACAAATTTTTATTCTGCGCGAAAAATGCGTTTTCTCTTCCACGGCTGTGCTCTTGGAAATGAAAATAACGCATTCTTTTTACTTCCCCAAGAGGCACAGTCGTGTCTCTCGAAAAACAAAAAAGAAATGTGTTTTCTTTTTTTCCTTCAGTGAGAGGCACGGCCATGCATCTCGAAAACGAAAAAAACGCGTTTTCTTTTTTCGCGAGAGGCACGGTCATGCCTCTCGAAAACGAAAAAATAATGCATTTTATTTTTTTCCTCTTCCACGAGAGGCACGGTTTTACTTCTTGTGGAGGCACGGATTTGCTTCCGTGATAGGCACGACCGTGCCTCTTTCGGAAAGGTAAAAAAGTGCTCCCGGTTCAGTGTTTTTTGTGAAAAAAATGTTCGTCAAAACCTATCAACATGGAATCTAGTTTTGGAGATCTCGACGTGGTGAAATCTAATAGTGAAAATGGTTTGAGATCTAGACGCACGATTTTAAGAGATAAAACATTTTAAATAAACAGATCTACGAAAAAAAAGAAAACTCGTAGGTTGTGACAAGTGGTGCTTGCAACATGGGGAGGTGGAAGTGACCTTTGCAAAGAGTGCTCCTTAATTAGTGAGTTCATGTCATTGTTGTTTTTAGAGGTGCTAATGAAGACTTTTTGGATGAAAGGAACTATAGAGAAAATGCAAAAATCGATGGAATGTTTCTATGTATTTTAATGATTTGCAGAATAGGAACTTTAAATTTATAAGAATCCATACATGAGACTTTAAGGCAACAGAAAATATTCTTTTGATAGCTCTAATACATCTCGTGTATATTTCTCTTTATTCTCTAAGAAATGAATACGACCAGTCATCCGTTTTCGTCTTTGTCACGTCAATGCGGCCTCCCAAAAGCTGGTATTGGGCCTGTGAGAAGAAGTTTGGCGCTTTCATTTGCGACTCTTCTAGCGAGCACGGTTTCTTCTTGACGACACTGGTCTGACTGAATGAATACGACCAGTCATCTATATTGAATTCATGCTTCAGCCAACTCATCCAAAAGTCCGAACTGATGGAGGGAGACGGGCAATATATTTCAACACTCCCCCTCACGTCTAGGCTATTTTAGTCCTTAGACGTGTGATCGATGTAGGCCACAGAATCATTTTATTTAATACTGCGTTGGCAGGGTCTTGAACTCAAGACCTCTTGGCTCGGATACGGAGAGAAGGAGGATACGGAGAGAAGGAGGATACGGAGATTATATATTTTCTCTAACACCCTCCCTTAATCTCAGCTATCCTAAATTAAGATTACTCTTGAACTCTTCGAATGGTCTTGCTGAAAGTGCCTTTGTGAAGCCATCTGCTACTTGATCCTTGGAGGGAATAAACTGTATCTCAAGTTTCTTTGCTGCAACTCTTTCTCGCACAAAGTGAAAGTCAATCTCTATGTGTTTTGTCCTTGCATGAAACACTGGATTTGCACACAAATACGTCGCTCCCAAATTATCACACCATAAGCACGAGATACGATTCTTCTTAACTCCCAACTCATCAAGGAGTGACTCAACCCAAATAATTTCAGCAGTTGCATTTGCCAAGGATTTGTACTCTGCTTCTGTGCTTGAGCGTGACACAGTGGCTTGCTTTCTAGCACTCCAGGAGATAAGATTTGATCCAAAGAACACTGCAAAACCTCCAGTTGATCTCCTGTCATCACTACATCCTGCCCAGTCAGCATCAGAGAATGCACTAACAAGAGAGGAATTAGACCTTCTGAAATTAAGTCCTATTCCCATAGTGTGCTTCACATATCTCACAATTCTCTTGGCAGCTGCCCAATGTGCAGAAGTAGGCGCATGAAGGTATTGACAAACCTTGTTAACAGCAAATGAAATATCTGGACGTGTGAGAGTCAAATATTGCAATGCTCCCACAGTACTCCTATACCTTGTGCTCTCCTCCTCTTGAAGTGGCTCACCTTCATATGCAGAGAGTTTTTCTGAGGAAGATAATGGTGTAGGAACTGGCTTACAATTCTTCATTCCCATGCGAGACAGAAGCTCATTGACATATTTTTCCTGACTTAACACAATGCCATCTTGAGTTTTCTTGACTTCAATGCCTAGAAAGAAATGTAAATCACCTAGATCTTTCAAGGCAAACTCTGAGCTCAAATCATGCAAAAGAGCATTAGTGGCATTTTGTGAGGAACTTGCAACGATGATATCATCCACATATATGAGTACAAAAATGACCACTCCTGCCTTGTTATAAATAAACAAGGACGTATCAGCCTTGGAAGCAATAAAGCCAAGATATTTCAATTGTAAGATTAGCCTGGAATACCATGCTCTGGGTGCTTGCTTTAAACCATAAAGTGCTTTATCAAGCTTGCAAACATAATGTGGTAATTCCTTACTCTCATACCCAGGTGGCTGTCTCATAAACACTTCCTCTTCCAGAACACCATGCAGAAACGCGTTCTGTACATCTAGCTGCCTTAGGCTCCATCCTCTGGACACAGCAATAGCCAGCACAAGTCTGATAGTTGCAGCTTTCACAACAGGACTGAACGTGTCCTCGTAGTCAATGCCATAACGTTGCTTAAAACCCTTTGCAACTAGCCGTGCTTTATACCTGTCAATGGAGCCATCTGCCCTTTTTTTAATCCTGTACACCCATTTGCAATCAATGATATTTTTACCTCTCTGATTTTGTACAAGATGCCAGGTTTTGTTCCTTATGAGTGCAGAATATTCCTCATCCATCGCCTTCTTCCACTTCGGATAATCAAGTGCATTGTTCAACGTTGTTGCTTCCCCTGAAATACATAGCATCCCATATGGTATAGTTCCATCTTTTCTTATTTTTGGATTTCGTATACCTTTTTGTAGCCGTGTCATAACTCGTGAAGAAACCTCTGGCTGAAGCACTGGTACACTCGCCACAGAAGATCCAGGCGAATCTGCATGTGCTGACCCAGACAGATTTGTCCCGACGTGCGTAGAAGATCCTGTGGCTGTAGGTGTGGCTTCAGTTCCTGTAGACACACGGGGAACGCCCATGCGACCCGATGCAGTGGATCCGGCGCCTGACCGCGGCCTGACGCGCGCGCGTGACAAGGGGGATTCGGTCCCACCGCTGGTCCCGCCTGTCGCGCCTGTCGGCTGGACGCGCGCGCATGACGAGGGGGATTCGGTCCCGCCTGGCGACGACGTGTCCGCGCGGGAGTGGCCGCCCCTCGGGTCAGGCGTGGAGCCGGCTGGAGCGCGATCCGATGACGATCTGCTCGCACGATCCGAGGACTGCGCACGCACAGGAGTCTCAGGCGCCGCCGGATCTCCTTCGTCATCCGTGCCAGGTTCGTCTTCTTCCTCCACATGAAATAATGGGTCAAATTGAGCCATATTTTCAAAATTTTGATCATTTTGAACACCGATTTCACCAGGGACCTGCACAGGCATAAGAGAAGAACCAGTACCAGCAGGAATATCATCACATTGATTAGTACAATTATTGTCGCCCCCATGATCAAAAGACCGTAGATGTGAAGGAAGAAGGAGAATTTCCTTGCGGAGAAGTGCACCGGCATTTGGATGAAGAGAGGCAAAGGGAAAAACTGTCTCATCAAAAACAACATCTCTAGATATATAGACTCGACCAGTGGGAACATCAAGGCATTTGACACCTTTATGAATGGGGCTATAACCCAAAAAGACACACCTTTTTGAGCGGAAAGCGAGTTTTCGTGTGTTGTAGGGTCGAAGATTTGGCCAACATGCACAACCAAATATGCGAAGAGATGTGTAGTTAGGTGTGACACCAAGAAGTCGTGTGATGGGTGTTTCAAATTTGATGACTTTACTTGGAAGCAAGTTGATAAGATATGTGGCAGTTAAGAATGCTTCATCCCAAAATTTAAGTGGCATGGATACGTTTGCTAACAATGCAAGCCCCATATCAACTATGTGACGGTGCTTTCTTTCAGCAGACCCGTTTTGTTGGTGAGCATGAGGACAAGAGACATGATGGGATATGCCAAGTTTTTGGAAAAAAGAGTTCAATTTTTCATACTCACCACCCCAGTCACTTTGCATAGCAATGATTTTGGAGTTCAGTTTGCGTTCAACAAGGTTTTGGAAATTGGTATAAACTTGGAATACATCGGATCGTTTCTTAAGTAAATAAATCCAAGTAAATTTACTATAGTCATCAATAAAGCTTACATAATAGGAAAATCTACCAACTGAAGTAGGAGCTGGCCCCCATACATCTGAAAAGATAAGTTGTAGAGGAGCAGTAGACACACTAGTAGAAATAGGGTAAGGTAACTGATGAATTTTTGCTTGTTGACACGGATCACAAACTGACTCAACACTAGGCTCATAAGAGAGTTTATTTTTGCTAAGAACATATCTAACTATGACTGAAGATGGATGACCCAAGCGACTATGCCACCTTGACGATGAAAGCTTGGTGACAATATTTGCTTGTTTATTTGACCATGAAGATGATGATGATGATATGAGTGGGTAAAGGCCTCCCACGCACTGTTGGGGAACGTTGCAGAAAACAAAAATTTTCCTACGGTTTCACCAAGATCCATCTATGAGTTCATCTAGCAACGAGTCATTAGATGCATCTACGTACCTTGTAGATCACGAGCGGAAGCGTTCAAAGAACGGCGATGATGTAGTCGTACTCGACGTGATCCAAATCACCGATGACCAAGCGCCGAACGGACGGCACCTCCGCGTTCAACACACGTACGGGACGGGAGACGTCTCCTCCTTCTTGATCCAGCAAGGGGGGAGGAGAGGTTGATGAAGATCCAGCAGCACGACGGCGTGGTGGTGGATGCAGGGCGTCACAGCAGCAGGGCTCCGCTAAGACTACGAGGGAGAGACGTAACGGGGAGAGAGGGAGGCGCCAGGGGCTGGTGTGTCAAGTCCCTCCTCTCCCCCACTATATATAGGGGTGCCAGGGGGCGCCGGCCCTAGTAGATGGCATCTACTAGGGGGGGCGGCGGCCAAGGGGAGGTTTCCCTCCCCCCAAGGCACCTAGGGGTGCCTTCCACCACTTGGACTCCTCCTTGGTGGAAACCCTAGGCGCATGGGCCTAGTAGGGGCTGGTGCCCTTGTCCCATCTAGGCTAAGGCGCACCTCCTACAGCCCATGTGCCCCCCCGGGACAGGTGGCCCCACCCGTTGGGCCCACGGGACCCCTCCGGTGGTCCCGGTACAATACCGATAACCCCGAAACTTGTCCCGATGCCCGAAACTGCACTTCATATATATAATTCTTTACCTCCGAACCATTCCGGAACTCCTCGTGACATCCGGGATCTCATCCGGGACTCCGAACAACATTCGGGTTACTGGATATACATATCTTCACAACCCTAGCGTCACCGAACCTTAAGTGTGTAGACCCTACGGGTTCGGGAGACAAGCAGACATGACTGAGACGACTCTCAGGTCAATAACCAACAGCGGGATCTGGATACCCATGTTGGCTCCCACATGCTCCACGATGATCTCATCGGATGAACCACGATGTCGAGGATTCAATCAACCCCGTACGCAATTCCCTTTGTCAATCGATATGTTACTTGCCCGAGATTCGATCGTCGGTATCCCAATACCTCGTTCAATCTCGTTACCGGCAAGTCACTTTACTCGTACCGTAATGCATGATCCCGTGACCAGACACTTGGTCACTCTGAGCTCATTATGATGATGCATTACCGAGTGGGCCCAGTGATACCTCTCCGTCATACGGAGTGACAAATCCCAATCTTGATCCATGTCAACCCAATAGACACTTTCGGAGATACCCGTAGTCTACCTTTATAGTCACCCAGTTACGTTGTGACGTTTGGTATACCCAAAGCACTCCTACGGTATCCAGGAGTTACATGATCTCATGGTCTAAGGAAAAGATACTTTGACATTGGAAAACTCTAGCAAACGAATTATACGATCTTGTGCTATGTTTAGGATTGGGTCTTGTCCATCACATCATTCTCCTAATGATGTGATCTCGTTATCAATGACATCCAATGTCCATAGTCAGGAAACCATGACTATCTATTGATCAACGAGCTAGTCAACTAGAGGCTTACTAGGGACATGTTGGTGTCTGTTATTCACACATGTATTACGATTTCTGGATAACACAATTATAGCATGAATAAAGACAATTATCATGTACAAGGAAATATAATAATAATGCTTTTATTATTGCCTCTAGGGCATATTTCCAACAGTCTCCCACTTGCACCAGAGTCAATAATCTAGTTACATTGTGATGAATCGAACACCCATGGAATTCTGGTGTTGATCATGTTTTGCTCTAGGGAGAGGTTTAGTCAACGGATCTGCTACATTCAGGTCCATATGTATTTTACAAATCTCTATGTCTCCATCTTGAACATTTTCACGAATGGAGTTGAAGCGACGCTTGATGTGCCTTGTCTTCTTGTGAAACCAGGGCTCCTTGGCAAGTGCAATAGCTCCAGTGTTTTCACAGAAGAGCTTGATCGGCCCCGACGCATTGGGTATGACCCCTAGGTCGGTGATAAACTCCTTCACCCATATTGCTTCATGTGCTGCCTCCGAGGCCGCCATGTACTCCGCTTCACATGTAGATCCCGCCACGACGCTTTGCTTGCAACTGCACCAGCTTACTGCCCCACCATTCAAAATATACACGTATCCGGTTCGTGACTTCGAGTCATCCAGATCTGTGTAGAAGCTAGCGTTGACGTAACCCTTTACGACGAGCTCTTCGTCACCTCCATAAACGAGAAACATTTCTTTAGTCCTTTTCAGGTACTTCAAGATATTCTTGACCGCTGTCCAGTGCTCCTAGCCGGGATTACTTTGGTACCTTCCTACCAAACTGACGGCAAGGTTAACATCAGGTCTGGTACACAGCATGGCATACATAATAGAACCTATGGCTGATGCATAGGGGATGACGCTCATCTCTTCTATATCTTCTGCCGTGGTCGGACATTGAGCTGAGCTCAATTTCATACCTTGTAACACAGGCAAGAACCCCTTCTTGGATTGATCCATATTGAACTTCTTCAATATCTTATCAAGGTATGTGCTTTGTGAAAGACCTATGAGGCGTCTCGATCTATCTCTATAGATTTTGATGCCTAATATATAAGCAGCTTCTCCAAGGTCCTTCATTGAAAAACTCTTATTCAAATAGGCCTTGATGCTGTCCAAGAGTTCTATATCATTTCCCATCAAAAGTATGTCATCTACATATAGTATGAGAAATGCTACAAAGCTCCCACTCACTTTCTTGTAAACACAGGCTTCTCCATAAGTCTGTGTAAACCCAAACGCTTTGATCATCTCATCAAAGCGAATGTTCCAACTCCGAGATGCTTGCACCAGCCCATAAATCGAGCGTTGGAGCTTGCACACCTTGTCAGCATTCTTAGGATCGACAAAACCTTCCGGCTGCATCATATACAATTCTTCCTTAAGGAAACCATTAAGGAATGCCGTTTTGACGTCCATTTGCCATATTTCATAATCGTAGAATGCGGCAATTGCTAACATGATTCGGACGGACTTCAGCTTCGCTACCGGTGAGAAAGTCTCATCGTAGTCAACCCCTTGAACTTGTCGATAACCCTTAGCGACAAGCCGAGCTTTATAGATGGTCACATTACCATCCGCGTCTGTCTTCCTCTTAAAGATCCATTTATTTTCTATGGCTCGCCGCTCAACGGGCAAGTCAGTCAAAGTCCATACTTCATTTTCATACATGGATCCTATCTCGGATTTCATGGCTTCTAGCCATTTATCGGAATCCGGGCCCGCCATCGCTTCTTCATAGTTCGAAGGTTCACCGTTGTCTAACAGCATGATTTCCAAGACAGGGTTGCCGTACCACTTTGGTGCGGAACGTGTCCTTGTGGACCTTCGAATTTCAGCAGGGGCTTGATTAGAAGTATCTTGATCATTGTCATTAACTTCCTCTCTAGCCGGTGCAGGCACCTCAGGAACATTTTCTTGAGTTGCGCCATTTTCCGGTTCAAGAGGTAATACTTCATCAAGCTCTACTTTCCTCCCGCTCACTTCTTTCGAGAGAAACTCTTTCTCTAGAAAGGACCCATTCTTGGCAACAAAGATCTTGCCTTCGGATCTGAGGTAGAAGGTGTACCCAATAGTTTCTTTTGGGTATCCTATGAAGACGCATTTTTCTGACTTGGGTTCGAGCTTTTCAGGTTGAAGTTTCTTGACATAAGCATCGCATCCCCAAACTTTTAGAAACGACAGCTTAGGTTTCTTCCCAAACCATAATTCATACGGTGTCGTCTCAACGGATTTCGACGGAGCCCTATTTAAAGTGAATGCAGCAGTCTCTAAAGCATAGCCCCAAAAAGATAGCGGTAAATCGGCAAGAGACATCATAGATCGCACCATATCTAATAGAGTGTGATTACGACGTTCGGACACACCATTACGCTGAGGTGTTCCAGGCGGCGTGGGTTGTGAAACTATTCCACATTTTCTTAAGTGTGTGCCAAACTCATGACTCAAGTATTCTCCTCCACGATCTGATCGTAGAAACTTGATTTTCCTGTCACGTTGATTTTCAACCTCACTCTGAAATTCCTTGAACTTTTCAAAGGTTTCAGACTTGTGTTTCATTAAGTAGATATACCCATACCTACTTAAATCATCAGTGAGGGTGAGAATATAACGATAGCCACCGCGAGCCTCAACACTCATTGGACCGCACACATCAGTATGTATGATTTCCAATAAGTTGGTTGCTCGCTCCATTGTTCCTGAGAACGGAGTCTTGGTCATTTTTCCCATAAGGCATGGTTCGCATGTTTCAAATGATTCATAATGAAGAGACTCTAAAAGTCCATCTGCATGGAGCTTCTTCATGCGTTTGACACCTATGTGACCAAGGCGGCAGTGCCACAAGTATGTGGGACTATCATTATCAACCTTACTTCTTTTGGTACTCACATTGTGAACATGTGTAGCATCACGTTCGAGATTCATAAAGAATAAACCATTCACCATGGGAGCATGACCATAAAACATATCTCTCATATAAATAGAACAACCATTATTCTCGGATTTAAATGAGTAGCCATCTCGAATTAAACGAGATCCCGATACAATGTTCATGCTCAAAGCTGGCACTAAATAACAATTATTAAGGTTTAAAACTAATCCCGAAGGGAGATGCAGAGGCAGCGTGCCGACGGCGATCACATTGACCTTGGAAGCATTTTCGACGCGCATCGTCACCTCGTCCTTTGCCAGTTTCCGCTTATTCCGCAGCCCCTGCTTTGAGTTACAAATGTGAGCAACTGCACCGGTATCAAATACCCAGGAGCTACTACGGGCACTAGTAAGGTACACATCAATTACATGTATATCACATATACCTTTTGTTTTGCCGGCCTTCTTATCCGCTAAGTACTTAGGGCAGTTCCGCTTCCAGTGACCGCTTCCCTTGCAATAAAAGCACTCAGTCTCGGGCTTGGGTCCATTCTTTGGCTTCTTCCCGGTAGCTTGCTTGCTGGGCGCGGCAACCTCCTTGCCGTCTTTCTTGAAGTTCTTTTTACCCTTGCATTTCTTGAACTTAGTGGTTTTATTGACCATCAACACTTGATGTTCCTTCTTGACTTCTACCTCTGCTGATTTTAGCATAGCAAATACTTCAGGAATGGTCTTTTCCATCCCCTGCATATTGAAGTTCATCACAAAGCTCTTGTAGCTTGGTGGAAGCGACTGGAGGATTCTGTCAATGACCGCATCATCCGGGAGATTAACTCCCAGCTGAGTCAAGCGGTTATGTAACCCAGACATAGTGAGTATGTGCTCGCTGACAGAACTATTTTCCTCCATCTTACAGCTGAAGAATTTGTCGGAGACTTCACATCTCTCGACCCGGGCATGAGCTTGGAAAACCATTTTCAGCTCTTCGAACATCTCATATGCTCCATGTCTCTCAAAACGCTTTTGGAGCCCCGGCTCTAGGCTGTAGAGCATGCCGCACTGAACGAGGGAGTAGTCATCGGAACGTGCCTGCCAAGCGTTCATAACATCTTGTTCTGCAGGGAGAACGGATGCGTCACCAAGCGGTGCTTGTAGGACATAATCTTTCTTGGCAGCTATGAGGATGATCCTCAGGTTCCGGACCCAGTCCGTATAGTTGCTGCCATCGTCTTTCAGCTTAGTTTTCTCTAGGAACGCGTTGAAGTTGAGGACTACGTTGGCCATTTGATCTACAAGACATATTGTAAAATATTTAGACTAAGTTCATGATAATTAAGTTCAACTAATCAAATTATTAGTGAACTCCCACTTAGATTAGACATCCCTCCAGTTATCTAAGTATTACATGATCCGAGTTAACTAGACCGTGTCCGATCATCACGTGAGACGGACTAGTCAACATCGGTGAACATCTTCATGTTGATCGTATCTTCTATACGACTCATGCTCGACCTTTCGGTCTTCTGTGTTCCGAGGCCATGTCTGTACATGCTAGGCTCGTCAAGTCAACCTAAGTGTTTGCATGTGTAAATCTGTCTTACACCCGTTGTATGTGAACGTCTGAATAAAACACCCGATCATCACGTGGTGTTTTGAAACATCAAACTGTCGCAACGGTGCACAGTTAGGGGGAACACTTCTTGAAATTAGTATGAGGGATCATCTTATTTACTACCGCCGTTCTAAGTAAACAAGATGCAAAACATGATAAACATCACATGCAATCAAATAATAAACGTGACATGATATGGCCAATATCACATAGCTCCTTTGATCTCCATCTTGGGGCTCCATGATCATCTTGTCACCGTCTTGACACCATGATCTCCATCATCATGATCTCCATCATCGTGTCTCCATGAAGTTGCTCGCCAACTATTACTTCTACTACTATGGCTAACACGTTTAGCAATAAAGTAAAGTAATTTACATGGCGTTTCTCAATGACACACAGGTCATATAAAAGAATAAAGACAACTCCTATGGCTCCTGCCGGTTGTCATACTCATCGACATGCAAGTCGTGATTCCTATTACAATAGCATGAACATCTCATACATGACATATAGATCATTCATCATTCATCACAACTTTGGCCATATCATATCACAAACCACTTGCTGCAAAAACAAGTTAGACGTCCTCTAATTGTTGTTGCAAGTTTTACGTGGCTGAATTAGGGTTCTAGCAAGAACGTCTTCTTACCTACGTTAAAGCCACAACGTGATTTGTCAACTTCTATTTACCCTTCATAAGGACCCTGTTCATCGAATCCGCTCCAACTAAAGTGGGAGAGACAGACACCCGCCAGCCACCTTATGCAACTAGTGCATGTTAGTCGGTGGAACCGGTCTCACGTAAGCGTACGTGTAAGGTTGGTCCGGGCCGCTTCATCCCACAATACCGCTGAAGCAAGAAAGGACTAGTAACGGCAAGACAGTTGACAAATCTACGCCCACAACAAATTGTGTTCTACTCGCGCAAGAAGAACTACGCATAGACCTAGCTCATGATGCCACTGTTGGGGAACGTTGCAGAAAACAAAAATTTTCCTACGGTTTCACCAAGATCCATCTATGAGTTCATCTAGCAACAAGTCATTAGATGCATCTACGTACCTTGTAGATCGCGAGCGGAAGCGTTCAAAGAACGGTGATGATGTAGTCGTACTCGACGTGATCCAAATCACCGATGACCAAGCGCCGAACGGACGGCACCTCCGCGTTCAACACACGTACGGGACGGGAGACGTCTCCTACTTCTTGATCCAGCAAGGGGGGAGGAGAGGTTGATGAAGATCCAGCAGCACGACGGCGTGGTGGTGGATGCAGGGCGTCACAACAGCAGGGCTCCGCCAAGACTACGAGGGAGAGACGTAACGGGGAGAGAGGGAGGCGCCAGGGGCTGGTGTGTCAAGTCCCTCCTCTCCCCCACTATATATAGGGGTGCCAGGGGGGCGCCGGCCCTAGTAGATGGCATCTACTAGGGGGGGCGGCGGCCAAGGGGAGGTTTCCCCTCCCCCCCAAGGCACCTAGGGGTGCCTTCCACCACTTGGACTCCTCCTTGGTGGAAACCCTAGGCGCATGGGCCTAGTAGGGGCTGGTGCCCTTGGCCCATCTAGGCCAAGGCGCACCTCCTACAGCCCATGTGGCCCCCCGGGACAGGTGGCCCCACCCGGTGGGCCCACGGGACCCCTCCGGTGGTCCCGGTACAATACCGATAACCCCGAAACTTGTCCCGATGCCCGAAACTGCACTTCCTATATATAATTCTTTACCTCCGGACCATTCCGTAACTCCTCGTGACGTCCGGGATCTCATCCGGGACTCCGAACAACATTTGGGTTACTGCATATACATATCTTCACAACCCTAGCGTCACCGAACCTTAAGTGTGTAGACCCTACGGGTTCGGGAGACAAGCAGACATGACCGAGAGGACTCTCAGGTCAATAACCAACAGCGGGATCTGGATACCCATGTTGGCTCCCACATGCTCCACGATGATCTCATCGGATGAACCACGATGTCGAGGATTCAATCAACCCCGTACGCAATTCCCTTTGTCAATCGATATGTTACTTGCCCGAGATTCGATCGTCGGTATCCCAATACCTCGTTCAATCTCATTACCGGAAAGTCACTTTACTCGTACCGTAATGCATGATACCATGATCAACCACTTGGTCACATTGAGCTCATTATGATGATGCATTACCGAGTGGGCTTAGAGATACCTCTCCGTCATACGGAGAGACAAATCCCAGTCTCGATTCGTGCCAGCCCAACAGCCACTTTCGGAGATACCCGTAGTGTACCTTTATAGTCACCCAGTTACGTTGTGACGTTTGGCACACCCAAAGCACTCCTACGGTATCCGGGAGTTGCACAATCTCATGGTCTAAGGAAATGATACTTGACATTCGGGAAAGCTATAGCAAACGAACTACATGATCTTTGAGCCATGCTTAGGATTGGGTCTTGTCCATCACATCATTCTCCTAATGATGTGATCCCGTTATCAATGACATCCAATGTCCATAGTCAGGAAACCATGACTATATTTTGATCAACGAGCTAGTCAACTAGAGGCTCACTAGGGATGTGTTGTGGTCTATGTATTCACACATGTATTACGATTTCCGAATAACACAATTATAGCATGAACAATAGACAATTATCATGAACAAAGAAATATAATAATAACCATTTTATTATTGCCTCCAGGGCATATTTTCCAACAGTTAGAAGACAAGAAAACTAGACTAGGTGCCGGACGCGGCTTTTCATTTGCTTTCCATAGTTGGCTTGCCCCTTTTTCTTAATGGAAGTTTGCATTCTAGCCTTTCTTGTCCTCTTTGTTCGATCGCCTTCCCCTCTGTTCTTCCTTGGATTTTTGTTTTGGTCCGTGCTCACCCTCGCATGCCTTGCGAGGGGGCTAGACAGGTGCCCTCGTGAACGTTTTTCCCTGTTCTTCGCGAGGCACCCTCGCCCGAGCCCACAAGCTGGCACACCTCTCTCAGTCCGTGCCCCTCGGGTACCGCGATGCGAAGTGCTGGGTCATGGACGGCGGCACCTGCGACCAGGATTCAGAAGAATAAAAGTTTCCTAATGAATTTTTGCAGCTCCTAGACGCCTTCTGAGCAAAGGAGGCCTCGCCAGGCACTGGGGAATGCGTGCATCGCGAGGCAGAAACTACTTCAGGCACATCAAGCTAAGTTATCTCTACACGCCCACATAAAATGTTGGTACCATAGCACATCGCAGGGACGATACACATAACATAGCAACTCGGAAATTATGGTTCATTACACGCCCCCGCAGGGCCCATACTTGTTTATTCTTAAACGCAGGAAGGAAAGAGCAAAACAAAAGTGGCATGTGCCCCCATAGCAGTTTGCGAGGGTGGACCCATGGCGCTTCCCTGAGCTTAGCCAGACCCCTCCTCACGCTTCACTGGAGCGCGGCGACGAGACGACCCACTGCCTCCCTCGAAACGGGCGCGGCAGCTGGTCATAGCCGCCGCTGCTGGAGCTATCACTGGAGGAGGAGCTGCCGTAGCTGGACGAGCCACGGCCAGCGCCGAGGACGAAGCCACCTTCCTCCTCGTCACAACCATCACCAAGGCCGAGCACCTCGTCGCCGTCATTGTCCTCGGGGCAGCACCCGACGCGGCGACCGTCTTCCCCAAATACCCTCATGAAGAGGGTCCCATCGCCGTCGTACTTGAAGTGGAGGGCACACCGCCTGCCCAGTCCACGCGCGTGGGTGAATGTCTGCCAACCATGGGCCAAGGCTGCATTGCCCGCGGCGGAGACTTCCACCACAACCCACGAAGCCCTACTGCAGCAACCGTCCGCCTGCAGCCAGAGACCGCCTGGACCTATGAACGACAGTTCCCGACAAAGAACCGCGGGAGCTGAAGCCAGGTGCCAGCTGGGTTCTCCGACCACACGACGAACTCCGGCGTCACCTCTGCCGAATGGAAGCGCGGCCGAGGAGGCTGCGCAACCACGGCATGCCTCACTTCATCAACGGCACTGCCACTGCGTGCTTGCGCGGGCGACCATGCCCCCTCTTGGGTGGTGGTGGTGAAAGGATCGATATGGTTGACTAGAGGGGGGGGGGGTGAATAGGCAACTAACAATTTTTAACTTTTATTTACCAAATTAAACTTTGCATCAAAGTAGGTTTTCTAGATGTGCAACTAGGTGAGCAACCTATATGATGCAACAACAATGAACATACAAGCAAGCAAGAGAAGTAACACCAATAAGCTTGCGCAAGTAAAGGTAAGAGATAACCAAGAGTGGACCCGGTGAAGACGAGGATGTGTTACCGAAGTTCCTTCCTTTTGAGGGGAAGTACGTCTCCGTTAGAATGGTGTGGAGGCACAATGCTCCCCAAGAAGCCACTAGGGCCACCGTATTCTCCTCACGCCCTCACACAATGCGAGATGCCATGATTCCACTATTGGTGCCCTTGGAGGCGGCAACCGGACCTTTACAAACAAGGTTGGGGCAATCTCCACAACTTAATTGGAGGCTCCCAACAACACCACGAAGCTTCACCACAATGGACTATGGCTCTGTGGTGACCTCAACCGTCTAGGGTGCTCAAACACCCAAGAGTAACAAGATCAGCTAGGGATTGGTGGTGGAATCAAATTTCTCTTGGTGGAAGTGTAGATTGGGGCCTTCTCAACCACTCTCGAGCAAATCAACAAGTATGATTGGCTAGAGAGAGAGATCGGGCAAAAATGGAGCTTGGAGCATTAATGGAGCTTGAGGGGGAAGAGGTAAGTCAACGAAGAAGAAGGGGATCCCCTTTTATAGTGGGGGTAACAATCCAACCGTTACCCCACTAAACAGCCCCGCAGAGGGCGGTACTACCGTAGTGGGCAGCGGTACTACCGGTCCCCCTTACGGTACTACCGCCCAGACAGAGAGTGCTTGAAGGCAGAGGAGGGATTGGCCCAGCGCGGTACTACCGGACAGGCCCAGCGCGGTACTACCGCGGTGGTAGGGCGGTACTACCGCTCTCGAGCGGTACTACTGCACCTACTACCGCTGCAAGTGCCGCTCAACCCGACACGAGAAGTGCCCCCCTCGAGTCGAGGCGGTAGTGGCCCAGTACCGCAGCGGTACTGCCGCTGAGGACGCACAAGCGGTACTGCCGCTGGGCACCGCGGTACTACCACTGGGGCTAAAGACAGCTCAATCGGCAGGGAAAAAGACCTCCAACGGCGCGGGAAGGCCCAGATGGTGTGAAAGGAAAGTGTACGTGATGATTCCACCCTAGCCATACCAAAGCGGACCCCTCTTGATAGAAAGGTGACTCCTAAGAAACTAGTCCACCAACAAGAAACGAAAGAGCTACATCATCTTGAAAAACACTCCGAGGGGAAAGAAATCGTCTCGAGCCAAAGGAAGAATCTCTGAAACACTCAACGCACAAGGTTAGTCCGCAAATATGTTGTCATCAATCACCAAAACTACATCGAGAGAGATATGCCTTAACAATCTCCCCCTTTTTCATGGATATGACAACTAGGGATTTTGTCGGTGTACAAAAAGAGGGGTACACTTTTTGTACCCCTATAACTGTGCACGGGCAGTCTGAGCCACGGGCACCACCACACCAAGCAAGGCAAGGGAGGTGAGCCAGGGTAAGACCGAAGCTCAAGAGAACTAGAACGACGCCAAGGCCTAGACCACGAAGAGCAAAGGGGACGAAGCAGACTCCCCCGGCAAGATCCTTGCCGGGAGACAGTTCTAGCAACCCCGGCAAGACCCTTGCCGCAGCAACTCGCCCCACACCTAGGGAGCAAATCACCCTTGAGTCCACTGCCCCCAAAAGGGCAAGGATTCCGGAGACATCCCCGTGGCGGCATGCAGATCTTTGTGAAGACATTAAAGATCAGATACGCACTAAGGAGACGACAACCCTTGGTGGGATCCCAGCCGAGGAAGACCACAAGGCCCCTGGCAAGCGCCTTGCCGGGATGACAGCAGGCGCGTCGGCAAGACCCTTGCCGGGGCCCCGGCAAGGCCCTTACCCAGGACACCCGCAGGGCCACCATCAGGCCCACGCCGACTAAACCTCCACCACCGCATGCATGCAGCTGCTGACCCAACCAGCTGGGCAGGCACCTGCGTGGCGGCATGCAGATCTTCGTAAAGACCCACCACTGCGCCACCTCAGCTGCCTGCCTACCTTCGTGGCATCGCAGGTGTCGCTGGCCAGGGCGCGTGTCGACACAAGAAGGAGCAGCGACGGACGAGACAAGTTTCTCCCCCGTCCCCGATAAAGCATGGACACCTAAGCAAGACGCATTAAATGCGCCTTTTCATGTAATGCGAGGGGTAACCTCACATCACTGTACCCCTTTCCACCTCCTGTGTGCCACTGTGGCAACCCCTTTTTCTATAAAAGGAGGCCCGAGGCAACCAGAGGAGGGATTCGGCTTTTTGGAGCTCCTCACGCCCCATAGCTAGCTCAAGAACAGAGATATACAATCCACCAAAGCGGGAGTAGGGTTTTACGCATCCTCGCGGCCCGAACCTAGATAAACGAACCGTGTGCTATCTGTTTGATCCGCTCTTCTCACGACCCTGCGCCCCGCTAACCACAGTAGGGATTCTTGTGATCCCATAGGTGTCATTCCCACCGACATCTCTGGCGCGCCAGGTAGGGGGCGCAGTTGTGAGAATCGGCTTTAGCAGTTAGTTCGGCGCTTCTTCATCATCGTGACGCCCAAGAAGAAGATGACGGTGGCGGTTGGCCAGTCGGAAGCCGGACAGCCCGTCCCGACGCGGGCGAGCAGCGGACCGATCCCAGAAAGGACCCAGGGCACTGCTCGCGAACACCAACACCATCCCAACAGCCGGAGTTTGGGAGGGGGCGATGTTTGTGCGCCTGGTAACAGGCCACACGTCGCCAAATCCAAAGGCGGAGCCAAGCCCTTCGCGGGTGGAGTGGGCCTTCCAGGGTCATCGCCGCCCCGCCCAAAGGCGACGCAAGGGCCTCCAAGACTACCACGCCGGCGCCAACAGCGCGCTCCTCCCAGGCAGCGCGCGACGAACGTTGTAATCACGCCGAAGATCCCGGGCGTCGCCGTGAGAAGAGCCCCGAGCGCCACTCCCGAGACGTAGAAGACCTGCCCACTCGCTGAGGCACTGGTGAAAACGGCATGCGATCGCGGGGTCGTGATAGAGCTCCTTCTGACATGGTTAGAAGTCGAAGCGCATCACGATCCGTGCAGGTTTCGCTGCCACCGACGCCAGCAGAGGCCCTGGCGCGCGCGCAGTTGCTCCTCGATTTTCCTCCCACTACGGGGAAACTCGACGAATGGAGAGCCACTATCTGAAGCCTTGTTGCGGTGGCCAACAAAGACGAACCAAGTCCGGTGGGGCCCCCGGGTCGACGCTCCGATGGAGTCCCACGGACTAATGGCAGAAAAGCCGGCGGTGCCGTGACCACGGTGCATTCACCTCTTCCCCATCCGGTACCGCGGACGCCGGCTCATCACGACGTCGCGGGCGACGACATCTCCATAGCATCGTCTGACCCGCGGACTCACTGTGACCAGCGCCAAGTTCTTCGGGAACGAGCCCATGAAGACGCTCGAACCACTATCGAGCGCCGGCGCGGAGCACGCCACCAGTCAGACAGGCGAGCAGGGCTTGCTGTGAACCACCCGACCCCGGAGAGCCTTGGAGGCCTACCTTACGAGGTAGGCTATCCGGCTTTTACCCGTGAGCTGCGGCAGTTCCAGTGGCCCACTCACCGCACCTTCAAACCTGACGTTGGCGAAAAGTACAATGGCAAGACTAACCCGTCTAAGTTCCTCAGCATCTACACCATCGCGATGCAAGTGCCGGAGCCCGCGATGATAAGGTGCTTGCGAATTACTTCCATTGGCTCTTAAACCCAACACCATGTCGTGGTTGATGCACTTGCCGGTAGACTCTATTTCCTCCTGGTCGGATTTGTGCCATGAGTTAGTGGGCGCCTTTACTGGAGGTCACCAAGCCCATGGCCAAGCAAGCGACCTGCATGTCATTCCCCAGAAGGGATGCGAGAGTCTGCGCAAGTATATACAGAGGTTCAGCCGGGTACAGTACAATATCCCTGATGTTCACCCTGCCGCCATCATCAGCGCGTTCCATCAGAACATGCATAACCGCAAGATGCACGAAGAACTGGCAATGAACAAGGTGAAAGATGTGGCAGAACTCTATGTTCTTGCTGACAGATGTGCCCGAGCTGAAGAGGGAAGGAAGTACCCCGGCGAAGATGCCGGCATGGAAACCGACTCCTCAGATGTGGATACTGCCGCCCTGGCAAAGAAAGGCCGGCGCCGCAACAAGAAGCGCAAAGGTAAAGCTGTGCTTGCCGTCAAGGGATCTGACGACGCCGGCTCCGCCAAGAAAACCAAGGTAGATGACCCCGGCAAGGAAATTGCCGGATGTGTCGCCTGCCGGTCCTTGGCGGCTGCCGAGAAGCCAGGAAACTCCGACAAGCAATACCGCAAGATCCATCGCACCAAAGGCCACGATCTCCAGAACTGCCGACAGTTTGAGCTCCTTGCTGAGAAGCAGAGGGCTGAATATGAGAGGCGGGACAAGGAGAAAGGCCAGGACGGTGCTGAGGGGTCCGGCAAGAAGCGTGACGGCTAGGCGGGCCGTCGCGGCAAAGATAAACAGCGGGAGAGGCCCGCCCGGGGCCGTGACAAAAAGCCAGAAGATGATGATCACGAAGAGGACGATGAGTCTGGTGACCAAGAATTTCAGAAAGCTACACAGGCCATGTGCGTCGATGGCGGCGCCTCACTGCATACCTCTCACCTCCAGCTTAAACAGTGGGCGCGTGAGATTACAACGGCGGAACCGTCGTTTGATGCCCAAAGGCCGCTGAAGTGGTCCAGCACACCTATCATTTTTGACACCGAGGATCACCCTGATCGCACTACTGCAGTCGGGTGCTTGCCATTGTTGGTTTCACCAACAATACGCAACCTCAAGGTGACAAAGATGCTAGTCAATGGCAGAGCCGGTCTGAACTTAATCTCGCCTGCCGTGATCGAGAAATTGCAGATTCCTGATGAAGACCTCGAAGAGACGGGCACGTTTCAGGGGGTCAACCCAGGAAGAATTCAACCAAAGGGAAAGGTCACGTTGCCCGTGACTTTTGGGAGTGATCTGAACTACAGGACAGAAAGGATTGTGTTCGACGTTGCCAAGATCCCCTTGCCTTACAACGGGATCCTTGGCCGCCCAGCGCTGGCCAAGTTCATGGCGGCGTCACATTACGCCTACAACACCCTGAAGATGCCGGGGCCTGTGACGATCATCACCGTCCCGTCAGACAAGAAGGATGCACTAATTTGCGCTGACCAACTCTACCAACAAGCAGTTGCAGCAGCCGCCACTGCTAAGGCACTTGCTCCTGCCGCTGGAGCCCCGGGAAGGCGAAAGAAGAAGACCGGTGAGACCTCAGGCACCCACTCCGGCAAGCGCACCTCTTCGGAGTGTAGCGCTCCCGTCGAGGACGTGCCAGAGAGCTCTGCCGACAGAAACAAGAAGTCCAGGGCCACACCACCGGTAACCAAGAAGGTTTCTGTCAAGGAAGACGACATAGGAGGAGCTTTTACCATAAGCTCCACCCTTGACGACAAATAGGAAGACGTGCTCGTCACCTTCCTGTGGGCGAATGTCGATGTGTTTGCATGGCAAGCATCCGACATCCCCGGCGTTCCCAGGGAGGTGATTGAGCACCACCTTGTTGTCTGTCCTCATGCGCGGCCCGTCAAGCAGAAGGTCAGAAAGCAAGATTTGGAATGACAAGAGTTCATCACAGAGGAGATCCGGAAACTGGAAGTAGCGGGTTTGGTAAGAGGAGTGCTCCATCCAACGTGGTTGGCCAATCCGGTGGTAGTGCGCAAGGCAAATGGGAAGTGGAGGCTGTGTATTGATTACACAGATATTAATAAGGCTTGTCCCAAAGACCCCTTCCCGTTGCCGCGCATCGACCAGATTGTTGACTCCACAGCTAGGTGTGATCTGTTGTCATTCCTCGATGCCTACTTCGACTACCACCAGATCTTCATGACAAGGGAAGATGAAGAGAAAACAACATTCATCACCCCACGTGGTACGTATTGCTTTATACGGATGCCTTTCGGGTTGAAGAGTGCTGGTTCAACGTTTGCAAGGGCAGTCCAGATTGGTTTTGAACCCCAGCTCCATAGAAATATGGAAGCTTATATGGATGATATAGTGGTCAAAACCAAGAACAGGGCAACCCTCATATCAGATTTACAAGAAACATTTGCAAACCTATGAAGATCAATCTCAATATGAACCCTAAGTAGTGCGTCTTCGGCGTCCCGTCTGGCAAGCTTCTCGGGTTCTTTGTGTCACAGCGTGGGATAGAGGCCAATCCGGACAAGATCAAAGCTATAGAGCAGATTGAAGCGCCCAAGCGAGTCAAGGATGTGTGTCGGCTTGCTGGTTGCGTTGCCGCCATGAGTAGGTTCATTTCCAAGTCCGCCGAGCGCGCCCTTCCCTTTTTCAAGATTTTGAAAAAGGCAGGCCCGATGGAGTGGACGCCAGAAGCCGAAGCAGCATTGCAAGATTTGAAGAAGTACCTCTTCTCCGTGCCAATACTAGTTGCACCTAGGCCACAGGAACCGTTGCTGTTGTATCTGGCGGCAACGAACCAGGTGGTCAACACCGCACTAGTGGCGCAGAGAGAAATTGATGATGAGGTAATAGCAGCGACGGAGCCCGATGCCACCGATGCCGAGACGACGCAGCCAATTGAAGTGCCTCTAAAGAAGAAAATGATGCAGCACCCGGTCTACTTTGTTAGTTCCCTCCTGCAGGGGGCTAGATCAAGGTACTCCGGTGTGCAGAAACTGCTCTTCGGCCTTCTTATGGCCTCGAGGAAGCTGCGTCACTACTTCCAGGCGCACGAAATCACTGTCGTCACTCGCCTCCCTCTGCAACGGATATTGCACAATCCAGACGCAACGGGAAGGATCATAGAGTGGGCACCGGAACTGTCCAGCTTTGGCCTCAAGTTTGAGACGACGATTCAAAGCCAAGTCCCGGCGGAGTTCATTGCAGAATGGACCGCGACGCCTGACGAAGAAACCCAAGAGACTGCTCTCCCCGGCAAGGAGGCAAGTTGCGACTGGATCATGTACTTTGATGGAGCTTTCTCCTTACAGGGCGCCGGGGCTGGCGTACTACTTGTTGCGCCCACCGGAGAGCACCTCAAGTACGTGATCCAGATGCACTTCCCCAGGGAGGTGTCAACAAACAATACGGCTGAGTACGAAGGGCTGCTTGCTGGTGTTAGGATCACGGCGGACCTCAGAATCAAGAAACTCGTCGTCAGAGGCGACTCGCAACTTGTCGTCAAGCAAGTCAACAAGGATTACCAGAGCCCGTTGATGAAGGCCTACATCGATGAAGTGAGGAAGCTGGAAGAGCGTTTTGACGGTATACAGGCAGAATACATTCCCCAAGTGGAGAATGATATCACCGATTACCTGTCAAAACGCGCTGCCCTCAAGCTACCTGTGGAACCAGGTACCTTTGTGCTTCAGCTAACTCAGCCATCCATTGATCCATCAACAGAGCAGAACAAGAGGAGAAAATCAGGGCCCGGCAAGTACTTTCCTGTCGAGCTCTCCGAAGCCGCCGGCAAGGATGTTGCCGGATACACTGAGCCCGCCACGGGACGGCTAGCTCTGGCAGAGCATCAAGCTCTTGCCATGGAGACAGCCGCTCTGATAGCGGAGGAAATGCCTTTAGTCCTCGCCGTCGAGCCCCAGGCTCCAGCGTGGGCACAACATACCGTCCGATTCCTCCAAATAGGGGAACTTCCTGAGGAGCAGGAAGAAGCGGAAAAAGTAGCCCGTCGCTCTACTATGTACCAGTTCGTCGATGACGTCCTGTACAGAAAGAGGTCGAACGGCATGAAATTGAAGTGTATCCCTCGAGAGGAAGGACTGCGGCTGTTAGTGGAGATACATGGAGGCATATGTGGATCCCACATCGTGTCAAGGGCCCTTGCCGGCAAAGCATTTCGGCAAGGCTTCTTCTGGCCCACCGCCCTCTAGGATGCGACGACACTAGTCACCGGGTGTGAAGCGTGTCAGTTCCATTCAAAGAAGCTTCATCAGCCAGCTCAAGCCCTTCAAACCATTCCTCTCTCCTGGCCTTTCTCGGTCTGGGGGCTCGACATACTAGGCCCTTTCCCCCGCGCTGTCGGGGGCTTTGAGTACTTGTACGTTGCAATCGACAAGTTCACAAAGTGTCCATAAGTGGAAGCAGTGAGGAAGGTCACAACACAGTCAGCCGTCAAGTTCTTCAAAGGACTGATGTGCCGTTTTGGTGTACCCAATAGGGTTATCACCGACAACGGCATGCAGTTCACAAGCCACACCTTCATGCAATATATTCAAGACCTCGGCAGCAAGGTCTATTTTGCTTCCGTTGCTCACCCACGAAGCAATGGTCAAGCTGAGAGGGAAAATGCTGAAGTACTGTGAGGCCTGAGGACAAAGACCTTTGACAGACTGCACAAGAGTGGAAGGCGCTGGATTGATGAATTGCCGATGGTTATTTGGTCAATCAGAACGACACCAAATCGAGCCATCGGCCAGACACCCTTTGCCTTGATATACGGGGCAGAAGCAGTTCTCCCCATGGAACTCATATACGGGTCACCTCGAGTACTCGCTTATGACGAGCTTGAGCAAGAGCAATTGTGGCAAGATGACGCAACGCTCCTTGAGGAAGATTGTCTTCGGGCGGCTGTGAGAGCAGCGCGCTACCAGCAAGCCTTGCGCCGCTACCATAGCCGCAAGGTTCATGCCCGAAGCTTTGAGGAAGGCGACCTTGTTCTTCGGCGCGTTCAATCGGCCAAGAATTCCAACAAGTTGACGCCAATGTGGGAAAGCCCTTATCGGGTAATACGAGTCACCAGGCCCGGTGCAGTCCGCCTGGAGACCGAAGATGCCGTTCCGGTGAGTAACTCCTGGAACATTGAGCATCTTTGCAAGTTTTACCCGTGAGGCGCGGCTTGCCGGGCCCCCCGGCAAGCCACCTTTTATACGAGCCTTGCCGATGACGCATGTAACCCTCTGTACAAAGCCAGGCGCAGACCCTGAGCATAAATAAATGAAGTGCTGGCGCCCTAAGTTATAGCATGCATGCTAGGTCAAGTCTCGTCCTTGGTTAGGGTTGATAGTGCTTAGCGGCGACTAACCCCTAGCTTAGAGGTCGAGTGTGCGTCTCTTTGTCTTTCTTTTGTCTTCTTTGGTTCACAGGACACACAGATATCCGTGCCGAACCACTTGGGGAGAAAAAAAAGAGGAACAGACCAGCATCTAGCCCCCGGCAAGCTAGTATTGCTGGGGGCTGCAAGAGCAAAGATTCACCCACGACGAACCAGGGTTGCAGGGGACTACAACTTCAAATAAGTTCTTCATCCCTTATCATGCATTCCATTATGGACTGAGGTATGTGAAACCTCGTTTTCCCCTAAGCTACCGTGCTCCCATAACTCTAGGCCCTATGGCTCGTTCCTGGGGCCAAGTTTGGTCGTAGTCGCGGCAGCAAAAGGATGAAACAAGGAGCCTGAACCCGCCTCATCCCTGCCTCCGCCAAAGGCGTGAGGAAGGTCGAGCGAAGTGGGGAGACGACAAGGCCTGTTGCTGGGCAAGTAAATGTTTATCTTGAAGATATCAAGGATTTACTCCTTGTTGTGGGTTCCACCCGCAAACAAATGACCCGGCAAGCATCCCTTTTTCATTAATAAAACATTCCACTCAGGTACAGTCCATAGGGAATGAAAAACATGAATGATGGGATTACAAGTTTTAAATTCAACAAAGGCCCGAAGGCTTACAAACTAAAAAGAGATAAGGTGCCCGTAATCCCTTTCTTGTCCCTCTCCTCAGGAGGCAGGTCAAGGAGGCGAAAGATACAAAAGGAGCGCCTAGGCGAGCTATGGGTGGCAGAAGACACCAAGAGAACATCTTGGTGGCCGTTCAAAGGCTGGATGGTGATGGCGGCACCGAAAGCAGAGCTCGAAGACGAGGCGGCAGGACGTCAGCATGCGTCGAAGGCGTTGGTGCCCGCGTACTCCGACTTGACGGCCGTGCCGCCCGCCCTCTTCCTCTTCCGCAACCCCCCAATGCCAGCTGCCTAAGGAGACGACCCCGAGAAGTTCAAGGAGCCGGCGACACGGATGATAGGGTCGCCGGTGCCGCACGGAGCGGCACCCGACACCTAGTTGGACCCGTCATCCTGCCGCCTACTACCCTCGTCGTCGCTGCCGCTGTCCTCCTCGTCACTCCCGCCCGAGGAGGAGTCTTCACTATCAGAAGAGCTCTCCACGCAGCACCTTGCGTGGGTCCCAAAGCACCCGAAGTCCTTGACGGAGAGAAGGCCACCCTCCATCAGCTTAAAATGGAGAGTGAGCCCCTCCGTCAAGCGGTGGATATGAGCAAGCATCTTCCATCCCCGACGAAGATACATCACGCGAGGGGCGGGGAAGTCGACGCGGACCCGCGTGCCACTGATCCTGCAGCCCATCATGTGCAGCCGCAACGATTCCGGCGGATCCAGCTCCATCTCCTGCGCAAATGGAGTCGGGAGACGAAGGCGACGGTGCGGCGGCCGGCACAGCCTGACGAAGAACTCACAAGGGTCATCCCCAACATGGCCCTCCATTGGAGGAGTTGCTGCTGGCGAAGGCGAGGCCAGTGCGCCGCCCCGTCCTCCTCTTCCCCGAGCGCCCCGGCCTCGTCCACGGCCTCGCCCCCTCCCCCTTCCCCTTGTGACTGGCTCTGCCACCGCAGGCGCAGGAGAAGGAGGGACGCATTGTCGAGCGGTGACCCTCGCCGCCACTGTTGAAGGACCGGGATTTCCTCTCTCCATGACGGATGGAAGGGAGGAGCAGAAGCTGAAGGAAGAAGAAGATGAAAGGATGCGGGACACCATCCCCCTCCCGCTCTTTATAAAGGATCGGGGTTGGGGCTCGGCCGCCCCGCTCGGACAATCAAGATACGGAAGGCGCAGGGAGCCAGGACCGACCTGCCGCCCCAACCAGCGACGGCCCAGTTTCCCGCCTCCACCGTTTGCCACCCCAGGCGCATGGGAGACACGTGGCGGACGTGCAGAACCAAGGGATGGGTGAGATGACCACTCCCCACCCCGTGATCGTGGGGAGTGGACGCCTTGAAGATCGCGCCTCAGCCCCATTCAGTAAATGGGCCGCGCCTCCACGCCTCCCTCCGTTATGTGGAAGGCGTGAACCGCCCCTTTACTACGATGTGACGCATGCCTGCGGGAACCAACCCCACGCATGCCGCCCACGTCACACGCGCCTCCCCACGCCGCGCCACGCATGGGAATCGTGGGAAGCACAGCACGCAAAGAATCTTACCGCGGTAAAAACCGCCCCGCCTGCCCGCGCACCATTTTTGGGCCTAGCCCAACAACACGTTGCGCTTATGTGTGGCCCAGGACCGGGGTTCCTGTTGGTGTACAAAAAGAGGGGTACACTTTTTGTACCCCTATAACTATGCACGGGCAGTCTGAGCCATGGGCACCACCACACCAAGCAAGGCAAGGGAGGTGAGCCATGGTAAGACCGAAGCTCAAGAGAACTAGAACGATGCCAAGGCCAAGACCATGAAGAGCAAAGGGGACGAAGCGGACCCCCCGGCAAGATCCTTGTCGGGAGACAGTTCTAGTAACCCCGGCAAGACCCTTGCCGCGGCAACTCGCCCCACACCTATGGAGCAAATCACCCTTGAGTCCACTGCCCCCAAAAGGGCAAGGATTCGGGAGACATCCCCGTGGCGGCATGCAGATCTTTGTGAAGACATTAAAGATCAGATACGCACTAAGGAGACGACAACCCTTGGCGGGATCCCAGCCGAGGAAGACCACAAGGCCCCCGGCAAGCGCCTTGCCGGGGATGACAGCAGGCGCCTCGGCAAGACCCTTGCCAGGGCCCCGGCAAGGCCCTTACCGAGGACACCCGCAGGGCCACCATCAGGCCCACGCCGACTAAACCTCCACCACCGCATGCATGCAGCTGCCGACCCAACTAGCTGGGCAGGCACCTGTGTGGCGGCATGCAGATCTTCATAAAGACCCACCACTGTGCCACCTCAGCTGCCTGCCTACCTACGTGGCATCGCAGGCGTTGCTGGCTAGGGCGCGTGTTGACACAAGAAGGAGCAGCGACGGACGAGACAGGTTTCTCCCCCGTCCCCGATAAAGCAAGGACACCTAAGCAAGACGCATTAAATGCGCCTTATCATATAATGTGAGGGATAACCTCGCATCACTGTACACCTTTCCACCTCTTGTGTGCCACTGTGGCAACCCCTTTGCTATAAAAGGAGGCCCGAGGCGACCGGAGGAGGGATTCGGCTTTTTGGAGCTCCTCACGCCCCATAGCTAGCTCAAGAACACAGATATACAATCCACCAAAGCAGGAGTAGGGTTTTACGCATCCTCGCGGCCTGAACCTGGATAAACGAATTGTGTGCTATCTGTTTGATCCGCTCTTCTCACGACCCCACGCCCCGCTAACCACAGTAGGGATTCTTGTGATCCCATAGGTGTCGTTCCCACCGGCAGATTTGCACAGGGAAAAGACATAAAAGTAAGGATACTTAGAACTACAAAATATAGACGGGCTCCCCCTGAATGTGTGCACCTAGTCAGTAGAACCTTTGGAATGCAAGACACACACATTCGGATCAACACTCCCCCTATATTTTATAGTCCAAAAATTCTAAGCACAGGATACATGAGAGCAGGGTATAAAACAGGATAAGCATGCAACTCATAAGATACTACAGTACTGAATAGACATAGATAATAAGGTAAAGATAGGGTAGCATATGTCTCACACCATATGTCTAGAACTTAGGTCTCACTGGCACCAAACCAAACCAAACAAAGACAACGAGAAAACACAAGACACCAGACACCACAAAGACACACTCGCAACACGGCATTGACACAAATCCCTAGACTCTCTCCCCCTTTGGCAGCGAGACACCAAAAGGGCAAAGAGCGGTCCTACGGCTCCAGTTGATGGCAAGCTGAGGATCTCGAACATCACATCTCAGCGTGATCGTCTGCACCTCTGTCGTCGGTCGGAAACTGCTCGGTGTTTGAATCGGTCCAAGGGCAATGCTGGTGAATCCATTCCTCCTCTTCAGTGATCTGGCCCTCAGAACCGCTGGCAACGGTTGCACCCAGCTGACGCATGAGCTCCTTGTGACGCCCCCTGGCCTGCTTCTCAGCCACATGAGTCATGTACTGACCATGAGACTCCATGCAGAAGAGCTTCTTCATCTTGCGTTTAAGCTTCTTTGCCCAAGAGGGTTCTGCACTAGAAGGCCCAAAGTCCTCATCGTGATCATCGGCCGCAACCCCACCCCCGGTCTCCATGTCAGCAGCAGTAGATGGACCCCCGGGTTTAGGCGCCGGGGTGCCCCAATTGTCCTTCTTCCTCAGACGCTTGATCTCATGAGAAACCAATTCTCCAGTTTCCAACATCTCCTTGGATAGACACGTGCCCAGGCCTTCTCAATGAGCCTCATGATGAATGGACCATATATCGGGCACTTGCGCTCAAAAACGGCAGAGAGAAGTCCAGACCACATAACATGAGAAATGTCTAGGCACTCTCCAGTGTTTGCTTCCTTCTCATGTTGGCAGAAAAGAAGCATGTCCACGAGATAGGAGTGGACCATATCCAGATTCCCGATGCGAGGGAACAGAGTCTCACGAAAGACACGATGAAGGATGTCCAGATAGGCAGACAGCTCATAGGTTTCCTTCTTAGTCACCGGGTGAACCTTCACAGTACAGTAGGGCCAAAGGGCTTGCTTGTGAGTGGATGTAGCATTGTGGTGAGGGCGGAAGCCGACTGGAGTCTCAAACCCGTGATCTTCCACCTCAAGTAACTCCATGAAGGCCTGCTACTTGACGGAAAGCAACTTGCCATTGGTCATCCAAGTCAGAGTCCTGTCGGCATCAGTTCCAAGATGAACGGTAGCAAAGAATTGAGCCACCAAATCTGCATCAAAATCCTTGTTGAACTGCATGATCCTGAGAATGTTCAGCTGAGAACACATCTGAAGGGCTTCGCCAAAGTACTCAGGGTCCTTCTCCGTAGCATCCATGTCGATGGAGCGTACATCAACATAGAGATTCTTCTTGGCCTTGATCACATCAAAAATAGATGGAAAACTGAAAGCGGTTCCAGAACGGGCGGTTGACCAAAGTGGGATCTTGGTCTTCCTCATAGGGGTTGCGGCGACGCTTTGCCCAAAACTCCTTGGCAGTCATCTCAGTCACAGTCTTTCCCTTTGGCTTGTTGGCGGATCTCTTCGACTGCTGAGGTGGTGGTGGAGCACTTGAGGTTGCACCTGCTGGCGGCGGTTGAGTACTAGAGGAACCACCTGCTGACTCGAAAGTGCAGTAGCGCTTTGACGTTGCACGACCGGGGTTGACACGGCGGACCTGCTGCTCAGGATGATCACCACCTGGAACCAAAGACACGACCAGAAGAAACACACGAAAGAAAGAGCATATAAGCCACCAAACAAAACAACAAGGATCAAAGCATGGTAGGAAAAAGACGGAACTGGGCATTCAGCGGTAGTACTACGACCAACCAGCGGCAGTGCCGCCCCAGCTGTAGTACCGTGAAACAAGAGCGGCAGTACCACTTGAGCGGTAGTACCACTCGAGGAGAGCGGTAGTACCGCGCCAGATGGGGAATGGCGGTTCCCTACTACCGTGGTCAGATCCGGCACTATCGGAGAAGCCAAATTCAAAAGAAACCTACCAAACTTCAATCCACAGTTCCTAGAAGCCATCTCCATCCTACTCAAGCCTTGCCTTAGCCAAAAGACGAGAAGAACAATGCCTATTGCCCCTAAAAACTAGATGCAAGATCTAGGCAAAGAGATAACGGGAACGGGGGCAATACCGGCATCCATGGTAAGAGGACGAGGTGGGGATCGACTCCACCAGAGGAAATGGAG